>CAWUFW010007383.1:0-600000 GCA_963921515.1 Calotriton arnoldi
CAGTCAGTTGGTGCCCTTGAGATACTTTAGTGCCTGTTCTGCCGAAAGAAAGAGCTCTTTTACGAGAGCCCTTACCTGCGGTGGGAGAGGTGGAAGTTATAAACGCTCCCTTCACTTTAAATACAGGCCAACCGATGAAGTCATTGCTTGGCTTTCGGTTCCTGACCTGACTCCACGCCCCTTTCTTCCCGGCATCCTGACTACCACTTCGCAGCGTAGACGGCTTCCTGAGACTTCCTCGCTAGCGTTCGTGAATTGAAGGTTGCGACGCTTCCCGCTCTGCCTTGCTGGTTTCCTCTGAGCTGCTAATTTCTGACGTACCTGACTCGCGGCCGCGCTCACTTTTGTTTCCTCTCGCGGCCGCGTTCTCTCTTTCGTACTGCCCTTTCCGTGACCCTGGGTTTGCGAGGACTCCTTGTCACTTCCCCCCCCCGGGGGCTCGCATTCCTCTACACGCTGCCTTTCCCAGCGTTACATCAAAACCAATTAAATTTACTCGCGGCCGCGTTCTACATCCTTGACAATACGCGGCCGCTTTCATTCTCGATACTAATCTCCCTCCTAAAGATACATTGTATCCGACCACACACGCGGTGCGCGTTTGACTATTCTTGTTTATTTTACACGTGCGGTGCGCGTTTGACATATCCAAGCTAATGGGTTCTGTCAACACTATTAATTCTTTTTATTTGACATTTCCTACACTCGAGAATAAGGCTGTTTCCTAAGTCGCTCCCCAGACCTTATTGGTGTTTCTTCACGGTTCTCGACCACAGCGACTGGTGCTAGTAAAGAGGCATTTACCGGCACGTATTTTCAGCAGTTGGGATCCCCTACAAAGCATCAAGAGATGTCCAGCCGGTAGGTGATTACTTTGTTTCTGTAGAACAGGCACTGAGTAGGATTCTGTATTCTTAGTGTTATCACTAGGGGAGGGGTAGTTTTCTCATAGTTGTTTGTCCTCTTCTCCCTATAGGTTTCCACTCTTCCTGTTTCCTGTTATACCCTGACCCTGTGGGAATCGGCTGGGGATTGAGATGTGATTACTTCTTGGCGTCTAATCCCCACATCTCCTTGGGCCAGTTTCCTAGTATGTGAGTTTTAGTATCTGCATATTGGCACTGTCTTAGGGAGTGTGGGGAACTCCTCTTCGTTCCTGTGGATTGAGCCTTGTACCAGGTTAGTGGCATCGGCAACAGAAAGCCAAGCCCACGAGCTATTTCCACCCGAGCGAAGATGAATATGGAAGGAGCTAGTTCTTCATTAGATGCCTCTCTCCAGAGTCCTTCTGTGGAAGAACTTGCAGCGGCCATAATGGATCTACAAAATGAAGTCGAAAGACTTCGAGTAGAAAACCAGCATCTCCGTACAGAACTAATTCAAGCTAGACATCAGACAGCACCTGATGTTAGTGTAACCGAGACCGCACTTAAGAATAAACGAACCTATATACAGCCGGCCTGTTTCACTGCTCCCACTTCTACTAAAAGTTCAGTTCCCCCTGGCTCTGAAAATCCTCAACCTGTTCATGTAACGGTTCATATACATAACCCAGTTCCTTTGGCTATGCCTGAACGATTCCATGGGGATAGTTCGAAGTACAGTGTATTCATAAACCAATGTCATCTTCATTTCTTATGCAAGGGTTCGTCATTTCCTGATGACGCGGCTAAAGTGGCATTTGTGATTTCCTATTTGGGGGGTAATGCTGCCAAGTGGGCTGTTCCCTTAGTCGAAAACGATGATCCTCTCTTGTATAATTTTGTCTTGTTCAAAGAAAAGATGCGAAGCTTGTTTGCGAAACATACGTTTGTTCAAGCCAGCGACAATGAGCTGTTGAACCTAAAACAAGGGTCCAAAGACCTTCTTACATACCTCACTGAATTCAATAGATTGGTAGTAGAGGCACAATGGCCAGAAGAGAAGAGGACTTCTTTGTTTTATAGGGGATTAAGTGATGACCTAAAAGACTTACTTTCTCAAATAGTAGACCCTCCTGAAGACTGTCATGCCTTTGTAGATCTTGTCGTAAAATTAGATCACCGACTAAACGAAAGGAAAGGAGAAAAATCAAGTAGTGGTATGGCTCGTTTTCTAGTGGTTCGCGGGGATAAGAAGGAGAGTAAGGAAGGCAAGGATACAAGCGAACCTATGCAGATAGGTGGTATGAGAGCCCCCTTATCCTTTGAGGAAAAAGACAAACGCAGAAAAAACATCCTCTGTCTCTATTGTGGGAAAAGTGGGCATTATGCTAGGGCCTGCCCCGTAAAACCTAATACCGCTCCCAGGACAGCAGCTGGGAGTCAAGGTTATACCTCGCTATCGGAAAACTAGAGAACCTGAAGAAAACGGAGACCAATTCTTCAAGTTGTTGGCCCCTTCAGGTCTCCCAAAATATAGCAAGCATAACTGCTCCAGTGGCCAGACATTTGACCTTATCTGTTACCTTGATTGTCTCTGCTCAACGTAGAAAAGCTTTATCAATACTTTTGGATTCTGGTGCTACCGGTAATTTTCTAGACATTCACCTCGCTCATACTTTAGGAATCCCTTTTCTACCTAAACCCAAACCAGAGCCTGTGAGGGCAGTGGATGGGACGGAATTGTCTTCTGGTCTAATAACTTACCACACTCCTGATCTAACCATGGTTTGTAGTAATGGACATTCAGAAACGCTTGTCTTTGATTTGATTGACACACCAAATGTTGGTGCTATCCTTGGAATTCCCTGGTTACAGGTTCATAACCCTCATATCGATTGGAATTCGCGTAAAGTCACATTGAAGTCTCCTCATTGTCAGTTGCAGTGTTATAGTGAAGCCAAGGAGTGGGAAAGAACGTTGTGTTGTGCAATCGATACGGTAGAAGAAACACTCCAAGTCCCCTATCTCTACAAAGAGTATAAAGAAGTGTTTGATGAAGTCAGAGCCACTGCTCTGCCTCCTCACAGGAGTTATGATTGTCGCATCGATTTAATTCCAGGGGCAGAACTACCTGTGAGCAGAGTTTACGCCCTGACCGAACCCGAGACTGAATACTTACAAAAGTATATAACCGATATGCTAGAAAAAGGGTTTATCAGACATTCTACTTCACCTGTGTCTTCACCCATCTTCTTCATACCTAAGCGGGAAGGAGGATTACGTGCGTGTCTGGACTATCGTGCGTTGAATAAAGTCACTATCAAGAACAAGTACCCTCTTCCTCTTATCTCAGTCCTGTTAGATCAAGTGCGTGGGGCCAAAATCTTCACTAAACTAGACCTCAGAGGGGCCTACCATCTAATAAGAGTAAAAAAAGGAGACGAATGGAAGACCGCCTTCCGGACTAAGTTCGGATTGTATGAATACTGTGTCATGCCATTCGGTCTCTGTAATCCCCCTGCGGCTTTCCAGTTTTTTATCAATGAAATCTTAAGAGAATACCTTGACTTATTCGTGATTGTCTACATAGACGATATCCTGATTTTCTCACACTCCGAACAAGAACACGTTGAGCATGTCAAGAAAATATTGCAAAAACTAAAGGACAATCAGCTATTTGCTAAATTGGATAAGAGTACCTTCCACACTAATAAAGTGGAATTCTTGGGATTTGTTATCTCCCCTGAGGGCATCCACATGGACCCCAAGAAAATCAAAGCTTTGGTACAGTGGCCCAGTCCTAGCTGCGTAAAAGAGGTACAATCCTTTATAGGTTTCGCCAACTTTTACAGGCGATTCATTGATCATTTCTCGGACCTCATTGCTCCTATTACGCGGTTGCTCCGCAAAGGAGTTGTCTTTGTGTGGTCCCCAGTAGCAGAGCAATCTTTCTCACAACTAAAGAACAGGTTTACCACAGCACCCATCATCAGACATGCGGATAACACTCAACCATACTATGTAGAAGCGGATGCTTCCCAATATGCCGTGGGGGGGGGATTTATCCCAGCGCAATCCAGCTACTGGCTGTTTACATCCAGTGGCATACTACTCTAAGACGCTTCTACCAGCCGAACAAAATTACACGATAGGAGAACGGGAACTCCTAGCAATAAAACTCGCCTTCCAGGAGTGGAGGCATTACCTCTTGGGGTCCTCTCACACTATTACCATTTATACAGACCATCGGAATCTACAGTTCTTTAAATCCGCCAAGGCATTGACACCCCGTCAGATGAGATGGGTCTTGTTTTTTAGCGAATACGATTTTATCATTACCTATCGACCCGGCTCTCAACAAGGGAAAGCTGATGCACTGTCCAGGCTGGGACCGGAAAAGAGAATCCGATCAGATGAATGCCCTCCAGTCATACCCTGCCAAAAGATCATAGGAGTAGGAGACATGGGGAATAAACCGCCTCCCTTTTTGGACCAATTGACAAAGGCCTGTTCTTCTCTTTCTCCCCTTGACTGGTTAAAAGACCCCCAGAATATTATTCGTGATGGGTTGTACTATCATGACAGTAGACTGTACTTGCCGCTGGTCGACCTACAACAACAAATAATCAGATGGTGTCATAACACCTCATTAGCTGGACACCCAGGTGGGGAAAAGACAGTGCAAACATGTCAAAGATGGTTTTGGTGGGGAGGTATGAATAAAGACATTCTGGCCTACGTTAACTCTTGTCCTGTTTGTGCCAGACAGAAGTCCTTACACATTGCTCCTGCAGGATTGCTACAACCTACTGCAGTACCTTCGATCCCATGGCATTCAGTCAGTATGGACTTCATTACCGACCTCCCTCGGAAGCAAGGTTTCAATACCATATTAGTGGTAGTAGACATGTTCACTAAAATGGCCCACTTTGTCCCCTTAAAGAAGCTCCCTTCGTCCAAAGAATTAGTGCAGATTTTCATTGACCATATTATTCGCTTGAATGGCATCCCCTCTGTAATCATAACAGACAGAGGACCTCAATTCATTTCCCGATTTTGGCAGGGTATGTGTACCACGCTGGGGATAGATCATAGGCTGTCTACTGCCTATCACCCGCAAACAGATGGACAAACTGAAAGAACCAATCAGACATTGGAACAATATTTACGCTGTTTGCTATCAACCATCACTTCTGATTGGGTACAAGCTCTGCCATTAGCGGAATTTGCATATAATAACACCACCCATGCATCCACTGGGGTCTCTCCCTTCTTCTTTTCTTATTCACAACACCCAAGGTTCTTGCCCTTTCCCTTACCTTCCCACTTAGCGGATATCCCTGCTGTCCAAACCCATCATGCTGTCCTCTTAGACGTTTGGGAAAAGGCCAAACATGAATTACAGAAGGCTAAAGAAGCCATGTAGCAGCAAGCAGATAAACACTGTCGTCCTGCCCCTGTATATGAAGTAGGTGACAAGGTCTGGCTAGCCACCAAGAATCTAAGATTAGAGGGACCCCGAAAATTACAGCCCCGCTACATAGGGCCTTATGCTATAACCAAGGTTATTACTCCTGTCACCCTGAAATTGGATTTACCGGTGGAAATGCGTGTCCATCCTGTGTTCCATACCTCTCTCCTTAAGAAGTACGTTCCCTCCCTCGACCCTGAAGTCCCTCCTCCGCCTGTCCCTGTGGGAGGTGAAATGGAATACTGAAGTAAAACGCATCTTGGATTCTCGTAGATACAAGGGCAAGCTACAGTATCTAATAGATTGGGTGGGGTATGCCCCAGAAGACAGATCCTGGGAACCTGCTGAAAACGTACATGCCCCTGTCCTAGTCCGTAGATTCCATGCCCTACACCCTTCAAAACCCCATCCTGTGAATAGGCCTTTGGGTGGGAGAACTGTTAGATCCCAAGCCTCATGCACAGTCAGTTGGTGCCCTTGAGATACTTTAGTGCCTGTTCTGCCAAAAGAAAGAGCTCTTTTACGAGAGCCCCTTACCTGCGGTGGGAGAGGTGGAAGTTATACACGCTCCCTTCACTTTAAATACAGGCCAACCGATGAAGTCATTGCTTGGCTTTCGGTTCCTGACCTGACTCCACGCCCCTTTCTTCCCGGCATCCTGACTACCACTTCGCAGCGTAGACGGCTTCCTGAGACTTCCTCGCTAGCGTTCGTGAATTGAAGGTTGCGACGCTTCCCGCTCTGCCTCGCTGGTTTCCTCTGAGCTGCTAATTTCTGACGTACCTGACTTGCGGCCGCGCTCACTTTTGTTTCCTCTCGCGGCCGCGTTCTCTCTTTCGTACTGCCCTTTCCGTGACCCTGGGTTTGCGAGGCCTCCTTGTCACTTCCACCCCCGGGGGCTCGCATTCCTCTACACGCTGCCTTTCCCAGCGTTACATCAAAACTAATGAAATTTACTCGCGGCCACGTTCTACATCCTTGACAATACGCGGCCGCTTTCATTCTCAATACTAATCTCCCTCCTAAAGATACATTGTATCCGACCACACGCGCGGTGCGCGTTTGACTATTCTTGTTTATTTTACACGTGCGGTGCGCGTTTGACATATCCAAGCTAATGGGTTCTGTCAACACTATTAATTCTTTTTATTTGACATTTCCTACACTCGAGAATAAGACTGTTTCCTAAGTCGCTCCTCAGACCTTATTGGTGTTTCTTCACGGTTCTCGACCACAGCGACTGGTGCTAGTAAAGAGGCATTTACCGGCACGTATTTTCAGCAGTTGGGATCCCCTACAAAGCATCAAGAGATGTCCAGCCGGTAGGTGATTACTTTGTTTCTGTAGAACAGGCACTGAGTAGGATTCTGTATTCTTAGTGTTATCACTAGGGGAGGGGTAGTTTTCTCATAGTTGTTTGTCCTCTTCTCCCTATAGGTTTCCACTCTTCCTGTTTCCTGTTATACCCTGACCCTGTGGGAATCGGCTGGGGGATTGAGATGTGATTACTTCTTGGCGTCTAATCCCCACATCTCCTTGGGCCAGTTTCCTAGTATGTGAGTTTTAGTATCTGCATATTGGCACTGTCTTAGGGAGTGTGGGGAACTCCTCTTCGTTCCTGTGGATTGAGCCTTGTACCAGGTTAGTGGCATCGGCAACACACACTACAATCACAGTACAACAGGAGCCAGTCATCCACCCCCGGTTGTTCACGAACACAATCAACTAAAAACAGCAACTGCTACTAAAACCAGCAACAGCTATCTGGTTCAACTGAAGCAAGTCAAACGCAGTTCGACAGTTCACAAGGACAGAACCCTGAAAAAACAATTTCTATTGGTCAAACTGCAAAAATGACGGAAAAGAACACTAAACAATCTCTGAAAAGGGTGAAAGCGGACCCTTCGCGCCCAGACTCTCCAGTAAAAACGAAGCAAGACATAAACTCGACAATTGAGATGATCCTAAAAAAACTTGCAGATGTCCATGAACTGGCTAAGTCGACAAAAGCAAACACTGACATCATGCAAAATGAAATTGCAGCCTTTCGTCAAGACATGAAGGAAACAAATACCAGAATTGCAGAAGCTGAAAACAGGATCAGCAACCTGGAAGATAACAGGAATACAATTAAAAAAAAACATCCAAAATCTCAATAATGCTTCCCGTACTTTTGCTAAGGAAATATCAGAGTTAGAAGACAGAAATAGACGGGGGAACTTACGTATTTTCGGCATTGCCGTAAGGCGAAGAAGAGTTGGCCCACTCATGCATTGCCTTTCTAGAAAAGTGGTTGACTCAGGCAACCAACTTAAAATTCAAAAAGGAACTGGAATTTGACAGAGCCCACAGGGTCCCAGCACGGATACCTCCTAACCGGAAAACACCGCGACCCATAGTGTGCAAACCACTAAGATGTCAACATGTAGAACTCATCCTAGCCCATATGAGGAAACACAACCACATACTATGGAAAGGCACAAAGATTTTCATCTCACAGGACTATTTGAAGGCAACAGTTGAAATACGCATAGGCTCCCTAACTCTTCGTCTAAGATGAAATCAGCTGGAATACAAGGGTCATTCATAGGCCCGACAAAGTTCAGGATCACCGTCCAAGGTATACCGCATGTATTTTCTGACCCAACTATACTCAATAAGTTCCTGGATGAAAAAGGAGAGATGGATATGGATACTTCGGTGTTCAAGGACACAGGTCCTACTGTAGTGTAGCTCCTATTTCCCTAATAGGCTCTGCGCATTGGAATAATATATCCTATAGGTTTGACATAGGACTAAGGACAGTATGTCCCTATCGAGTATATTAAGCTTAATTACTTGTGCCAGCTAGCTCAGAGGCCACTAGAAACTCCTTGACAAACAAGAAGGGAGTAGTTTCTGGCAGCCGCAAAACATGACCACTTTGTTTCCCTTTAGAATAAGAACGTGTCCCAGAGTCGTGGAAACAATAGATAACTATTTCACTCAGCTCAATCGTGCATGCTTAGTTTTCTCCGAGTTACACAGAAAGAACAGACGGGCGTTTCAATAAAAGATTTATTGAACAGTCTTGTTTCTGGTGTAAGTAAAATGTGCTGTTACGATCACAAGACAGTATGCGAGATAAATAATGTACAGTGTGAGCAGTAGAAATAAATAATACTGCGATAGCATTATCTTTTAGTACATATGCCTTTACATAAATAACACAGACTAAAAATGCGAGTACTCATACGATGCGTTTCTAATCTAGTTCTACCCCAATGTACCTAACCTAACCTAGGTGTAGGGAGAGGTATGAAGTAGGTGAAGTATTCCTTACTATGGTATACTAAGAGTATGTTAAGCCTAGTATGCCTAGTATGCCAAGTATGCCAAGAGTCCCTCTAGGTTCTTGTCAGCTCCATACCTGAAGAATGAGAGAGGTAGGAATCTCTTTGCCAGACTCGAACTCCAACACCCCGCAAGGGAAGTCAGATCACTGGAAGCTGGACTCTCTGCGTGCAGGGATGACAGCGTCTTCTCAGTGCGTCAGGCCGGGAAACGGGCTCCTCTGAAGTCGAGGTCTCCTCTAGCTTACAAGGGCTAGGGAAGGTATATTTATACCTGAGAGGTACCTCATAATGTTAGCATTGACGTGAATCGGACAGCGGAAGACGTCATGAATGAACCCCTAAGGAATAATGGTTCATGCATAATATATGAGTCCTTGAAGAAATCAATAGTCCTGGGCTAGGGAAACTCCCGCAGCCTAAGGGTCTGTTCTTCACGAACTCGTTGTGACGTTAGGGTGGACGGATGTCGGAGACCATGCCTGTATTTGGAGTGCACGGTTTAATGCCTAAATAAGGCCTGGGAATTTATGCCTATATAAGGGCAGGGCGAATTGTGCCTATATAAGGACATGATACTGGAAAGCCCGTTATGGACACCCTAAGAGGAATACAACACCCAATCCACTTTCTTGTGTACGATAATACTAATATGCTAAACATTTAAAATGCTAAACATTAAATGGAGTACCGCACATTTAAAATATTTCTTAAAAGTATTAAAAAACATAATATAAAATGCAAAAGGTACTGTACATTTGAAGCAAATGCTTATCATTTCAGGCATAAAGTTCGAAAATAAATGCAATTGGAATGAAATAAGCAGTAGTATTTACATGTGACAGAAAATGATCGATAAGTTCTTCAAAATCAAAGTCATTTCATGTCATGAAAATTAATGAACTGTTTTAGATACATAAGATGACTAAGTGTCCTTGGAAGTACCATGAAGTCTGTACTATAAGGCTAGTTCTACTTTAAGCAGATTGAAGTGCCATTTTTGTTGTGGGAAAAAGTTCAATTTTGGTAGAGTTCCAAGTTTTTGTAGAATGAAGGCCAAATTGTTACTGCATCTCTGGAACACTGTATGCTGAATCAGAGTCAGTTTACGGGTCTGGTGTAAACATGAGATCATCTATTTCTATAGACAAAACATCATCCACTGAAGTTGGTGTCAGTTGGAACACCTCGTGAAGTAGATTAATCGCACAGAGATGTGAAGCATCGCTTTCAGCATTGGTCGCCGCAGCAATGTTCGCGTCCGTTGTTACCTGTGTGCCTGTAGATCTTTCTCGTACCTCAGCAGCAGCCGGAAGCGTCTGTGAGATCTCAATGAATGCTGACATCAGGATTGGTAGCCTCTGGGGACAACACAGAGCATGGGCCGTTATCGGGTCCAGCAGAGTATCGATATCCGTTGGCGTATCCGATGGATATGTTAGACAGGTGTCCAACACGCATTCTACACCGCATAGCAGGCATCGTAGAACAGGTAAGATGCAATCTTGCCAGATTGGTCTGAATGACAAGAACCACATGGTATTAAGGTCCCGTAGACGATTTATGCCCAAAAGCTGTACTATTTGCTCACGGCACTTTCGTTCAAGGAGAGCTTTCTCCATTTCGCTCGGAGTGATGTCGGCGAATAGGCTGGCCATAGCGCAATAGCAGGAAGAGAAATAGAATTCCGGCAACAAGTGCTAGAATTAATGGTATGCCACCAAACACCGAATGTGCAAAGTTCGGGATGATTCCGAGTATTGCCTGGAAAGGTGCTAACAGACCGGAGCAGATGCTCTTAAATACATGTACAATTCCGGTTGTATCAGACATATTGAAGATACGTCCTATCATTTCTACGAAATGTATAGGGCAGTTTGTACGTATTAAAGTCTGTATCTCAGCCGAAGTCCTTGCTACTTGTAGATCATAGGTTTCTTTGGCCGAGGTCAAAGGCACTGTTTGCTGTAAAAGCATGGCTTTCATTCTGCTCAAAGTATCAAATCTTATAAAAGAGACGTTCAGTGAAGGCCATAGAGGCGACTCCCTGACTGTGTCTATTGGGGCAAACAATACTTGCATACAGCAAGTGACCCTGGAGTTGACCGTTACTAGATATGGGATGCCTGGCAACATGCCACAGCAACTTTGATCATTCAACATGAGGTAACTCCCATTAGAAAGTTGTCCAAACGTTGGATTAATCACAGCAGCTGGTGTACCCTGCTGATGGCAAGACAAATTTGCCACAGAACCATTACAAGCCCCGTGTAAGGAAATGTCCTGACATATAAGCGAACCGCTTAGTGCACGTTTACAGTTTGTACCGCTCAAAAACACTTCACGATCCCCACTCCAACATCTATATGTATACGGTAAATCCCAAGATGTCTTAATGTATTCCTTACCCAACCTTTCATATTTGCCTGCTTGCATTTGTTTGAGGCAATACTGAAACTGAAAAGTAGTCACAGGTAGTGTGATTTTGCCATGAATAAGCCATTCTGTAGCTGGTTTTTCTGCCACTGTGAATGGTAACTTTTCCAGTTTTTCAATGCTCAGCACTGTATACCCTGCTCCTCTTTGTGCCAGTTCGATCTGTTTATCAGTAAGATTGTATTCTGCAAACAGAGCCGTTGTGTTGATAAAACGCCAAGGCACATAGCCCGCTCGCAAAGATTGCAGCGTCCAGCTTAATAACACAATAGAACGTAATTGAGATTGGCCTTGTTGTAACATCGCCAAATCTTGTTCTAGTATGTTGATAGCAGAGGATACAATGCCATCCAATGAATATATTCTGGAGGACAAAGTTGTTAACCCATTGTCGACCACAGAGAGTGTTTTCTCTAAATTAATACGATCAAGTTCACGTATTCGTTCTGCGGCCTCCATCTGTGATACTTTCCATGCTTCATTATAGGCAGCATAAATGCCGGCATATATGAAACGTTTTTGACGCGGTTTTCTTGGTCCAAGCAAGAATTCCCTAAGGTCTGCGTCCTTTTTAAGTAAGGTTAAGTGTTGTTTCACATCCTGTAGTGTAGATTTACGCAGCCAATCGAGGCATAATTTTCCTACACTGTATGTTGTTACTACCCCCAGATGTTGTCTTTGGACATATCTTGGGTCTGGCCTATTAATAGTAAAGCCCTGAGTTTTATTCAGGAATCTTTCCTGACAGTTGTTCGTGTCTGTGGGCCAGATCAACCATTTTTTCCAATCAGGATTAGATCTGTTGAGTTGTAGTATATTGTCAACTGTAACCGCTGCCTGTGTATTGTTATCACTTGTAAGTGTTGGTACAGAAGGATTTTTCATCTCTTTGATCTTGGCTAATCCAAGACAAGACGTTTGTTGGATGGTTTCATTCAAAAACATTATTTGTTCAGGGATGATACAGGCTCTAAATAAAGCTTCTATCCCCTGCACTTGCCAATCTTTAGTACCCCAGACAGTTTTTGTTTCTATTGTATCTTTCCATAAGTCGAAACCCTGTCTAGACAGTTGGGCAATAAAGGCTGCAGAGTAAATCTGTTTTGTATTACTTAACATAATTTTCAGTCCTGTATTGTTTACATTTTTAAAGTAAAATGTTTCTGGGTCAGATGTATTGTAACCTGAAAAATATGGAAATTTACTAGTAAATGTTTTTGAACTACCTTTAGGTGGTGTAGGACAATGTTCCCATTGGTTAAACATAAACACATTTCTTGGATATGCAGATTTATGCAAATAATGATGACCATAGTGGTTATAACAATACAGTTGTTCATAGTCTGATGAACCCTCTAAATATTCATTTTTAGAAAATGCAGCAGATTTTTCAACGTCATACATTATATTGTTAACAGTCTCAAAGTCCCAATCATCAGAATAGGTACTGGACGAAATTAGATCACTTAGTGAAATTTTAAACAAATGTGGAATGTTCAATTGTTCCGTCGGACCGAAGATATCAAAATCTGTTTTGTCCCACACTATACCATCCTGTATAGGAACGGCTGTGATGTTCACTGATGACAAGTCTCTTGCTTCACGATGGGAAGATTTATGAGGTTTCAAAAGTACGTTCACGTCTTTTCCTTCAATGTTCACATGGATGTATCTGCCACTTATAAGCACGCTCACAGTTGTAACCAAGGCTACCCAGAGCAGGAAAACAAAAAGTCCAGATATAATCCAGAGTTCAATCCATGGAGAAACCAAATAAGTCTTTTTCAGAAAGTGAAGAAAGTCTTGTACTTGCTGCTTGAATTTGAATGATGCTGGCGTCGTTTCAGGTTCACTCGGATCCTCTGAGAACGTATCAAAGTTAATGAAATAGCCAGAAGCAGTTCTATCAATTGTTGGAATTGCATCAGGATTTGTAGAAATCACTGGAACCAGTCGATCACTTGCTACGTTGGTGTAGACAGGTGTATTTGGACGAACTGTTACTTGGTGTTCAAGAGGGATGGATCTCATCTTCCACACTGAAAGACCCGACAATTGGATCACTATCCTCAACACACATCTCCACATCTCCAAAACTACCATCACATCCCATAGCCGCAAACTGACGACCTCTCTCCCGAACCACCAGACGCTGAGCGGCAACATCTCCATAACCATCTACTCGAACGGCACAGTCCTGATACAGGCTAATAACGATAACCTCGAGGCTTTCGACTCCCTCTTCCCCTCGCTAAAAAAGGCACCCTTGCACACTACTCGACCCGGCCTGACCCCTCTCTTCCCCCCAGTGAGCCCTCCACATCAGGTGAGGTGCCAGACCCCTCTCGCGTCCTCTTCGAAAACCTCCTCCCCACCCCCTCGTGTCACCTCCCACAACTCTGCTCCTCCTAATAACGATCCCATCCCATTCCCTGGCGGACGACCCTCCCACCCTTGCCTCCTCTCTCTTCCCAACCAGCCAATCAGGAACGCGCATTACTCCCAAGCTCAGTCTCCCTACAGCTCCACCCCGCCCTCAGGCCACACGAGGCCGAATCCTTGTTATGAGCCAACACTCCTCCTGCCCATGATCCCTCCCAGAGACAAACCAGGCAGCTCCTCCCCCAACAGCCACCATGACTGGGACCCACCCCCCTCTCCCTTGGGCAATGCTGCCCCAGGCACCCCCCTCCCACCTTGGATAACACGACGCATCGCCTCAACCTCCTAGAAACTCAGCTTGAAATCCTGATCCGAGGCCTGAACGAAACTTTATCCAACCTGGTCACGATCCGAAAGCCCACTCAGCCCCCCACCTCACCACCAAATCTCACCCAACCTGGGTGTGCCACGGTACCGCCCCCCAGTGGGCCCCCTGTCCCCCCCAGGTCCTGGCCATCGAATAACAGAATGGGTACCGAGAATCGCTCTGAGAGACACAGAAGATCAAAAGCCGCACTTTCCTCCCGGGAAGCGGAATACCTAGCCTCAACCTATGACTCTCCCTCTAATCCATCCCCGAAATCCATGATCCAAGTAATTACGGGAGTCGGAAGAGAACACCTTCCAACGAGAGACCCTAGACCCCCAGCTCACCTAACTTCTCTTCCTAGGGCCCCATCTACTAAGAATCCGAGCAACGAAGGGTCCCCCATTAACTGCATGCTCCTAAACTGCAGATCAGCATCTAAACATGCAACCGAACTAGCAGAAGCCATCCTCTCCCATGATATAGACATAGCATTCATCACGGAGACCTGGCTCAACAATCTCTCCTACCCCAGCATGGACATGCTGGTGCCTCCTGGATTCACAATGATCAACAAAGATAGGAAAGTGCAAAGAGGAGGGGGCATAGCAATCATTCACAAGAATAGCATTTCCATCACGGAAACTGCCTCCTGCCTGTATAGCTCCTTTGAATGTCTCTCAGTCAACATCAAGACAAGCGATAACAGGCCATCTCTCTGCCACCTCCTGTATCACCCCCCAGCTAACTCCTCCGTATTCGGGGAACACCTCTCTGACTTGATTGCCCATTGCTCTCTCGGAAACTCAAATAACATAATTCTTGGCGACCTTAATCTAAGATGGAATGAAACAAAAACCCGCTTATTCAAAGCCTAAACAACCTCCTACTAGAAAACAACCTGACCCAACACTGCTCAGAAGAAACACACCACAGAGGAGCAACCCTCGACGCAATTATTGCCGAAAGCAATGCAATCACCATCGACCACATCCTTCCCGTAGACTGGTCCGACCATCACATCATCCTTTTTCACATCAACCAAGCGGTCCTAACTCAACACCCCATACGGGACCCCCCCAAATGGATTAGGAACACAGCTCAGATCTCTCGAGCGGATCTAGAAGAAAGAATAAGCGCGCTTCTCCCCAACATCACTGATCACCTCCCTACTTTCGAACTCACCTCTCTCTACAACTCGAATATGATGCTCACCCTGGACCAACTTGCCCCTCTGAAACTAAAAAAACCCAGGAGCATTCCATCCAGATCATGGTTCACCACTGACACCAACGAAGAAAGAAGACATCTAAGAGCCTCAGAAAGAATCTGGAGGAACAATCCCACCGCCCTCCAACTTCTTTCTTCTGCTCTGCGCTAGACAATGCAAAAAACAGACCCAAAGAGCTCTTCGATATCATCAGGAAACAAACCTCTAAGCCAGTACCTCCTCAACTCAGGCATCTAAAGAACGATGCAACAACTTCGCCATCTTTTTCAACGACAAAATCGCCAAGATTGATCTCTCACTTGGCTCCAATCTCATCCCCTCCTCCGAGATCCAGGCGTCTGAAACCAACGATAGCGATTCCTTGAACCCCCAAAACACTGGTCTGCCTTCATTCCCATTCAGGAAGCAGAAATAGTCAAACTAATCTCCAACACCAAACCCTCATCCCACGCCCTTGATCAGCTACCCCCTCAACTGACCAAGGACCTGAGGCTCGTCCTAGCCCTGCTATGGTGCAAGATCATTAACAGCTCACTGAGATCAGGAGTCGTACCAGACTGCCTCAAAGTGGGTCAAGTCACACCACTGCTGAAAAAGCCAGGACTAGACACTGAGGATCTGAATAACTTCAGACCTATCTCGAACTTACCGCTTCTGTCCAAAATCCTGGAAAGATGTGTACTTCCTCAACTGACCCAACACATGGACAACATCAACCTGCTAGATCCCCATCAATCGGGCTTCAGAAAAGGCTGCAGCACTGAAACAGCAATCCTCAATGTCATTGACGACCTACACAAGTCACTCGATTCGGACCAATGCTGCCTTCTCATCCTCCTGGACCTATCGGCCGCATTCGATACAGTTGATCACAAGCTTCTCATCAAGGTTCTACAAGAAAGGACTGGTCTTGAAGAGACGGTCCTCCAATGGTTCTCTTCCTTTCTCCACAACCGCTCACAAAGAATAAAAATTAAAAATTTTGAGTCCGACATCCACCCCGTTAACAGGGGTGTTCCACAAGGGTCAGTGCTCTCCCCTCAGCTTTTCAACATTTACATAGAACCCCTTACCACCCTACTCAGGAAATCCAACATCCCTTTCCACCTATATGCAGATGACACGCAGCTATATCTGGAAACCTCCTCCATTGACGACATCCAGAGACTCAACGTCACGCTTAGAGAGGTTCAACATTGGCTCTCAAGTAACCACCTGAAACTCAATCAAGAGAAAACGGAAATACTCCTCATTTCCAACAAAGACGAAAACCCCCAAATTGCAGAATGGCTCAAAGCTATTGATGCCCTCAAGGGTAACCTCATCCTGGCGGATTCGGTAAAATCTCTAGGTATCACCCTAGACCCGAAACTGGACATGAAAAAACACATTAGAAGATCCGCTAGAAGCTCCTTTCTCAACTTGAAATTACTGTACAAAATAAAACCCTTCCTCCCGCCCAAGGACCTGCAACAAGCCACCCAAGCACTGGTGCTCTCCAGAATCGATTATGGGATTGCAGCCCTGACTGGTACAGCAAAATCCCACCTCACCCCCCTGAAAACAACCTTTAATGCAGCAGCCAGAATGGTCACCGGCACTAAGAAATTCGAACACATCTCCCCTGCACTCAGAGAACTTAAATGGCTCTCAATTGAGTTGCGAGCCAGCTTCAGAACAGCCTGCCTCACGCACAAAGCCCTGCACACAGGCAAACCGGAATACCTAGCCGCCAAACTCAAAAGGGCCGGCCAGTCCAGGAACCTCAGGAGCTCCAACACTCTGCTACTCATCCCGCTGAAAACTCGCAAACAAAAAACTGCGGCCAAATCGTTTGCTGGAAACGCCCCCAAAATCTGGAACTCCATCCCCCCCCCCACATCAGAACGATCCCCTCGTTTCCAAAATTCAAAAACCTGCTCAAAGTCCTCCTCCTTGACCGCTCTCGAGCAAACCGATAGGAGCCAAGGAAGTACCTTAGCCGGCATTCCACCTAACTTCTACCATGTGACCGGTGACACTGACTGATCAAGAAAACTTTTTGGATACTCGCATTGCTGGATCAAGAAAACCTTTCGGATACTCGACTCAAGGAATGTGGATTATTATTTTCATAACCAAGTCACTTCCCAGGACACTCTGCATATATTTTCTTGTGTAATATGACAGAACTGTAATATGCTCTGACGGTATAGGAGCATTTTTACCGATATCTCTATTGTATTTGTTGCTTATATGTTCATGTAACATTTGTGGTTTATATGTGCATGCAATGCTTGTCTGACCTGCTCCTTCTATTTGCACATAAGTTACTTGCTGTGAAGCGCTCTGATACCCTCGGGTCCAGCTAGCGCTATATAAAACTCCTTAAATAAAATAAATAAATAAATAAATAAAAATTGTTGCTCAGTCCTTCATCTGTTACTGCTGAATTCTCGATGGTTATCAGTCTTTCAGTCTGAACCTCTTGGATAGTAGCGAGAGGAGTGCGTCTGCTACTAGGTCGGAGTCCATGAGGCCTACTATTTAGTATTGGCCACATACTGTGGTTTGATGAGGTCGATGGACACAAATCTTTTCTCCTTTCTTCCAGCAAGGGGCGGCAGAAGTACTGTTCTTGTTCCTTGAACTGCTAGGACAGGTACTGGTTGTCTGTAAGAAGGTCCAAATTCCTTCTTGTCCGCAATCTTTTCTCTGACTAGATCCCCAACTTTTGGAATCCAGACAGGCCTTGCTGGGACCGCCGAATTTTCCCCAGTGGTAGTTGGCTGTAGGAATACGTTGCTTTGTTTCGTTCTTAACTCATTTAGGGGCCCATTACGATACCCGGCGTAAATAAATCCGCCAGGCATGGAAGCGGCAAAAATCCGCCCGCACACACCGCCTGAACACCGACCACGCCATTACGATTACACAAACCGAATACCGCCATCGGCGGAAAAAGCACACAAAATACCGCCCGCCAACGTCCGAGTCGGAGTCAAACCGCCCGCCACGGACGGAAACACGCACGACAACACAAAACCGCCCGCCCTCACGGCCGACACACCGCACGTGAAATTACGATCGCACCGACATGAGCGCGGAAAAACCACAAATATACCGCCCGCCAGCGCAAACAACGCCGATGAGAATCGACACGGCAGAAGCCATGGCGCCAACGTACCTGCACAGAAACCGTCCGCACACAAAACCAATAGCACACAACATGGCCAACAAGTCCACACAGCAAGGCACGCACAAATACACAAGCACAGTACACATCCCGAAAACACCCCCGGACAAACAAAAAATACAAAGGCCAGAACCCCAGACACAACACACCTGAAAACAACAGACCATGAGGACACACCCACATAGGTGAGTACAAAAGCAGCACTCCCACAGACCACAACCCCTTGCTACATTGCAAACCAGAGAGGAGAGGACACAGTGACACAGCAAGGACAGCAGCACACCACAGAAACGCACACATCACAACCACCACCACCACCACCACCACACACCACCACCACCAAACACCACCACCACCACCACCACCACCAAACACCGGCACCACAAACCCCCTGCACATTACACAACACACACCGCACCAGCACCACAAACATCATGGCACCACAAAGAATGCCCAAGTTCACGCCCATGGAGCTGACGGTCATGGTCGACGAGATCATCAAGGTGTACCCACAAATCTATGGGAACATGGTCCAGCACACACCACTAGCCACCAGAAACAGAATGTGGAACCGGATCGTAGACCAGGTCAATGCAGTCGGGACCCTGCCCAGGAACAGAGTCGAGATTAACAAACGTTGGAATGACGTAAAGAGCCTGGTCAAGAAGAAGGAGGGCAAAAACAGAGAGCTGGCTGCCGTCACTGGCGGAGGGAATCCCGCGCTCTTTAAGACCTTCAAAGCGTGGGAGGAGAAGGTGCGAGTCGTAATCCATCCGGAGATCCTCGCCGGATTAGCAGAGGGAGTGGAGGCTGGTAAGTACAAACTAATGTATACCAGCACACCGCTATGTACTCACATGCACTACCACCATGCCACAGCTCCCAGGGACAAACACCCCCATGTCCAGCATACAATACACAACACATCACACACACATGCAACAGACACCACCACACACAGCCCAAACCGAACAACTGTAACATACGTGGGGACATGTGTACACTCAGCCAGCCACGTAACCACCAACAGGTCCCCAAATATGCCAGAAGCGCCACAACGAGCACCCACCACACCCATGTGTCCGCCACAGCTGCACTAACCGACAAGTAACAGGTAAGTGGCAGGAACACAAAGTGCAGTGGGTGGGAGGGTGGACAGCCCAAGTACAACACACACCAGGCCCCAGTCCCACAGCACAGCAAGGAGGAGCATCCCCCACACCCCACAGCCACGTGTCAGCCACCGCAGTGCACAACGACAGCCGAAAGGCAGACATCACGGTCCACAGCAATCGGTGTCAGTGGGTGTCCAGCCACCCCCACGACCCACAACACCCCCCCACCCCCACAGACCTGCAACATGGAGCACCCCCGCTTAGAGCCATGTGGCATCCAGTACAGTGCACGCACGAACAACTTGCAGGTGGGAAACTGGACAGGGCTGGATTACTGGAGGCATGAGGACCATAACACGACCAACACATGGGACATGTCACGTAGCAGACGAACACGCAGCACCGCCCACCGTCACGAACAAGTGAACAATGTGCACACGGACATGAACAACAGACTCACACCCCACATGACCCATCACAGATATAGCAACACCCAAGGAGCCACGTCTGCATGCACAAGCCACACTGAATATAGTACCACACGGCAGCCACTGTGCAACTCATCACACACAACCGAAACACCATTGAAGTCCTGTCCATGTAGCCCCTACTGCCTGTCAACCACACACCCCACAACTACGCCTATGTAAGACAAACAACACTAGACGCAACAGAGCGGAACAACATAAATGCACACGAACACCACTGAACCCATCAAACACACAGACACACCATGCACAAACAACATACCATCCATCCCATCCGTCAGCCCCAGTCTCATGAAAGGCATGTCATCCGTACAGCTGCCACACATACAGCAGTCACGGTAAGATACATGCCCATGACCAACCATGTGCCAGAAGTCAATGAAGTGCACGACACACTGTGAGCAACAACACACAACATGGGCCACACCCCCCCCCCGAGCACTGCAGTGATGCACATGGCACAGGGCAGCACGCACACCAAGGAGATGGGACAACTGCAATACGTTGGCTGGCACACAACCATCACTCACTCATAACGATGCGTCCAATGCCATGTCCAGTAATCACAACAGACAGCAAATATGCAGGCCATGTCAAGCATGCACACACCTCAAACCATGCACTGTCATGCTGCCACAACACATGTCACGTTCGGCACCCATGGCTCACAGCATGTACCCCAAAAGCATATTCCCTCCCAAATGCGAATCTGAGGCATGGCCCCCATGTTGCCATATGCGTTCCTAAGCGTTCCATTTGAACCCCAAAAGCATATCCCCTCCCAAATGCGAATCTGGGGCATAGCCCCCATGTTGCCATATGCGTTCCTAAGCGTTCCATTTGAACCCCAAAAGCATATCCCCTCCCAAATGCGAATCTGGGGCATGGCCCCCATGTTGCCATATGCGTTCCTAAGCGTTCCATTTGAACCCCAAAAGCATATCCCCTCCCAAATGCGAATCTGGGGCATGGCCCCCATGTTGCCATATGCGTTCCTAAGCGTTCCATTTGAACCCCAAAAGCAAAGTACAAACCAGACCCAGGATGGGCCAGGAGCCCGCATACACCAGAGTCACAATAAGTAGGGGCACAGCAACACACCCATCGGCATGGCCAATCCGTCCCATGCCACATGTGCACAGCACACAGTCCCATTGCCAAGCACACACAACTACAGATGCTACAGCCACACACACGCCTCCGGGAAACCCATGTACGAGATTGCACGAACTGTCAATGTCAGACGACAAATACATACTTCGCCAGGTGCAACACAATAACAAATCTCATTCTCTCCACAGGTGACGAACTGCTGGATGCTGGGGATGGAGCCAGCAGCCAGCACAGCCAGCCTACAAGCCCCCAACGAGGACACACAGATCTGGAGGATCTGTCCTCCTCTTCGGACACGGACAACCAAGCAGGCCCATCTGGTGTGGCAGGGCCCAGCCGCTCCCAGGACCCCTCCTACCCACCAACCCATCATCCAGGGCTGCTGAACATTCCCAGCCCCCTGCTGCCACTGTCATTGCGGCCACACCCACGGTCATTGTGGCCACTACCACTGCCGCAACCGCCACCATCGCCGCACCGACCACCACCGCCGCCACCACCGCCACGTCTTCGCTGGCACCAGCCCCAGCGCAGGTGGTGGCCCGGACGACTGGATCCACCCTGGGAGCCACAGCGAGGACCGTGGTGAGCAATGTGGCTAGTGGGCAGGCCGGTGGCAGCAGGACTGGTAGGAGGAGCAGGGTCAGGGAAACGCCAGCCTCCCCTGGGAGCCATGCCCTGCCTCACATGGCCAGAGTCCTTGGGGCCTATGAAGAGGCCCAAGGACAATGGGTCCGGTCTGCTTCAGACACGCGTGAGGTGCTGGGGGTGCTGAGGTCCATGGACGCCCGTATGGGCCAAATCGTGGACCTCATGGGACAGCTGGTGGTGGCGGTGAGGTCACAGCCAGGGACAGCAGCTCCCCTCCGCCACCACCTGCCGGGGCGCAGGGTGGAGCAGCAGTGTCCAGTTCCCCTGCGTCCACAGCCAGTGATCACACCTCAACCACCAGCATGTCGCAAGCAGGCACCCCCTTGCAAACGTGGAAGGGGCCGTCCGAAGAGGAAACAGATCTCCCGGGAGGACTTCGCACGCTCCAGACGCAAGTGAGGCAGCCAGCCAGCCTTCCGCCAGCCTTCCTTGACCAGCCACTGCATTGACTTGGACTACGATCCCACTCCACACAGCCATCTGGATGGCATGTGTGTGTTGGACTATGGACATAGAACCAGTGGGTACACCCTGATCATCACGCAGCCATGACCGACAGCTCATTGTCACTGCACGCACCACTTTTGTCATCACCTTACACACAATCACATGTCACAGTTTGTAATAAATGCACCTTTTTCACTAACTGCTGTTTGTGCCCTGTGTCTTATTTGTACGGAATACAACGGCCACCTTGGGCGGAAAGGCACCTGATGCGTGGCATGGCATTTGAATCCGGAGGGCCTGTAGGGACCTAGGGGTGGGAGACAGAACAGGAGCACATTCAATGAGTGTGTCACACACCCATCACACAGTACATGTCAACAACTACAAGCAATGTACACACATCGCACAGAGCAATAGGGCACAATGCCACAGCCACCAACAGTGGCATACTACCCTGGCCATGGAGCGTTGACACACAGCACGCAGTGAACAAACGGCCACCCTGACACAGCACACACACACCTGCACAGATACAGCCACATCAGCCGTCGTACATGGACACTCACCGTCAAGTGAAGTAGCGGGCGATGAGCTGCTGCCGCACATTACCAGCTTCCTCCTCTCCGCTGTCCTCCTCACTCGAGCTGTCCTGGTCTGCGGGCTGGGGCCCTGGTTGATCTCCGTCATCCACGATGAGGGGGATCTGCTTCCGAATGGCCAGATTGTGCAGCATGCAGCACGCCACCACTATCTGGCACACCTTCTGTGGGGAGTACGCCAGCGCACCCCGGTGCGGTCCAGGCACCTGAACCTGGACTTGAGGAGGCCAAAGGTACGCTCGACCACACGTCTGGTCCTCCCATGTGCCTCATTGTAGCGATCGTCTGCTGGGGTGCGAGGATACCTCAATGGACTGAGCAGCCATGCCCCATTCGGATACGCAGAGTCACCTGGGTGTGAGGGACACAGAGAACCATTGCTAATCCAACTGGACAGGGGACAGCATCGCACAGCCAGCACGCTACACCACTCCACATACTCACCGACAATACAGGCACGATCCTGTTGCATATTGGACATCAGTCGTGGCAAGATGCTGTTGCGCATTATGTGTGCGTCATGGGCCGAGCCTGGGAACTTTGCACACACGTGGGTGATCACCATGTCCACAAGGCACACCACTTGCACATTCAGGGAGTGCGTGTGCTTCCTGTTGCGGTACAGGTGCTCAGTGGCCTGTGGTGGAACAAGGCCGACATGTGTGCAGTCAATGGCTCCAACGACGTGTGGGATTCTGCCAAGGGCATAGAATGCACCCTTCACTGCCGCCAATTCACGAGCCCTGGGGAAGCGGATGTACCTGTTCCGGTACAGCATCATGGCTGCCAGTACATCCCTCAGCACCTTGCTGAACATGGGCTGGGACATCCCTCCTCCAATGCCCACTGTGTGCTGGAATGACCCAGTGGCGAAGAAATGCATGGCGGCCATCACCTTAGCCGTGGGGGTGACAGCAGTCGGATACACCCTGCGGGGACGGAGATGGGGTTCTAACATGGCACACAGTCGATGCAGGGTTGGCCTGTCCAGCCGAAACTTCCTAATAACCTCTGTATCGTCCATGTCCGCCAGCAATTGGTATGGGCAGTCAATGTTCGGTCTCCGCCTAGGGACAATGGCAGAGGACACATGTCAATGCAACACGACACATAGCAATTTCGCATACACATCACTGACATGACTGAGCAAGCACATGAGCCACAGCCCAGCTGTCAAGCTGGGACGGCACGGCCACAATACACTTACACAGGTCTCCCAACAATGGCAATGGCTAGTGATACAAACCACTGCCATGTGCATGCACATGGGGATCTAGGCCCCAATGACTTGCGGGGCGTGCTGATGGGGACTGACTGCATATCCGTCAAGCGGCAACGCCACGGCAACATGAATGTCTGCTGAGCATGGAACTGCTTCCGCGGCTGGATGAGTATGGCACACGACGACGACGATGTGGGCACAGGCTGAGCGGCCAAAACAAGTGGGACCTGTGGCACGAGGGGATATGAGACAGTAGTAGGTGTCAGCACTGCACCCTATGTACAGCACTGTACGGATCACACCTCCCGAAACATTGACTGGTGTCCACATTGACAGCCCCATGCCAAGACGGCTGTGTGCTTGCAGTCACACGTCACAGGTGAGAGGTTACATTGCACGTGCCAGGTGGCAGACGTACATAGTGGGAGCTGGCATGTGTGTGCATGTGTCTCCTGTTCAGGATCCACCAGATGGGCGCTGACTCTGTACTGACCATTGGACACAGCATGTTCCGTGGAAGGCTTGTGTGTGTGGGATGGTGGCACTGGATGTGCCTCCGTTGGGTGGGGGGCCATGCACAGGGCGGGTACGTCGATGATTGCGCATTGTTGGTCACGGTGGGTGCACCCACTAAGATGTGTTGCCCTGTGTTCAATTCCTATGTCCGCATGATGATGGACTGTAGATGTGGGCAGACTACACATTGGTCGATGTGCTGTCTATATGCATGTGCCTTCACACCAGGCACAGCTGCCCCTGCACATGTGACCCCTGCTGGACTCGCTGCTGGGTCTGTGGAGCTGATGCACCTTCTGCGCGTGGGGCGGACAGCTCTCCTCACTTCCCTCATTGCGCATGTCATGACTTTGCCGCAGGTGACATGGATCATGGAGGGCCCACATGTACGCGTGGGTAGGCTACACATGATTGTACACTGGTCGCCACCCCCAGTCAGTGTTTCGAATGTGAAGGTTGTCGTGCTGGTGGTATGTTCGATGTGGCGGATGGGCGGGCCTAGGTGCGGGCTTACATTCCGGACATGGGGGTAGTTGGATTGGCGACTAGTTGCAGTACACACGGGACACGTCTCTTCCTTTCCACATCTGGGTCATCCCTTGTACTTACTGACAGTGATACAGTCATCTTCGCCCCAGCCCTCATGTCCTCCCCTCGCTCCCCCAATATGCATGCTCACCTGCGAGGCTAGCGCCTGCACAGGCAGCCCCAAGCTCGCACCAGAGAGGGCAAGGAGTGTATGTGTGGGTCCAGTTGCACGAGTGGGCTGTCTCAGGGTATGATGTGTGGCGGGACGCCGTCCACCTGCGTGGTGCCCCAAATGGAGACCCGGCCTGCATGGACTATGCATCACAGTCTTCGCCTTCCGGATCCGCCACCTGCGACACCCAGTGGCTGTGGCTGCCCTTGCGGCCAGGCCACGTCCGTCTGTGGCTGATGGCCCACACATTCACTCTTTGGCCTCTCTGGGAGGGCTCGGGGGTGGTGGCGCACGCGCTTGCACTTAGTCGCAATGGCATGTGGCGTGGTTGGTATGATGGGCAATGGATGGGATGGTGCGAGCCACCTCCCGTGACGTCAGTGCTGCTCGTGCTGTGGTGCGTCCCCACTACACTTCCATTTGACTTGTGCCATGCTAGACGTTGAGGTTCTATTGCCTGCGTGATATGACCAGGAGGAGCGCGAGGAGACCTCTCACACACCATGCTCCACTGCCATCCCGTGCCCTGTATCGCCTGTGCGGATTGACTATGTTGGGGTTACACCTGGTCGACTGGGGCTGTGTGTGCCTTGTCAAGGGGCATGGCGGGCACACAACAGGATCCAGCTTGTCCACAGAGGGTGGGCTGAGGTGCGCCTGGTACCGCTTTGTACGTGTGCCCGGCTGCTGTGCACACATGTGTTCACTCCCCCCGACAGGTGTCCTCTCACAATGCCCAGGGAAGCGGTGGTGTACTGTTCATGACCCCTCCCGACACGTCGTGCTCCAACTTGGCATGTGCGCATCTACCCGTCGCACCCACCCACCTGAGCACTGCGTCCATACGACTTCACACGACACATGTGTGTCTTCCACAGTAGTGCTACTCATTTGCGTTGACATCCAATACCAGTGGACTACATGGTCATGTCACGACTGCTGTGTACTTCACATACTCTCATCCTCTCTCATTCGTACTTGTGAAATGAGTCAGCGGAGACAGTTTTGGTTTCAAACATTATATTGAGTCTTCTGTCCTCTGTGATGCAGTATAGTGGACACTACTGGCAGCGGAATACATGTTGAGGATATACTGAGCATGATTGCAAATGGGATAGGGTGTGGGGTTACATGTGATTGGCTGTTGCATGTGGGATGTGGGCTTCAGAGTGACATCTGCTTGGCCAAGGCTGTGCTAATGTACATTTACGTATAGCTGCGGAGCTGCGGACTTTGACACAGACGGTATACATGTAGCCTACCAGACCGCTTGGCATCATGGGCACAGTCCATCTCAGTTCCATGTGACTGGTTTGCTGCGGTTGTTCCTCATGCACGCGTGCATGTGAGATGACATCAGGGCATGTGCTTGCGTGCATGCAGCGGCGTGCCACTTGTTGTTGCACTGTGGTGGTTACTGGACATGTCACAGTCACTGGGGTCGTGTTGTTGTTGTATGCACTTGTCGTCCATGCAAAGGTCCTGGTATGGGATTCCCGGGGCGGGGGTGGGAGGGGTGCAGCACCCACAGACTCCAGGCGACCTATTCATGTCCACTGAGCGGTGTGTGTGTCCATGGGCGCTGGATCCATGTCGTGTCCTGGTTGTTCGTGCAGTTCCGTCCATGTGGGTGCGATACACAGAGCCCATGCCACTGCCTCCCACGATGCATGCGGTGTTCCTGGATGTGATGGGGAACAGTGTGCATGTCCCGGTCATATCCGATGTCATGGCGATGTCGATGATGGTGTGGTTACAGTTGCCGGTCGTTTGGTATGGCTGTTGTGGTGGTGACTGGCCAGTCCGTGCGGAAGCTAAGCATGGGTGCGGGGTTGGACATCATAGGTCACTCGGGGAACCTGCGTTGTGGTCCGACGTATTTACAGGTTGTCAGGTATGCGATGCCGTCCAGCAGGGCTTCCATGTCATTGGTGGTGTACATGTTTGCCAGCCAATGAAGCGGATGGTGGCTGTCAAGGTGTTGTTCGTAAGTTGTCCCTTGGAGGACCATGATGGGGCATGCTGGGTGACATTCGATGTAGCTGTTCTCGATGATCCGTCGTGTGGAGGCACAGTGGTCCCATTTCAGTGCGGGTGCGATGTTGGCCACATACGCCATGCCCCCATAGGCAGAGCAGGCCCTGTCGTGTGCGAAAGAGGGAGGAGTAGTGGTAGCAGGTCCGCCTTCAGACATGCCGGGTTGGAGAGGCATATCTCGACGGGATGCTGGTAGGGACACCTCCGACAGTAGAAGACGGGCATGACGCAGCTGAACAATGTGATGCGGTAAGTCAGTCGGTAACTTACGTTCAGCAGGGACAGGAGATCGCATCCCAATGTATGGCACAGGTTGGTTTTGTACAGCTTGAGCTGTTCGGCGTAGTTGGGTAGGTGTGTTGCGGTTGCCATTTCGCAGCGGTTCGTTGAGGTGGCGTGCTCCGGCTGTGTGTGCAGTCTGCAATGTGCACGCTCCAGGGTTGCTGTGAGCTCTGTGTAGTCGTAGGGAGACAGGACTTGTGTTCTGTTGGCTTGTTTGGAGGACACGGGCCCTCTTCCCACATGCTTCTCAGACAGTTCAAGGTCAGTGCTGTGTGACTCCTTCCAATTAACTTGCATGTGGCCGACATGGGGGAGTGTTTTCTTCTTTCTTCCCCGTCCGTTGTGTGCTTCTGTGATATGCGCTATCTGCCCTGTGGTCGGTCTCCTCGGCATGCCTGTGTTGGTCTATTCTTGGACAATGGCTGTATTCACCGGCTTCTGTCGTAGGGCTGTGGTTTCGGAGTTGGAATGGAAGGTCATTCAGTGCTGTCTGCTCTCCCTTGTGTGGGCGGCAGGCTGCCTTTCCGCTCTGCGTTGGGCCTTGTGTGTGAATGTTATTCTTGGGCCACCTGTTGTCGGTCCCCGGGCTCTTTGGTGTTCCGTTTTATATGTCTTGTTCATATGTGCAGGGTGGTATGGGTGTTTCTGTGTGGTACTGGCGTTCCTCTTCCCGAAGGGGCCCTGCTTCTCCTAGTTGGTGTTGCCGCCGCTGTGTGCTACGCCATGTTTGTTACACTGGGGTGTGTCCTGCTGTTGCGTGTCTTCACTGACATGTGTGCGTCGGTTGTGTGGCGTTGGGTGTTGTCCGTGAATTGGGCATTGGGGACATGTCTGTGGCAGGCCTGTCACGTGTCATGTGCGTTCGGGGTGGGGCTGATGTGTGTGCTGCTTGGTTGTGTCCCTGTGTGCGACGCATGCATGGCGCTGCAGTTGGCCTCTGCGTTGTGCGCATGTGTGGCGGCGTCATCGGCGCTTTGGGGCCGTGACGGGGTGGTTGGTTACTAGTCCCAGGTGGTGTGTACACATGTGTTCTGCGATGTTACGATTTGGCCTGTGTGTCATCTGTGGATGCGATGGTGGATGTGTAGTGTACACGCGCTGGTGGGGGGTTGTCCGCTTTTTCCGCCCTTGCACTGTGTGCGCTGTTTGCGTGCACTTGTTGTGTGTGTGCCTACCTGCGTCTCCGCGGTGCGTTGCGTCCTTGGTGGTGCATCAGCAGAAGCATGGGGAGTGCCTGCAGTGCTGGATTCATGCTCGGGGAGCCGCTTCTTCGTTGTCCGTGCTCGGCATCCGTGTTACCGCTTCGGTTTGTCGTACGGTATCTCTTGGCCGTGGGAGCCGTTTGTTTGCGGCATCGTAATTTATGCGCCGGGCGGGACGTGTTTCGTCGGACGGTGTGTGTCAGTTGAGCTGCGCCGCTACATGTACGGGCGCACTTTGATGGCGGACGGTGTTGCTGGCTTGCCGGCGGTGTTTGGCCTACTTTTCGCATCGTAATTGGGCGGGCGTGTGGACTGCTGCGTGCCGGCGGTAACTGGTGGTTTTTGCATCCGCCAGCACGGCGGTGGTGCTTCCGCCCGCCATCGTAATGTGCCCCTTAGTTCCTGTAAAACAGCCAAACGATCTTTGATATCAAACGGTTTATTTTCCACCACTGTGCCTACGTGTTCAAGGTCCGGTACCCACATTCTTGTCCCAAATAGGACCTCATATGGAGTGACCCCCCCTAGAGAACTTCTTGGCAGATTGTTCAATGAGCGTTGGACCCCATTAAGGTGTTTGACCCACCCATCACCCGAACCTAATACCCTAGCTGTTATAGACTGCTTTATGTCCCGGTTTTTCCTTTCCACAACCGAATTTCCCTCAGGATGGAATGGAGAGGAGTACCGCAATGCAACGCCCAGACTGGCCATGGCTTCATTGTAAGCCCGAGAGCTAAACGCAGGACCCTGGTCAGAATGTAGCGTGCCTATTGCGTATGTGCCGATAAAGACTCGCAAATCTTTTATAACAGTTCGAGCGTCAGCCAAGCGCTGAGGCCATATCCATAGGAACCTAGAGCATGAATCCACTGCAACCATGATATATTTATAGTTACCGTCCCTTTGCAAGGGACCGCAGTGGTCCAGGTAAACACAAGCTAATGGTTTGTCTGAAATTAACAGGGGTGTCTGCGCAGGGCATTTCACTGTGGAGACTTTCATCTGTTGGCATATGTCACATTCTAAAACATAGTTCTTTGTTTGTTTTCTAATGCCAGGCCACCAATATCTTTGCTTGAGTAAAGATACTGTTGCAGAAACACCTGCATGGGCAGAAGCTATCCCTTCGTGTGCTGCTAGGATTAGTCCTAATCTGCGTTCCTTGTTTGGAATTACCCTATCCCCCACTCCAGGGATTCGAGCAAAAGGAACGTTGTTCGCATCAATTACATAAGAGTGCTTGAGTGGATACTTTTTAGGTAACGCTGCACTGCTGCCTTTGCTTGAAGCATTGACAGCCAACATTATCTCACTGTCTATTTTTGTTTTTGAACGAGTGATCGCAGCTACGGAAGCCGTCTGCACAGCCCCCTTGCGGCTTCATCAGCCAATGAATTCCCTGCAACGTGAACGCCATCACGTTGATGACTCAGTGTGTGGATCACGTGAGCCTTTGGTAGTTCGTTTTTCAACTGAACTACTTGTTCCCAAAGCATTTTGTGCTTTATTGTGCCACCTTTCGCATCTTTGAAACCATTTTCAAGCCAGTTTTGTATATATTCATTATACGACTGAACACAGTAAAAGGAATCGCACACTATTAGTGTGGGGAATTCTCGATCTGTACTTTCAAGTGCCAGTTTGAATGCTTGTAGTTCAGCTCGCTGAGCTGTACAATCTCCTAGAGACTGGGTTTTTGTGACCATAGGTCTGAAGATGCCATTTCGCATGCAACCTTTAACGATTGCACACGCTGCACTGTAAGCTTGCTTACTCCCTGTTGCTGGTTGAGCCGATCCGTCAGTGTAAATTATGAATTCGTACTGATCGAGAGGCAGAATTTCAGTAGGCAGAGGACATTCTTGTTCATATTGCAGGAATGCTTGTGTTTTTAAATCTGGATCAAAAACATATTCAACATCTGTTGCAGCAAGAGAATTAACCCATTGTATCCATCTTGGATGTAATGCTTTAGCATTTGGAATGCTTGCTTTTGTAACCGCTTCCAAAGTTGGTACCAGGGTTACGACAATAATGCGTTTCCCTTGGGCTAAGGCTCTTTCTTTTGCTACAGCGGTTTGAACTGCTGTTAGAATTTTTTCAGTTGAACTGAAGCGCATTTCCGCTTGTGTGTACAAATGAGATTTGTATGCGATTGGTATTTTCTCACCCTCATTGAAGGTTAAGTATGTGAATCCACATTGACCCGAAATTATTCGGATCACCAAATTGCGTTGACTTACGCGTGTTTGTAAGTGATTTGTTGCTAACATGTTAGCTTGTAGTGAACGCAAGATTTTTAATTTTTTTATTTTATTTTTTTAATTTTTTATTTAACAATTTTCATCATATGTATCATACATTACATCTTCTGAGAATCATTGTACAACTTTGCAGCCTTCCTGCATCGAGAGTTCTGACGGAGAAAAAGCACACATATCTAACTTTGCATACAGCACTGAAGAAAAAAAAAAAAAAGAGGAGCATGCATACCCAACCCTGAGTACAGCCAATGGAGAAATCCGTGACAGGGCACCACATTAGTAAGATCAAACGTTGTGATTATGATATATTCTATTAGCAAACTACACACCAAATAACCAGCTTCAACATTCCATCAACAGCCTATTATACTTTTGTTCCTGGTTTCTCAGGTCTTAGGGGGTGGAACGTCAGTGGTAACAGAAATGATCGTAGCCCCCCACCTGTGTGTATTGGGAAGCGTCACTCACGCCCTACATGGTGAAGTAAAGATCGCAGGTGCCATGAGCAGGGAGTGATCATGTATCTATCGAGTATCTTGCCCCAAAGGGGAGGCATCTGACCTATCTGCGCCCTGCATTAAAAGATAACTTTGGAGAGGGCCCCATATGTCCTTAGGTCTAGATGCATGTGGAAGTGTTTCTGCATAAATTGTTAATTGCCCCTGACAATAAAGTAAGTCATCTAGCCACTCCTTGAATTTCGGGGCTCTTCCCCTTCCCCATCTACATGCCACCCTACGCTTGGCCAGCAGGAACGATATGGCGATGAACCTACGGTACGTCCTAGGTACCTGCTTGGTATAGCCCAACAACGCCAGCACAGGGTCAACATCCAGCGTGATACTTGTCATCTGCCTAACAGCCTCAAAGATCTGCACCCAGTACTCCTGTATCTGCAGGCATTCCCATGCCAGATGTAGGAACCCTGCTCCGGGCTGGTGACATCTGTCACATCTGTCATTATCCGTCAGCTTGAACCGAAATTTTTTAGCAGGCGTATAGTAGAGGCGGTGTAAGAATTTATAGTGGATCACACGTAATCTACAACTCGCAGAGATCTGTGAAGTTTGGAGGCAGCAATATGTCCATTGTTTGTCGGTTACCTCCCTACCCAGTTCAGTGTTCCACTGTGTACGGGCCTTACTAGGGGCTTCCGTTTGTTGTGCGCGTATTGTATGATAGAGCCGAGACACCAGGTGTTTTCCATCTGTGGATCCCAGCATTTGATGGAGAGGGGCAAAATTTGCAGGCTCCTGTGGGAACTCTGGGATAATGGCCCGCATTCCCTGTCGGAGTCGGATATAAAGAAAGGTATCAAGGGGTGTGGGTTGAGTCCCGCGAAAGAATTGTTCTGGAGAGCAAAACACTCCATCTGAAAAGAGTTCTCCCCATTTAGTAACTTTATTGCGTGCACAAAGTTGTTGAAAGCCACACTCCTGTAGGAGAGGTATTTTGGGATGATAAGTCAAAGGAAGCCTCGAGGAATACAACATTGGAGAGTCAAGGAGAGCAGAAATCCGACGCCATGCGTCCACAGTGCCCGTAATAGTGGTAGGCGGCGTAGTACGAGTACGACCAGGCGCTTGTATTAATCCATCCAGAGGGATGGGGTGAGCAAGCCAGTGCTCCGCAGCCTCTTGTGGCATGTGTCTGGGTGGATTGATCCAATAATAGGCATAATGAGCCTGCGCACATAAAAAATAGACTTCAAAGTCTGGGATATCCAAACCACCCTGTGCATAAGGCCTTGTGAGCATAGACCACTTTAACCTTGGTTGTTTACCTCCCCAGAGCAGTCGGAGTAGTTCCGAACTAAGGGTTTTAAAAAAATTCCATCCAGGGTGATATGGCACGTTCATGAACAAATATAAAAATTGTGGGAGTACTATCATTTTTATCAGGGAGGCACGGCCTGCAAGCGAGATAGGTAGAGAGATCCATCTCGTGACATTACTGGCAAGTCGGTTAATAGCTGTACCATAATTGAGTCGCAGCAGCTCCTCTCTGTCCCCAGTAATTTGTATCCCTAGGTAGCGGAGGTCTGTATCGCACCACTCCAGTGGATAGTCCAAAGCAAAGGCCGCAACTGCTGGTGTTAGGGGAAACACCTGCGACTTCCCCCAGTTAATACTCACCCCCGAGAGCTGTCCAAACACAATGAATTCCCTCAGCAAAGGATTAATGTTCTGTTGGGGATCTCGTATGTATAGGGTGATATCGTCTGCATAAAGAGATACCAGGATTTGGCGCATGTGACAACGGAGTGCCTTGTCTTGGTGGTGTTGGCGCAGCTTGGATGCCAGTGGTTCAACCGCAATGGCAAATAAGAGAGGGGACAGTGGACATCCCTGTCGAGTACCTCTCGTGACAGAGAACGCAGAAGAGAGATGGCCATTGATCAGCACTTTAGCCCTAGGCTGTTGATATAAAAGTTGTATCCAGGAAATGAACAGAGGGGGAAACCCATCCGCCGCATCACACCAAAGAGATAGTCCCATTCCACAGAATCGAACGCTTTAGTAGCGTCAAGAAATACCGCAGCTAAAGGAAGTTCGGGGGCCACATTCTGAAGAAGAGTAAAGAGAGTACGAAGGTTGTGGGTGGTAGCACGTCCGGGGACAAACCCCGATTGGTCCGGTAGGATAAGTTTGTCCATCAATAGTGCCAATCGGTTAGCAATGATCTTGGCCAGAATTTTCGTGTCGCAATTTAACAGCGACAGCGGTCTATATGAGTCACATGAGTCCGGGGGCTTATCGGGCTTCAGAAGGGACGTGATAAGTGCTTCCCTCATCGAGGGGGGGAGTGTGCCAGCTTCCAAGGCTTCTTCATATATTTCTTTAAGCACAGGGGCCGTAATGTCTATGTAATTTTTGTAAAATTCGGCAGGAATGCCGTCTAGGCCCGGAGTTTTGCCCGACTTCATCTGCATTATCGCCTCTCTAACTTCGTCAAGTTCGAAAGGAGCACATAAGAACTCCCTTTGTGAGTCACCTAACCAAGCGAGAGTAATATCGCCCAGGAAGCTATCTAGGTCGAGCACCCCTCTGCGTTGTGTGGTATATAATGTAGTATAGTGTGCAGTGAATGTGCCTAGTATGTCCATGGTGTCCCGTTGCACTACCTCCCCAGGTCCCTTGATTTCCAGTATGTAATTAGAAAAGCGCGATCGCCTGGTCACTTCAGCTAATGCCTTTCCGGGCCGTTCACCTTCACCGTACCTACGAGCCTCCCAGTATCTCCCTCTAAATTTCGTCTCTCTCGCTGCCGTTTCCGTGTACTCCGACACTTTCACTCGGAAGTCCGTCTGTACTTGTCCCGTTTCCCCCGCTGCCATTCGAGATTCTAGCACCTGCAGGTCATTTTCCAGGGTCCTTAACGTTCCCCGAATGTCCCTGAGTACCCCAAAACTCTTGGAAATACAATACCCTCTAATTGTGACCTTGAAGGCTTCCCATATCGTCTCCACATTATCCACAGATCCCCTATTTCTTTGAAAAAGTCACGAATTTCCTCCCCCAGCTCAGTATTAAAGACAGTGTCTAGTAAAGCCGTGGGCTGCAGCCTCCAGCTAGGCCTAGGCTTATCAAATCCTGGTAGAGTGATCGTGAGTTTCACAGGGCAATGATCGGAAAATGTTCTGGCGGGATGTGTGACGTCTCTAACTGTCGGTCCCAGGCCCCTAGTGACGAGATAGTAGTCCAGTCGGGCCCATGTTGCCGCATGTGTTGTGAAATGCGTGCCTCCTCTAACCAGTGGGTGTGCATGGCGCCATGTATCTATCAGTCCTCCCTCAGCAATTAATCCCTGGAGTGCTACCTGCGATTTATTATAGTGATGCGGTGCAGGATTGGAACGATCAAGCAGTGGGTCCAGGGCTACGTTAAAGTCCCCTCCCCATATTATATGAGTGGAGCCTACATTTACAATTTTACCCCAGAGGGTGGTAAAGAAATCAGGGGTGTCTACGTTTGGACCATAACTGCATACCAATGTAACTGAGTCTATACTAGGCCTGGGCGGTAAATTCCGTTCCGCTCGCGGAATTTGCGGAATTTGGGTAATTTCGCGTTCCGCGTAGAACGCGAAATTGCCAAAAATTCCGCGATCCGCGACTTCGCGGAATTTTTTACTTGTTCGCGCTTTAAAAATGCGTGTTCGCGAGATATTTCTCCCGGAGCACGCAAACAGCGTTCGCGAACAGGAAAAAAGCATCGCGAACGGGCGGAACAAGCAATCCCGCGTGTTCGCGGAACTTTTGCGTGCTCGCGGAGATTTTTTACCGTTTCGCGGAGCTTTGCGTAGCGCGACTACGCAAATTCCGCCCACCCCTAGTCTATACCCAGGTGACCCCAAACCACCGCATAGCGTCCCTGTGGGTCCGCCATTGTACCTGCTAGCACAAAAGGCGTTTGTCGTTTGATCAGTATCGCAGCGCCTCGAGCATAGGAAGAGTATGAAGAGAACAGTCTGCACGTCGCCCATTTGCTCGCAAATGTAGTAGGAAGGTTTGGGTTGATGTGAGTCTCCTGAAGCATAGCAACATCAATCTGTTGACGTTCTAAATAGGCCAAGATCTGTCTACGCTTCCGGGGTCTCCTAGTCCCCTGACGTTCCAGGACATAAGTCTCAGCTGCCCCACACCCCTCGTGTCACCCATGGCTCCCTTTGGTGCAATATCTGCAACATTGCGATGCTGTACTCAGTAGTGTTCGGATACATCGATAGCCACAGTTACCGGTGAAGTGCTGCAAAGTGTGTGTGCCATAACATTCATTAACCCATACCCCTACCGCCCCCCACTGAAACATCCCAAACATGCCAGTAGTGTTTGTCCCTCCCCCTCCCTGTTACCCACAGAAAAAACGAACATTACGTTCAACTTGTCCAGTCAGTGACCAGAAGATATCTGTTATGGGGATCACCCTCAGGGGATTCCTGCTGGGTGGCACACGGGTGCCTCGTGCCACGCAGGGGCCGTGCGATAACAGCAAAACCCCCGACTGCCACAAAGGTGTCCGGCTGCATTCGGTCCTTACATCCCATCCCTTGGCATATCTCGCCAGCTTATTCACTTAGCCCACCAGTTTGAGTTTCAGTGATGTATTTGTCCATTGCTGCACGTCCATATATTTCCAATGGTCAGTGAGGAGAGCATCCCGCCATGTCCCAGGTCTCTCATCAATCCGCTTGCGGCGAGTGCGTCCTTGAAGCGGCGTCCGGCTCAGTCCCATCCCTCTTCTGGTTTTTAAGGCGCTTAAGAAATTCTTCCACCTGTTGGGGCTTCGTATAGAACGTTTGCTTCCCCTGATGCGTGACCCTGAGTCGTGCAGGGTAAAGGAGAGCATAATCTATTTGGGCCAGTCGTAGTTTTTGTTTCACCGGGAGGAATTTGCGCCTTTCCTCTTGTACTATTGCAGTAAAATCAGGATACATGGTGAAGGGTACCCCCTCAAAGCACAACTGCTTTTTCTCCCTTGCCACTCTGAGGGCCGTGTCCCTGTCCCTATAATTCAGGAGGCGCGCAATTATGGGTCTGGGCATACTACCAGGGGGAGGCCTCGGGCCCAAGGAGCGATGGGCGCGCTCAACTATGAAGTGTGATGAAAGAGCTTCACCCCCACCACATCCAGTAGCAATTTCTCAATATAGTCCTCCATTTTGCCTGTATTTGTGCTTTCTGGTATGCCCAGCACGCGGATGTTGTTCCTCCGACTCCTTGCTTCAATATCTTCATTCTTTGCAGCTATGAGTTTTAGCAGTTTGTCCATCTGCGAGACGGAGTCTTGGATGTGGGATGTTGCATCTTCAGCGTCTGATATACGCTGCTCCGTCTCTTTTATGCGCACCTCATGGCCCTCTATTTTGCGGACGACTGCGTCCATTCGCGTGGTTAGGGTATCCATTTTGCCAGAAATGTTAGCAAAGCCCTGTCGGACCTCCAGTAACAGCGCTTTCATGTCATCACCTTGTGGGGATTGTGAGTCTTGTTGTGGCGCGGCCGTGCCACTATCTCCCTCCGCCATCTGCAGACGGGCACTCTTCTTCGCTTCAAATGTAAGGCGCGGTTGTCGTGCATCTGGTTTCCCCATTGTGAGCGCCCACTAGTCCGACATGAGATAAGGGGCACACAAGGAGATCCCCCAGAACTGATCCAAGAACGGCGCAGTACCTGCGGTGTCTGTTTTTCTTTTGGAGTGCTTCCCAGCCCACGGTAGAGCGGAAGTCCAGTCCAGCGCTCCTCTTTGCCAATGCTGCCTGCAGGACGGGCACCCGGCCAATGACAGTACAGTTACGTCAGTGTCCACCTAAGAAGATACTCGGACCTCAATCAGCCATAGGACCCGCTTGATCTACAGGTGGCTTTCCCTACTTCTCCGCCTGCCTTTAGTTCTTCAGGGTCACTCCCCGTTCCACTGCTGATGCGAAGCTTGTGACGATCCACTGATTTACGTGACGCGTGCCCCGCTAACCACCGCGGGATTTACTACCAGGTAGTGCCTTTTTGCCTCTCACAGTATTTAATGTTGGCCGTACCTCATGTCAGCATGCCTGCCACACAGCCGCAAATGTCCGATTCGTCACCTGATCTACGATCCCACTGCTGCAGCCCAGCGCTCAATGACGCCAGGATCCCGGGTATTTTAGGGCCTAGCTGCACCTTTATTCAGCTTTGGCCAGTTCACCGATGTAGGGGGCGCAGCCTGACACTGGGTATTCACCTCTTTTAATCTTCCGGCACTTCAACTGGTGGCCGAGAGTCTGGACTAAGCCCTCCGCTCCCCCACGGACCACAGGGCCCAGCAACTACTGCGGAGTCCGCCTCAAGAAAATGTCTTTTTGCCTTCCGCTTCAATCACTGCGCACAGCTACACAGCCGCAAATGGCCGATCCGCCACCCGCATGGCCTCCCCACTGCGACTGCACACCACACAACAGCGAGGTCCCTATGAAGCTAGTCCAGTTCAGCGCACACGTTCCGCTATTGCTAGTCCTCCGGTACAGGGAGCACAACGCCGCTTTGGCACACTCCAATATCACCGCACTCGGGCCTACTCACCACCTGGGTGCCCTGATCTCCGAGCCGGCCCTTGCGCCCAGTGTGCGTTCCGCACCGCTCAGCCTCCGCACATCGGCCTCCCGCCGCACATTGATATCTGGACCTCCACGTTTCTGGGGCGCCTTAATTCCTTCTTTACGCTCTGCCCTGCCTGCAGATAATGAGCATGGTGGGGGCTTTGGATCACTCACCGCCTCCTTTGCTCCGGCACAGCGACGCCCGGGCCCATGCGCCACATGGAAGCCCCGGTCCTTGCGTAGGTGTCTGCGCCCAGCTGCAGTTCCGTACCGCTCAGGGTCGCACAGCGGGGTTTACACTCTCCTCTGCTGCTTCGGCATTCAGCGACGTGCAGGCATCAAAGTCGCCTCGCCACTTCCCTAGGTTGCGGGCTCGCGGTTCCGCTTATTATTAGGCGATTTGTGCCATCTGGGCAGGATAATCAGCAAGATAACGGCGCCGGACTGCGGGAGCCTAACGTCTGGATGGCCATTCCGCTCGTGCGCCACCTAGCGCCCTAGTGAACGCAAGATTTCTGTGTGTTCTTGTGTCCAGTTTCTGATCGAAAAATCAGGTTTGATTAATGCGTGGAGAGGTTTAACCCTTTCTGCGTAATTTAGAATGTATGTTCTTCCAAAATTTAGGAAACCCAAGATGGATTGTAAGTTTTTTAGCGTTTTTGGAGGTTGCAGCAGCGCACACTTTTCTAAAAGTTAGCTGCCAAGCTCTTGCCTTCACTTGAAAGCTCATATCCTAGAAATAGGACATTGAGATGGGCAATTCTGGACTTTTTAAAGTTGAATTTGTAGCCCTCAGAGGCGAAGCCCAGTATAATGGTGCTCACCCTGTTCAAGTGTTTGTCCAGGTCATCGTCCGTCAGATAGATGTCATCGACATAGGACAATGCCTCATTGTCATAAATTTGTAGTAACTCTGTTACCCTCGCTGAGAATAAACCTGGGCTATTCTTGAACCCTTGTGGGAGTCGACAAAAGTGACGCTGGGTCCCCATTATGGAGAATGCTGTTAAGTACCTGCTATCAGGTGCTATGTTTTGACAAAAGAAACCATTTGAGATGTCTAATGTTGTTTTATATTTTTTACGCACAATGTTATTCATTAATGCTGTGCTATGTGCATTTTGCACTGCAAAAGTTTTAGAACAAGTGTTAGGTGTCTGTAGTCCAAAACTAGACGATATGTATTGTCTGGTTTGGAGACAGGAAACAAAGGATTGTTCATTGAGGAGGTGCATGTTTCAATCACCCCTTGATATTCAAGTTGATCTAAGATCTCCCTGACCTGTTTTTTAGCTTCTTGCTTTATTGGGTACTGCCGATGTGCAGTTGGTTCATGTTTCAGATGTATTTTATGGTGAGGTGAGTCCTCATCCCATCCTACATGATTTTTATATAATGTTGGGGCCTGGGCTACTGCCCATTTCCTGTCATATATATATTTTAGGTGAATTGGAATATGGTTGGAGAAGGCAGGCATAATCATGTCCTCGCCATGTGGGCACTCCCTGACAAATTGTGGTGGCCAGTCTTTTTCTGCCAGAAGTATGTCATAGCCCTTTGATAGTCTTTCCCAAAAAAGTGCTTTCACCTGTCTAGGTTTGTCTCCCTCCATCCGGAGAGTTATTTCATATAACTTTTGGGGAGTACTAACCCTGGTGTCTACAGTCTCTACTTTAATGTACTCATTCAAGTCCACTATCTCCAGAAGTTCCTTCAGGTTCTGGCGAGCTATTGTGACTTCTGCTGCACTGTCCAGCATTGTCTGAGCCCATTCTCCGTTCTTGAGTTGTGTTCTCAGTATTCTCGGCATGTCCAATCTTTAGACCTGCTACTTTCTTTTTGGAGAATTGAGGTTTTGCTTTAGTTTTTGGAGCTTGTTTGTCGTCTTTCGATTTCACGCGTTCTTCTCTATGTTCCCATCGTCCTCTTCTTTCCGAAGTCTGTGATGAGATCTGAAAGGGACGAGAGGAACGTGTATCAGTATCTTGATACCTATCAGGTTTTCTCAAATTATCCCTATTCTTGAGGTTATACCTCCTTTCAGAGGGCTCCTTTTGAGGAGACCTACCTCGAGATTGAGAACGTTTCTCATTTGAATTTTGTTTATTAGTCTCCCACTTCTTTTTAGAAGATGTAGGAGTTTGTTTAATAGAGTCCTTCTCAGGACTTTCAGATAGCTTCGGCTTCACTGGTCTTCCACCCAAACTATCTCTGCCTAATTCTGCATAAGATTGTTCAATTATTCTGGGTAGGTCAGTTTGATGTTCTGTAACATCAAATTCCCTTAATTTTTGGCGGATCGCCACTGCTGCTGCCTCCCCTTTAATATTAGATAATATTATTGTTGAGACCTGGTCGAAATTTTTCAGTAACTTCATACCTAAATTTAGAGCAGGCTCTGCCCCGTATTCGTTTTGAATTCGTTTCAGGACATCAGGTATTACCGCAATTGACGGAATGCCATGTGTTTTAGTATAGATGGCAGCAAAGTCTGAGCCCCATGTGGTGCAGTCTTCCTGTTGTGGTCTGATCCCCATTCGTAAACTGATTGTTAGTATTCTGTGTTTCTCATACGGGCTAGTATTAGGAAATACTGCTTCGATTTGAGTAATTTTTTGAGCTAGCCAAAACGGAATTTGCTCACGTTTTGTGGGCATTTTCCCCATGACTGCGTATAGAGTCTGTGGTGTAATTTTTAGTGTATTCCCCTGTTGAGGAGTTTGATTTGGAAGTGTCAATGGTGGTTGGACTGTGAAAGTCTGCATGACATATTGGACCAATTGCCTGTATATTTTTATTATTTCTTGTAGTTGAATAAGTAGTTCCTCGTCTGACATTTCTTCAATGTCAGGATGAGGTGTGTAGCCGGCTAAAATCGGCCATGTTGCTCCTGGTCTACCTAGTGGACCGAGCCTGGTAATGTTTCTATGATGTTTTAGGGCGCCTTTAAACCAGAGCTGATGCTCCTGGTATGTTAATGGAATTTCAATATCCTCGAAAGGAATGTATTCCTCTGGTGGATCATCTTCTTTGTAGAAGTGAAACGTGTGTGTTACTGAATTTGATTCAGGAAATATTACCCATGAATAGAATACCTCTGTCTGAAAGGATTTGTGTGCCTCTATCACGAAAACTGCTCTAGCTCCTCTTGGTGGTAGGCCATGTTTTATGAGTTTTAGAGTGATGGCTCTTCTTAAGTTTTGAGGGATGTCTATAACACCCTCCTCGGTTTCAATAAAACCTGTGATATTATAAGCTGCTGCTTGGGCTGGATCAGCCGCAGCTCCACCGTTTCTAGTGTCATTGTCGGAGTCAGGCATTTTGTTGTTTGAAAAATGTAGAACAAGTTTCAAGGAAACAAAGATAAGGTGCACAATATTTTGGAACACTGTATCCTTCAACGTTGAGCAAACCAAACAGCTAATATATAGGATGTTTCCCTATGTAGCCGTGGTGGATACTTAACCCTGCCCACTCCAGACGTCTTTTGGAGTATATGGGTAGGGGTCTCTGAGAGAAAAAGCACGGCTGAGTTACTCAGTATCTAACGTTGAATTACCGCCTTACCAAACCGTTGGGCGCCATGTAGTGTAGCTCCTATTTCCTTAATAGGCTCTGCGCATTGGAATAATATATCCTATAGGTTTGACATAGGACTACGGTCAGTATGTCCCTATCGAGTATATTAAACTTAATTACTTGTGCCAGCTAGCTCAGAGGCCACTAGAAACTCCTTGACAAACAAGAAGGGAGTAGTTTCTGGCAGCCGCAAAACATGACCACTTTGTTTCCCTTTAGAATCAGAACGTGTCCCAGAGTCGTGGAAACAATAGATAACTATTTCATTCAGCTCAATCGTGCATGCTTAGTTTTCTCCGAGTTACACAGAAAGAACAGACGGGCGTTTCAATAAAAGATTTATTGAACAGTCTTGTTTCTGGTGTAAGTAAAATGTGCTGTTACGATCACAAGACAGTGTGCAAGATAAATAATGTACAGTATGAGCAGTAGAAATAAATAATACTGCGATAGCATTATCTTTTAGTACATATGCCTTTACATAAATAACACAGACTAAAAATGCGAGTACTCATACGATGCGTTTCTAATCTAGTTCTACCCCAATGTACGTAACCTAACCTAGATGTAGGGAGAGGTATGAAGTAGGTGAAGTATTCCTTACTATGGTATACTAAGAGTATGTTAAGCCTAGTATGCCTAGTATGCCAAGTATGCCAAGAGTCCCTCTAGGTTCTTGTCAGCTCCATACCTGAAGAATGAGAGAGGTAGGAATCTCTTTGCCAGACTCGAACTCCAACACCCCGCAAGGGAAGTCAGATCACTGGAAGCTGGACTCTCTGCGTGCAGGGATGACAGCGTCTTCTCAGTGCGTCAGGCTGGGAAACGGGCTCCTCTGAAGTCGAGGTCTCCTCTAGTTTACAAGGGCTAGGGAAGGTATATTTATACCTGAGAGGTACCTCATAATGTTAGCATTGACGTGAATCGGACAGCGGAAGACGTCATGAATGAACCCCTAAGGAATAATGGTTCATGCATAATATATGAGTCCTTGAAGAAATCAATAGTCCTGGGCTAGGGAAACTCCCGCAGCCTAAGGGTCTGTTCTTCACGAACTCGTTGTGACGTTAGGGTGGACGGATGTCGGAGACCATGCCTGTATTTGGAGTGCACGGTTTAATGCCTAAATAAGGCCTGGGAATTTATGCCTATATAAGGGCAGGGCGAATTGTGCCTATATAAGGACAAGATACTGGAAAGCCGTTATGGACACCCTAAGAGGAATACAACACTACAACCAGTCAACAACACTCCTAACACAGCCTCACTCGTCGAAAGGATTAAGGACAACAGAGAAATTCCCTGAGCAAGCTGATCAACAATACCAATTTAAAAAGACAAACAATTCTGAGCCTGAGCCTGATCCTGCTCCTAATCCTGATCCCGACCCGGAACTGGAACCTGAGCCTGTACCTGAACCTGACCTTATCCGAACGACTGTCAATTGCTAACATGTAGGGTACTGTTTTTTGTACTGTCTATATCTGCATATGTTCGGCACAAAGCGGTAAAACAGCCTTTAAGATAACTTGTATGATAAACTACTGGGTCTAAGTACGTTGTCAGATCATTTACTGCCATCGTAAAAAAACACTGAAATATGCGGAATATATGAACACCCATGGACCCAAAACATCAAAAATCTATCACACACACAGCTAAATCCCTTACATATCCTTGCTACACATGCCCATCATATATACTTATTATATGTAAATGCATACATGTACGCCCACTGATCCAAAACACTTCAATCCCATCTTGCGTAATCTTACATAATCCAATCTCTAGCACACACTTGATGGACGCACTCAACACATAAACCTAATGAATATAAATACACACTTAATCATTGTTCAAAGTGAGGTCACATAAAGTAGATGGACCTCCCTAAGCTCATAAAGTGTATCTCCAAAAAGATGAAGTTCTAAATGTTTGTTCCTACGGATGAGCTGTCTTTCCTCTTATCGCTAAGCCCGTTGGTGACTGTGGGGCGTGGGGGGGTGGAGGGGGGGAGATTACAAGGGATGGAGTTTACTTTCCTTTTATTTTATCTTTTGTTGGCTCTCTTGCATACTGATTTGTGTACCTTATGTCTCATTTCAAAACGACATATACAAAGGGAAGTCCTACTATAAGTCGATGGTTTTAATAGCACCATCTCCAAAAAAAGATGAGGTTGGGAAGAAGAAATGTCTCCACCCAGACTAATGGCGGGTACAAACCAGTGCATTATGCTTGTATCATTAAATGTGAAAGGGATGAATCATCCAGTTAAGAGGAGAAAGATAATAGAATACTTGAACAGGCAAAAAGGTGACGTAATTCTTCTCCAAGAAACCAAACTAGAAAACACACTATCCCAGAATTTCACAAATTATCACTTCTCAGAGGTTGCCGTAGGTAGAATTTTATTCATGGATGTGTCTATGCTTGGTTTAGTGAAAAATGCTTTCAATAGTTTTCAAGAAATTAGCGTTTAAATAGTGGTTCAGTCTGGGCATGAAAGGATTAAATTATAGAAATACCTACATGTTAATCCAGAAAGGTCAGCGAACCCTGGTTCACGTACTTCCTCCAAGCCCAAAATTCTAAAAATATTCAAACGTAATTGGGGGATGGTGCTTTTTCTCCAGCGGTCAGTTCTGCAAAATCCAAAGCCGGGGTCAAAGACCAAAAGTTTTCTGATTGACTGGCTGCACAGAAAAAAACCTGTTGCCATTACAGGAATCATTATTTTCTCTGATCAAGTCTGGAACAATAGATGATAGGAGCCAAAAGGCAGTTGCGGCTAGAAAGTACACCGATTAGAGAGGTAGGAAAAAGATTTAGGGCCACATGCATTAAGCTAAGGAATACTGATTCCTTAATAAGGAATCGCTGTTCCTTATGCATGTAGGTTTCGCTAAAACATTTGCAATTCCTACACATTCCTTCATTGTGAATCGCAAATTGCGATTCGCAATTAAGGAATGCCTTCCCATTCATTCCTATGGGCCTTAGAGGCCCATAGGAATGAATAGGACAGGATTCGCAATTTGCGATTACCAAATAGGTAATCGCAAATTGCGCATGCAATCTCAAGGGTGCAAGGGGGCCAAAAGGCCACCCTGATGCACCCCCAACAAAGGTAAGTATGCACATGTGGTGCACACACATGTCCTAAGGGCATGTGTAGGCACCACATTGCACTTTGAAAAATGCATTATTGTGCATTTTTCAAAGGAAGCGCAGCTTACCATCAACTTTAAGTTGATGGTAATTTGCGATTCCAATTTGTGAAAACGCAATTTGCGAATGCATGATGCATCGCAATTGCATTCGCAAAATAGGTAATCGCAAAAATTGCGATTACCTGTTTTGCAAATGCCTTTGGGCTTGATGCATCGCAAATAGCATTTTACTGGTCGCAAATGGGCCAATTATGCAAATTGGCCCGTTTGCGACCGGTAAAATGCTTGATGCATGTGCCCCTATATACATTAAAAGGTACATAAATATATTTAAAAACATTAAAGAAATAAAAAAGGTACTTACCATTTTCCAGGCACACGTCCACCTCGCTTTGGTTGTCTTCTTCTCCTGACGTCACCGACGTCACGTCACGCTGGGCTTAACCAATTCTAGCGCTGCATGCGAGCAGTGCCAGGATTGGAGGGAGCAACTTCTCTAACCACTCCTGAGGGCAGTAGAGGCCTGTGTAAGCTCTCAATCCAGCTGTCTAACACAGCCGGGTTGAGATGTTTATAGTGCGCATGTCAGGCTGGCCGTCACAAGACAGCCGGACAAAGGGGCATGCGCACCATAAACTAGTGCATAGTCAGGCAGCCCACCCCTGTTGATACTCGACAGGCCCTGCCCTGTCCTGACACTCTGCTCAGGACGAGTTGACCGAAAATAAAATGGTAACAAATTAACTTCATTACCATTTTATTTTTCATCTCTGGGGCAATTAAGTGGGGCGACGCTCCTCTGCTCAAACCGAGGAGCCGCCCCTGCCAAATGGTTCAAGGATAGCATTTCCTGAACCCATAGCTTAGGTGGGAGGTTCCCAAAAGAACCCTCCAAAGAACACAATTAAAAAGAAAGAAGGAGGAGCCACCCACAGAGGTTTGGGTGCATGGCCTGGCTGAGCCAAGCTGCAGCCCAAACCCCTTGGCCAACCACCAAGGTCAGTCCCAGTTGTGCCTGGTCTGTGGGAAGTGGAGATTGGCTGTAAATGGGAGGTTAGTCAAAGGAACAATCGAAATATGTGTAATTTTATTTTGCATAATTAATCTTAATTTTGGGAAAATTGTGCAAATTATGGGCAATTACATGAAATGCAATTCTGACATTTAGTGCTAAATTTTACTCCCTAGCAGGGCCCGCTTCCCCCTGTGAGGAAACAATTGTGTGAAAACTACAAGTGCTACAAACAACAGTTGCATGTGTTCTGTATGTTCCTGATCCTGTGCTATGATTTTGCCACGAACGCAGCATGGCGTCATTTCGGGAATTTCGGAAATGAATCATAAAGCAAAATTCTCAAATTTGCACCAGCATAAAATATTTTTTACTTGGGCCAACAAAAAAAACAAAAATTCATTCATTGAAAAAACCAGAGGTTAAAAAAAAGTTATGGTTATCTTTAGTTATAAGACCTTACCATATGTTTACAAAAAACTTCAGTGAAAAAAACACAGTTAAAGTGAAGTTATGGTTACAAAATAAAGCCTTAAAAAAACTGAAATTCGCCAGTGATGGTCAGGTAAACTAGAAATAACTTGCGTCCCTGTAATGCACTGTTTATGCTCTCCCATATGACATCTATACGATGGCATCTCAAATGACATTATTGATGACATCACTGATAAGATCACTGATAACAATATCCAGTGGTACCAATACTCTGCTCATCTCCTTTTAAAAACATTTTTTAATAGATTAATATTCACTAAGTGTCTTGCCTAAAATATTGCTATAACTAATAATGCATTCATTGTAAAACTGTTAATCCACCTAATTGGTACCACACTGATGACCTTGCATTATTGAAAATGGCCACCACTTTAATGGACTGAAAAATGGCAATTTAACAAAGCTTTATGCTGATTTTGAGCTAAAACCAGATGGCTTTTGGGTCTGCACCCTGGGAATATCTTCTAATTTCAGGCCTTGCTAAGTGTGGTATGGCTTCCTGGCCCTAGCACCCAGGCAGGGTTATTTCACTTTTTCACAGCTATGGCCTGATTTGTTAGACACTAGATAGATATAGAAAACAACTGCCCATGCTCCATGCATGCAAAGTTCGGTGCCATCTATTCAGCTAACTTTGTTCCTGGGCATCTACTCATGTATTACTGTAGATGAGAGAGACAAGAAGCTGCAGTTTCGAAGGGATGAGTGATGTACACCTATGTCCAGCATTTTGGTCTTGAATGTCTCATTTCCTTGACCCTTGTCCACCGTAGGTAGGTGGCTGTTAACCAGTCTCAGGATTTTCACTTATTCAATATTTCTTAATTTCTTAAGCCAAGCCAGATAATTGCAATGCAATCTGTTTGTCTATAACCTTAGAAGCTGAATTAAATCCCATTGAAGTTTTCTCCTACAGGATGGTCCGGTACCCAATTGATAATGCGGCACAAAGCATCCATGTCAAACTAACAACTAATTACTTATTAAACAGTGCAACATCATCTCTAAAACTTAGTGCATTCTTACAGATTTCTTTAAATTTTCTAGCAAAGTATTTAAGGTTACAAATTGCAATGTTGCTTGCAGTTGCCATGCCTACTCTCTTTCATAGAGGCTGTGCTTAACCTCACACCTATATAAAGAACAACTGGTTTTGAAACAAGATAAATTTCTCTTTCAGTATATTTTTCATTTCGTCACTTTCAAACCAAACAACAATCAAGATGCATGGTGTTGAACTCTGGAGTTTGAGAAGAATGTTCTGGGCAGACTAGTTATCCAACTCAATTCAAGTACAACATCACCATGTGAGGATTAGACAATTTTCTAACCAAAGGTCCCAGTTAATCTGGCTGAGGAAGAGGTCAGCCGACTGAATTTAAGTTGCCCAGATTTTCTGTGTTATCGCTTTTTAGACAAAGCCTGTTATTCTGCATACACTATTGAATGTGTGAACGTCAATGAGACAAGCTGATGGGGTTGCCAGACTTAACATGAATCCTAAGGTGGAAATGTGCATCATAAACATACAAGTGATATTCAATCTTGAATGAGTGGTCTGCCAATCAGACGTGGGTCCCGTGCTCTCCATGCCACTGGAGTCAAGCTATCCTGGCTGATGAGGGCTGGACTGTTCCCATTGGGCGCAGGGTCAAGACTGATTTGCATATGGCTGGGTCCAAACTGGAATGGCATGGTGAGCAAAAAAACGATGGATTTAGGCCCAGATCTCTGTACTGGGGTGAATGTACAACATTGTTCTGCATTCTGTCCATCAATTGTTGTTTTTGCAATCAGAACATGTAAGCATTGAAAAGCATTAATGACATGGGAGAGCCCTGAGGTACATCATATTTGATGTTGGCCATTCCAGAACCAAAAGAGTCATTGCAAAAACGTTCAAACCAGATCTGCTCACATCCTTCACTCTCTCTCGCTCATTATCTCTCTCTCTTTCTCGCAATTAATTTTTTTCAGTCACCTTCTCTCCTCCCTCTTTCTGATCTGTCTCATCTTCGCTCACTCACTCTTTCCTCTCTCTCTCTTTCATTCACTGCTATCTCTCTCCACCCATCTTCTCTCTGCTTACTATATCGTGTCTGCTGCAATAAAGCAACGGAGGCAATAAGATTTCAAATGAGTTAGAGTTAGAGATGTGCCAGGACAAGTAAGAAAAGTCGTAGTTTGTGTGGAAATAATTCCATTTATTTCTTCTGTAATTGTAGTATGTTGCTTTAGTCTTTTTTAGCTTCAGAGTCTTTCAAGACAAAGACAAATCATAAATCCCCCCCAAAAAACAAGATCATGTTGCAGCCAACACGTTGCTCATTAAGGACAGACAGACATTATGGACAGATACCAAAGAAATATGATTATGGTTCACATCATAGATAAAATTAGTTATGAAATATATAAACACATATATACACAAGAATATTTGTTCAACAAGATAACACATAACCACCGTCAGGTGATGGAGTGGTACATGAAATTAAGATAAATATCAGGGGGATATGGGAAAGGAAAAGGAAAGGAAAAGCGGGGTAAAGAGAAAAGGGGTTGGGATCGGGCGGAGGGGGAAAGAAGGGGGTGTGTGGAAGGGGGGCGGGTGGGGAGGAAACATCCGAAAACAAGAAATCATTAGAGGTATCATAATTAGATCGGTAGTGAGGCATATGTAAAAATTATTGACATTAGAATAGACAAAAGCATATACATACGAAGTTGTCATGTTGTTATCCAGTACGGTTGGTATTATTCCGTATGTAGGTACAAAAAACATACAAGAATGCCATAAAGTTAGCACTATATCGCAGTTTCCAGATTATTAGATAGTTAGGGCCTGATTCACAGGACTAACTTACGTCAAAAACGTAAAGTTAGTACTTTTTGGTATTCACAGAATACACTTACTCATTTTGGTATTCACAGAAGTCAGTAGTCTTAACTTTAGGACTCCTAAATGCCTTCTGTGAATACCGAAAGTCTTAAAGTTAGGATTTTACTACTCCTAAACTGAGAAAAATCCTAACTTTAAGACTTTCGGTATTCACAGAAGGCATTTAGGAGTCCTAAAGTTAGGACTACTAACTTCTGTGAATACCGAAATGAGTAAGTTCATTCTGTGAATACCAAAATGAGTAAGTGTATTCTGTGAATACCAAAAAGTACTAACTTTACGTTTTTGAAGTAAGTTAGTTCTGTGAATCAGGCCCACAGTACGCAGAAGATATGTGCTCATTAGGGTTGCCAGAAAATCACTCAATATGGTATATTGATATTAGAGCAGAAATCAGTATTATTACGTGCATGGTTAAAATCATTGGCCCATTATTACAGTTATTTAGTGCCCTTTTCTGCTGTGACAGTGGGGGCCCCTAGTGAATATATAAACGAGTGTAGTCACAACATCAGGGTGCCCTGTGGGTATTTATCATGCTGGTCTTATCCCAAAAGTGTCAGTTCTATGGAAAAGTGAACCTTCACCTGTTTTGTCGGATATACCGCGCTTACCGTAGAGCGCACAAATATTTATTCCTCGTTTAGAGGCTTCAGGTTTCTTAGGAAAGCTTCTGTAGTTTGGCTGTAATCGATTCAGTCTAGAGGTAACAAAGAGGCGTAACGCTGTAAGCATTTTTTGGGGCAAGAAAACTCCTGAGTAATTCAGGAGGAAACAACATCCCAAATCAGGGAACATATTAGTTGAACGAAAAAAAAAGTTATGGTCTACGATAAATGGACACAATTGTCTGTGCGCGTAGGACCTGTAAATGTCCCTGCGGTAATCCACAAACTTACTTCTGACGGTCATTCGAAGGGAGAAAACTCTTCAGTCGGCAAAGGCAGCCGCGTTGTGGGTAGTAATTATTTTTATATTGAGTGTGGTCCAAAAAAGGGCCCTCCTACAGGCATGTGACCTCACGTGTTTCCAGGCAACCTCTCGTTAGCCTTTGTGGTTCAGGGTCACAAGGAGTTATTGTTTTGGGATGCGCCATCTTGGAATATTAAAGGGTTCGAGAAAGGGGATTGAGGGATTTTGTAATACTTGCCTGGGACGCTGCCATTTAATTTCATGTTGTTACTTGAGACTAATTAAGTAAGTTTTATATTAGTTCGAGCTGATTAGAGGCAAGAATTTCAGCTGAAATGGAGGGATTGTGTTATTTTACATTACGGATACTCTCAGTGAGACACCAATCAAAAAGGCCTATTTAGAGTTCTCATGTTTAAGGTGCCTGGAGAAGTAAATATATATGGACCCTTAACTTATCGGGGTTCTGGGGGTTATTTATGTCCCAAAAGGCAAAAAACAGAAAACAAAACAAAACACACCCACGGTCACCTAGTAGTGGACATTGGACATACGGACAGTACATTGAGTGTACAATGTCAATTACTCAAGGTGTGATAGTCTGTACAAATCAGACAGTCTTCCCTGGGATTTCAAAAACTGACCTGCATAGGCTCCAGGCCCATGGGAGAACATCAATGAGAAAAAAGGACAGTCCAGCCCTAGCACTGTCATATACAACATCAATATACAACTATAAGATTATTGGTCAACCTCATACTCCCAAAAGGGATCTGGGGCAAACATAATAACCACAAAATTGATCTCACAGGAAAATTACTTAATTTTCTGTGTGATTTTGAATAAGTATTTAATGTTTCAATAGAGCTTTAAATTAGGATCAATGAATGATTTCTTAATTTTGATATAGCCACTTTACTAGGGACAATAAATATAGTTGGGCACGGAGAATGGGTACAACTTTAATATTTTATGCAATTATTTTACATTTTAATGTCAAAAACAGCATCAAACGTCAGTTGGTAGAGCTTCATAGTTCCAATCCAAAACCTAAAAAACAGTGAAATTCACCAGTTATCAGTATATTTGCAACTATAACTCCCCATCAATAAGGACCAAAAAAATGCCAAACATGATGTGAGTGATAAAATCGCAAATAATATTACCACTAATTTCATGTATAAAATCCCTGATGTTTTAAGCCATTGTTAACGTATGGAGTCGCAGCTACTTTATGTACAAAAAGGCTCTACTGTTCTATTATTTATACTTATAATAATCATTATCAGTAAAAGGACTGTTTAGTTATTAAATGATATTCTTTAAAAGACAATGTCACCTCCTAGATACGTAATGGTTTTACAGTGATGGAAGAAAACACATTTATGCCATATGACAACATCATTTGGGGGATAACGGCGATTTTGGAGACAGAGGGCCTAATTCCAATGTCGGTTGTGAAAGCCTCCAACATCTGGTCGGAGGCTTTCTGACCGACTTTTTAGGTTTAAATTCCGACTGCCGTATTACAATGATGGCGGTCAGAGTTTAAACTGGCCGGGGAATCCGACTCGGTTCCGACGGGCTCGAGGACCCGTCAGCCAGTCGGAAAGACCTCATAATCCCTTAGGGACGGTATTTCTGCCATTGGGATTATGATTACACTTTCCGACAGCAGTTCCATGTCGGCCTTTCTGACATGGAACTGCTGTCGGAAAGTGCCTTTGGGGGCCCCTAGCAGGGACCGCTTCCCCCCTGGCCCTCCGCTCATGACCCTGTGCCCCCCTTCACATCCCTGCACTGTGTGGCAGGCACCATGAGGTGCCTGCCACATGGTGCAGGGATGTTTAAAAACTTACATTTTTCAATGGGAGCTTGTGCTGCGGGCGGTTTCGGCCCGCGGCACAAGCTCCCATTAAAAAAGTTGAATTTTGCGATAGCACCATTTGCGGTCGCATCCTAATTGCGGTGTCGGAACCACCGACGTGAGGTCGGTCGGTTCCCCATACACAGCGATGTTGGACGGAGGCAACTCTGACTGACATCGTAATCAGGCCTTAAGGCTGCATTTCTTGTGTATTTGATGCCATTTACCTCATGTAGTAGCATTTCTTTAAGTATAAGCATATGCAAGGACATCTTTTAATGGTCAATAGTGTGTGAGATAAATAGAAAATGTGTACACAATCATGGCATCTCTCTTGAAACAGACATAAGGGACATTGAATTCATTAGGGTAAAAATGAAGGCCTAGATTCAGGCTTTAAGAATGTGTTCTGTAGCATTGTGATTTCTTCTGCATACAAAACGTAAATATGTTGAGGGTATGGTCACCTTGTTGGATAACTGCCCGGCTTTATTTATATGAACAAGAAGGGTACACAGTTATATTATGCGATCACCTTTCAAAAGCAAATGTGTTGGTGCTTTCTATAAAGAAAAACATTTCCAAGGTCAAGTGTAACCAGAGTATTTCTGTGTAACTGATGGCCTGGCAAAAGAAATAAAAGTACGATACGTAGCAATGTGGAATTGTTGTTCTAATTTCAAATGAGTTGCCTTGGAGAAAGCTGGCACATTGCAGCGTACTGTTTTAATGACTTGTTCTGTTTTTGACCAGACAACTAATAAATATTAAAATGGCAGTGCTAAAAAGCAGTTTTTTGACACTGATTTTAACTGTATTGAATTTGAGAAGAGGGTTAATATCAACAGGTAATGAATCTGTCATAATATTATAGATTGTCACTTTCCAACTTCTTAGCTTCATAATACTACGTTCCTACCGGAAATGGCAAAAATAACACTGTTTGTGGAGAGTTGGTTAACATACTAATGGTGTGCAATCACCGAAGATTTTAAGAATTTAAATTTTACCTTATTCATACATAGGAAAATGATGACTCGGGCCTGATCTAGAGTTAGGGGGACTGACCGTCATTACTCCAACATGGCAGCATTGATTCGCCCATCAGGCCAGCTATACAGGCTGAGGCGGACCGCCATCTGTCATAACGAAGGAAGGGCAGTCAGCTGTCCTGCAGTCCCCTGTTGTGGAACACCACTTTGTCAACGTTAGTACGGCAGACATCCATCTACCATATTTAGAGTTGATGGATGCGTCCGTCAACACTCAGCTGCTCAAAATCAACTTAGCCACAACACCTGCAGATCCCACTATCAAATGCACTCCTCAAAACACACAAACCATTTACCACTCTCAACTGGAAGCAGCAGAACTCCTCACTACAAATGTATGACTATATCTGGAAGAAGACAACACAGATTCCCAGGAAATAAGCTAATTGTGATGGTGGATGAGATAATTATAGTTGAGCAGCAGTTGTTTGGAGCACAGGTCCAGACACCAACTATGAGCCAAGGAAGGTAAATGTGAGCCAGAATCATGGATAAGGGGAATGCTGTCTCCAACACTAGATGCTCATAGGAGGACATCCGCAAGCAGTGGAAAGATCTGGACAAAGAATTCATTCCGTCACTTCCAGGGCTCACCAATATGCTCTGGCAACTCGTGGTGGGTCTCCCAGGCCCTTCAAGCTCATGCCCTGAGAGAAATCAATGTCAATAATCAACACTGAGGGCACTGTGGGAATTGCAGGCAGAGTAGAAACTAGTAAGTGCCAACACTCTCTGTTTCCCACTTACAAACTCACCCTTTACACACTCAGGCACCCCCAATCCCTATAGTAGATCTCTCCACTAGTGACAGCCTAGTCACACAAGTATGCTACCTGATGTCTGTCACAATTCACTACATTCACTATGTGATTACAATCTCCCATTTCCTCACTGTCACATCATTCAACTTTGCACAAATCATATTGGAAACACAATCAAACAGATGTGACCTTACATTTGGAACACAAATCATACCCTCCCCAATGAAATGGCAACATCTGTCAAGTTAGTAATCCCACTGTAATCTCCACCCACTCTTCTTATATTCAGATGGCACATACTAACTCTCTGAGCCACTACAATACCATATCAAAAATAGGCAGTAGTATACAGCTGATCAGATAAATCCATTTCATCGGGACAAACCTTTTCCCAGTTCGGGATTTGGATTGACCATATTCACTGCATTTTATGAGTTTATTTTTACTATGTTATTTTGCATATTGAACTAACACACCTGATTCTAATGATTCAGTAAATTGAAGTGAAGGAATGAAAAAGTGGTGGCGTGGTGACGTTGATCCACTATTCAGACAAAATATTGAGTAAAAAATATCGAGATGCAGAAATATCGAGTTTTTAATATCGTGATCCATAAATATTGTGATGCAGGAATATCGTTGACAAGAATATCGATTTTCTAAGGTAAGTAATATCGATGTCAAAAATATCTATGTTGTTAATACCGTTTACACACATGTCTATATTGTGAATATCAATTTTAAAAATATCATTTACAAACATATTGTTGTTAATAACATTTTTTTATTATTTTTTTTATTTTAGTGTATGTTTTAATTGTATATGTTATAAATTGTTTGTATAATTATTGTTAATGTTCTATAATATAGTTTGTACATTTTTAGTTGATTTTTAATTTAATTTAATTGTTTATTGTACTTTTTACTGTTATAGCGGGTTGTGGATTTTGTAGGGGTATAGGGTGCGAAGTAATTTAATTATAATTAATTAATTTTTAAATATTATTCATTATTGAATTACAATTATGTAAATTGTGTAGTTGATTTATTTTTTAAGTTATGTTTTAGGTGCTGGGTTATGGGGTTTATAGGTGGACAGGGTGGGAAGTAAATTAATTATAATTAACTAATAATCCCCACGGGCACGTCGCGAAAACAGAAAACAAAAGCAGACATTCAATGACCACCAACCCATCCAAAAATAATATGTAAAAAAAAACATTCTGAACATTGCCCTACACATATTACTATATACATACTTCTTTCAAAGCATGTTTAAATTCATATTTTTGTACTAAGTTTCTTTAAAAACCATCTTCCAGACCTATTTCCTGTTTTCGCGGTTATTTGGGACATCGCAATGGCGTCGTTAACTGCGACGATCACGCCTTTTCCATAAAGTGAAAACACATATATGCACACATATTACAGTATTTTACACACTATGGGGCCGATTCCGATCTCGGCCGGTAGGGCTCCGAATCGGATTCGGCTTAACCGGATCCGATTCGGAGCCCTATTTCCCGACCGATTCGTACGCGCGTCCGGGCGAGCGAGTACGATGCGAATTCGCCGACCGACTCATCCGGGCGTCCCGACCGCTCTGACCGACTCGTTCCCGGGTCGAACCGCACCGACCGACTCGCTCGGACTCGACTCGCACCGCACAATGGAGACGTTCCCCGGCCGGGTAAGTACGATGCACGCCGCGAGCAGTCCGACCGAGCCGCGCACTCCGGCTCGAAAGAGCAGTCGGAGCCGTACTTTGGGGGTCCGTGTCGGACCCCCCTGTATGCGTAGCCACGTGAGTCTCACACAGGGGGGACCCATGGGTCCCCCTTACCTGTGCGTGTACGGCGCGAGTCGCTTCGCCACGTACCCGCTGTAGGGGAGCCCGCGTACGCATTGTACGACCGGCTCCCATTGACTTCAATGGGAGTCCGACCGACTCGAGTCCGATGGCATACGTGCGCATCGTACTCGTTCGGTCGGGCTGCCAGAGTCCGATTCGGTCGGAAATCTCTCCGAGTCCGGCTCGGTCGGAGAGATTTCCGGCCCGAATCGGAATCGGCCCCTAAGGGTTTATTACTGTACACTTCAGACTCATTTTTTTTCTAGTGTATTTCTAGAACAACTAACTCTAAAACCTATATTCCGTTTTCCAGGTGAGGCCGGAGACCGCGATGACATTGGTAATCGCGATCCCCCCGGACACGTTGTGAAAGCAGAAAGCAAAAGCAGGAATTCAATAGCCACCACCACATTAAAATATTATAACTATATAATTAATTCTAACCATCACAGTACATAACTCACTATATAAATAACTCTATAAAAAATGTATCAATATCTCAATATCTATATAACAATGCATTAATGATACATTGATATTTTTTTTTATATTTTCACCAATATTCGCAACAACGTTGATAGTCGCGATGTCCCTGCGATTGTGCACTGGGGGCCGCGCTGGCGGTCATGGCGTCGTTGCGATTTTGGACACATAACTTGTGTCACTAACACCTCCATTTCTCAACCATGGGGTCAGAGTATCTCCACTCTGACCCCTTATGTGGGCTTTCAAACAGATTTTCAGCCCCGGTAACCATTTCCGATAGATAAAATGGCGGCCGCAACTTTCTATTCAGGTTGCGTTCAGCCACTCAGAGCATTCCCATTGGCGCGTGCATCCGCGATTCATCGCAAAATCACCGCGAAATATCCGCGGCCAGAGATGTCACTATAATTTTAAACTTATATTTCTCAACAACTACTGAATGAATTTACACCAAATAAGCAAATGGCACTTCCTTGAACAGACATCTGTCTCCCTGCCAAATTTGGTGTAAGTCTGTTCAGTCTGTTCATTAACATTACAAACGCAACCTTATTTCGTGCCCCACTGCACAGATCACCCCCAAATTTTCCGTAACAATAGTACCCACCATGACACTTTTTTGGCAAAATTTCATGCAGATTGGTTAACTCCTTTGCTGCTTCGAACGTTCCGCGCCAGTGCGGAACGTTCTATTAAGCGGGCGGGGCCGCGTCGGCCAACGGACATGCGCAGCACTACCGAGGTAGTGCTCGCGATGGCCGTTGGCCGACGCACGCAGCAAAAGGGTTAAACGAAGACAAAGTTATAACCAAGTCAAAAAATGATTATCCCTTGGAATCTAGGTCCTAAGTATAACTACATTCTGGCGACTGCCAGTAGGTAATATATATATATTATATATATATATATATAACCTACTGGCGGTCAGTAATATATATAAAATGAGCCACAAACAGTCCTCCTGGAGCCGGGACCCAGAGACGGCACCGGTGCGTGGTCGGGGTAAAGGAGCCCCGTCAATCTTCAAACCACTTCCGGTATTGCAGCTACAATGCGCGGAAGGCGCACGCGTCTACGGTTCAATCAAGAAAGATCATAAATCCATAAATACTGCTGAATTTTATGTTTTAATCCATAAAGCTGAACAAACCCAACGCGGTTTGGCGTCAAACACGCCTTGATCACGGGTTGAGTTTGTTCAGCTTTCTGGATTAAAACACGAGATTCAGCAGTATTCAGGGATTTACGATCTTTCTTGATTGAACCACAAATGAGTGCACATTCCACGCATTGCAGCTGCAATACCGGAAGTGGTTTGAAAAAATATATATATACATATATATGTGTGTGTGTGTATATTACCTACTGGCGGTCGCCAGTAGGTAGTTATAGTTAGGACCTTGTTTCTATTCAAAAAGTGTTTTTTCTTTTGTTTGACGGATCTTCGTGAAATTTTCAAAACTAATGGGGCGCTCCGGTCAGCTTCTGTCTTGAGAGTTTCGGGGTGATTTGTCAAGAGGGGGCCGAGAAAAAAAGGGGGGTCCCAAAATGAGTTTTCTCCATGTTAATTTCCATAGGAAACTTTAGACAAGGCTACAGCCCGAACTGCAGAACGGAATCACACCAAATTTGGCAAAATGGTTCAGAAAGCAACCTTTTTCTTAAATGGTGTAAATCCATTCAGTAGTTTCTGAGAAATTCATATATAAAAAAATATTAGTATCTGGTGACCGCGGTGAATCTGCGAACCCTCCCGATCACGAGCTTGACTCGGATTGGTCACCAACACTTCAAACCAGGAAGTATTGGCAGCCATCTTGTGACTCAGTTGAACTGAGTCACAAAACAAAAGGTAAAAAAACAAGAAAAGGGGGCAGGGTAGAAATAATTTGACCCCCTAGGCCTGCTCAGGGGGTCCCACAGGGACCCTGAGGGCTAAAACAAACATTCCTGCCGAAAAAATAAAAATAAAACAAAACGCGGTCTCCCGCGCTTTGTTTAATTAGGCCCCAGGGTGGGCCAAATCCCGGGGGCAAATATGTTAATAGGTGCGGGGGCCCCCCGCAGCCCTGGGGACCACCACCTCCCAGGGTTTTTTTTTTAAACTATTAATGTGTTGGGGGCTCCTGCCCCCTCCATACTGCCCCGGGGACCCCCACCTCCCCGGGGCATTCATTAATTAACATACAGGGGTCTGTTGCGGACCCCTGGCCCTGGGGACCACCACGTCCCCAGAGCTGCTCAGAAGATGGGAGGGGGGCCGTGTGGATCCCCTCCTGGAGCCTTCCATGGCCCTGGGGACCGCCATCCCCCAGGGACGGCTCCAGCAATGTCCCAGGGTGCCCACACCCTGGACATTGCAGTTTGCTATGGCAGGGCGGGAGCACTGCTCTTGCCCTGCCATAGCAAACTTCTGCTTCACTTCATGGATGCGAGAGCATGGAAAATGCTCTCGCTTCCATGAAGCGAAGCAGAATTGCTTTTGGGCAAAGGGAGCTGCATTTCAGCAGCTCCCTTTGTAGAAAAGCAATGCCAGCTCCCGCAGGAGGTGGGGAGCCTGCAGGGACCGCGGGGGCATTGGGGCTCCCCCGCGGTCCCCAACGTGAGGCCATGCCCCGGGGATGGGGTCCCCGGGGCCAAAAATGGCCTCAGGAGGGGGCCACATGGCCCCCCTCTAAAATTTATAAAAAAAGAATGGCTGGGCAGGCCCTGAGGATGAGGTCCACAGGGCCGAAAACGGCCTGGGGAGGGGAGTTACTCGGCCCGCTCCCATTTTAAATAAAAAATGGCTGGGCCCCGGGAATGGGGTCCCCGGGCCTGACATCGGGTAATTGAACTGGGGAGCATTAATATTTTTTCTTTCTCTTGTGATAGGAGTCACGACCCCATCACGGCTCTCAGCGTGGCCCCCAAGTGTAACGTCACAGTGGATTCGTGGATCCACCTCAAATAAATAATTTAATAATTTAATAGAATATAATTCAGAAAGTAGTGTTGCATTTGTGAACTTTTTTTATAGAGTGAGTGAGATTGAAGTTAATAATCACATTAAATTTAATAAAGTAAGTAATAATATAAAAAAAACTTGAAAAGAGTATTGTTTTGTAGTACATTGAATTTGTGCTTTTGTTTTGTGGATTCACGACGGGTTCGCGAATCCGGAAAATATTAAAAAAGATTATGTATGTTAAAAAATAAATAAGATTCACTGTTGGGTTATAGGGTGGCTCTAAAAAGAGCCCTTGTTTTCATTATGAGTTTGTTGGAGCTACAAGTGCGGATGCACAGCTTAAGGTTGTTGAGAAAGACTCTGTTTCCTTGATCTGTGAGTGAACTCCATAATTTCTGTAGATGTCATCCATATCAAAACGTAAATTGTTGTCATAGATGGAGCCCATTGTATGGTCTCTGAGGTAAGCAGAAACAGCTTTGTTGACATTCTAGCTTTCTCAATCTGTGGACAGAATTGATTTGATCACTTCCATTTCCGTCTTTGGCATATTGCCGCCAAGACCTGGAACACCCTCCCCATCCACCTGCGGCAGACCCAGGACCTACTAACCTTCAGGAGGCTGCTCAAGACCTGGCTGTTCGAGCAGTAGCAGCAGCCCTCCCCCCCCCAGTGCCTTGAGACCCTCACGGGTGAGTAGTGTGCTCTACAAATGATTGATTGATTGATTGATATTAGAGTAAATAAAGACAGTATGAGGTAAAAGCAACCTCAATTGTGCAAAGGTATCTTTCATTTGGATTTACAGTCCTACCCCAGTCAATGTGCCTAGGTCATTGCCACCACAGTGCACAATCATGAGGTCAGGGGGTTTGGAGATGCAAAAAGATTTTAACCAAAGGCATCAATTGGTGCCACTTTAATCCTCTCTTTGCAAACCATTTAATATCCACATTTGGCAAACCTAGGTCTTTGTCAATACCTCTGCGTTCAGCATACCTTTTGCACCAGAAAACATAGCTGTGGGAGCCAGTGGAGGTTTTTCAGACCAGGATTAATAGAGAGTCGACGGGGAATCTGAAGGAGTGTTCGGGCTGCGCAATTTTGAATGACCTGGAGCTTGCGCAGAGTGGACTGAGGGGCTCCTAAATAGAGGGCATTCCCAAAATCCAGGCGTGACAGAATGAGGCCCGTCAACCAGCGGTCAAGGGGAAGTCTGGACCAGTTCCGTGTCCTACGCATGGTCGAGTTGGTAGGAAAGTGGGAGTCAGGAATGATCCATGAAAGAGGGATCAGAAAATGATCCGACCACGGAAGCGGGGAGGGGATTCCGGCTATAAGATTCGCACAATTACTAAAAACAGGATCTAATAGATGGCCCATGCACTTATCCATTCTCTGAAGCACAAGTCTTGCACTAATAGTAAAACACAGTCATTTCCCTTGCATTCTTTCTTTCACACAAGCACTACCCATGCACTCATCTGATCACCCAGGCAGTACCCACGCACTATTCCTGCACTTATGCAATCAACCAGGCAGTGCCCATGCAGTCATCCAATCATACAGGCATTACTCCTGCATTCAACCATTCACTCAGGCAATACCCATGTAGTCATCCATTCACTCAGGCACTACTCCTGCACTCATGCAATCACCCAGGCACTACCCATGCACTCATGCAATCAATTAGGCACTACCCATGCAGTTATGCAATCATTCAGCCACTACTCTTGCACTCAACTATTCGCTCAGGTACTACCCGTGAACTCAACCATTCACTTAGGCACTACCCATACATTCATCCAATCAGCCAGGCATTATCCTTGCATTCATACTTTCACTCAGGTATTTCCCATGCACTAACACAATCACCAAGTCACTATCCCTGCACTCATTCAATCACCCAGGCACTACCTATGTACTTATGCAATCATTCAGGCACTACTCTTGCACTCAAGCATTCACACAGGCACTACCTATGCACTCATCCATTTCCTCAACAACTACCCATGCACTCATCCAATGATCCATGCATTGGCCTTGCATGCATACTTTCACTCTGGTACTTCCCATGAACTCATCCAATCACCCAGGCACTACCCCTGCACTCATGCAATCACCCAGGCACTACCCATGCACTCATGCAATGACTTAGGCACTACTCTTGCACTCAACCATTCACTTAGGCACTACCCATGCACTCAATCAATGACCCGGGCATTACTCTTGCAGTCATCATTTTACTCAGGCAGTACCCATGCACTGATCTAAGCACCCAGTCATTACCGTTGCACTCATAAAGTCACTCAGGCACTACCCATGCACTCATCCAACCATCCAGGCAGTGCCCATGCACTCACACAATTACTCAGGCACTACTCTTGCACTCAAGCATTCACTCAGGCACTACCCATGCACTCATCCATTCACTCAGGCACTACCTATGCATTCATCCAATGACCCAGGCATTACCTTTGGACCCATGCTTCCACTGAAGTTCTTCCCATGCACTCATCCAATCACCCACGCACTATTCCTGCACTCATGCAATCACCCAGGCACTACCCACAGACTCATGCAATCACCCAGGCACTACCCATGCAGTCATGCAATCACTCAGGCATTACTCTTGCAGTCATCCTTTTACTCAGGCAGTACCCATGCACTGATATAAGCACCCAGTTATTACCCTTGCACTCACATAGTCACTCAGGCACTACCCATGCCCACATCCATTCCCTCAAGACCTACCTATGCACTCATCCAATGGCCAGGCATTTGCCTTGCACTCATACTTTCATTCAGGTAGTTCCCATACACTCATAGAATCACCCAAGCACTGCCCCTACAGTTACTTAATCAGCAAGGCATAACCCATGTACTTATGCAATCATTCAGGCACTACTGTTGCACTCAACGATTCACTCAGGCACTACACATGCAGTCATCCAATGACCCAGGGATTACTCTTGCAGTCATTCTTTTACTCAGACACTACCCATGCACTGATCTAAGCACCCAGTTATTACCTTTGCACTCAGGCACTATCCATGCACTCTTCCAATCACCCAGGCAGTACCCCTGCACTTATGTAATCACCCAGGCACTGGCCATGCACTCATGTAATCACTCAGGCACTACTCTTGCACCACTCAACAATTCACTCAGGCACTATCCATTCACTCATCCATTCACTCAGCCACTGCGTATGCATTCATCCAATGATCCAGGCATTACCCTTGCACCCATCTTTCCACTCAGGCACTACCCATACACTCATCGAATCACCCAGGCACTACTTCTCCAGTTATGCAATCACCCAGGCACTACCTATGTAGGCATGCAATCACTTAGACACTATGCATGCAGTCATGCAATCACTCAGGCACTACTCTTGCACTCAACCATTCACTCAGGCAGTACCCGTGCACTCAGCCATTCCCTCAAGGACTAGCCATACACTCATGCAATGACTCAGGCATTACTCTTGCACTCATCCTTTTACTCAGGCAGTACCCATGCACTGATCTAAGCACCCAGTCATTACCGTTGCACTCATAAAGTCACTTAGGCACTACCCATGCACTCATCCAATCACCCAGGCAGTACCCCTGCACTTATGCAATCACCCAGGCATTGCCCATGCACTCACGCAATTACTCAGACACTACTCTTGCACTCAAGCATTCACTCAGGCACTACCCATGCACTCATCCATTCACTCAGGCGCTACCTATGCACTCATCCAATCATTCTACTCAAGTACTTCCCATGCATTCATCCAATCACCCACGCACTATTCCTGCACTCATGCAATAAACCAGGCACTACCCACACAGTCATGCAATCCCCCAGGCACTACCCATGCAGACATGCAATCACTCAGGCACTACTCTTGCACTCAACCATTCACTCAGGCACTACCCATGCATTCAGCCATTCCCTCAAGGACTACCCATGCACTCATGCAATGACTCATGCACTAAGTCACTTAGGCACTACCCATGCTCTCATCCAATCACCCAGGCAGTACCCCTACACTTATGCATCACCCAGGCACTGCCTATGCACTCACGCAATCACTCAGGCCCTGCCCATGCACTCATCCATTCACTCAGGCACTATTCTTGCACTCAAACAAACACTACATACGCACTAATGCAATCACACTGACAGTATCTATTGACTCATGTATATTCATACAACATATAGCTTTTCTTTTTTAAACCAGAATAGTTGGTTCCATAAGAACCGTTTTTTTCTTCTTTTTCAAAAATATTGTTTTGTGTTTTTATAATTATTTTGTAGTTTTTTGGGTGTTTTTTACATTTTGAAATTAAAAAATTAAACAAAAGAAATAGCACAAAACACTGTGTGCAACTGCAGGAACAATTTTTTTTTAATAATGATGACTATGTATAGTGTCCAGCATTGTTTGAACAACTTGCTCCCCTACACTCAAAACAGCTTTGCACTTTGGACATAATAGTGCAATTTTTGCAAAATCAGGCAGAGTTGGTGGTATACTCTGCACCTTGTCACCAGTTTGGATTGTTGATGACTGCGCCTCTTGTCATTTGAGATGTCATCAGTAATGTCATGAGTGATGTCACTGACCATGTCATGAGTGATATAATATGTGACGTCATCAGTAGTGCATTGCAGGGGCGCGAGTTATAGTTAGCTCAGCTAACTATAACAGCTGAATTTCTCTGGTTTTGTATGAGTAAAATGTCACCCTAACTATAACGTTCCTGAAACCTATGATTTTTTTAGTGAATATCTAAGGTTTTTTCAAAGCTAATTCCTAACTATAAAGTCCCTGAAACCTCTGGATTTTTCAGTGAATATATATATATATATATTCACTTAAAAAACCATAGGTTTCAGGCATGTTATAGTTAGAAATTAGCATTTAAAAAACCTTTGAAATTCACTGAAAAACCATAGGTTTCAGACACATTATAGTTAGAAATTAGCATTTAAAAAACCTTTGAAATTCACTGAAAAAACCATAGGTTTTAGGGACAGTTATAGTTAGTTGGACATTTCACTCGTACAAAACCATAGAAATTCCCCCGTTATAGTTAGTTCAGCTAACTATAACTCGCGCCCCGCAATGCACTGCTGATGACGTCACATATTACATCACTCATGACATGGTCAGTGACATCACTGATGACATCACTGATGACATCTCAAATGACATCACTGATGACATCACTGATGACATCATCCATGTGATAATTTCATGCATCTTCTCACACCCTAATATAACTTTTGATACACCCACTCTAAATTACAGACTGCCATTCTCAAAACCATACACACTCAAATACCAATAACTACATACCCACTCACTGATTCTTAGGTCTACACACACATCTACTCACTCACCCGTACAGTCACTCATACTTACAGTCACTCAGTACAGGACTATCATATGCACTCATACACCTATATAAACACTCACACACCGCCACTCATCCATAGAGGTACTCACACACCTAGTCAGTCAGGCAAAAAATTAATCACACACCCATTTACTCACCTATACAGTTATACACACACCAGCTCACTTACTCATACAAATACTAGCACATTCTTAAGCTCTTATACAATTTCTGATACAAGCACACCCGCATCCATACAGCCACTCTCACAATCACACACTCTCACTTATAGCCATTTAAATACTCTAACACACATATATACTGCCTTTTACATATGTAGTTACTCGCACATGTACCACTGAGATATACATTCACTCACTAACACACCCATACACACACTCACCCACCCAAGCAGTCCATCACAGATGCACTCTTGAAATCATGCACCCAGTGAATCACCCACTCACACATCTATGTACAGAGTCACACACACCCCACCCACACAAACACTCAGGCACCCATACAGATACTCAGACAACCAATCAATAACCCATATAGACACTCATGTAGCTATTCGCAAATCCATGCATCCACTTACACACCAACAGACAGATGGATACAGACATTCACACAGTTTTGTCACTAACCCATGCATTCAGTAAGATACGTTTAATCACTCACTTATAGACTCAGTCACGCACCTACTAAATCATCCATTCAGACACTTATACACCCACTCGTTCTTCAATACGCCTTTCCCTTAATATATTAAACATATTTAAACTTTATAGAAACACACAGTCACTGGATGATGTCATCAGTGATGTCATCAGTGATGTCATTTGAGATGTCATCAGTGATGTCATCAGTGATGTCACTGACCATGTCATGAGTGATGTAATATGTGACGTCATCAGCAGTGCATTGCGGGGGCGCGAGTTATAGTTAGCTGAACTAACTATAACGGGGGAATTTCTATGGTTTTGTACGAGTGAAATGTCCAACTAACTATAACTGTCCCTAAAACCTATGGTTTTTTCAGTGAATTTCAAAGGTTTTTTAAATGCTAATTTCTAACTATAACGTGTCTGAAACCTATGGTTTTTTCAGTGAATTTCAAAGGTTTTTTAAATGCTAATTTCTAACTATAACGTGCCTGAAACCTATGGTTTTTTAAGTGAATTTCAAAGGTTTTTTAAATGCTAGTTTCTAACTATGCCTACAGAGGTAGGACATGTGAAGAAAGAAGAAAAAACGCACAGAAAGAAGCAAAAGAAATGCAGAAAGGAGCAACAGAAGTCCACAAAGACGAAGAAAAGTGCAGGAAGAAGCAAAACATGTGCAGAAAGAACCAACAGAGGAGCAGAAAGAGGCCTTGTTGCAAAATCATCCTGTGCCCACAACTTTTTTAGGCGGGTACTGGTGGTAACTGACTCTGACTAACCAGAGCCAGTGCTATGCTAAAAGACACTTAGAATACAGTGAAAACACCTACATACACTAGGGAACACTATGCGTTGGGGTACCCCTGTGATTAGCATGACCTCCTCTGTAAGTCCCTAGTACATAATAGGGCAGAGGGATTAAAACTACCTCTTAAAACGCGCTACGGGGCGCGTTTGCACAGTGGTGAAGGGAGGGGGGGCCTGAGGTGACATGTGTGCAAACGCGCCCCGTGGCACCTTTTAAGTTGCGGGATTAAGTCCCCTTGAATCCTGAGGGTCCCTGGGGCCCAACTAGCCCACCAGGTACCTACAGTTAGCACCACAGAGCTGAGTTGCAGAGAGGTGGTCCGAGGCCACGCACCTTTTTTCACCTCTCTGCAACGCAACTCTGTTGTGCTTACTGAAGGTACCTGGTGTGCTAGTTGGCCCCCAGGGTCCCTCAGGATTCTAGGGGAATTAATTCCCCAACTTAAAACGCACCACAGGGCATGTTTGCGCACATGTCACCTGAGGCCCCGCCCCCTCCCTTCACCATTGTGCAAACGCGCCCGTGGCGCATTTTAAGTTGGGGGATTAGGTCACCTTGAATCCTGAGGGTCCCTGGGGCCCAACTAGCCCACCAGGTACTTCCAGTAAGCGCCACAGGCCTACGTTGCTTAGAGGTGGTCCGAGGCCACGCCCCTTTTTACACCTCTCTGCAACGCAGCTCTGTGGCGCTTACTGGAGTTACCTGGTGGGCTAGTTGGACCCCAGGGACCCTCAGGATTCAAGGGGACTTAATCCCCCAACTTAAAACACGCCACAGGGCGTGTTTGCACACATGTCACCTCAGGCCCCGCCCCCTCCCTGCACCACTGTGCAAACGCGCCCCGTGGCGCGTTGTAAATTGCGGGATTATTTCCCCTTGAGTCCTGAGGGTCCCTGGGGGCCAACTAGCCCACCAGGTACCTCCAGTAAGCGCCACAGAGCTGCGTTGCAGAGAGGTGTAAAAAGGGGCGAGGCCTGGACCACCTCTCTGCAACTCAGCCCTGTGGCGCTTACTGGAGGTACCTGGTGGGCTAGTTGGCCCCCAGGGACCCCCAGTATTGAAGGGGAATTAAAGTTTGCAGAGTGGTGAAGGGAGGGGGCGGGGCCTCAGGCACGATTGCGTCTTTTTTTTTTTTTTAGAAGGGGGGCTGTGTGGCCCCCCTTCTTTTTCCTTTTTTGGGCCCTGGGGACCCCATCCCCCAGGGCCTGAGCCCTTTTTAACAAAAAAAAAAAAAATGTGAACGGGAAGGGGGCCGCGTGGGCCCCCCTCCCGTGGCCAATTCCGGCCCCCCGGGGCCCTCCGGGGCATGGCCACCAATTTTTATTATTTCTAAAGGAGGGGGGCTGCTTGGCCCCCCTCCTGAGGCCTCTATTGGCCCCGGGGACCCCATCCCCCGGGGCCGGCCTTTATTTGTATTTTATTTTAAAATTTATTTTTGGGGGAGGGGGGCCGTGTGGCCACTTCCAGCCCCGGGGACACCATCCCCCGGGGCCTGGCCTCTCGTTGGGGACCGTGGGGGGGTCCCCAATCCCCCCACGGTCCCTCCGGCTCCCCGCGTCCTGCGGGAGCCGGCATTGCTTTTCCACATGGGGAGCTGCTGACATGCAGCTCCCCATGTGGAAAAGCAATCTGCTTTGCTTCATTGAAGCGAGAGCAGGTTCCCCTGCTCTCGCTTCAATGAAGCAAAGCAGTTTGCAATGACAGGGCGGGAGCCGCGAGGCTCCCGCCCTGTCATTGCAAACAGCAGTGTCCCGGGGGTGGGCACCCTGGGACACTGCAGGAGCCGGCCCTGGGGGGTGGCGGTCCCCAGGGCCATCACAGGCTCCAGGAGGGGGGCCGCGCGGCCCCCCTCCCATCATGTGCACAGCCCCGGGGAGGTGGTGGTCCCTGGGGCTCGGGGGTCCGTAACGGACCCCCACATTTACATTTTTAGTGCCCCAGGGAGGTGGCGGTCCCCGGGGCGCGTGGGGGGGCTCGAGCCCCCCCACAGGTTTATTTTTTGTAAAAAAAGAAGCCCCGGGGGGTGGCGGTCCCCGGGGCTGCGGGGGGCTGTGTGCCCCCCGCAAATAATTAATGAAAGCCCCGGGGGGTGGCGGTCCCCGGGGCTTGGGGGGGCCTTGGAGGCCCCCCACACATTTAAAAATTAGCCCCAGGGGGTGGCGGTCCCCGGGGCTGCGGGGACGCAGCATTCCCCCCGCAACTCATAAATCAAGCCCCGGGGAGGTGGTGGTCCCCGGGGCAGTGTGGGGGGATTGGGGCCCCCCACACACATTTTTTCAGTGCCCCCGGGACTTGGCCCACCCGGGGGCTAATTAGTAACGAAGCGCGGGAGCCCACGCTTCGTTTTTTTTTTGTTTTGTGGCCGGATCCGCGGATCCGGCGCACATTTTGCCGATTTAAAAAAAAAAATAATTATAATTTTGGGCCCTGGGGGTCCTTGTGGGACCCCCTAAGCAGGCCTAGGGGGTCAGGGTGTTTCTACCCTGCCCCCTTTTTGCGTTTTGCATACTTGTTTATCTCATTTCTTGTGCCTCGGTTCTACCGAGGCACAAGATGGCTGCCAACACTTCCTGGTTTGGAGTGTTGACAGCCAATTAGCATACAGCTCGTGATCGGGAGGGTGCGCGGATCCTCCGCGGCCATAGATATATATGTGTTTTTACTTTTGATTTTCTCAGCAACTACTGAACGGATTTTCACCATTTAACAAAAGGGTTCTTTCTGAACCAAGAACTACCTCTTTGCCAAATTTGGTGTAATTCCGTTCAGCAGTTCGGGCTGTAGCCGTGTCTAAAGTTTCCTATGGAAAATTGCATGGGGAAAACACGTTTTGGGACCCCCTTTTTCTTGGCCCCGCTTGCCGAATCACCCCGAAACTTTCAGGATAGGAGCAGACCGGAGCGCCCCACGAGTTTTGAAAATTTCGCGACGATTCATCAACCGGCGCCAAAGTTATTGGAAATAGAATGTTGTGAATTTCCTATGGAAAATAGGTCCTAACTATAACTATCTACTGGCGACCGCCAGTAGATAATATATACACACATATATTTATGTAATTTGTAACATATTTTTAGTAAAACGTATTTTTATATATTGTTGACTGTTTTATGTAGAATTAATTACATTAGAAATATTTTACATTTATTAATTATTTTTATATGTATGTATGTGTGTGTGTGTATATATATATATATATATATATATATAGTTGTTATATTTGTTATATTGGTATATTTAAAAAGCATTTGAAAATTTAAATATAGATTATAATTATTAAAAATAGTTTTATATTATATATGTGTATATAAATATACACAAATTCATCTATATATGTGTGTGTTTAAATAAGTTTTTATTTATATATGTGTTTAAATATTACTTAAAGATATCTAATTTACATTATATTAATGTTGTATGTGAAAATATTAAATATTTACTGTTTTTAGCTATATATATATATTAAAAAACGATATTATTGTATATATTTTTTTATATCAGTGCAAAACGATATTTTTTTCAATATATTTATACTTACAATTATATGTATAGAAAAACAATTTTTTTGTGATTGATATTTTTGGCACAATATTTCTGTATCATGATATTTTTGGTTTCGATATTGTGTCAGTGATTCATTGATCCATCTCATCAATTAAGTAACACATTACTGTGGCACAAATTATCCTTGCATCCATAACAGTGAGTAGGTTGGGGCTTGAAAAGTGAAATAACCACTTACCTGTTTTTTTTTAAAAACCAACACACATTTATCATCCCACCTACAGTGAAGTGACAATAGAATGACACTTCAAAGTGGCCTCTGTCTGCTCGCCAAAGTGGTACAGTTGTCCCATTCAACTGTGGCACAACATTCCTCTTTTAAAACAGATTCTTAAGTGGGTAGGGCACTGCAGCCCACTGATGGCCAGAGATTATTTGACAGCCTGTATGAAAAATACAGTCACAGATACAGAGTGGTAATGCTGCACCTGCACTGTATATGTTTCTAAAAGACCAAGGGCCTTATTTATGGGGAATTGGCATAGGGCAGCGCTGCAAGTCTTCTTGTTACGCTGCCCTATGCCAATGTGAAAGGGCAGGAATGCACCCTATATATGAAATACGGTGCATTCCAGTACTTTCCACCTGCGCTGGTGCACAATTTTCTGCCTAGAGCCAATACAGGCACCCTTACACCATGGTGTAAGGGTGCCTGCATTGCATGCAGGATTGTTTTTGTGCACGAAGGGGCACTTTCCTCTTTCTATGTGGCATTTTCCTCTTTTATGTGTTCTGCAGGATGCAGCACACATGGGAAGAGGAAAAAATGATGAGAAAAAAAAATATTTGTCCTTGTTACGCCTGCTCTGGGGAGGCTTAAGGTTTTAGCACTGCCCCAGGTTTACGTGATTAAGTAAACCTGGGGCAGCGTCAAAATCCATGGGTGTTGCATGGGAAAACCCATGCAACACCCATGAAACACCTCCCTTGCACTGCTTTGTCTTAGTCCATATCTATGAGGCCATGCAAAGCCACACAAAGTGGCATTGCGTGGCCTCAGAGATATTGTTGAGAGGTTTGCGCTGCCGGAGCATCAGAAAAAATGACACTGCGTGGCGCAAGCCTCTCATAAATGAGCCCCCAAGTCTATAAAAGTGGTTGGATTGATGTACAGATTACCAGAGACCCTAGATGTCTTTGCCTCATACCTGCATAGTGCCTATCTGAAATTGTGTTTAATTTGTGTGTATTTTTTATTTTTTATTAAAGTCCTTTTTTATTGAAGCAGAATCATTGGATGCTCAATTTTTCTAAAACACTCTACCCTGTATTTTGTAATTAAAGCGTACTATGAGCCCCCACTAACCTCGCTGAGAAGCCTATGATTGGTCGCCATCACTACTACTGACAGTCAAGTGTTTGAGGGGTTATACATGGCATAGTGTTGCTAAGGCATAGTAGGATGAACCATGGCTCACTAGAGTCAAACAACCCTAGATTCCACTGCTGAGGCCCACTAGGTCATCCCTGCCATGTGGACCCCCAAATCCCTTCACTTCATTCAGTATCAATAGAACACTCAATATTTTTTAGGTATATGACTCAAAATTTGTAGTAACCGGTATTGTAATTATCCTGTTACTTTCTCCCTAGCTGCTCAGTCAGTGTGAATGTGCTGCGTGGAATGTTGGTTTGGTGATGATGGATGGAATGTTTGGGTGCCTGTGAACTGAAGTGTGACAGTTGGAATATGGGCTGAGCAGCAGGCAGACTGCTCCTGGTGGGGCTACTTCACATGAAATTTACAACTTGTAACCAAGAATGAATAAATGTACTTAAAGTACATCTCGGCTACTGGACTTCATCACTACACATTTAAAATCAGGCCTCTCGATTTCACTAGTAGTACAAGAAAACTTAGTGATGAGCTGTCTGCAATTTAAACTGCAATTTAAATTGCATACCATAGCAGTTTATATGGTAGCAACTATGATATCAAAAAATAAATTTAAAAAACATATATTTATATTTTCTTCAAGGTGATTCTGCAAATTCACAGTCATCAGCCTCAATTACATTGTCCACTCTGCCGGAGGAGACACGATCCCAAGCATTCAGTGGGAGCAGCATTCCTGCCGAACAGGATGATTTTGAAGAGCTGCCTGTCCTATCAGGTTTGTCTGGCCAGCACACTTGGCCTCTTCCTCCCCCTCTCCCTAAAAACAGAAGATCAAGAACATCTATCAGAGTTATTTCTCCATTTCCAACATGTTTGCCCTCACAAGCTCCATGTGGCCCCATATCCCCAAAAACTGTGGCCACCCCTATCCTGGCTTTTGTGTCAACCACAGCCATAACATCTGCAGTGAAGCCAGGACACACTACACCTGTGGTCACCCAGTTAAGGTCACAAGGCAGATTGGAAAGGGCTTGGGCAGGAGATGCTGGGAGGATGTAGGCACAGGGTAAGAGTATAAACAGATCCTAGTAATAATATGTCATAAGAGATCCTGATACAAAAATTATGCAAATTATTTTTAATTCTATTTTTATGTCTCATGTGCTGGCCATTTTACTGCTACCCACCCACGTTAGGGGGTATCTGTATCACTTTCCATCAAAGATAATGGCCTTGTTTTAATTGCTCAAGCCCCTGTCAGTCTCCAGAGGCTGCAATCCACATTAAATAAATATATTAAGTTATATTTATTAGCAATGAATATAGAAAGAAGGTGAAATATCAATGAATCACTATAATGGGTATTTTCAATGGCTCCATTCTCTGCTCCACCATCTGTGACAATACATCCATTCATAAATAAGATCTGTTGGAGTGTAAACCTCTTTGCAGACTAATGAATCCTCAAGGTAGACCTGCCCAATGCCTGCTGTAGATAGAGCAAGATAGAGTTGCAATAAAGACATTTGTCAATGAAGCAAAGTATATTTACACAACCTTTGAGCAATAGACGTAAATGCACCAGTGGCAGCAATATAAGTAGTATTTTAGGGCATATCAAAACCTTTTGCCGCAGGTTTGAAAATGCTTTATCCAATTTTGACACTCTGGAAGTCAAGCAAGACTAATTTTTAGGCAGAGCTTAGGACAAAACCAAGCATCATAGCATTGTGGAAGACCTAAAAAAAGTTGTCTAAACTAAACATTGGAATTATTCTCTTCTCTCGATATATGACATTAATGCTGCAGCTTTGCATTTGTCTGGGCTCTGCAGAGGGTAGGCTCCCCATTTAATTAACTTAATCCTTTAGGAATAACCAGGAACTGTCTGAATTTATCCTTCAGCACTAACCAAAATGCTACCTTTATAACCCTGGGGAAGGAACATTCCTTGTGTATTAACTTTATGACCTGGTCTTCCTTATCTTGGTAGTTGTTATTTAAGGGAGTTATTTACTGAGCACAGTGCTAAATCAGTGGCTGAGTAGTTATATTTAAAAAAATGCAAGATAACTAACCATTTACTTTTTTTATTCTGCATTGAATGCCCACTGTGACACAGTTACAGGTGTGTAAATATGCAGTAATAAGAGCCTTGGTAAGAGTTGAGATGTGATAACGATCACAACTTTTATAATCCAAAACCCTGGGGATGGGAATTTAAAAGGTGGAATAATTATTGCCTGTTATAAGTCGTGTCCTTTAAAATGGGGCATTACATATGGATTTTTGTGCTTACTGCACCAAAATCCTCATATTGCTGTATTTAACAATCATTTTCTCTTAGTAAATGTTGGCAGGTTTGTTCTGCAGAAATTCCACTGGGGAAACTACAAGGATGTGGTCCATGTGCAAACATAGACAGGGATCAGAAAAAAACTAGGGTGCCGTGTGTCCATTGCTTAGACAGATCTATGATTTTTATCATTATGGGGCTGATAAGAATGGCAATGGAAAACATGTACAATGCGATTGCCATCGTGGCGGTCGCATTGTAATATGGCTTGTGGGACCCTCGACACTATGTCGGGCGGTCCCCATCCTAATCAGGCCCTTAGTGTGGTATTGTAGATTTATCCATTGGTGGTTGTGATACCATTTGTGATATGATGACACAAACATGTATGTTCCCTTGTTAGCATAGGTGTGTCTTTATTTCCATAAAGATAAATAAGGGTATTCATTTATTAAGATTCACCATTCTGTACTAATCGTTCAGCATTTTTCATCTTTCCTAAGTCCTGCACAATGTTCAACTGAAAAGTTACCTTTATATTCCAGTCCAGGTTTTCTGTTACTCAGTCTGTGATATTTAGGTGTGCAGTCTCTATGGAATCCTCTCCTTGGTGGAGTTTCATTTGCGGGTATCCACTCTAGATATTCCAGGGGAACACCCCTCTGAAATCTCCTTGAAAAGATAACGGTGCAGTCAGGAGAATTCCTGTCCCATCTTGAGCACTACATATCCTTTCTTTATTAAAAACCAGGCCTTTTCATTTGCTCTTTCCTCACTTGCCTGAAAATGATAAGAGTTCAGTTCGGAGGCTTCCTTTTACATCCAGAGCATCTTGTTGACTGATAGTGAAGCCTGATTTATATACCATTATAATTCTGAGGACACCTTCCCTGTCTCCACTTTTGCATGTGCATTGACTATCCCAGCAGGTAATCCCACATCACCCTCCACAAGGGTTGGTGAATGCTTTTAAGTGTTTGGGACAGCTCCAGGTTTCTCCAAGTGTTCAATCCCACAAGGGTTGGTGAAGTCTTTTAAGTGTAAGGGACAGCTCCAGGTTTCTCCAAGTATCCAATCCCACAAGGGTTGGCAAATGCTTTTAAGTGTATGGGGCAGCTCCACGTTTCTCCAAGTATCCAATCCCACAAGGGTTGGCGAATGCTTTTAAGTGTATGGGACAACTCTAGGTTTCTCCAAGTATTCAATCCCAGGTGGCGATATATCCATTCCAGCAGAGACCCATTTTTGGAGTCTCTGGCAAGTAGGTCAACAGTGATGATTAATGATCTTTTTAGCTTTACATATTGAAGATCTGCCATTGATCTATAGAAATATGAATGATGTGGATTATTGACAGTATTTATGGAATGTATGTAGGAAAAACTAGTAGAATGCATAAATTGTTTTTCCCCTGAAAAAGGCTAATTTATTGGAACTTCGACAAGCCTTGATCTGTTTAAAATATGTTATAATTTTCTCGTAAATGTATTCTGTTTCTGTTTTGGAAAAATATTTTTTATTACACCACAGGCAAATAAAACTGGTGCTTACAGTTAGTAACAGCATAAATGAAAGCACAACTACAAACATGAGGAAAAAGGTTTGCAAAGAATAGACAAGAATTCAATTTACGTATGAAAATGAAATGACAATACACTTTTACACATACATGACTGCAAATCATAGAAATAGCCGAAACAAAAGATTATTTGAAATAAGAGTGGAATTATGAAATGAGATGGCTAGCCATTATTTTGGTTTGCTTAGATCTCAAAGAGATACTACTTAGGATTTAGAATCTTGTTGAATGAAAAGCATGCCTATTTTGTAGGTCTGGCTTGACATCACAGCTGTTCCAAGACCTTATGTGATCATCATAAAAAGAGCTTTAAGAAGCACTTCTGAGAGAGGGGCTTAGGCTCTGCGGACATATTGAGATGCCTGACTAAAAGATTTGATCAGGCAGAAGTTATGTGCCTCTGTTGTGTGTACCTGAACTGCATAAATTATGTTCAAAGGAAAAGGACAGAGTCGATTACTGTGATGAGTCAACAATCAAGGTGGTAGGCCTGTTTGGTTCATTGGGAAAAGATGATCTGTTTATTATGACAAGTTATTACAAAGGCAGTAGCCCTGAATTACTTTTTGTGAAAAGTATATGTTAAAGCTAATAAGACTTTAATGGCAGATTGTTATTACACTGTGTAAAAGCCTGTAGACAAATATTTTCTAACATGGATTCCCCTAGATTACCGCTGTAGGCAAGGGTTTGACAAACTGTGTTTTTTTGTAATTTCATTGGTTATTAGGTCTGGCTTGACAGTGCAGCTGTTCACCAGGGCTTATGTGATCAGCAGAAAATGTGCTGTATGAAGCAGTTTTAACAGAGGGCCTGCGGCTCTGACCACATGTTGAGCCTCTCTACAAGCATTTCATAGGAAAATAGTTGTGCTAGTCAGCCTAAAAAGTAATCCCATTGCTCATAACTAATAGGGACATTGTTAAGTCGGACCTGAGGTCAAATACTGTAGGCAGGGGCTTTCCTTGTTGTAATCCCATGACCAATAAAGTAGGAATGTATTTTCCATTGTGAACTCTCTCACAAAAATACTAGGATATGGTTTTACATTGAACTGCTTGGCAAAAACTATTAAAAAGTGTGGTTTTACAATCTGAAATCTCCAACAAATATGACAGGAAGGGATTTTACATTGGGAACTTATCAAACACCATAGGAAAGGCCTTTACATTGTGAACCCTTTAACAAATGCAACAGGAAGGAGTTTTATGCTGTGAACCCTCAGTCAAATACAATAGCTTTACATTGTGAACGTCATGACAACCACCATAGGAAAGGGCTTAATATTTAGAATTTTTTGACAAATATAATAGGTTTACATTATCAACTCTCTGGAAGTAGTTCGATAGATATATCTCATTTTTAGTTCTGCCCACAGAAAATTACCCTGAAGGACAATGCTGAAAGTGGACTTGTCCCCAGTTTTAGGTTCTGTGGTACAGAGGCCCCAGGACACCATAGGTGAAAACCCCCTACTGAGAACATTGTGTCTAGTAACTTCCGATTGTCCTGGGACCTTCTGAACCTGATTTTTCACATATAATAGGAAGTGGTTTTACATTATAAACTCCTTCTCAAACACTACAGGAAGGTGCTTTTATATTGTGAACCCTTTGCCAAAGTCAATAGGAAGTGGTTTTACATTGTGAATTCTCTATCAAATACAAATGAAAGGGGTTTTGGGTTTCTAAATGCCATGAAAAACACCAAAGGATGAGGCTTTATATTTTGAACTTGACAAATACAAGACGAAAGGGTTTTATATCTCGAACTCTCTAACAAATACTATGGGAAGGCTGTTTGTGGGAATATCCAGGTCAGAGAAAACACTGCAACAGTATTTATTCTTGAAGGAAATTATCCGTAAGGTTTATTTCATGGACAACATGCAGTTACATGAAGAAGTAACATCACAATGCCCGACCGTTTCATTCCCCCACGTATATATATCTTCCCTCCCACATTTAAACACATACCACCAATTTCCCCCCCACAAGCAAAACTCGTTCCCCTCACAGTGCCACATATGAAAATAGGCACGAGCGACAATGCATTGTTGCTCATGACTACTCCACAGCAGGATGTAAACGTAAACAGGAAAAGAGAGAGCGGCAGTGCTCATGAGATGACAAGACGCAAAGCACATGCGAAGCTCATGAGACACCACACACCTCCAGTGGCGGCTCTCAGAGGGAATGCTGCAGGGCGGTGGGGCAGGGGAGGGGATGGGTGGGGGGGTAGTGGAGTCAGACATACGACGGGCAGGAGTAAGGTAAGTAAATAAATAAATAAAATTATTTACCTTGCGCTCGCTGCATCGCCGAGTTGGCATCCTTGTGAGTCTGAATACAACCTTTCCCCTTCAAACAAAGATACCCTGTTGCAATTCCAGACTGCTCCACCATCAATTCGTACAGCACCAACATTAACCTTTTGCTCGCTTGCTGGACCCTTCCTCCTTTTTAATTCTTGTTTCATTATCGTTTTATATTCTTCCACTCTGCGCCTTATCCCCTTAAAATCTACTTCAGCATCTTCCTGCATATCACCGTATTTATTACGCAGCCACCAAGGAACCAATTTAGTACTAGGTTTACGTCCCCATAACAATTCAAAAGGACATTAATTACAGAATTGGGGGATGTCCTATAACTCAATATCATAGATCGCAATGCATTCCCCCAATTAAGTCCTCCCTGGGGGCGCTAGAGGGCGCAAAGCAAGATGGCCGCTCCATAGAGCAGCTCCGCCGGCCGAGCTATTAATCCGTCTATTATCCTGTTCACCTGGCGTCATCGACCCCTCCATTTGCTGCAGACGAGTAGCGGAGTGTTGCGAGCGGCCATTGGAGTGCTGAGCTGTCCCGTTTGAGACCGGGGAGCCGAGAGAGGGGTCGACAAACTATCTGGCCTGCAACACCAAAATGGCGGTCCGAGATGGGCCCTAGGCGTGGAGCCGCGTTGAGTGCTGCGCTGTGCTGACCGGGGCCTGAGAATAGTGGGGGGGGGTACTCGAGGCCTGGCTGGTGGCTGGCGGGCCGTGCGGGCTGAGCTAGCGGTTGCAGGCACCCTGGTGCAAGTTGTTCCGCTGCCTGGGCCGCGCCGACTTCTGGTTCCGGCCTGCGTGGCACCCCAGCTGCGGGCTGGGGTTCGGCGGTGCTGCTCTCCCGCTGCTCGGCGCTTCGGCTTTGGCCTGTGGCGGTGCGATCACGACATACTGCTGTCTGTGGGCCGGTACGCTGGGCGCGCGCTGCGGTGTGTGCCTCCTCCATACCGTGGCCTAGCTCGCTGCTGCATCCTGCGGGACCCCTCTCCCCTGCACCGATTGGGCCCTCGTACCTGTCGACTCGGTGGCCTGCCATCTGTTTGCCGGACGTGTAGACTCCGGCTGCATCCTGCCCTACACTCGCCTACGATTTGCAACGGCCGCTCGAGGTGGCGAGCTCCATCTGGCGACTGGTCATACCTGACTGACTCCGCTGACTACTTGGGAGCCCCCCTGCTCCCCTCTACTGTGCTGTGGAGGGGGACAAGATCCTCACCCGAGCAACGCTGCTGAGCTCTGGGGCATATGTGCTCGCCTGCATCTGGGGACTCTTTCCTACCTTGCCTGCCCGCTGTTGCATAACCGTGGATCGTCGCCTCACTGTCCTGTGATTTTTGGTCTAGGCCTCAGAGTCTTTGGGGTCGGGAGCGCGTGCGCACTTCGGGCTCTGTCGTTTCCCCCAACAACCTGCATGCTGGTCAGGGTGCGTCACTATGGGGAAATCTGAGCGCAGTCAACCGCGCCTCACCTTCGAGCCCCGCAGATCCACTAAGACTTCTCACCAAGCCGCTTCGGACTCGGATCTTGATAGCCTAGCGATCATTTGTCTAATATCAATAAAACTCTCCTAGCAGTTCAAACCAGTCTGCAGTCCATCGACGGGAAGATTGACAATTTGAATCTCCGCATGGATCATATGTCGCAAAAACTGGATAAACACGTGCTGCGCCTGGGGGAGGCAGAAACGTGAATATCATACGCGGAGGATGGCCTACAGCAGGTGACCACAAAGGCGACAACTATGGAGAAGGTGCTGGCTGTAATACAAGCTCGCAATGAGGATTTGGAGGCCAGATCGAGACGCAATAATGTGCGCCTTACTGGTTTGCCGGAATCCACTAACACTGGCCGCCTTGACACCTACGTGGAGAACCTTCTCCGTGATATATTCGGCGCTGAGCACCTGTCTCAGGTACTAATTGTGGAAAGGTCTCATAGATCTCGGGCTGCTCGCCCTCCCCCGGGCACGCCACCGCGCCCCATCATTGCCCGGCTATTAAATTATCGGGATCGAGATGCTGTCCTTCGTATGGCTCGTGAGAAAGGCACTATCACCCATGAGGGCAACACCCTTGCTTTCTATCCTGATTTCACGGCAGCTGTGCAGGAGGCTCGAAGAGAATATCAGCCTGTTAAGAAAATTCTCATCTCTGCTCAGATACCTTATGCCATGCTCTAACCTGCACGGCTGCGCATCGATGATAATGGGAAGCCTAGGATCTTCACCACTCCCAAATCTGCAATGGACTTTGCAAGGACTCTGACCAGACGCAGCCGTTCCCCTGCCGCCGCCGCGGGCTGCGCCAGCAGGACCACTGGAGAGCCAGTAGATGAATAATGACATTGTCAGGACACGTGAGTTGAGGACTGATGTTCATCCCCCCTGCTGTGATTTGACTTGTTCTGGGGGTCCCCCCGCATACATGCTGATGTGAACTTTGAAAGGGGACTCTAGAACATTTACAGGGGTTTGATCTGTGCTACTATTCACGCCTTGCTCCCTATGACCTCTAACGTTCACATGTGGGTTATCTGTGATATTGTTTGAGAATGACCAGGTAACACTATCACTCTAGCTCGGCCACCTCCCATCACATCGGGAGGGGTATTGTGCTCCGGCGCTCCCCCATGGGTGTTCCCCATTATTGTTTTCTCCCTTGGTATTGCACTCGAGGACTGATTTGGGAGGTTCGGGACGGCTTTGGCATGTTGGGGTTGCTAAAGTGGGTGTGGGGTTTAAGGGGGTGGGGGGTATTTGAAGGGCTTGGTTACGTGGCTGACTCTCTTGCTAATAATGTGATAACTGCAAATGTACTTTCATGCATCATCGTGATATCATGCTCAATGTATAATATGTTTTTGCACTGCACCCTGCTCACACTGTAATTACCTGTCTCACTTGGAATGTACGGGGTCTCAATTCTCCAAAGAAAATTCGTCAGGTCCTGGCGTATTTGGATCGACATGAGGTCGCAATTGCTCTATTACAGGAGACCCATCTGACACCGCAGTCGGATAGGCAGGTTGGGTCACAGTGGTCTGGCTATCGCTTGGCGTCCTCCTATTCCTCCTATTCCCGAGGTGTCCTCACACTAGTCAAGAAACATCTTTCTTTCACCATGCTTAAAACCTGCATCGATGATGCTGGGCGCTACGCCATAGTGCATGGGAAGTTAGCGGGCAACTTACTTACTATAGTGAACACTTATGGCCCAAACATAGATGACCCTGGTTTTTTTGAGCGCATCATTTCTGTACTGCGTGACTGGCCGGAGGCTGTGGTACTGTGGGGGGGCGACTTTAACACGCATATAGATCCTACCAGGGACAAGGCAAATGGCAGAGGTGGTCAATCTCCCAGGGCAGCCCAGGTCATTAATGAGGGAATGTCTGAGCTGGGTCTGATCGACGTCTGGCGGCAGCGGAATCCAGAGAAACGAGAGGTCACGCATATCTCCACGGCACATAACAGCAGGTCCCAGCTAGATTACTGGCTACTGAGTGAGATGGCGGGAGGTTGGGTGTCCCAAATAACAGGGTTGCCTCGCACGCTTTCTGATCACAGCCCAGTCTGCATGACGTTACAGCTTCCAAACACTGCGCACCGCGTGTTCACCTGGCGCCTCCGCACAGAAGCCCTCCTTGACCCTCTCTATGCTACAACCATTCGTGACGCCATCACCCAATACTTTACCCACAACAAGGGCTCAGTGGACAATGCGCTGACCCTCTGGGAGGCCTTCAAGGCCACTATTCGGGGCACTTGCATTAGCACGTCCGCTGGTATTTTACAAGATTTACGTGGACAGCTCGCTAAACTTGAAACCACATTACATGATCTTGAACGTGCATATGAGGTCTCGCCTTGCGCTCAGACACTGGCGTCGATCAAAGAGGCCACACTGGAATACACTGAACTAGCTGAGAGGGAGGTCAAATACATTTCTAGACGTCATGTTGCGCGTGCGTATTGAGAGGGTGGGCGACCGGGGCGGCACCTAGCTCACAAGATCAGGGATCGCATGACCCAACATACCATTTCCAAGATCACTGTCGCCGCTGGTAATGACCACTACACTACCCCGGAGATCTTAGAACAGTTTCGGACAAATATGTGATGTTACAACGTGATCAAAATGATCGCAGTACGTTACATCGCAGTTTTTACAACGCAAGTCGTTACAACGACTTGCGCTGGAGGGCGCTGGACTTAGGAATAGTATGATTTACTATTCCAACACCAGTCTACGTACAGAAGGGAAGGTGTTGGAATAGTAAATCATACTATTCCTTAGGTTAGAGCGCCATCCAACGTATACCCGCGATGTAAAGGCATTGCGATGCAATGCCCGCGTGGTAATGGATGTCTCCCGTTTCGGACCACATACGCAACACTTTACACTACACAGGGCGTGGCTGACAATGAAGACTTGGACGCATACCTCGCGGATATTGCCATCGCTTGGTTGTCTGATGGGCAAAGGGAGTTTCTCTGTCAACCGATTACGGACGATGAAGTGCGCGCAACCATTAAGGCTCTCCCCAACAAAAAAGCCCCGGGCCCTGATGGTTTCCCTAGCGAGTTCTATAAAGAATATGCTGAGGAACTCACTCCCCACCTTCTGGAAATGTACGTCGAGGCCTATGACTCTGGCGAATTTCCGCCTACCCTTAGGGAAGCTTTGATTATTACACTAATTAGGAAAGATAAACCGCCTCATCGCTGTGACTTATACCGGCCACTTTCACTTATCAACACAGACGCCAAGATATTGGCCAAAATATTGGCCACCAGACTACAACCGCTTATGCAGGGCTTGGTCCTCCCAGACCAGTCTGGTTTTATTCCCACTCGCTCTACCTCTCACAACCTGCGTGCTCTCTTTGCTACATTTCACATCCTTGATCCAGGGCTACAGGCGGCAGCTGTCATACTTGACGCCGCCAAGGCGTTTGACTCTATAGAATGGAGCTATTTGTTTTATGTTGTGCGTCGTATGGGCTTCCCCCCTATGTTTGTTCACTGGATACGCCTGCTGTACACTAACCCAACGGCACGTATCCGTGTAGAGGGCAGCACATCGAACCCTATATGCATCACTAGAGGGACACGCCAGGGGTGTCCCCTATCGCCCCTCCTTTTTGCACTAACACTTGAGCCTCTTGCCTGCATCATCAGACAGCGACATCGGGCTTCGGCCCTCCGCTTTGCCCACCGCCCAGTCAACATTTCACTTTATGCGGATGATATGTTGCTCTTCATCTGAGAGCCGTGCACTTTCCTGGCGCCAGTATTGCGAGAGTACATTCGCTTCGGCTTGTTTTCAGGCCTTCACATCAACTGGGCTAAATCGGTGATAGTACCGCTAACAGAATGCACTTCGCCTCACGAACTAGAATATCCACTGGAGTGGTCCGTGGACCCCGTGAAATACTTGGGGATATGGGTACATAGAGACCCCGACACGGTTATTCGTGAGAATTACGGCCCTGCATGCGCAAAACTGGAGCGGCAGGTGGACAGTTGGGTGAAGCTCCCCCTATCACTGGCTGACCGTATCTCGTTAATTAAGATGGTTGTGCTACCTCAATTTTTATATATTTTTAGCAACATACCGATCCCACTCACTAAACATTTTTTTTAAACTGTGCGCTCTTTGCTCATTAACCTCATTTGGGGGGGGAAACAGGCCCGTGTAAACTGGGACACACTTACTCTTGATTACAAACACGGTGGCTTTAGCGTACCTGACTTTTATTTATACTACTTATGCGCCCATGCACAATATGCGCACTATTGGTTTGGCGCACATGACTTCATTCCACACGTAGCGGTGGAGGATGGGGATGCCCACCCTGTCCCACTGAGCTCCATGTTGACGTACTTTAAGAGACAGACCCCCGTTCCGAAATTAATACTGTTGACTCCACAATAGGGCCCTGGCAAGCATTAGGTCACATGGCCGGGAAATTACCCTTGTACTCCCCCCTTCTACCACTCACGTTTCACTCGGATCTGTCTGTGACACATGAGGCGGGTGCTATGCGCGCTTGCCATCAGGTAGGGATCGTTAAAATGCACGATTTGTTTCCGGAAGGCGTCTTTTTGTCAGATAACGATCTCGGTTACATACAGAATAAAACGACACTGTTCATATTCCTCTTTCATAGATTAAAGAAAGCGGTACAGGCCCACTATCACACCTTCCCTGCAGAACCCTTACAACTGCAAACTCTTCATACCATGCTTCTCAGCCCAACACGACGTAAACTTCTAACTAAGCTATGCCGTTCTGCTAGAGAGGAGAAACCGCAACCACACAACAAAAGCTTAGAGAAATGGAATACTCGTTTGGTTCCGCCACTGACGCTGAAGGACTGGGAACACTGTTGTCAACTCATGGGGGCCCTTACATCTAATGGTAATCTTTGTTTAATTCATTTTAAGTATTTACACCAAGCGTACCATACCCCGCATAAACTATTCAAGTATGGCCTTCGTGACTCTAACACATATAAAAGATGTGGTGCTGTAGATGCTGACTTTTGGCACTTGTCCTGGGAGTGTCACAGAGTGGCGCAGTTTTGGGAGGGAGTGGTTTGCGCACTGTCCAAAATGATTGATGTGAAATTGCAATGTTCACCACATGTATGCTTGCTGGGGCTAGTGCCTTCTGTGAAAGGGGCCACAGGCAAACTGGTGAAGGTGGCTCTGCTCATGGCTAAGAGGCGTATAGCAATGACATGGGAAAGCACGGCTGCGCCGACGACCACAAGATGGCTCCAGGACCTGGCGAGTTGCCGGGATAGGTTGGTGCTATATGCGGAAGAACTCCCCACCTCCTCTAGGCCTCATGATATATGGGAACCCCTATTACAATACCTGCGATCGGTAGAGCAGGCTGAGACCCCAGGTGATGCAGAATGCTAAATGCGTAATAGATATTTTGATAAGCATGGTACCCTGTTACACTTTGCAGATTGATGTCACACGGCAAATGATTGATGTATATCCCATCGCCACGAGTCGTTAAATTGTTTATTTGATTTCTATGTGCTTCATGATGATCTTGATGTACATAGTATATGCTCTCTTGAAAATTTAAAAAAAAAAAATTAAAAAAAATTAAGTCCTCCCTTTACAGCCAACTGGATAGCTTCCTTAACTACTTGGTTGAACTTCTCAACTTGACCATTGGCCTCATGGTGGAAGACAGCTATCCTCCTGTGTGTTACACCACATTTTTCTAAGAAATTCTCGAATATTGTGCTACTAAATTGGGGACCATTATGAGCCACCAGCTTCTGAGGAATGCCCTCTCTACAAATAATTTTGTCTAGAAAATCCACTATAACTTGTGAAGTAACCTCACCTACCATTTTGATTTCTGGACATTTGGAGTAATAGTCAACTAAAACAATTCCATAAGCCCGGTGCCTGGGTAGAACTGTGAATGGTCCAATAATGTCCAAACCTACCTTCTGTCAGGAAGCAAAAGGTAATTCAACAGGCTGCGGTTAAACACAGATGGCTTTGGTAGACTTAGCACTAGAAGCACATTTGCTACAAGACCTCACTTGGTGCTCAACAAAAATATCAACACCAGGCCACCATAACCTTTCCCTAACTCGCCTTTTGGTGTAAGATATGCCCATATGTCCTTCATGGGCTATGTCCACAATCACCTTCCTCAGATTGAACGGAGGTATAAGCTTATCATACACATACAATGATGCCATTCTCCACCGCCAATTTCTCCTGTACTTTTGAATATGCCATGTCACCAGAAACATTCCTCTCTTCTGGCCAACCATGTAATATTCATTGCATAATTTTCTTGAGCTCTTTTTCATTTTCCATCTCCCTTGCCCACCAAGACTCTAGAATGGTGGGTTGTTCAACATTAGGAAAATTGACATCCTGTAAAGTAAAAGCCACTTCACAATCTTCCTTATCTATCACTCCAGCAACATCTGTCACATCAGAAACAGGCAAATTAGACATGCAATCAGCATGCACGTTATTTTTCCCATGTACAAATTCCAATATGATATTGGAAATTTTGCAATTTGGATGCTAGTCTTGCTAATCTTGCTGACATGGAAAGCCCACCACCAGGCGCCATTATGTAAATGAATGGTTTATGGTCAGTCTTGATAACAAACTTAGTGCCCCACAAAAATGTTCAAAAAGGTTCTGCTCCCCACACGCATGCCAACAACTCTCTTTCAATAACAGAGTAATGCCTTTCTGCTTCCCTCAACACACTGGAAGCATACGCAACTATCCACTCCTCGCCACAATCTCTCTGCAAAAGCAAACCTCCTAACCCACAGTTGCTGGCGTCCACCATCCCAACACATTGTTTCCCAACAACAAAAGGTTTCAGACATGGTGCATTAACAGTAAACTCCTTCAATGTTTGAAAGGCAGACGACATAGCCTCGGTCCAATTAAGCTTTGCATTTTTATTTTGTAAACATCTAAACGGTTCAACTTTATCAGCATAATTCGGAATTACTTTGGAGAAAAACTCTGTTAGTCCCAAAAAGGCTACTAATTGCTCTTTTGAAGTAGGAATGGGAGCTTTAACAATATTCTCGACGTGGTTCGTCTTGGGTCGTATGCTTGAACTACTAATGGAGTGACCCAAATACTCAACTTCAGTTTGCCTAAATTTGCATTTATCAGGTCGTAAAGTGAAACCTTTGTCTGCTAAAGCCATCAAGACTTTCTTTAAATTGTAATCATGTTCTATAACATCCTTGCAAAGAACAAGTATGTCATCTTGGAACGCCACCTCTCCATTCAACCCATCTAAAGATTCCTTCATCAACCTCTGAAACACAGCTGTGGCACTGGCAAGCCCAAAAGGCATGCAACAGAATCGGAACAAACCCTCAGGGGTTATGAAGGCAGTTAAGTCCCTTGATTTTTCTTCTAAGACAACTTGGTGATACATGCTAGCCAGACCGAGAGAAGAAAATATTTTTGCACCTGATAACGTGGTGACCATCTCATGTAGGTTAGGTAAGGGGTTGACATCCACAAAATGGCATTGTTGTGGCTGCGCAAGCCAATGCAGAGTCTCAGCTCACCAGAAGACTTAACCGAAATAACAATCAGAGAAACCCATGGTGAGGATAGGTTCAATAATTTTTTTTACAAAGTTCACTTAAAATCTCCTTAAGTTTACCTCTATATGACAATGGTACGTTACGTACTCTGGCGAACACTAAAAACATTCACATATAGTTTAATGCGATGTTTGAAACCCCAATACTCTCCTAATGTGGTACTGAAAACCTCAGGAAACTGTGATTTTAATTCCAGGTTGGTAGTATCTTTGTTTGCAGTATTATCAGCTACAATATACACAGGGGGGGATGCAGTGGGATCTAGCTTGATTCCCATTTCTACCTGGTGAGGCCAACCTAGAAGAGATTGTCCTTGTTTGGCTACGTAGATTTTCCCAAAAGTTTGACGCCCAGAACATTCTATTCTGACCCAAAAAAAGACCCAACAGATCGATTTTATGACAAGTGTAACCTCCAGGAGTGACATCAGGAGGGATATGTTCTTTACTAGGCCAGTTCCTTTTTGGGACAACCTGCAAAATAATGGTGTAGCAAGCACAAGAATCTAAAAGTACACTTAATTTAACTCCATTGATACTGATTTCACATGAAGGAAATTTTGTGGAATGCAATTCTTCCCCAAGACTCAGTACAGTATTGATGTCAGGCTAACTGCTATCATTAGAACTGTCATAGCTTTCATGACTTAGTATAAAGTTAATCCTTTAAGGAGCTGATCTACACACCCTACTAAATTTCCCTTTTTTGCCACATTTTGAGCATGTTTTGTCCACAGCAAGGCATACTTTTGCGTTACCTGAATGTGTGTTGCTACCACATCTATAGCACAAAAGGACATTCTTCCTTCCATCCTGTCCCTGCCACTTGTGTTTTACATCATTAAATTGCAAGGTATCCCTTTTCTGGACATGAGTAGTTCTCACTTTAGAGTTATCCTTGTGTACAACATGAAAATCAGTTTTTTCAACACTTCTTATTTGCTGCACAAATTTCTCTGAATGCTGAATTGCTTTGGCGATCTCAATATCAGCGTTGAGCGACATATCAGTACTTGTCCACAACCTTTCTTGTATTTTCTTATTGTTGGTTCTTATTAGGATCTGAGTACCTGTTCATAAGAAATGTGCTCAAAATCACACGTGACAGCTAATGATCTGAGTACTGACACATAGTCCTCAATGGACTCATCAGAACATTGTTTCCTCGAGTAAAATATAAATCTTTCCATTACAATATTATTTTTCTTCCCATACCTCAAATTAAATTGTTTGGAAGCATACTGGTAGACATTCACATAGCCAGGACTAACTAAAGCAGGTAAATTCTTGAATTCCTTCAACCCTATCCCACCAAGACAATGTTTAAGTAATGCTAATTTCCTTTCAGGTTGGCATTCATCTCCTTCAAGTACATCCACATATGCCAAAAACATAGCCTCCCACGTTTCCCAAACCATGGGTGGTTCCCCAGGAGAATTAAGGAAAGAAGGAGGAGGTACGATGCCAGACATAGTAATGATAGAAAACTAGATAGCTGCAAAAAAAAAAACACCAATAATAAAATAAAGAGAATATGAAAATAATTAAAGTAGTCACCGTCGTCTACGTAAAGCTGGAGATGAAATGGAGAACAGAAGAAATGTAAAGTACTAGAAATGTAAAATAATAAAAGTGGTCACGGTTGTCTTCATGGAACGGGAAATGGAAATTAAAAGAACAATGTAGTACAGTACCTCAATAGCACATAAATGCTTGTTGCTTAGCTGAGCGGTGAACTAGAAATCCAATCTAGAGGCAAAACACTCCTTGAAATATGACTTGTTTTACCATACAACAAGTGTATCCAATAATAGTACTAAGGGAATAAAATGATGGTATCCAATGGGAAAAGTTTTCGTACTCCTCCAAACTTGCAGGGAAAGAAAACAAGGCTGAAATGAGGATACAATGTGCGGGCGGAAAACGGAATGACAATCCTTATAGACCAATCCCCAATGGTATCCAGGCAGCACAGCCAATAGGTTGAAGCAAACCAGAAAAGTACGTGAAAAAAATAAAAACAAAAGAACAGCAAAGCAAACTTATCCACAAGTGGTTCCTTGCCCGCTCGTCGCCATTGTGGGAATATCCAGGTGATCCAGCGCTAACAATAAAAATTATTCTCCTATATGCTTCGGTCATCCAGGTGCAACTATTCCTCCAACACACAAACTATATCCACATAACGGTGGGGCCCATAACACTGCACATACATTCACTTACTCATTTATTCCCTGGATTTCCTCCGTCCTTAACCTAGGAGAAAACGATTCGCTGGAAGGAGACGGGATACCTCTTTTAACATGACATAATGTTTCTCATTTTCTTTAAGGTATTCCGCTCATTGGTCGATGGACCAACTAGTAGGAATCAGTTGATGGTGATTAAGACCAGCTCAATCACAATAAACTCTTTATCAATTTACCTTAATCATTGAGCTAAAGAATCACTGAGTCATTTGTTTAAAGAATAATAAAGTTTATATAAAGTTTTGAAGCAAGAAATACGTTTTAAGCTTATTATTCAGATCATTACATTTATCATCATTATAAGAATAAATTGAAATTGCAATGCATATCTATTAGACGGAAAAATAAGGTTATCATAGTAAAAACTCTAAAAGATCAATCTATCTGTCTTGGAAAAATCTAATAGTTCTAAATGAAAAATCTATCAGGAATAAAAAGGTTCTCCTAAAGCAGCATCTTATACTCAACTGGAAAATAAAAATAGCAGCAGCAGCATCAGCTCGTCAGCATCAGCAACCGCAACTTCACCCATCTACAGCATCTAACTTCTTCAGCATCTCACTCTCCAGCATCTAACTCTCCAGCATCTAACCCCTCCCACCAAGAGTAGGTCTTCTTATACCCTAATTCTAGCTTTACTGAATAAAATGTTGCATCTTCATGGCGTGATTCTTTCTCATTGGTCCACTCAGGCCCATATACATTTTAATCAAACTTCCTGGTCTTAACCAGTTCCTTGTGGAATGTCCATGCTTGCATCGTTTCCCACAGTTCATGACATTGCTCATCCGCTTCGATCAGTCCAATTTGTATCTTTTTCTGCTACTTTTTAGATTTAACAGTTCCGTCCATTTATTCAGTTTGACTTCTCACGCTTCTTGCTGATCATCTTGGCACACATCTGCTCAGAAAGGTCACAATAGCCTTGACCATGACTATGGGAACACCCTCTACGCCGGAACCACAGCCAAACTTCAAAAAAGACTCCAGCGCATCCAGAACGCCTCCGCACGACTCATCCTGGACATCCCCCGACACAGCCACATCACCGGACACCTGAAAGACCTGCACTGGCTCCCCGTCAGCAAGAGAATCACGTTCAGACTCCTCACCCACGCACACAAGGCCCTCCACGACCTGGGCCCCAAGTACCTCAACGACCGCATGACCTTCTACACGCCCACCCGCCAGCTACGATCAACCAGCCACGCCTCGCCACCGTACCACGCATCCGCAGAGCCACCGCCGGAGGAAGATCCTTCTCCTACCTGGCAGCCAAGACCTGGAACTCCTCCCCACTCACCTTCGGCGAACCCAGGACCATCTCTCCTTCAGGAAGCAGCTCAAGACCTGGCTGTTCGAGCAGTAACTTACCCCCTCCCCCAGCGCCTTGAGACCCTCCCGGGTGAGTAGCGCGCTCTATAAATGCCGTGATTGATTGATTGATTGATTGACCATACTTCCATCTTAGCCTCTCAGCATGAACACGTGATCATCCTTTTCCCCAGCCTCTCTCCTCTACCACACGGCTTCTTGGACATGCGTACTCTAGCTTTTTGGCGGCCATTTTATATCGCTGCTCGACAGGCCTTAGCGCACTATTTTCAAAGATAAACAAAATATTGTTAAAATAAAGAATATAAACCCTTTCGTTTCCCTCCCGTCTTACTACGTACCCCAATTAGGTATTACCTAGCAAAAAGCAACATATAAAGCCGTCCCTTACTTACCATCGCTTTATTTTGCAACCACACGTTTTATTTAAAAGCACAGATCATGCATTTATTATTTAATTAGTACGCAAATATTATGTTATGTTAGACACGTAAACAATTATAAGTTGATTATTTTGCACACAAAATAGCGTGTTACCTTTAACCCTTTTATATGTAACATACATTGTTGGTTATTTACTTAAACGAACATGTTTATTAATTATTTTACGAAATTATTTGGAGGTTAAAAAATTTTCATTTATCCTGCTCCATCAACTCCCCCCTTTGGTGAATTTTAATATCACCACAAAACCCAAGTTATACAATTCTTTCAGACAGCATATATCTTTTATCCGTTTGCTTTTGTTAGTTTACACAACTGTATCCCTTTCAACTTGTCTCTTCGTTTTCTTGTACATGTTCTCTTTTATTTCTTCTAACTCTATTTCACCCATTTCTCTCTCTCTTTCTTTGTTTATCATGTTTTCTTTTTCTATTTTATTCTGTCTTCTTCTTCTCTTTATACAGGTAATTACAAGCTTCAGCACTAAAATTATTATTATTATCATGGTTGCTATTATTATAACTTTCCCTATTATTAATCCACTCATTCTTGTTAACCAATTTATTACTGAAGAAAACCCTTTACCAAGTTTTCCCAATGCACCTTCAACCTCCGAGTGGAACAAGTTCTTTGTGCAAACTTGTAATATTTGTTATATACTTTTGTATATTTTCACTTTTATCTGGAATGTAAGTGCAACAATGTTGGACTTTCAACATTCCACAGACTCCACCCTCTTTTGCCAAAAGAATGTCAAGGGCAAGTCGATTTTGCATCACCATAGCTCTCCTGGCAACCATCTCGGTATTTACCATCAAGAACCCTCCAGCAGTATCTGTAGATAAACGATCTACCACTGTGGATAATTTCCAAATTCTAAATGCATTCAAAGATATTCCCACTGCTGGTATCAATGCGCCAAAAATATCACCTACTATTTCTGAAAAACTTTCCCTTTTTCTACGTGTAAAGGTGTTTATCATTCTGTGTGTTCCTTTTTCTTTTCTGTCCATATGGAAAATCTTTGGAAAGACCAGGCCTAAATAACATGACCCATACCAATGGTCCGGTAACCTGTAATAAGCCCTATTACCGCAAACATAATAGATCCCTGGAAATATTGGATCTTTTCCCCTTTGAATCCCCATCCACCTAAAATTTGATAATTGTCATGGCAAATACTGGAACCCACAAAATAATTGTCATATCTTGTCTTATTTCTTCTAATGCACAACCTTCCCTGTTGGGGCCAATCCAGAGTCATAGCTGCATTTGTCTTTTTCTTGTCATGATTGTCTTCCTCAAACGCCCAAAGAGGTGTTTTTGTCTCTTCTATCACTTTTCTTTGAAATTTCACTCTTCTCTCTTCAACCATCTCTAAAAGTACTTTTTCTTCCTTCTTTAACTCACAGGTAAGGTTGTACCTAATTATATTATCTAATGTTAAAATCTTATCTTCTAAAAAATATTCACCAAACGTTTTTCCCTCTTTTATTTTGTTTAGCTCAGGAACTACAGAAACTTTCGCAAAAATCTTATCTATGTCAGTGTAATAATATTCTAATCTACCTGTTTTATAAAATAAACTTGCTAAGACACTACATGTTATTCCATACGTCAAAGGGAGGTGATGATAAGTCACACCCTCTGCTACAGATGCAGGCAACTGCATACAAACATAGCAATCTCTTACATCCATTGTTTCTACATACTCATATAATAATTTAGTAAAAACATTTTTAGAAAAATCTGTTATCGATTTGTCCTTGTGTAATTCTGCACTACTCTTTAAAATAACTGGTTCTTGAGTGTTAGCTCCTTTTTCTTTCTCAGTGTTATTAGACGTTTCTGCTACAGCTAAACTAATTGGAATAGTGATTGCTAAAACCACCCATACTGTCATTAATAATCCTGTACAAAAGCAGCACATCTTACACCATCTACTTAAAAACTCACATTTACATTTTCTATCTCTAGTATTCTCCATTTTGATTTATAACCTTATTTATTTTGTTTTCCAGAAAATTGTGTCACTACACCTCAGGAATGACTTATTTGCCACTCTGTACTCCAATGTTTTGTCTTTGCTTGGTACTTTCTTTTAATTCTTTTTCAGAATTCTTTCTTTGTCAAATCCGGTAGAAATTCGTCAGATCCAGTGTTTTGTCAAGCCGGTAGAAACTGTTTAAATTTCTTCAGGTTTGTTACACCTCACCTTCACCCATTAGGTTTCTTTGTTCTGGGTTCTCGTGAGTGTTCTTTTCTTCTTTGTTATCAGTCAAAGCAAGATACAACCATTCAGGTGATCTATACTTCGGATTTACCTTCTTTACTCTTTTCGTTTTCTGCAAGTGTTTTCCACCTTGTTTTTCTTGCTCTCTCTGACTTGTTATTTCATTCACTTGTTCAGCACTTTTCCCATCTAACCTTATGATTCTGTATCTTAATTTTCTTACTTCGTTGGGCCAATTGTCTCCTTTTCTTGGCCTTTTGCCTCACTTCCCTTTTCCTCTCTTTCTGTTTTCCAATTTCTTTTTCTTAACTCTAGTTTTTGGTTTCTTTCTTCTTCACTTTCTTCAGACTCTGTTTCAATTCTTTCATTATTGTCTCTTATTTTGAAACTTATAATTTCATTTTCTTCCTCTACTTGTGGTTCTTTTCTTATCTTCCTTCGTTCACCTATTTCTGTCCCTCCTCGAGGTTTTTCCGAATTTGTGTCAGTCTCTCTATCTGCTTCTAAATTTCCCTGTTCTTGTGTTTGACTATCTGTCCCTATTGCTCCTCGGGATCTTCCGATTTTTCTAGCTTTTTGTTTGAAACTCTCCCTTCTTCATCTATTAATATTATCTCCGAAGGATTTTCACCACCACTTGTACTTGGTTGCTCACTGTTACTATCTTCTGGCTCAGTTTCTTCTCTTATGCTTTCAAATTTCCAATTCCTTTTTAGAATTTCTTCACAATCCGAATGATCTGTATCAGATTCTGAACTGGTATCTGATATTTCCAGATGTCGACTTACAGGTCGATCTTCAAGTTCTGGAACTTCAGCTATTTCCTCTATTTCTTCTGTCGTTGCACTTGTAGTTGGGTCTTCCAGATGTCAACTTACATGTCGATCTTCAGGTTCTGGCACCCTGTTTGTTTCCTCTTCTGCTTCTGATGCTGAACTGTTATCCAATACTTCCAGATGTCGACTCACATGTCGATCTTCAGGTTCTGGAACTCTGATGGTGTGACTGGCATGCACCCAGTGTTTCACTCCTGCACACTTGACTGCAGTGGTTGTCACCGGGATCACTTGTCGTGGTTCGTCCCAGCGAGGAACCAAACAGTTTCTTCTCCTGTGGACTTTTATGCGGACCCAATCTCCTGGATTCAAGTCGTGAGCTGGTTTTCTTTCAAGAGTGGTCGCATCCGGTCCAACCTGATGAAACACAGAACGCACCACATCAGCCAATCCTTTGCAATAATCCAGCACTAGATCATCAGTTATAGTCAGTAGTTTGTTGACAGGTACTTGTGCTTGTCTCATTGCTCGTCCCATAATTATTTCATGGGGACTGAGTCCAGTTTTCCTTTCCGGAATACTTCTGATTGTCATTAAAACTAATGGCAAGGCATCTGGCCATTTGAGTCCTGTAGCTTGACACATTTTTCCTAACCTGTTCTTAATTGTTCCATTCACTTGCTCTACGATTCCAGAAGCCTCTGGTCTGTATGCGCAATGCAGTTTCTGTTTAATACTAAGTGCTTCACAAATCAGTTTAACTAATTCCTTTTGGAAATGTGTTCCTCCATCTGTTTCAATCGTGACTGGAAAACCATACCTCGGAATGAATTCTTGCAGCAAAAGTTTTGCTACCGTTATTCCATCATTCCTTCTGGTTGGGTATGCCTCCACACAACGGGAAAACAAACAGACGACCACTAGGACATACCTTAGTCTGTTGCAAGGTGGCATTTCAATAAAATCCATTTGCATTCTAGTGAATGGACCTCCTTCTCGTCCTATTTTTCCTAGACTCACTATTGTCTTCCTTCCTGGATTTAACTGTTGACAAATAAGACATCTCTGACAAAGACTCTCAGCTATGGCTCTGAATTTTGGATTATACCATGTTTGTCTAAAAAGTCTGATCATTGAATCTCTCCCAATATGGGCTTGTCCATGGTACATCCGTGCCATGTCAGAAATCATACTATCAGGCATAACTGGTCTTTCATCTCTGTAAACCCAAACATCATTTTCATCATGTTTTCTACATCCTGCTTTTATCCATGTATCTTTTTCCTCATCATCTGCTGCTTCCTGTAACTGTCTCACCTCATCCGATGTCTCAACAGGGTTAGTAAAAAGCAACGGACAAGAAATATGCTCTCTTTCTCAACTTTTGTTTAAAGAAACCACATTCTTTGCACAGTACTGTGCAATCTCGTCAGCATATTTATTACCGACAATTATGTAGTCTTCCCCATTTTTATGTGCATTGCACTTCACAACAGCAATCTGTTTAGGCAGCTGTATCGCCTCCAGCAACCTTTTCACAAAATCTCCATTTCTAATGGGCGTTCCTGCAGACGTCAAGAAACCTCTTTGTGACCAAATCTGACCAAAGTCATGCACCACCCCAAAGCCGTACTGGCTATCTGTCACAATCGTAACCCGTACATTTCTTCCCAACTTGCATGCTTGAATCAGAGCTACTAGTTCTGCAACTTGGGCAGACCGTATCCCTTTCAGACAAGATGCTTCCATTACAGTTGCTACTGTGCAAACCGCATATGCTGCACTTAGAACTCCATCACTCGTTCTCAAACATGAGCCATCCACGAACAGAATATAATCTGATTCCTTTAAAGGCTCATCTCGTATGTCTGACCTTGGTTTTGTGCAATATTCAAGTACATTCAGACAATCGTGATCTACTTCATCTATTTCAATTATACTTTCTTCATCTGGTAAAGATGTCGAAGGATTTACATTCATACATCTGTCAATGGTCACATTATCTGCACTCAAAATTACTTTTTCATACCTGGTCAGCCGACTATGTGTCATGTATTGGGTTTTCGTTCTTGTCAAGAGAATTTCCACAGAATGGGGAACATATACTCTCAGTGGATATCCCATCACTATGCCTTCACTCTGTTCCAGACTCACACAAGTAGCAGCAACTGCTTTCAAACATCCAGGCAACGCTTTCGCTACAGGGTCTAAAACAGCTGAAAAATATGCAATTGGTCTTTTCATAGTTCCATGTCTCTGTACCAAAACTGAAAATGCACATCCATCTCTTTCACTGCAATACAGCTCAAAATCTTTCTCATAGTCAGGCAATCCTAATGCTGGAGCCTCACACAATTTCTTTTTCAGCTCTCTGAATGCTTTCATTTCTTCATCATTCATTTCAAACGGATCCTTAACATCCTTCTTTGTCAGTTTTTGCAACGGTTTAGCAATCAGCGAAAAACCGCTTATCCATTGTCGACAATATCCAACCATTCCCAGAAACATTCTTACCTCTCTTTGCGTCATTGGAGCTCTCATTCCTTGAATCATTTTTATTCTTTCAGTCGTTACCTTTCGCACTCCTTTCTCAATTTTATGCCCTAAATACTGGACTTCTTGTTGACAAAACTGCAATTTTGATGGGGACACTTTATGTCCTCTTTTTGCTAAATGATTCAGCAAAGCAATTGTATCATTGACACATGCTTCCTTCGTTTTTGATGCCACCAGTAGGTCATCAATATACTGAACCATTACTGACTTTTCTGGCATTCTTAAATCTTCCAATGATTTCTTTAAAATCTGATTACAGATTGAGGGACTTTCTGTGTACCCTTGAGGAATTCGGCACCATGCCAAAATACGCTCTCCAAACCTAAACGCAAATAATGGCTGGCTATCTGGATGCAATGGAATAGAGAAAAATGCATGACATAAATCAATTACTGTGTACCATTCTGCTTCACGTGGAATCTGGTATAGAATCACAGCAGGGTTCGGTACTATTGGGCAACTGCAAAAACAACAATTGATGGACAGAATGCAGAACAATGTCATACATTCACCCCAGTACAGAGATCTGGGCCTAAATCCATCGTTTTTTTGCTCACCGTGCCATTCCAGTTTGAGCCCAGCCATATGCAAATCAGTCTTGACCCTGTGCCTCATGGGAACAGTCCAGCCCGAACTGCCAAGCCAGGTCCTCCCTGGACTGGTAACAAGCATCCTAGGACCGGGTTCGGGGTTTCACCCCTCTTCAGCCAGGATAGCTTGATTCCAGTGGCATGGAGAGCACGGGACCCACGTCTGGGCATACCCGTCCCACTCGGGGTGACAAATGCAAAAACAACAATTGATGGACAGAATGCAGAACAATGTCATACATTCACCCCAGTACAGAGATCTGGGCCTAAATCCATCGTTTTTTTGCTCACCATGCCATTCCAGTTTGAACCCAGCCATATGCAAATCAGTCTTGACCCTGTGCCTCATGGGAACAGTCCAGCCCGAACTGCCAAGCCAGGTCCTCCCTGGACTGGAAACAAGCATCCTAGGACCGGTTTCGGGTTTCACCCTCTTCAGCCAGGATAGCTTGATTCCAGTGGCATGGAGAGCACGGGACCCACGTCTGGGCATACCCGTCCCACTCGGGGTGACAAATGCAAAAACAACAATTGATGGACAGAATGCAGAACAATGTCATACATTCACCCCAGTACAGAGATCTGGGTCTAAATCCATCGTTTTTTTTGCTCACCATGCCATTCCAGTTTGAACCCAGCCATATGCAAATCAGTCTTGACCCTGTGCCTCATGGGAACAGTCCAGCCCGAACTGCCAAGCCAGGTCCTCCCTGGACTGGAAACAAGCATCCTAGGACCGGTTTCGGGGTTTCACCCCTCTTCAGCCAGGATAGCTTGATTCCAGTGGCATGGAGAGCACGGGACCCACGTCTGGGCATACCCGTCCCACTCGGGGTGACAAATGCAAAAACAACAATTGATGGACAGAATGCAGAACAATGTCATACATTCACCCCAGTACAGAGATCTGGGCCCAATTTTGTTTACCTTCCTCAAATCCTGTACAATTCTATATGTTCCGTTTGGCTTTTTCAGTCCCATTATTGGCGAATTACATGGACTGCTCATGATCTCTTTTAGAATCCCTTGTTCAATCATTTTATTTATTACTGGAGTTATTCCTTCAATTATTTCTGGTGTCAATTTATACTGGGGCGTATTTGGGTAACTTGTTCCCTCTTTCACTGTTATTTTAACGGGATCTACTCCTTTCATTAATCCTACATCTTCTCCTGTAAAGTCCCACACTTCTTCTTTCACTGTCTTTTTCAATTCAATTGGGATTTTCTCTGCATCAAATACAGGAAACAAATCATTTACTTCTGGTTCTAAATTCACCATTGTCATTTTATACAGCACATCTTCATCTGGGGTCTGAAACGCAATTCCGTCTGGGGTACAATAGATAGTGCAATTCATCTTGCACAATAAATCGCGTCCTAAAAGGTTCACGGGACTACAATCGCATACCACAAATCGGTGCATTTCACTAAATGGACCAATTCTTACCTCCACTAATTTAGTAAGAGGCGTCTTAATTTCCTGATTTGAAACTCCAACTACTTGGATATGTTCACCTGAGAGAGGAAGGTTTGGAATTTCCACTGACCTAACAGTAGAACGGGTAGCTCCAGTGTCAACAAGGAATGTTACATTTGCACCATTCACTTCTCCATCCACAAATGGACCAGACTGATCTACCTCTAGAGTTGCGCCAAGCACGCACTCTTCCCCCTCTCCTAGGTACCGTCAGAAACTTTCATCCGTGTCATCCTCATCCTGTCGCAACCAATATTGAGAAATTGCAGCTGCACGCGGCAACTGTATTACCTGTTCTCCTCAGTAGAATCCTGTTTCTGCACTGTATTTCTGTTGGTTAACACTCTTGGGAAGTGGTGGTTGTGGCACCTGACCTTGTTGAGTAACTACCTCACTCTGCACCTGTGAATTTAATGATTGATTTTTCACATTAGGTTTTGGATGAAATTTACACTCGTTTCTCCAATGCCCTAGCTTTCCGCAGTTGTGGCATGGCCACTTTTTCTTTGCCTCATCTATACTCATTTGTCCTTTTCCTTTACCTATATTAGGTCGGGATCTAACCTGTCCTGTTTCATTACCAGTATTACTCAATTGAGCTTCTTGCTTCTCTGCAACTTTCACCTGTGCCCACATGGCTTTTTCTTTCAATTTACGCTGTCTACTCTCAATATCATCACTACAATACTTAGCATATCTCAAAACCTCGTCAACTGTGCTATTCTGCCAACAAATCATATGCTGCTTAATCATTTCACTTATCTCCGGTTTCAATCCATATACAAATCTATATACAAAATGACTCATATCCTTCTCATTTAGTGTCTCATAACCATTATACTGTTTGAAAACCAACAACAGCCTCTCGTAATAAGCATACACTGATTCTTTACTTTCCTGCGTTGTTCTGTCTATTTTTACCCAATCTGTTTCTTTAGGTGGAATCTTATTCTTCAAAAAGGTAATTACTTGGTCATACTTCCTCATTACTTCTGGTCCTGGCGCTCCTGTTTTAGCATCCCTTGGATATTCTACAGTTGGCCAATCAATAGTAATCTTACATTCTGTCCACAAATCAGCTGGCACTACTATATCAAACAATCCATCTAAGTCTATCCACAACACTTTTGAAACTTTCACAAATCTCTCCACTTGTCTGTACCATTCTACTGGCTTTTCTCTCAACTTCGGGAAGTCATTTGTAAATGACAGTATATCCTGTCTGGTCCATGGAACATGCACATAACTACCACCTGGAGTTTCTCTCATCAGGTACTCCCTTACAACTGGTTCCTTATCTGTCACTGCAAAAGCCAAAGATGCTTTATCTGTTGTTTTCTCGTTCTTTTTCGTCCATCTATTTCTCCATCTATCCACATCACCCCATTTTCTCAGTAAAACAATTAACTCTTTTATTTGGGTCAGTCTTCCTGATGTATTCAAATTCTCTATATCTTTTTCACAAAAATCTACCCTGTATGGTTTCTGCAACATTCTCACTTTTACAAATTTCACTCCTAGTTCACTTGCTGTCTCTTCCAATTTGTCATGTAAATTCCTAGCTCTCCATGTAAGACTTTTGCACAAAAACATAATCTCATCATCCTGATAATTTTTTAATTTTTCTGTACCAATTGTTCCTAAAATCAATTCTTCCATGTCTATTTTCAACCTAATTACATCTAATGGTTTCACTTCTGTTTCTTTTGTTTTTAGCGCTTTCATCCATTCATTTAACTCATCTGGAGTCGGACCTACAGGCGTACTATTTAATTCTATCCAATTGTTATTTCTTTCTGGTGTCCCTGATGCAGACTCCGTCACCATAGGTATTCTCCTAATCTCATTCTCATTTATCGTCAAATTAGTAGGTGGGCTTGGTCTATAGGTACTAGCCAAATGGTGTGCACCTTCATTATTCGGTTCCATCCCTTCTCTTTTTCTTTGCAAATGTGAATTCATGGGAATCACTAAAGAACGTTCATCAATTTTCTGATTCTCAAAAATTGGCATTACTGGACCTATCATTACTGGTACAGTTACAGCTTCCATATTTTTTGTCAATGCTCTTATTTTTCAGTCAATTCTCTTGTTGTTTTTGCTAATTCAGTTGCATTGTCACTTTCTATCTCTTCATTTTGTGAAGTTTTTAATTGATCTTGTGACCTATTTGTCTCATCTCTTCGTTCGGGATTTTTATTCCTCCCAGTTTCCATTGGCGGTGCATTAGGTGTCACCACCGCAGAAGTCTGTTGGTATGGAGGTGGGTTTCTGTTTAAAATATCTTCCAGCAATTCATCATCCGTTTCACTACCACCATACACATACTTTTCTATCACTACATGTTTCTTTTTCTCGGTACACTTTCTCTTTGCTTCTTCCTCAACTGTAAAAGCTGGAAACAAACCTCCTGTCATATTAGCACATCTCCAACGCTTTATTCTGTCCTCATGATTTACTCCCCATAACCTTCCAGGCACAAACTCATGATTCTTTAATCCTCTGAATCTCTCTCGTTCATACATCTCATCTTCCCATTCAGTTAAAGCTTCAAACTGTGTCGGTCTAGGTCTAGGTTCTAACATTGCCATCTTTTCTCTCAAGTTCCGTAGTACAGCTACATTAAATGAACCATTCTCAGGGAAAGCCAATGCTCCATCATTTTTGGTATATTTTGTCCAATTTTCTAACCATATGCATGTATGATATCCATATTTCAGCATCATATGCGAAGCTGGTGATTTCGGCGGAGGAATTATTTGTCCCTCTCTAGTCACTACCTTTTTGTCTTTCTTAAAGAAATTCTTAACTTTCGACATCCATGACGTTTTCTCTCTACCATACTCATAATATGACATGATTCACAATCTCTTTTCTCCTCAAACGATCCGCAATTCAACACTGTTCTGTATGCGTTATTCCAACCAATACTAGCGCGACTCACACCAACACTCCAATCACAAACTTCCATGTCACTAGGTTATTTGACCAATCCTGTCGCGACTCACACCAAAGCTCCAATCAGAGCGATTTCTGTCTACCGTGCACTGACCAATCCCAGCGCGGCTTTTGTCTACGTCAGTTCTGCTCCTGTTTTCGTGTGACTAATGCACTGTCCAATCCCAGCGCGACTCTTGTCTACGTCACTTCTGCTCTTGACCCCTCCTTTACAAAATTTATCGGCAATTTCTTTTTCAACAATTCTTCGTTAGTTACAACATTTAAAACACATTTCCATTGTCTGATTCGCTAAACCAAAGAGATAGCTTTGACCATTTACACAAGAACTCTGTATTTTCCAGTAGGCAGCGCTTACCTCTACCCTACCACAGAATTTTCAGTTTTGCCGATAAAGTAGTACTTCCCTCTACCTTACCCTTCTTTCAAGCAAACAGTAAACCCGTTTCTCTGGGGATAAAACACATGTGGAGACTATACTGCTCCTGAGAATTAAGGCCAGAGTTTCACAAGAAAACCGATCACTATTTCACTTACACACCTTTTATACGGAAAATGTCCCTATCATAACACAACCTGTGTTATCACCAATATGAACTCAGACAATGCACCATTCCATGTGACTTCTCTTGCCACACGTGTTCCACTTCCTACTTCCCGGAAGCGTGAAAACTTACATATAACATAACGCGACTCAACATAAAGTGTTAGACATGAACTTATCAATAATTAATAATAATCAATAATCACCAAACTAATCTATAGTAACCATAACTCTGCTACCAAGAAATCTGATCCAGCGCTAACAATAAAAATTATTCTCCTATATGCTTCGGTCATCCAGGTGCAACTATTCCTCCAACACACAAACTATATCCATATAACAGTGGGGCCCATAACACCGCACATACATTCACTTACTCATTTATTCCCTGGATTTCCTCCGTCCTTAACCTAGGAGAAAACGATTCGCTGGAAGGAGACGGGATACCTCTTTTAACATGACATAATGTTTCTCATTTTCTTTAAGGTATTCTGCTCATTGGTCGATGGACCAACTAGTAGGAATCAGTTGATGGTGATTAAGACCAGCTCAATCACAATAAACTCTTTATCAATTTACCTTAATCATTGAGCTAAAGAATCACTGAGTCGTTTGTTTAAAGAATAATAAAGTTTATATAAAGTTTTGAAGCAAGAAATACGTTTTAAGCTTATTATTCAGATCATTACATTTATCATCATTATAAGAATAAATTGAAATTGCAATGCATATCTATTAGACGGAAAAATAAGGTTATCATAGTAAAAACTCTAAAAGATCAATCTATCTGTCTTGGAAAAATCTAATAGTTCTAAATGAAAAATCTATCAGGAATAAAAAGGTTCTCCTAAAGCAGCATCTTATACTCAACTGGAAAATAAAAATAGCAGCATCAGCTCGTCAGCATCAGCAACCGCAACTTCACCCATCTACAGCATCTAACTTCTTCAGCATCTCACTCTCCAGCATCTAACTCTCCAGCATCTAACCCCTCCCACCAAGAGTAGGTCTTCTTATACCCTAATTCTAGCTTTACTGAATAAAATGTTGCATCTTCATGGCGTGATTCTTTCTCATTGGTCCACTCAGGCCCATATACATTTTAATCAAACTTCCTGGTCTTAACCAGTTCCTTGTGGAATGTCCATGCTTGCATCGTTTCCCACAGTTCATGACATTGCTCATCCGCTTCGATCAGTCCAATTTGTATCTTTTTCTGCTACTTTTTAGATTTAACAGTTCCGTCCATTTATTCAGTTTGACTTCTCACGCTTCTTGCTGATCATCTTGGCACACATCTGCTCAGAAAGGTCACAATAGCCTTGACCATACTTCCATTGTAGCCTCTCAGCATGAACACGTGATCATCCTTTTCCCCAGCCTCTCTCCTCTACCACACGGCTTCTTGGACATGAGTACTCTAGCTTTTTGGCGGCCATTTTATATCGCTGCTCGACAGGCCTAAGCGCACTATTTTCAAAGATAAACAAAATATTGTTAAAATAAAGAATATTAACCCTTTCGTTTCCCTCCCGTCTTACTACGTACCCCAATTAGGTATTACCTAGCAAAAAGCAACATATAAAGCCGTCCCTTACTTACCATCGCTTTATTTTGCAACCACACGTTTTATTTAAAAGCACAGATCATTTATTTATTTTTTAATTAGTACACAAATATGTTATGTTAGACACGTAAACAATTATAAGTTGATTATTTTGCACACAAAATAGCGTGTTACCTTTAACCCTTTTATATGTAACATACATTGTTGGTTATTTACTTAAACGAACATGTTTATTAATTATTTTACGAAATTATTTGGAGGTTAAAAATTTTTCATTTACCCTGCTCCATCACAGGTAAGAGAAAACGCTGGAACAATATTTATTCTTTAAGGAAATTATCCGTAAGGTTTATTTCATGGGCAATATTCAGTTGCATGAAGAAGTAACATCCCAATGCCCAACCGTTTCTTTCCCCCACATATATATCTTCCCTCCCACATTTAAACATATACCGCCAACTTCCCCCCCCAACGAGCGAAACTCGTTCCCCTCACAGTGCCACATATGAAAATAGGCATGAGAGACAACGCATTGTCGATCGTGACTACTCCAAAGCAGGATGTTAAAGTAAACAGGAAAAGAGAGAGTAGCAGTGCTCATGAGATCACGAGATGCAAAGCGCTCGCAAAGTTCACATGACACCACCTTTTTAGTACATAGGTCCATTTTTCAGGCCACAGAATATGCTTGATGTTTTCGGGGGAACCTGAATGTTCATGCCTGTGTGTACTTTGAGTCTGCCTTAATTATTTGATGTTTTTTTCAAGACAGAAACACACGGCCATGTTTATGTTATAGATGATAGGCTTGCTTTAATGATTGGTAAATGTGATGCTTCTCACTTTACATACTGGGCCTAGCCTTGCTGATCATAAAAAGCTTTTATGTGTCGCAGTAGGCGCATATATATGGGAATTGCTGGTGTTAGGGTTAGGGCCTGCTGATGCACAATTGTCACCTGGTACCACACAAGTAGCAGGAACAGACTAGATGTATATAGTTATTAGTACCATGTGATACTTATTGGGGGCACCTGAGTTTCACCCTACTATTATGCAAGGCCCTTATAGGAGAGATTTCAGTTTGCGAATATTATTATTTGTATGTAGCATTTAGTTAGCTGTTCATTACAGTACTTTTTCTTTTTAAAGAGGTGTTGGATGAAGAATGATTTATTGTTATTTTTGTGCATTGCTGAGTTGTGATGTTCTAACCCACAACGCTTCCCCGAGTCAGACCTGGACTGCTTTGCCTCATTAACCTGAGATTCAAGTGCTAAAAGATATACTTGGTGCACAATTTGAGACACCGAAGTATAGAGGCTCCAGAACACCAAAAAAGGTTGACCTCAATTTACAAAATTTGTGCCCAGTAACTAGCAACTGCCCTTGTACATTCTGAACTCAACAATAGGAAGGGGTTTTATATTGTGAACTCCTAGCTTTATATCATGACACTCTGACAAATACAAAAGGAAGGTGTTTTGCAAAGTAAACTCTCTGACAAGTACAATAGGAAGAGATTTCACACTGTGATCTCTCTGACAAAACACCAAGGGCTTTTACATTGTGAACTCTATGGCATACACCATAGAAAGAGGCTTTACATTACAAACCCTCTCACAAATACAATAGGAACTGGCATTACATTGTAAATTCTGGCAAATGTAACAGAAAGTGGTTTTACATGGCGAGCTCTCTGAGAAGTGCACTAGAAATGGGTTTTACATTGTGAACTCCCTGACAAACATTGTAGGAAGTGCTTTACATTTTAGATATCTGACCAACACAATAGGAAGGAGATTTCCATTGTGAACTCTCTGGCAAATGCATTAGGCTTGGGTTTAATACACGTCCCTTTTCTTGGTCTGGCACCAGAACGTTTTTGATATCTCCATTGGAAAATTTTGGATTCATGTCAATGTATACTCTGAGGGGCATATTCTCAAGGACTCATCGCCGATTTATCGGCACTTTAGCGCCGCAAAAGTGGCGATAGATTTATCGCCCTATTCCCAAGCTGGTGCAGACTGCCGATATCGCCAGTTTACCAGCGATAGCTGCCGCAAAAACATCGCCACGGATGAGTGCGACAACTAACGCTAATGATATGCAGAGTAGGCGTTCCCGTGCAAAAACACACGAAAACACCACTTCGCGAGATTCTCAACGACCAGTCAGATCTGCGATGCGAACCAAGAACAGGCGATAAGGCGCGTTAGCAGCAGGGATTTAACACCTGCCATTTACTGGTGTTAAGCAGGACGACCAACTGCAGTAGAAAGGGAGCCCAGCCCAGAGCCACATCTGAAGACCAACAGATGCCATGGAGACACTGATCATGCAGCTCGGAGACCCAAGAGGGCCACAACACCCACCGCCACCACCCCCAGGCCCCCCCGGATCACCCCCCTGGATTACCACCTAGGCAGTGCAGGACAGCGGATGACCCTAAAACGCACCAGCTCCAGAGACTCAACGCCAGAGGAACCATTGGCCAACACAGGCTCAAAAGGACAACCATCCTCCGCATCCTGACCCACATTGCCCACAGGCTGACGGTACCAACACAGCGGACAACCTACATCCCCCGCATACAAAGCTGCTGGCTGTGCTGCACCTGTTGGCCCCTGGTACCTTCCAACCAACTACTGCCCGAGTCGGAGGAGTCACACAGCCAGCCCCATCAAACTCCCTCACACATGTCATGGATGCATGTCCACAAAAGCAACGGCGGGCCCCTGTATCCGCACCACACGATAGTTCCAATTCGTAGTGTACCTGCGCCACCAACCCCAATGCCAGCCGTGCTAGACGCCCCCGTGCCCCAGACCCAAGATCGTAGTAACCGAAATGTGGGTGCGTCAGGTCATGAAGTCCAGTAGTCAACAGTAGTGTAAAAACAGTACTTTATTACAAATTCATAAATCAACAAAACGAAAAGCTCAGCCAACGCGTTCCATTCCCAACGGGGAACTTCAACAGGGCAACGTCTCTTCAGAAACCTGTGGGAGAAATGGTGACAATGGTCAAACTTCCGTATAGTCACATGCCTAATCTGGTACAGTGTACTGCACTTGGACAAACCGGAATGCTCACAGGCCCGATAAACCATGCATGAGAAGACCGTAACAGAACTACGTGTGGCCGTAACCATCGTAGGAATGAAGAGGAAGGTAACAACCACACAAACTACTGTTATCTCATTGTCAGTGAAATTGCTCTCCCACCCTCGCAGCTCCACCATTAAGTGAGGCCTGCCCCTGCACTCTCGAGTGTTGGTGATCGAGGCCCTCCTCCACCCGCAGGTTTCCCTGCGCCTCAACCCTGGTGGTCCAGTGGACCTCTGTTTCCTTCCTCTCTCTCTCCTCTTTCACTCGTTTTCACTCGTTTTTCTACCCTTTTTCATCTTTCACCTTTCTGCACTTTTCTGCATCTCTGCTCTTTTGTGCCTTATTTCTGCTCATTTTCCCTTCCTCTCGCTCTGCTCTTTCACTCGTTTTCACTCGTTTTTCTACCCTCTTTTAGCTTTCACCTTTCTGCACTTTTCTGCATCTCTGCTCTTCTGTACCTTATTTCTGCTTATTTTCCCTTTTTTCTTTATTTCTTATTTCCTCCCTTTACCTTTCCCCGCCGCTGCTGCCACCGCGGCCCCTCCCCCCCCGCGCGACCAGCCCAATCCAGCTGCCCTCCCCGCTCCCGCCTCCCAGCTGTCCAGCCCTCCCCGACCCCTACTTAATGGCGGCCCCTGCGTGGCCGCGGGCAGCGGGCGTGCCGCTGGCGCGCCAAAGGCGCGTCATAGGCAAGCCCGTCCGCGCCCATCCGTGACCTGACCGCAACCAGCGCCAGGAACCCTGGACCTCCGCCCCGCCAACGCTACGACCCAGCAGCACTCTACGCACTCAACCCAGGCCGCAACAACAACTGCAAGCTAGCATCACCAGCCGACACCCACGGACCCTTCAGCTGTCACCGCTGCCGGCACACCTGCAGCACCGCCAAGAACACGGATCCAGCACAACCCGCCCACAAGAACACAACCGAACCGAGGACCCTGCAATGCATCCTCCTCAATGTCCGATCCCTCCACAAACACGCCACCGAAATCTGGGACCTCCTCGACAGCATCACCCCGGACGTAGCGTTCTTCACCGAAACCTGGACCAACACCTCCTCGGGACCGGACATCGCCATCCCCCAAGGATACAAGATCTCCAGGAAGGACCGCCGCACCCGCCCAGGAGGAGGAATCGCCATCGTCCACAAATCCAGCCTCCGCCTGAGCACACTCCCCGACGAGCCCACAGAACTGATGGAACACCTTCACTTCAAGATACTGGCCAGCCCCACCGCCACCCTCCGAGGAACCCTCATCTACCAACCCCTGGACCACGCGGACCCTTCGCCAACTCCATCACGGACATTATCTCCCTGCAGGCCATTGCATCCACCAACTACACCCTGCTGGGAGACCTCAACTTCCACCTCGACAACCAACTGGACCCCAACACCACATCCCTCCTGGACAACCTCCACAACATTGGACTCCGCCAGATCGTGACCGAGCACACGCACTCAGCAGGACACACCCTCGACCCCCTCTTCACTACAGGAAACTCCATCACCTTCAGCCACACCACCGAACTCCCATGGACCGACCATCGTTGCGTCCACTTCACCTTCAGAACACCCACCATCCACAGACACCAGCACCTGCTCCCACGAAGAAACTGGACCAAAATCACCGACGACCAGCTCACCTCCTCACTCAACAACTCCACCCCAACCATCACGGAAAACGACGACCCCAACACCGCAGCCCAAACCCTGCATAGATGGATCTCGGACAGCACCAACACCATAGCCCCCCTCAAGAAAAACAACAATACCCGCGCCAAGAAAGCCAGATGGTTTACCACTGAACTTCGAGAGTCCAGACGCACATGCCACCGTCTCGAAAAGGCCTGGAGGAACACCAAATCCACAGAAGCCCACAACAACTTCAGAGCCGCCACCAACGCCCACCATCAACTCATCAGAGAAACGAGGAAAAAAGCGATTGAAGACAGAATTTCCACCCACGCGCACAACAGCAAGGAACTCTTCAGCATCATCAAGGAGTTCACCCAACCCACCAGCGAGTCTACCGACATCCCTCCCTCACAAGACCTCTGCGACAAACTCAGCACCTTTTTCCACCACAAAATCAAGAGCATCTACGACAACTTCTACGAAGACAACCAACACACTGAACCCTCACCAACCACCCCTGACACCCGGAAACCAGCGATTGACGACTGGACAGCCCTCACCACCGAAGACACACTGAAGACAATGAAGTCAATCCACTCAGGGGCCCCCACGGACCCCTGCCCCCACCACATCTTCAACAGAGCCGCCGACACCATCGCACCCATGCTCCGCCACACCATCAACCGCTCCCTGGCGACCGCCTTGTTCCCCGACGACTGGAAACACGCTGAGGTCAACCCCCTCCTAAAGAAACCCTCAGCGGACCCCACCGACCTCAAAAACTACAGACCCATCTCCCTGCTCCCGTTCCCAGCAAAAGTCATCGAGAAAGCCATCAACAGCCAACTCGCCACATTCATTAAAGAACACAACATCCTCGACTCCTCCCAATCCGGCTTCAGAAAAAACCACAGTACGGAAACCGCCCTCCTCCCCGCAACAGATGACATCCGCACCCTACTGGACAAAGGAGAAACAGTAGCCCTCATCCTCCTCGACCTATCAGTGGCGTTCGACACAGTCTCCCACCGCACCCTAATACGCAGACTCTACGACGCAGGAATCCAGGACAAGGCCCTCGACTGGATCCACTCCTTCCTCTCCGGCAGGACGCAGCGGGTCAGACTCCCCCTTTCCTCTCGGACCCCACACCTACCACCTGCGGAGTCCCCCAGGGCTCCTCCCTCAGCCCGACGCTCTTCAACATCTACATGGCTCCACTCGCCCCCATCGTCAGAACCTACGGACTCAACATCGTGTCATACGCAGACGACACCCAACTCATCCTCTCCCTATCCAACGAGCCCAACACCGCCAGACGCAACTTTCGAGAAGGCATGGAAGCCGTCGCCAAATGGATGAAGAACAGCTGCCTACAACTAAACACCAACAAAACAGAAGTACTCATCATGGGCCCAAACCCAGATGCCTGGAGCGACACCTGGTGGCCCCCCGCCCTCGGAAACCCGCCAACTTCCACGGACCACGCACGCAACCTGGGAATCATCCTGGACTCCGAGCTCTAAATGGACCGCCAGATCAACTCTGTCTCATCTTCCTGCTTCCACACCCTCCGCCTCCTTCGTAAGACCTTCAAATGGATCCCCCTCGAACACCGAAAGACCGTCACTCACGCCCTGGTTACCAGCAGACTCGACTACGGCAACGCACTCTACGCCGGAATAAACAAAAACCTCACCCGCAAGCTACAGAACATCCAGAACGCCGCCGCAAGACTGGTCCTCAACCTGCCAAAACACTGCCACATCTCCCTGCACCTGCGCACACTCCACTGGCTCCCCGTCGAGGCGAGAATCACCTTCAAGATGCTCACCCATGCACACAAGGCCCTCCACGGCACCGGACCAGCATACCTGAACAGCCGACTCAAATTCCACGCACCCCAAAGGACCCTACGATCAGCCCAGCTCTCCTACGCTGTGGTCCCCCGCACCAGAAAGACCAGATCGGGAGGCCGCTCCTTCTCCTTCCTCGCGGCCAAAGCATGGAACGTCCGTCCGCTCCACCTCAGACAGACAACATCGCTCCCCATCTTCGCAAGAAACCTCAAAGCCTGGCTCTTCGACAGACCCCCTCCTTGATGGAATGGTACCTGCACCCCCCTACCCCTAGCGCCTTGAGACCCTTACGGATGAGTAGTCGCGCTTTAACAAACCCCTGATTGATTGATTGATAATGCAGGACTCATCATACCTGAAAGCATCACGGTGTGTGTCAGCTCGATACCCCTGCCTCTCACTCCCTCCACACTGCGCAGCAACATCTTGAGACCACGCAAGGGAACTACGCCATAGCTGGCTACACGCACGTGTTGGGGGCAATTCACAGCACACATGTATGACTTGTGCCCTCTGCCGACACAATCACCGCAACAGCAACCACACGCATGCCATCACTGTGCATACAAAAGTGGACCACCGTGGCCTGTCCACCAATGTCGTCGCAAACTCCCCAGGCAGTGTGCATGATTCCCACATGTCCGCAAGTCCGCCACCAACCAGCGCTTTGAGGATGGCCCCCATGGAAATGCACTGCCCATCGGCAAGTACCAACTGAACACACCACACACCTCAACTCCACAATCCTCCAACTCACAACTGTGGGAATGCACACGTCACCAATCCACCACCAAAGTGACTACTGCGTGTGTCTCAGTCTCCGCCACAACCTGCCCATAGGCCTACACACACGTAGCCGACCACCTTCAACGGGCACATTCATACTGGAGACGAGGTAGCTACGTCCCACACCAACCCACGCACATCACGATCATCGCATGCAGGGTTGTGTCAGCAAGGGTGGTGCCCCCCACCCAGCCACGAGTCCGCCACCATGACCGGTGGTGCCTGCGCGATCCTGTGCACCTGATGCACCCAGCCCTGGTCCTCAGACCGGTCCTCCGCCCAGCGATGACTGGCCGCCCCTGCGCACCCAGGCCTCAATGCTCACCTGCCGCCACCGGCGTGTCTCCAAGAGGGCCCACCACGTGCCGGTGCATCCTCCTCAGCCGATCGCTGGATTCCGCGCCACAGGCCCCCAGCGCACCCTGCAGTGCTGACTGCTGCCTGCGCGTACACTGCGGTCCAGCAGGGCACGCTGTTCAATTTGAGTCTTGATTCGCTGGACGCCATATCGAGGCCAACGCATCATCGCAGGCTGCACACCCGCTCAGCTCTTCAGGTGCCACTAACCCTGTGCAACGCAAGACATCGTCACGTGGCGGTAGGCCCCTGCCAGCCACAGTGCAGCGGGTGCCACTGACCCTGTGCAACGCAAGTCATCGTCACGTGGCCGTAGGCCCCTGCCAGCTGCAGTGCAGCGGGTGCCACTGACCCTGTGCAACGCAAGTCATCGTCACGTGGCGGTAGGCCCCTGCCAGCCGCAGTGCAGCGGGTGCCACCAACTCAGTGCACCGCAAGTCATTGTCACGTGGCGGTAGGCCCCTGCCAGCCGCAGTGCAGCGGGTGCCACTGACCCTGTGCAACGCAAGTCATCGTCACGTGGCGGTAGGCCCGTGCGGGCCGCAGTGCAGCTGGTGCCACCAACTCAGTGCACCGCAAGTCATTGTCCCGTGGCGGTAAGCCCGTGCCGGCGCAGTGCAGCGGGTGCCACCAACTCATTGCGCCACAAGTCATGGACCCTTCATGATTGGGTCGCGTGGTGCGGACGCCATCATGTCATCTCCGGCAGTGGGGAATGTGACGTGCTAGGCCCCTTTTATTGGCAGGGTCACATGTCCTGTGACGCCTGTGCTGGATGGGTGTGGTGTGGGTGTGAACCAGCCCTCAGGGAGTGGCTGTGGCATGCTGACAACTAGACCAGCGATCAGCAGATCACTACAGGGAAGACCTGGGACATGCAGCTTTGTCGTCCCCCCCTCTGAGCGTAAGCGGAGTGGACTGGCCTGGCGTATGGCAGGCCAGCGTAGGGGTGGGAACAATGAGCCCAGGGCTCTGGGCGTGCTTCAGTTCTGGGCTGGACATGGAATTAACTGATGCTTGTGTCTCTGTTGTAGTATCTACGCCACCCGGACCGCAATCAGCAATGTTGCACCCTGTGACTCAAGTCCCACGACATGAGCAACATGGACGTAAGGGGGAATCACTGACCCTACATTCATCCATACTCTCATACTTGAATGATCCAAGGCATGACACATCTGTGCGATTCTGAATGTTTAATTCACATCCAGTGGAGTGTTGCAGCTGGAGCAGTACAGGGCCATGCAAACCCCACTTCACATTATTGGCCCGTGGAGGGCCAGCCAGAGTCCTTCAGGGAATGACAAGTACATCGTAAGAGGAAGAGTTCAGTCCGCAGTCTAATCGCTGTGTCATTGGTAACCAAACAGAAAATGGCAGTCCATGTCGAGGTCCAAGGTGAGTGTCGTAGAGTGTATCGGGGGACAGTGGAAGGTGATGATGCAAAGGGCAGAACCAAGCAGAAACAGGACATGTGGCGCAGATGAATGCTACTGCCTCCTCCTTACCAGTAAGGTTGATTCACCCGCATCTTCGTCCTCTGATGTCACATGTGCCTCACACGTGGGTGGTGGTGGATTGCCTGCCGCACTGTGAGGCACTGACACATCAGGGGGCGGAGATGTGGATGTAGAAGCAGCAGCAGCATTCATCTGCGCAAGGCCTTGAGGCAGCAATGCCATGACGATGTGCTGCAGGGCATGGAAGGTCGCAGCCACATCTCGCTGGTGCGCAGCCGTGGCAGCCATTCTTTCCGCCGTCATCCGCTTCATGTTCTCCATGAGCCCCCGCATCTGTCCCAACTCCCGGCTGACATCGCTGGAGCCACTCTGACTGGACAGTTGTTCTTGTCTCAGTATCATGACTCCAGCGATGTCAGCCATGGATCGTTGGAGAGCATGGAGCGGACTGTGGGTGTCCGTTAGGGACTGTAAGTGGTCCCTGATGGGAATCAGACACCCATGTATGGCATCAAGTTTGGCTGCCATGAGGTCGAACCCCACCCGCACCTGATCAGCCATCTTCTCTTGGACCTCTAACACACGGCGTTGGAAGGCCATGTGTTGTTCGTGGGGGTCCTGGGAGTCAGCCGTGGTGGTGGGTGCTTCCTGCTGTGTGGTCTGTGCAGGGGATGGGGTCTCCTCGATGCAGCTGGGCTGCCATGCTCCTGGAGGTGAGGTGCCGTAGCTGTCCATGGAACTCTTGGAGGGCGTTGGTGTCGAAGGTGTGGAGGTCCTCTTCGTCATCAGTGAAGAGCTGTTGGGTCTGCTCTGCAGGAGGTGTTGGTTCTCCCTCTGCAATGTGAAGGGGAGATGCAGTTTAACTTTGTGTTCACATGTATGTTGACGCATTGTTCAAGTTTACATACAAACTGCATGACAATGTACATTGTGACTGGTTGGGAGGAGCTGCCTATTTGATGCGGGACAGTGGACATTTCGACAACATCACGGATGTGTGTTTGTACTTGTACATTATCATCTCACATTTCCCTGCTATGCAAGATGTGATTGACCAGTTTCTACACACAAGCGGCACCAGTTGTGTCCTTTGTTCTGTTGTGAACGTGTTGCAGTTTATACCACATTGTTGTCAATGTTGATGTGCTCTGAATGTTATGTGTGTGTGCTGCATTTTGGGAGAGTCGCCCCTGCAGCTCTGATTTGGCTGGCCCTTATCCCTTTCAGGCGGTGTGCCTTTGACTTCTGTGCTTATACAGTGCTGAGATGTTGCATTCTTAGGTAAATTGGGCTCTTGGTGGGAGTTGGGACTCTGGGGCATGGTTTGTCCGCAGATGTGTTGTTGACGTCAGGGGTTGTTTGTGCACGTGGATGTGTCAGAGTGTGACCTGCTCCTTTACGGATGTGGTCCACACTCAACGACCTCAGTGTCGTGGCGTGCAACATGTCATGATATATTGACTGCAGCCATGCTATTCGTCATGCAGTGTCACTTGCATTGTCAGTGTGGCTCACAGACACGCCACTTTGCTGGGTTTGGCACATGTGCATGGGTTGGTTGTGGGATTGGTGATGTGTGGGAAGGGTCCCCTCTGGGCACATAGTCGACGGGGGCCTACTTGCTGTTTCTAGGTGTGCTGCAGTGTGCCAAGGGGATCAGGGACATGATCCAGAGTCATTGTGGGTGTGCACTGTGCTATACTTAATTGTGCATGTGTGACATTGTGCCCATCTCCCCCGTCCCCCAGTCCCTGGTCGTTACTCACCCTGTTGCTGTTGTGTCAGGTCATGTTGAGCAGTGTCCGGTGCCCCAACTCCTGCCACTGTCTCCACACTGTGACTGTGGACACCATTTCCTCCATCTCATCCAGCTCCTCCTGTGGCGCTGGACTCTCACCTCCAGTCTGCATTGCTGCCTTCTGGTTGTTGCCGAGTTTCTGCTTGGTCTTGCGCTTCACATCATTCCAGCGCCTCTTGAGCTCTTCCATTGTCCTCCTCAGCACTCCGACTGCATTCACCTTGTCCAGGATGGACTGCCATGTTGCATTTTTTGTTGCCAATGACACAGTGGAGGTGACGAACAGTTGTTGATGGTGTTCTATCACCTCCGTGATCAGGATCCTGTTTTCCTGCGGACTGAACCGCGTCTTCCTCTTCTTCTTGTCCTTGCCCTTCCCTGTCCCCGAGGTCCCAGGCTGCTCCTCCGGGGGGCTTGTGGGGTTCTGACCATCCTCTGTACCTGCTCCGGCTGCCTCCATTGTGCTTCGCTGTAGTTTGTTTTTTGTTTGTGGTTTTTTTTTCGGCTATTGTAGTGATTTTTCCCACCTGACGTGTGTGATTTGCAGGCCTCGCGCTGCTTTTCTCTGATTGTCTTATCACGATTGGGCCCATCGCAACTTTTTTCGCGTTCGGGTTTGGATTTTCATCGCCGTCCCGGTAATGTTATCGTGGACATTTGACGCGTTACCGGGAGACTATTGCATGTTACCGCCGTGTTGAGAATGCGACGTTGACACGGAGTTATTTTCCCACGATATGAGAACTTGCGTTAACCTATTTTGCCGATGTTTATTGCACGTTCTTGAGAATATCCCCCTGAGTGTTCTTAAAATATATGATGGGCCCCCCTAGGCAGAAGCCACATTTTCAAGTTAATTTATTCTCACATTATTTTCACAATAAAGCCAGCAGTATGTGGTGACAAAGGGCAAAGGCAGTAGGTCTCCTATTTTACATTGTGGATAACGTTAAAAAAAACCTGTAGATTTAACATTTACTCAGAAAAGCCTCATGTTTTCCAACAGGCCCCTAGAGGAGCCTTGCTAGTTTTTAGGATCTGTGCCTGCTAGTGCACAAATTGTCACATGGTACCTCACTGATAAATGGAGCACACCGTATTCACAGTGTTAGGTGCCCCTTTGATGTTTCTTTGGGGTATGTGATTTGTACCCTGCATTCTTAATCTACAGTGGCCTTAAAAAAGGGATTCTAATTTGTAATTCCACCTTTATTCTTGTAAACATTTGTCATTTTGAGTATAATATTTAGTTGAGTGTGCATTAAAGTACTTTTTCTTGCTAAAGAAAAAGCAGTGGCAGGACATTGATTTATTGTGTTATTTTTGTGTATTACTCAGTTCTCAATGTCAAAATCTCCCTGACTTGGCACTGTACTTCTCTATCTCATTACCCTATAAATTAGGTTTTAGATTGGGAACTCTTTGGCAAATTTACTAGGTAGAGGGTTTATATTGGGAACTCTGTGACAACTGCAAGAGGGAGAACTTCCCATTGTGAAGTCCTCAACGAACAATGAATGGAGGGGGCTATACATTAATGCTAAGAAACTTTTTACACAGACCTCTAGACCAGGTGGTGCCTGAGAAGTCTTGTTTTCATTATGTACATTTGCCATTTTATTTTTAGTGTTAAGTTGTGTGTCAGTTAACATACTTTTTTTTAAAGTAAAAACCACTGGACGTTGATTGGTTGAGAATTATGGTATACTTTATGGAATTCTGTATACTTTACATAACCCCTTTAGTTGCTTTAGTTCATTCTTTTGGCCTTATCTTTTTAAGTACTCTGTTGATACTCCCAAAGTGGCATTAACCCTGCTTGTATTATTCCTGCCCAAGACCACCATATATACCATGGGAGCACACATAAAGAAAAAATAATTATGGCCCCCTGTGTGCTGTGAGAAGCATGTCAGAAGCATTGATTATTCATTTTTCAAAAACGCACCCTAGCTTCTGGGGTCTGTCTTTGAAAATTAAAAGAAAATACTGCAGGTCAGACATGCCGGTCAGAATTATGTATTCTTTAAAAAGTGCGTTTGCCTTATCCTCAGAAGCACTGTCACGCAGGACATGGGGTGATCTGGTTTTGTCTATTTTTTCCAAAGCTGCTCTTCTTAAAGTTTTGAAATAGTTACCACATTAAACTCAATGTGCTAAAGGACAAAGCTTCAACCTGTTTTATTAATTGCCCATATATTGTTCTTTGATAGGAAAATCCTTTCCCTTATGGGTAACTTCCCCAATCCCTCCACCCGTCCCTACTCCCCATAAAGGGGCAGCATGCACATTACATCATAATAACTATTGCAGTTCCCGAGTCATTCTTTGTCATATTTTGAACACCTATATTTGCCATGTTTCTTCCACATCATCACAATAAAATACCCAAAGCTCTCCAGCGGGGAGGCAGTGCTAGGGGTTGTGTTTTGCTAAGACATTGCACAAGAGATCCCTATCGATCCTCAAAACTAAGGTGAGTGACATGAATATTACTAATTGGTATCACCATAGTTAATATGGACCTAAGCCTTTGATACCATTCGGTTGTTCACGGGTGGTTACTTTTCCTCCACTGTAACACTGTTGCCAATTTTACTGCCCCTGTGCATTGTAATGCCATGAACAATTCGGATTTTGCCATGTGCTCGCAGACATGTGGTCTAAAGGGCAAGGGAAACTCAGGACATCCCTCACAGTCTGCACTACTTCCCCATAGAAAGGCACTATTTTGAGGCACTCTCACCAAGCATGTATTGCAATGTCCACTGCTCCACAGCACCTCTAACAGATCCTGGAACTTCTAGGGATCTACGGGTCGTGCGGCGAACTTTAACCAGGGTATAGTGCCAGGAATTTATGTGTTTGCAATGTATCTCTTTGTTCTTCCGGTTTCTCAAGCGCTGGTAGAAATCTCTTCTAAGGAACTCCCATTTTTTGGTAGTTATTTACGAGCCTAAGCATTACCCCTCCCCCCCCCCACGTGACCATTCTTCAGTAGGTGCAGTCAGCACTATCATTAGAGAAAATCCTTTTTGTGCCTATAAGCTTCCCTATTGACTTTTCAAAGGAGGTTCTTTCTCTAGTAGCTGCTATTTTAACTTCAAGGTATAGTACCCAACTTCGAAGCTGCGCATATCACAGTCTTTCCAGTTCTCAGAGAACTCAATCCTGCTTCACTGGATGGTAGATTTTATATTTTGGCTAGGAAAAGATTCACAATCATCCTACACCCTTCCTCACTCCAGTACCTGAATGGTCCTGAATGGACCTGGTTTCAGAGCTGGTATGAAGCTCTAATTAAATGTATCGAAGTGAGTGGTGATAGAAATCAGCTGAAACTGAGCTTCCAAGTTACTGAGTGCCGTACTTCGAGGGTTGTGCTACCAGGGGTGGAGAGGTATGTGTTCTGGGGCCTGTCTTGTTTTGGGAACCATATCATGCCCCATAAGCACCTATCCACCACTTCGTGATCCATGGGCAACTAGATCTTCTCTGAATCTGACTTGGACCAGTTTTTTGGGTATAATTGTGTCTATATGTACCAGCGTTAGGTAGTATTAAGCCTCAATTGTCTTTTGTCTGCTGTAACACATTTAAGGACAGACTTGGCTTAGAGCAATTCCAAATAAGTCTTTCACAGTTTTTTCAACTTTAATGGGAAGAGTTTGGAATAAATACAACTCTATCGGGATAATGTGCATTTAATAGTGTTACTGTAACTAGTCGAGGACAGTATAAGTGAGGTCCATTTATTTAAGTCACTTTTCGTCTCCTTTAGTAAGGAGTTGCGTGTAGATCTTTTGGATTTGTTGAGTGAGCTTCATCCCAAGATATTTAATTCATTTGGCAGCCCATTTTAGTGACGACTTTTCTTTAAGCTTGTGTACGATTTGTGATGTGAGGGTTAAATGTAATATCTCAGATTTGTCTCTGTTGACCTGGAAGCAAGGTGCTGCTTCAAATCAATCAAACGGCTTTATTTAGGGTTTCGCATGCAGGATACTCCATCAAAACATGCAGATATCCTGTCATTCCCTGATTACAAGTGTCATAAGCCATAATAAACTTGTAATGTGGCACAGACAGGATATCCGCTATGTTTGTGATGTTATATCCCATCTGCCAAACTCAAAATAAGGGCCTAATTGTTGTAGGGACTACTGTTTCCTTTATTCTAGTTACGTACTCCAGGTCCCTATTGACTCTACGGCTTTCCCCTTGTACTTGATTATTATATAAAATGAGCATCTTTTGTGTGTTATTTCTCCCATATTTTTGGGCTTCTTTAGCCGAACCTGCTTTTGTTGGCTATAGGACTCTTTGCTCCTTCTAACCAGTGATAAAGTTCTTGTGCTCTCCCTTTTTAATCTGATACCTAATTGGCATATTTATTTTACTTATAAATCCTTAGTAAATGGTACTACATATATCCAGGGCCTGTAAATTAAATGCTACTATTAGGCAGCAGCACTCATTCTGCCACCCACTAAAGTAGCCGCCGCAATAAAATATGTCTCGAGGCACACAAAGGCAATCTAGGTGTGCACTTTTAAACTGCCATTTCGACCTAGCAAAATAAACCTTTTGCCAGGCCTAAACCTTCCTTTTTAATGTGTATAAGCCACCCCTAAGGTAGTCCCTAAAGGCCCATAGGGCAGGGTGCATGGTATTTAAAAAGTAGGGCATATATATTTAATATTTCACATTCCATGACAGTGAAAAGGAAGCAACCCCAGAACTGGCCAGGGGGAAGGCGACTAAATAATAAATTTTATTTAATCTTAACCTTGTCAGATAAAATCTGTGCTGGGATTTACAAACCAAGTTAGATAGGATTCAGTGCCAGAAACATAAAAAATTTGCATATAGTTAATAATTGTGCATGAGTAAAGAGACTTTTCAATCCTAGACTTTTCTCTTTGTGATGCAAAGATCTTTTTGACCCTTTCCTTAGTCTGAAAACCTTTATCTTCAGGGGAGTTAAAAAGCACTCTCAAACCAAGAGGATAAAAAAACTTTTTGATATGAACCAGCCAAGGGATAGTGTTCATGTTGTCAAGGTTTAAACAGTCCTTCAAAACTTCCCTAGAGAAACCAGCCCTGAGAGTGCTCCATAGTTTTAACCATAATAACAAGGGAACTATATCAATAAAATCTTCCATAAATCCTACCCCCACTTCAATATGTGTAATAAAACTTGGGGTGGATTTGGGTGAAGACAAAAGTCTGTATAGAAACTTATTTTAAGGGAGTTGCTCAGTAGTATTTGGTCTACTCTAGGATATATGTGGTGAACATGGGAGATATAGGTATAACCCTTAGCTGCAGAATTTTAATTTGCACCAGATGTCTTTGAGGCTCAACTCTTTTTGAGAGGATTTGAGCCTCTTAGAGAAGGCACTAATATCTGCTGCCTAGATCTGTTTGTATGGCCATCGCAAATCAAGTTGAAATCCCCTGTCCTTATTTCTCCCCTCACTGAGTCTGCTAATGTAGATAGAAACAATTGCTGAGGTGGCAGACAGACTACCAGACTGACCGGCATACAGGCGGAGAATGGGGGAACACTCCTGATCAATTGGACTGAGCCCATGGAGGAGACACCTGTGTCAGCGACGGGGCATCAATTGTTGGGTGCAGTGTTGGGGGACCTCCTCTTTGGAGGTGAGTGATGGGGCCAGCCCATCCAGAATGATGACCTGAGGGTGCTCCTGGTGACACTTCTGCTACTACTGGTGCCTCAGCTCCAAGTCCTTGGCCGGCCGCCACATGGACAGTTCAATTCATTTGGACGATTCAGCATGGGGTGCATTGAACTGAAGGCTGAAGTTACACCACTGCTTGCTTCTGAATGGTCCTTGGCAATGTATTTATAATGATTTGGACCTCACAGAAGCCTATCCTCATTCAGTTTACTACTAGTTCTTGCTCAGTGGGCGACAGATGCTTAATTTCTTGAAGTGTGGTGTGGTGGGTTGTTGGTGGAATTTGGGGATTTTGTTTGATTGTTGATATGCAGCTCAACCAGTTTGATTCTTAGACATACCTCACTGTTTGCCTTGTCTTCTTGCACCTATATCGAGTGAGGTGAATCGAGTCCTTTACAAGGTAGTCCCCTGGAACGTAAAGGGTTGAATAATAAAATTAAGAGGGGGACAATACTCTTGCTGGCCAAAAAATTGGTGCCAGCAGTGTTACTGCTACAGAAAACACCCCTTTTGGGAACCAATTGTCACTTCCTGGGTAGACACGGCTATTCCAGGGTGTTCCACTCTGGATAAGCGTGGCGATCCTTCTTCACCGCAACTTCGCTTTTGAAGTGATAGAGTATTTGATGACACCCTGGACTGCTGGGTGCTCATTACGGGTAGGTTGGAGGATAGAACATGGTCCTTTGAAACCCCGAAACCGGTACTAGGATGCTTGTTTCCAGTCCAGGGAGAACAGTTCGGGATGGACTGTTCCCATGAGGCACAGGGTCAAGACTGATTTGCATATGGCTTGGTTCAAACTGGAATGGCATGGTGAGCAAAAAAACGATGGATTTAGGCCAAGATCTCTGTACTGGGGTGAATGTATGACATTGTTCTGCATTCTGTCCATCAACTGTTCTTTTTGCCTTTGCCAGCATATACATCCCACCCACTCTGACTGAAGTTGCACTGCAGGACTTACTAGCATTACTACACAAAGTGCAGGCAGGCACACTGATATTAGGTGGCAATCCTAAATCCATTGTGGATAGTGGACTAGACTCCACTCTGCTGGGAAAATGTCCCTCAAGACCTGAATTTAACGGGTCAGCCTTTCGATGTTTGGCAACTCATGCACCCACAGGTATGTACACCTACTACTCCTACAGACACCACACACAATCTAGATTAGATTATATTCTTGGCCTGGCAGAGCTGCTTCAAGGGGTAGAGGTTCTAGAATCCGTCCAAGATGTTTGTCTGATCCCTCTCCGGTTGAACTGACCATTGGATTTCATATAGGAGGTAACTGGGTGAACTGGTGCTTGACTGTCTGGCTCCTGTTAGAGGCTGACTTCCAGGAAGCAACTTTAGAGGCCATCAAGGGCTTTCTAGACCTGAACAAGGGCTCAGCTCTCACTGAGGGCAATCTGTGGGAGTTTCTCAAGACGGGCATTAGGGGGAACATTATCGCCTACACCACACAATATAAAATAGAAAAGTGAGTGGAAATTACTGTGCAAGAGCAGACAGTTGAGGAGGCTGAAACAAGATTTGTCCTGCCCATTCACATTCGAGTCACTGACTCTCAGGAAGAAGCGACCGCCTTTGCGGACTATTATACAGACCTGTACATGAAATGGGAGCTGGTGCCCCAGGCAGGACATAAGTCTATCATCAAACACGTGCCCCTTTCCAGACTTCTTTCTGAGAATAGAGAGGAGATGGACCAGTCAGTATCGGAGGAGGAAATTATGAAAGCAATCAGTGGTAAGCCCACAGGCAAAACCCCGGGTCCCAACAACTTCAGGGTGGAATCTTTTAAGCAATATGAGCCCCACCTAGTCCTGCCCCTGTGTCTATTATGCGAAGAACCTTTATGGAAGGGGACCTTGCCATACGATCTTAGATGAGCCCATGAGGTGGTTATTCATAAACAAGGCAAACCTCTGAAGGATTGCGCCTCATGTAGGACAAACTGTCTGATAAACACTAAATCAAAAATTCTGGCTAATTGGCTTGTGGGGGTGATTCAATCCCTAGTCCACTGGGACCAGAACAGTTCCATGCCCCGTAGGGGAACAAGACATTACATATGCCACCTACAGGTGGTGCTAAACCTGGCAAAATGCTCGCCAGAGCCAGCTGATCGAATTCGCAATTTATTTCGAGAAGACGTTCAACTCCGTCCTTCTTACACGCAGTCCTTAAAGGAATGAAATTTGGCAGCGCATATGCTAAACCCCTATACAAACTCCTGTGGGATGCGGTGAGGTTGAATGGGGTAGTATCTCTCCCTTTTCCGATACTGCAAGGCACGAGACAGGGTTGTCTCCTCCCCCCTCCTGTTTGCTTTGGCAGTAGAACCCCTAGCTGAATGGATCCGAACTGATGCCCAGATGTGGTGAATGCATGCGAATTGGGATCACGAAGATCACATTGCACTTTATACGGACGATGCCTTGCTATGTTAGTTGCCCGGACTGCACCATCCCCTCTCTCTTGCAGATACTAAACATTTATGGGTAAGATTCTGGCCTCACAGTCAACTGGGAAAAATCTATTGTATTGACAATCAGTGGCTCATCAAACACAATGGGTACAAAAGCATGCAGCCCTTTGAGTAGTGTTTCCAGTTTTAAATACCTGGGGCTGCATATTACGCTAGAACCGGCGCTAAGCTGGGAAATCAACATAGCCCTGATGCATTGCCAGGTTCACTCCCAGCTCGAGGTTTGGGGTAAACTCCCACTCTCAATGATTGGCTGAGGATCCCTATTCAAAATGATTGTCCTGCCCCAATGGTTATATCTCCTTCAAAATTACCCACACATCCTCCCAGGGGTTTCTTCACCTCAATGCAAGCCACTATTACTAATTATACATGGGCTGGGAAACCACCTAGGGTAGCCTTGAACAAATGTATGCAATCTCTGTTCGATGGAGGGCTGGAATTGGCAGATATAAGACGCGACTATCGGGCCTCACAGCTATTACTCCTAAATGATTGGCTTTATGCAGATAGGGCAGACACTCAGCCATAAGGTTGGAAGTGACATTTGTGGGAATACTGATGCTCCTATCACAACTTTATAGCTATAAGGTGTCCAGAGACCTCCCTTCGGTAACCTGGAGCACGCTTGAATGTTGGCACCGGGAACTTAGTGACATTAAATGGCATAGGAGACTCACAAAGGAAACGCCTCTTTGGCACAGAACATGGTTGCCGAAGGTCTCTAAATTGAGCAGCTTCTCTGGGTGACACCCCATTGGAATTTGCAAAATAGATGATATGTGGGTGACGTTTCAAATAAAGCCCTTTGGCAAGCTACAGAAGGAATTTGCACTCCACAAAACACAATTCTTTTGCTACCTTCAAGTCAGAAATGTAATGGAAATGTCGACTGAGCGCCTGTGAGAGGACCGAGACATTAACCTGCTGGAATCCAAACAATGATGGAGCAGCAAGGGAAGAAGGCTATCTCCTACAGGTATAGGTGCTAATAGTGAATGTACCAGAGCCACTGCAGACTCTTAGGGACAGGTGAGAAAAGGACCTAGGCCCAAATGAGGAGGAGGAAGACTGGGTAGAAGCAAAAATGGCTAGCGATAGAGGTGAGACTTTGCTTTATTCAATGAAATTATTTTCACAGGGTTTACTTTACACCAGCATATCTAAACGAAATGGGGAGGAGCCCTACGCCAACCTGTACTGGATGTGGTGGAGACGAGGGCACCTTTATGCACATGATATGGGAGCGTCCTGCAATATCCAGATATTGGTCTAGGATACATGCTGAACTGGCCAAAGTGGTGGAAATACATATTAAAGCAACTTCTCAGATAGCACTGTTGGCAATAATGTTGGGTTTGAATGGGAACTAGGAGGGTAAGAGACTGGTAGTAATTGATATGATGAATGCAAAATGGGAGATCACCCGGCACTGGAGATCTGCTGCTACCCCGAAGGTTGGGTGGACTAGAGCAATGGATTTCAGTGCAGCTGCTGAGGAAAGGGTGTATTTGGGGTGGTGATGTAAAATGAAACATACCAAATTTTGGTCTCCATTGTGAAACATGATGCAATAAGAGACCGTCTGTCTCTTATTGCAATAATAGACCCGTCTGGTCTATTGGACCAGGAATTCAGAGAGGGCTTGCGACAGCCGTGTGTGGCAGATATTTTACATATGTATTATGACATTCTAGTTTAAGGAGGAGATGTCTCTGAAAGTGAGCTGTATCGGTGGTATTTTGCATATTATTGTGTATGTATTGGTTCTCACAGAAAATTCAATAAAAAGAGGTGCTGTCGGCCTGTGTGAGGAACATAACTGGTAATGTTTTGCCTGCTTAGGGCTAATGGTGAGAACAGGCTCTCCCAGAGGGCTGCCGCTGGATTCCTTGCCTTTCACAGATATGTGGTTAAAGGGTTTTTCTCGGCTCCGGTTAGCCGAGACTCATAAGTTTTAGAAATATTTCCCACTAGCCGATCTGGGCCAGAGGGCTTGTTTTGCATCTATGTTTTAGGACCTGTTTGATTTCCGCTTTGGTTATTGGTCTGTCTAGAGTCTCTATTTGTCCAGATGTGATATTTGGTAGTGTTATTTCACTAAGATATCGGTTTTGAAGCTCTAGCTGGCAAGCCTCTTTCGTGCATAAATTTTCATATATTTCTCCTACTTGTTTCCGTCTGCATTCAGGGGTCCCCCTTTAGATGATTTGATTGTTATCGTATATTCACTTCTGAGCTGTTTTACCACATGGGAAGGAGTGTTTAATAGAGAGAGTTTTGCTTTATATCTATTGTATCATCCTTAGCTGACTTCTGAGTGAGCGTAGTTCTGACTTTTTGTCTCTGGAGGAGGTTTCCCTGTATCCTCTCTTTTTATCTTTCAGGTCCTGTTCCAGTTCCTGAATCATTTGTAGGTGGATCATATAAGTTAGGGCCGTTACAAAGATACATATTCCCTTCACCACAACCTTAAAGGCATTCTACATTCTTAGTGGCAAAGTGTTCACCTAGCCATTAAGGTAGTTGCTCAGAAGCATTAGTTCTACTCTAGAGTATGTGAAGTGAACATGGGAGAAGTAGGTATAATCCTTATCTGTAGAATTTTAGTTTTCACTAGATGTGTTTGAGGCTCAACTCTTTTTGAGACGAGTTGAGCCTTTTAGAGAAGGCACTTGTGTCTACCGCCCACTGCGTAGATCTGTTCATATGGCAAATCACAAACCGAGTTGAAATCAATCCCCTGTCATTAATATTTCTCCCCTCACTGAGTCTGCTAATGTAGAATAATTGCTGAAATCACTCTTGTGCAGAGCTAAGTGCATGTAACATTCCTGAAATTAGCAGATGACCCTCCATTAAGGGGCAGAGGATCACGTATCTTCAGTCCAAGGCTGCTTTAGTGTCTGTCACTGTCAGTGGAAGGCTTCCGCACATTGATTACAATACCCCTTTGATTTAACTGGTGAGCAATGAGTGGTAGGCCAATGGATAACTCATATGCTTCATCGTGTCCTGAAACTTTCTGGTAAGGCAAGTCTCTTGCAAACCTACTATATCAGGCTTTAGGGGATTGATTGCTCTCCATATATCCTTTCATTTAGCTGGGACAGTCACTCCTTTAAAATTATACAGTAATATTTTCACCATTGTCTCCTTATTTTCAGCTAACAGATTCAGTGTAGTGAAGGCATCTTTGGACGCTTGATACTTGAAAGACATCACCAGTCTGACCTGCAATCCACCTAAATTTATCTTTGCTCCCCCTTGTAATAAGTATCTGTAGCTAATTGCTCCCTCATCCCCTCCCCCGTTTTCTTCATAAAAACATCAATATACTGATAGGAGACAGCCCATTGTAGACCAAACCTACAGTGTCACCCCCCTACCCAACCAAACCAGTTAACAATTGTCACTCTCCTTCCCTGTTTGCACTGCCTTAAGATGACGTCAGACCTGGCATGAGCCATCCTGACCCAGCTGTTTTACAAGAGTCAAACTCTCAAGACTGCTGCTGTGACATTACCACTTTAAGGCACAACCCACTTGACATGGGTATGTGTGTCGTTACTGGTAAATACTGTAACATTTTCAAATAGCGGAATTTTAGATGTCTGTAATACACTTGTTCATTGTTGAACACAAAATTTGATTTTGGAGTTTTTAATGTGGCCAATGGGGTATATATTTTTGATTATTTCCTGATGTATTATGATTTTGTGTCTCACTTTTGTAATTTTGATTCCTTACGTCACTGTCTTACAGCCTTGAGAAAGTCCAGTAGGACGAAACAAGTGTTGGCTGTATGGACAATTTATTTATTCTATATGGCATTCTTGTACCAAATATGCACCTGTCTTAAACCAAGAAACTATTGAACTTTGACTTTATTGTAATACAGTATAATTGTGTGGTCCGCTGCCATTTTTGCTTGTATCTTTGTTAACTGGGGTCATTGTGGCCATCGGTATGGATGATGTCCGTAGGAAGCAGGGATCATTTGAGGCAACGTAGTAGCCCCATTTTTCACTCAAATGATACTGCCACTATTAATACTCAACCATATTGAGACATTTGGATGTGCAAAAGTTCCTTCCACTGCTACCACAATTTTGCATTATACATACCCACGCTTGTTAACTTTGCTCAAAATAAGGACAGAACAGGAGCACAATTTATAGGTGCAGTGCATGATTCAGGGGTACGCTCACTAAACGCTGGCTTTTTAACTGATTTGCCCGCACACCCCACTTGGTACGCAAACTGCAGAAGTGTTGCACTGGATCATACTTTCATACCTGGTTCGTTTTTTCAGCAAAGTTTAAATATTTTTTTAACATTAGTGTGCTCTGAAAGCGCCCAATACCCAAAGACTCGTTCTGCACTTTCCATCGCTCTCTCCCAAATGAAATGCGGAAAGTTAGTAGTATGGCAGGTATTAAAAATTAAAAAAGAATTAAATTGTCACAATAAACCAAAGCCCGATTTCATAAGTGAGCACATACTTTCCTTGTACAGTCATTCCATTAAAAATGTTCCCCTCTACCCTTTAGTTAGCGAGCAAAACTCGACAATCGAGGACCTTTGCAGCCGGCTCAGGGCTGCTCGCTGATAACCTATCTTGTGAGTAAGTCTGTTTTTTTATATAGCGCAGCTACTCACCCTTACGAGTCTCAAGGCGCTGGGGGCCGTAGTGGAAATTAAGTGAGCTATTGCCCAGAGTCACATGGTGCTGAGCTGAGCTGCCGCCGGAGCCGGGGATCGAACCGTGGACCTTGTGCTCCTCCGAAGTCAGCTGCCCTGGCCGCTGCACCACACCTCTCCACCTTGTGTGCACAATAGAAGCAAGAATCCAACAGGGAAAAAAGGTCCATAGAAAACCTAGTCATAAGAACGTCTTGAATCTAGTTGGGAAGATTAAAAATGTTAAAACTCAATATAAAAAGACCATTTGTTCAGCAAATGTTGAGCTAAGGAGAAAAATCGATCAGTCTTTTCACTCTTTGGAGGGACAATAACCCCTGTAGATTTTTGGGAATACGTGATTGGTTAGACAAGAAAGTATGTCCTTATTTCTTTGTTTTAGACTGAGTAACTCAATATACGCCATCTGCATATATGTGTGTTTAGCAAACAACTTCCTAATAGTCTCCTTAAAGGTGGCAAAGTAATATTACAAGGGTCACCTCGTTCAAATAGGGGTATTGACCAAGTTACAGATTTCCCCCTAAATATGACAATATAGGGGATACTTGGATAAGTCGCCTGGAATGCTGCTTGTCGACACAAGAATTGTAAGTGACATTGGGTCATGAATACAGCAAACCTCGTACTACCACCTCAGATACGCTAGGGAGGGCCTAAAGAGGGACCACTGTCTGAATCAAAGGCTGGGTTTATGCAGAGATTGAAGTAGCAAGACTGGGCTGAGGGTTGGGTGTCGAGAGGCAAGCTGGTACTGGTGGCAAAGAGGGGGAAAACTGGTTAGGGGTATGAGACAAGGCAAACAAGAGACGTCATCGGGTTGTGGTCATATAGCATGTCTATGTGACAAATGCAAAAAGAACAATTGGCTAGTTTGACTCCAGTGGCATGGAGAGCACGGGACCCACGTCTGGGCATAACCTTCCTTACCACTCAGAGTGACAGATGCAAAAAGAACAATTGATGGACAGAATGCAGAACAATGTCATTCATTCACGCCAGTACAGAGATCTGGGCCTAAATCCATTGTTCTTTTGCTCCTGTTAGAAATTGGATTTCTGGTTGGCTAGGGCTTGCGCCTAAGCCAGGCAGAAACCACCACTCTGGTCAGGGCAAGGGAGTTACACACTGAAGATAACCCCTGCTCACCCCCTTGGTAGCTTGGCACGAGCAGTCAGGCTTATCCCAGAGGCAATGTGTAAAGCGTTTGCGCAACACACTCACACAGCAGCAACACACTAGGCACACCACAAAAGAAACTCCACACAAGGTTATATAAAAAATAGCCTTTGTATTATCCAAAACACATTAGAATTGTAATCACACAATATACACTGTGCCAACTGGCACTAGGCAATATTTACAGGGGATTATATACACCTGGCAGGGCCAATCGGGCCACTGTCAGAACTTTTTAGAAAGCACTAGTAACAAGTAGTAAATAACGCACAACCAGTAACTACTGGTATAATAATGACCTCAGAAAACACAACCAGTTACTACTGGTAAGATACTGTGCGCAGCATTATATCACCTTAGCAACATAAACACATGAGGCATAAATCTCATTAGATCAGGCATAATCAGCAGCACAAACACAGTATGCAATAAATCACATTATGCAGTAGGCATCACAAGCATAAATACATTATGCAATAATCATGGGGCCTAACACACTGAAACTGACCCCCGGCCAACTGGCCTTTCTATGGGGCCCAAATGCCCTATGACCCAAGTGTCAGGGCGTAGCTGCAAATGCAGCGAAGCAAAGTGCGCAAGGCGCTGGGGCAGAGGAGTGTATCTCACGCCTTCATCTCAAGAACCACAATGCCCCCAAAGAAATAATGGCGCTGGCACTACTGTGCCTCCTGTGTCCCCACTGGGACTCTCTAAGACAAATGTGCCCAATGTTGCAGCTGCCCTCTGTCCGGGGGGGGCAGCTGCGAAGAAAGATCAGGCACTGGCACTACTTGTGCTCTGGGAGCACCAACAAATGCCCTCCGTGACAGCCCCCCCTCACCGGGACTCAACTGCGCTGACTGGCGACAGCGGGAAGGCACTGACAATGTGCCTCGAAAGGGGCCCCACTCACCGGGACTCAGCTGCGCACTCTCAGTTGCAGTCGCGGCGGCCTGCCTCCCCTTCTGCCAGGCGGGTCATGCAGCAAGTGGAGCCCGCGAGGCTCCGACGCCTCCTACTTCTCTTGCCTTCACCCGGTCCCTCTCCGGGGACACGGGACTGCAGAGTGGAGCCCGCGAGGCTCCGGACGGCCCTCTGTGGCGGGTGGGACTTCCTTTTTCCTGGCCGGCCATGCCCCCAACCAGGCACGGCCGCCTGGCTTCCGGGTCGGGCCGCGGCGGTGATCTCCTTCAGATCTCGGCAGCAATGCGGGGTAGGCTCCCGTTTGAAATCACAAACGCGGGGTGGGCACCCGCTTAGATCAGCAAAACGCGGGGTGGGCTCCCGCTAAAGCAGACAATGCGGGGTAGGCTCCCGCCGATCGACACGCACCAAAGCGGGGTGGGCTCCCGCTCTACTCCCACGCAAAGTAGGGGAATCCCCAGGTCGCAGCCCAGTGCTGCAAATAAAAATAGGAGCGCTCCTCTCTCCCTGCAATAAAAAAGATAGCGCTCACGAGGCGCTTAGTCCCAAGTCCAGGGGGCAAAGGCTGGGCCCAGGCAGGCCAGCACACAGGGCCCTCCAGCAGGGAGGCAGTCCCTCGTGGCAGTTCCTCCTGGAGCCCAGAAGCAGCAACAAGCCCCCAATCACAAGAACAGCACAACATTCATGGGGTCACAGCCCCTATATTTATATCAACATTTTTCTTTGTCTGCAAAGCACAGGGCTTGGGGGAACCAGTTCCAACTGGTTCTGGAGCACTCTGTTTACAGTGCTCACACCCTTCTTTGGGAGATGGGGGCTCTGCCATCAGACACACCACAGGGGGGCGGAGCCAGCCTTGACCTAGGCAGGCACAATCCTATTCAGGGCCAGGGGACTACTACTCCCACTAATCCAAATGCAGATTCCATATTCAGCCTAGCGCTGACTCACCCTGCCCCTCCTGGAGCCACACACACCTCCCCAGCCCCTCCCACTCCAAAGCCAGGCATGCAATCCACATCAGGCAGGCAGACACATAGCACACAGAAATGCCAACTTCTAAAAGGGGCACTTCTAAAATAGTTACAAATCTGCGCACACCATTGCGTAGCATTTATTATCACTATTCCAAATATACCAAACTTGACCACGCTGCTCCTCTCATATCAGGAATTACCACTGAAACACTTATCAGGGAATCCCCAATGCATTCCTATGGGAGGGCAGCCTCACAGTAGTGCGAAACCAAAATGGCTGTTTGTCACTACCAGGACATGTCACACACTTAAGGTACATGTCCTACCTTTTACCTACAATACACTCTGTCCATAGGTCTAGCTAGGGCCTACCTTAGGGGTGACTGACATGTAGTAAAAGGGGGGTCACAGACATGGCACACACTTTAGGTGCCACGTCACAGCGGCAGTAACACTGCACGCACAGGTCCTGCAATGGCAGAGGCCTGGGATAAGTTTGAAAGGCTACTTTGGTGGGTGGCGCAATCAGCGCTGCAAGCCCACCAGTAGCATTTAATTTACCAGCCCTGAGTATGTGAGCTACCACTTTACAAGGGACTGACAGGTAAATTAAATATGCCAAACAGGTGTAGACCAATCTTACCATGTTTATCACAGAGAGCACACGCACTTTACACTGGACAGCAGTGCTAAAGTGCCCAGAGTCCTAAAACCACCAACACCATGTCAGAAAAAAGGCCAGGAGAAAGACAAAAAGTTTAGGGAAGACCCTGCTAAAAGGGCCAAGTCCAACAGCTCCCCATGCCATTCCAGTTTAGACCCAGCCATATGCAAATCAGTCTTGACCCTGTTCCCAATGGGAAAAGTCCAGTCCGAACTGCCAACCCAGGTCCTCCCTGGAATTGAAACAAGCATCCTAGGAAGAGTTTCGGGGTTTCACCCCTCATTAGCCAGGCTAGTTTGACTCCAGTGGCATGGAGAGCAAGGGACCCACGTCTGGGCATACCCTTCCCACTTGGAGTGACAAATGCAAAGAGAACAATTGATGGACAGAATGCTGAACAATGCAATACATTCAACCCAGTACAGAGATCTGTGCCTAAATCTATTGTTTTTTTGCTCCCAATGCCATTCCAGTTTAGACCCAGACATATGCAAATCAGTCTTGACCCTGTTCCCCATGGGAACAGTCCAGCCCCAAATGCCAAGTTCGCATATCACTTTTCGCACTAAGTGGGACGGGAATGCCCAGACGTGGGCCCCTTGCTCACTGTGCCACTGGATTTACGCTAGCCTGGCTAATAAGGGGTAATACCCCGAAATTAGTCTCAGGATACTTCTTTCCGGACCTGGCTTGGCAGTTCCGGCTGGGCTGTTCCCATGAGGAACAGGGTCAAGACTGATTTGCATATGGCTGTGACCAAACTGGGGTGGCGTAGCGGGCAGAAGAATGATGGATTAAACCCAGAGCTCCTGACTGGGGGTGAATGTATGATTTATACAGCATTCCGTCTATCATTTGTTTGCGTATCACCTTTCGCCCTAAGTGGGATGGGTATGCTCAAACATTGGTCCCTTGCTCAATGTGCCACTGCATTCAAGCTAGCCTAGCTGATATGGGGTAGTACCCCGAAACCGGTCCCAGGATACTTGTTGCCGGTCGAGGGAGGACCTGGCTTCGCAGTTCGGGCTGGAATGTTCCCATGAGGAACAGGGTCAAGACTGATTTGCATATGGCGGGGTCCAAACTGGGGTGGTGTAGTGAGCAGAACAACGATGGATTTAACCCAGATCTCTTGACTGGGGGGTGAATGCATGATTTATTCAGCATTCTGTCTATCATTTGTTTGCGTATCACTTTTCGTCCTAAGTGGGATGGTTATGCACAGACGTGGGCCCCTTGCTCACTGTGCCACTGGATTCAAGCTAGCCTGGCTGATGAGGGGTAATACCCCGAAACCGTTCCCAGGATGCTTGTTTCCGGTCCAGGGAGAACCTGGCTTGGCAGTTCAGGCTGGACTGTGCCCATGTGGAACAGGGTCAAGACTGATTGCATATGGCTGGGTCCAAAATGGGGTGGCATAGTGAGCAGAAGAGCGATGAATTTAACCCAGATCTCTTGACTGGGGGTGAATGTATGATTTATTCAGCATTCCGGCTACCATTTGTTTGCGTATAACTTTTCGCACTCAGTGGGATGGTTATGCCCAGACGTTGGTCCCTTGCTCACTGTGCCACTGGATGCAAGCTAGCCTGGCTGATGAGGGGTAATACCCCGAAACCGTTCCTAGGATGCTTGGTTCCGGTCCAGGGAGGACCTGGCTTGGCAGTTAAGGATGGACTGTTCCCATGAGGAACCGGGTCAAGACTGATTTGCACATGGCTGGGTCCAAACTGGGGTGACATAGTGAGCAGAAGACCGATGAATTTAACCCAGATCTCTTGACTGGGGGTGAATGTATGATTTATTCAGCATTCCGTCTATCATTTGTTTGCGTATCACTTATCGCCCTAAGTGGAATGGTTATGCCAGACGTTGGTCCCTTGCTCACTGTGCCACTGGATTCAAGCTAGCCTGGCTGATGAGGGGTAATACCCCGAAACCTTTCCCAGGATGCTTGGTTCCGGTCCAGGGAGGACCTGGCTTGGCAGTTAAGGATGGACTGTTCCCATGAGGAACCGGGTCAAGACTGATTTGCACATGGCTGGGTCCAAACTGGGGTGACGTAGTGAGCAGAAGAACGATGGATTTAACCCAGATCTCTTGACTGGGGGTGAATGTATGATTTATTCAGCATTCTGTCCATCATTTGTTTACATATCACTTTCACCCTAAGTGGCATGGGTATGCCCAGACGTGGGTCCCTTGCTCACTGTGCCACTGAATTCAAGCTAGTCTGGCTGATGAGGAGTAACACCCCGAAACCACTCCCAGGATGTTTGTTTCTGGTCCAGGGAGGACCTGGCTTGGCAGTTCGGGTTGGACTGTGCCCATGAGGAACAGGGTCAAGAAAGATTACATATGGCTGGGTCCAAACTGGGGTGGCGTAGTGAGCAGAAGACCGATGAATTTAACCCAGATCTCCTCACTGGGTGTGAATGTATGATTTATTCAGCATTCTCTCTATCATTTGTTTGCCTATCATTTTTCACCCTAAGTGGGATGGTTATGCCCAGAATTGGTCCCTTGCTCACTGTGCCACTGGATTCAAGCTAGCCTGGCTGATGAGGGGTAATACCCCGAAACCGATCCCAGGATGTTGTTTTCGGTCCAGGGAGAACCTGGCTTGGCAGTTCGGGATGGACTGTGCCCATGAGGAACAGGGTCAAGACTGATTGCATATGGCTGGGTCCAGACTGGGGTGGCGTAGTGAGCAGAAGACCAATGAATTTAACCCAGATCTCTTGACTGGGGGTGAATGTATGGTTTAATCAGCTTTCTGTCCATCATTTGTTTGCGTATCACTTTTAGCCCTGAGTGGCATGGTTATGCCCAGACTTGGGTCCCTTGCTCACTGTGCCACTGAATTCAAGCTAGTCTGGCTGTTGAGGGGTATCACCCCAACACTGCTCCCAAAATGCTTTTTTCCAGTCCAGGGAGAACCTGGCTTGGCAGTTCGGGCTGGACTGTGCACAAGAGGAACAGGGTCAAGACTGATTTCATTTTGCTGAGTCCAAACTGGGGTGGCGTAGTGAGCAGAAGAACGATGGATTTAACCTAGATCTCTTGACTGTGGGTGAATGTATGATTTATTCAGCATTCCATCCATCATTTGTTTGCGTATCACAAATAGCTTGTCTCATAAAATGAAGGCTCTCTCTCGTATTCTGCAGTTTCTCGCAAATTACGGCTATTTTATACTAAACATAATGCTGCTGTTGCTATTACATCAACTTCAATTGCATGCAATTTTTTCTTTTACTTGGATTTCACTTGAGTGATAACATTGTACAGTGTTGGACATGCCCTCTCTGCAGAGGAACCCTCCTATTTTCTTAACACTTTTTTTTGTTTTAGGACTCTGTGCACTTTACCACTGCTAACCAGTGGTAAAGTGTTTGTGCTCTCTCCTTTAAACATGGTAAAATTGGCTTACACCTAGTTGGCATATTTAATTTACTTGTAGGTCCCTAGTAAAGTGGTACTACACATACCCAAGGCCGGCAGATTGAATGCTACTAGTGGCCCTGTCGCGCCTATTGCGCCACCCACTTAAATAGCCTTTTAAAACATGTCTCTGGCCTGCCATTGCAGCTTATGTGTGCAGTTTTAAATTGCCTTTTCAACCAGGCAAAATAAACATATTGGCAGGCCTAAATCTTCTTTTGCTTTTTAATACATACAAGCCACCCCTACGGTGGGCCCTAAACAGTGTGTTGTATTTAAAATGGACATGTACTTTTAAGTTTTACATGTCCTGGTATTAAAAAACTCTCAAATTTGTGTTTTATTATTGCAAGGCCTACCAATACTGGGTTCACCTATTACATTTAATACGTGATAACTTTTGTGTGGGAGCAGGTTGGAATGTCTTGTTTGGTGTCTGATGAATTGTAATTTAAAACCCTCTTTAATGGAAAAGTCAGATTTTAAGTCACAATTCTGAAAATGCCACTTTAGAAAGTTGCCATTTTCTTGTCCTAACCATGTGCCTGCAGCCTGTTTCCTGGGACACTTGACTGGGTGTAGTTGGCATTTGGCCTTTGTGTATTTCTTCCAGACATTCAGAATCTGAATGTTGTCAGGATGAGCCATCCAAGGTAGGATGCCCTACTCATACTTTCAAGACACTGCCTCCGTTCACACACAAAGACATTCACACAAGCCTATTGTGCCTATAGACAAACTGGGACCAGGGCAGGGAGACAGGAAATTCCAGACACTTCTATGGGGGGAAAACTCAGAGGTTTCTTTCACTTTAAAGTGGGCACCAGTTATAACAAGCATTTGCAATGCAATAGGTCTCGCATTTATGAGAGTAAGAGCTATTGGCGTTGTAAATTATAATGTTTTTTGCCTTTGTGTTTTGTTTTGGAGTGTAGTGGATGTATGTGGTGTGGAGTGGAATTATGTGGGTTGTATTGGAATTGTTAGCTGTGGAATTGTGTGTTGTGTAGTGTAGTGTATTTGTGCAGTGGAATATTGTGACCTGGTGAATAGATAGTGGTGAGAGCTTCACAGAATAGACAGAAAGGAAGAATGAGAGGGATAGGTATTTTGTGTAGGAAGCGGTTATTGAACTTGAGCCAGAGGATTAGAAATAGTATGTGAGAAAGATATAAATAAGGGGAGAGCAGGCCATTGACTCATAAAGAGTGAGGCTTGGTGTATGCAGAGAACACCCTAAGAGGAGAGCGTGGGTTTGAGGGATGGAAACTTTGAAAAGTTACGGGATAGAAACTGTACTTGAAGAGCTGAAGTTCACCACATGAGAGAGGCGAGAATAGTGCGTGAGAGAGCAAGAGAGATGGGTGAGAAAGTGTACGAGAGAGAGATAGATGAACAAGTGGAAGAGGCACCTGGGGGGAGGCAAGAGGTGGACTAGTGCAGAGCGTGAGGAGGTGAAGGAAGGTAGCATGTGTAAGTAGGCAGTATAGAGAGGAGACATGTAGTGCGAGAGGGATGAGAGAGGGCAGTGTTGTTGCACGATGAGAGTGGGTAGTGGCAGTGTGAGAGAGAGATGAGAGGGGAAGTGGGTATGTGAGGGAGAGATGACAATGTCCACATGGGAGAAGGATATGCAGAGCACTAACACAAACTGCCTAGTGAGCAGGAAGAAGTTTCCTTACTCTAACTTGTCATAGTGTTGTAGATTTGTGCGCATTCTGTGTGGAGTAAAATATAATTTCAACAATACACATGCCACTCACAGAATCTAGTGGAGAGGATATATAGGCTGAATCGGTAGTGGATTACCGGTTGTTGCACTAGTACACAAAAATGCCTGTTTTAGAATACAATCAAAAGACAAATCAACCTTTGCACAAAAGCAGGTTGTCAAAACATTAGACCATTTCATTAAAAAAACACACACATGTGTCTTGTTTTACCTCTCTTTAAAACCCGTAGCAGACAGGTAACAATTTACTCTACATATCAGGTTCTCCACCAAGCCCCAGTAACTGAACAGGTTATAAGTAGAGATCGCTGATCAATCAAAAAAGACGTGCCTAATAGGCTAAAGCTGCGTGCCTCGGGATATGTTATATATAACGACAAGTGCATTAAGGAAAAATCTGATTTCCTTCAATGTAACAGGATCGCACTTCTCAACCTCAAGTCAACTCGTTTGAAGTTGAACACCTTTTGTAAGCCATTAATTGTACAAACACATGCGTGCGTGCGCCTGAAATTTGAAAGCTTGTAGAGTTCACATTGAATGGCTTGCTGAATTCACAGGCAAGCCTCCATGAACATAAATGTTTTATGCTTTTAAAATCAGGACCTCCGATTTGCCATGAGTCCCATGAATACCGTTTGCCATTGCCCGCTACAAGCAGCACGACCTCCTCTTAAGAGCTCAGACGGCATTTGCAACTTTTCAAACAAGGGATGCCCGTGCTGGTGATATATGGTGGTGGTGGCAGGCCCTCCCTCTCGCAGCAGCTCGCTTGAGTTCAGCGGACAAAGCGATGGCTTTCCCAGCTGAAATGGATCCCTCTCCAGATGAGCCTGGCACTAGTCAGCTCTCACTGCCTGCTCCCTCTGCAGCCAGACACTGAGACCCATTGTGTCCCGTGCTTGGGCGTAACGAAACTTGTGGGAGCCCCCCTGCAAAGTGCATGGAGGGGGCCCCCCACGCCACAGATCCAGTAAGGAGCTCTCGGGCCCACCCTTTCACAGTGCCGCAGAGGACCCCCTGGAGCTCGGGCCCCTTTGTACCCTTGGGGCTGCGGGGAGTATTGTTGTGCCACTGTTCGAGCCAGGCTCCAGCAGGATACCTGGCTCAAGCTCAATTTGAGGCCCTCTTAGACCCTGGACCCCAAAACAAGCCGAGATTTAATGTGGCTTATAAGATTTAATGTGGCTTCTGCCTACAGCCACGCTCTAAATCCATGTGCAATGAGGTGATTTGCACATGGCTGGGTCCAAACGGAGGTGGCATGGTGAGCAAAAGAACGATGGGTTGGAGTGCTACCCCGAGCGATTGCAAATTGTAAGCATTCCTCCCATCACCTTTTGTGTGTTTCATCACCGCCCTAAGTGGCACGGTTCTGCCCAGACGTGGGTCCCATGCTCACTGTGTCACAGGAACCAAGCTATACCCAGCTGATGAGCCCTTAACTAGGGTAAACCGGTCCTGGGTTGCATGTGTACCAGTTCAGGGAGGACCTGGCTTGGCAGCTTGGGCTGAACTGTTCCCATGAGGAGCAGGGTCAGGACTGATTTGCATATGGCTGGGTCTGAGCTGGGGTGGCTGGTCAGCAAACGAACGATGGGTTACGATGCTACCCTGAGCGACTGCCAGTGGTTAAACAAATTGCAAGCATTCCTTCCATCACCTTTTGTGAGCTTGATTTAACTTTTGTGTTTGACAAAGAATTAAAGAAACAGTAGTGATGTTTAATGTAAAAAATAGGCAATACCCATCTAGTAGCTGAATGAAACCAGAATCCTGGGATCAATCCTGACTTCCCTGCTACACCAAATTGTGTGATCCTAGGAAAATATTTTACTTTACTGAGCCTCCTTTACCTTCATTATCAAATATGAGAGCGCCTTCAAGTGTCTGAGTTCAGAATATGCTCAGTGCAAAATAATATAAATCAAGGAATATAGGGTACACATGAAAATTGACTTGCCTCATAGTTTACTTGTGGCATTATCATCAAGAGGAGGGTGGAACTCTGTACTCGAGTCCTCTGTAGGCAGAATAGTCACAAGCAGACCGACCACCATGCCTGCAGCACCACAGAACAGGGTACTGTTGGCTGCATTGCAGAGTTTTTACTCTATAGGCACTGAAACCAAATTTAATTTTTGATAATGATCAATATATATACATATTGTGACTCAGGACAAATCACTTTATGGCCTGGTGCCTCAAGCGTCCTTGAGCCCCACACTAGGTTGCTCGAAGTATAACTCCTTGTGTTTGAGATTGAGGCTCCTACTTAAACGTTTGTACAGCATTCCCCTGCCAGTGCTTAATTTGGGGGTGGTTGAGGGTGGTAGGCATCGATGCTCATACATTAGGTTTGGGGCTCATTTTTGGGGCTGTGGCTATTTTTCATCATCAGACTTTGACCCAGAGCAAGAGAGCGAAAGGCAGAAAACGGAGGAAGAGAACAAGAATGGATAACTGTGACAACGAGAGAAGGGATGAAAAGATTATGCAAGAGCGAAATAAAGAGACTGCAACTGTAGGATGGTGAAATAAAGGGGTTTGAGATGGAATAAAATCAAGCAGCCTTGGTACTACTCAAAGCCGGCATTTTGAGCACAGCGCTTATTTTTCTTTAAGGACTGCCTTCCTTCTTTGAACTAGGTGTGCATTATACCTAACAAACGAAAGAAAGGGGAACAGCTGGACTAAACATTGAGTGTGTCACGCCCAATAAGTGACCAGAGCTGTTTGCAATCTTCTGCCTGAAAGTTTTCGCCCACTCAGCACAGCAGCTTCTTTTAATCAATCCCCAGGGGCAGAGCGTCCCACATAAGGAAGACACTCATAATTTGCTCATTCGATGGGTCCCTCTAAAAATATAGTTAGAAGTGCCCCATGCCATGCGTGACATCTTCAGACATTGCTCAGTTTGTAGCCAACAACGCTTTGCATGGTGAGATTTTTGAGGGCATATTTACTGTGTAAAAAGTGAAACTACAAGTCCCCGAATGCAACGAGCTATTAACTAAAAGGCTAGGTGTGTCAGAATCTATGCAAAGCCTTGTAGAAAAAAGGTATCATCAGATTCCAGTCTGACCGTGCAGCATAATTTTACGCCCCTCATCTCCAGCAGCCTATATCACGATAAAGTGTCAGTGTGACAACTTTATTAACTTGAAAAGATAAAGAAAGGCAACATTTCTGCCTTAGAGCTGTACCTGTGAATTTTGGATGACACACGTCGTCTCCGCTGTAATTGCTGTTCGGTGCATTAGCATACCGAGCTGTCTTCGGTGGTTACAATCACACTCCCTCCAGATACAATCTCGGAGTGCCTTCTTTAAGGCGGAGGGGTGCGTATTCCTGAGATTCCCGCCGGACGCTTGTTTCCTCCCGCGTATTCCGTGTGTACATTCGAAGACGCAGAGCGTCAACAAGGCCCCGTCGGACGTTTCCTTGTTTAATTAGGGGCAAGGAAGGCGCGCGAGAAAGGCATGATTGTCCACAGTACGTTTCCTTTAACCCCTTCGCTGCTAGGCCTTTTCCCCTCCTGTGCTAAGCCTTTTTTTGGCTATTTGGGGTAGTTCGCGCTTAGGCCCCTGTAACTTTTTGACCACATAACGTATCCACGCCAAATTTGCGTCCTTTTTTTCCAACATCATGGGGATTCTAAAGGTACCCAGGGTTTGTGGATTCCCCTGGAGGGGACCCAGAAATTAGCCAAAATACAGCTACATTTTGGTTTTTGGGGGAAAAATGCAAAAAAAGGGCTACACATGAAAGCGTCTGGTTTTTTCCCTGCAAATGGCATCAAAAAAGGAGTTGTGGTGCTGAAATCACCATCTTCCCAGCTTTCAGGGACAAGCAGACTTTTGTCAGAAAACCAACATTTTTTACATAGTTTTGGCATTTTTCTGGGACATAGTCTATTTTTGCTAATTTTTGTGCTTTCAACCTCCTTCCAGTTAATGGTAGAAATGGGTATGAAAGCAATAATGGATCCTGGAAAGCCATACATTTCTGAAAAGTACACAAAATTCTGAATTCAGCAAGGGGTCATTTGTGTAGATCCTTCAAGTTTTCTTTATAGAAACAAACAGTTAAATATAGGAAAAATTGAAAATTAGTTGAAAAAATCAGCCATTTGTGTCAACGTTTTCACCTGTAACTTCTTCTAATTATGACAGCTATTTGAAAGCAATATACTGTTACATCCGCTGGACCTTTCTGGTTGTGGCGATATATAGGACTTGTAGGTTCACCAAGAACCCGACGAACCCAGAGCCAATAACTGAGCAGCGTCTTGCAATGGTTTTTTATTATGTACCGGGTATATAGCTATTATTCTGGGAAAATTTATACATGGAAAAATCGGTATGAAAGACACCTATGTATTTCTGAAATGGGAACAAAATATAGAGTTTAGAAATAGTAGATATTTGCACATTTCCGAAATTGGAAGTACCCATACTAGCATGAGAATTATAGGACATTTTTCAAAATGACTTCTTTTTTATACATTGTCTTTCATTTGGAAGGCAGAAATGCATCAAAAGTCAATAGATAATAACAGTTGCTCTACAGTTTTGTGTTACCCTAAGTCTCCCGATAAAAATGGTACCTCACTTGTGTGGTTAGGCCTAGTGCCTGCGACAGGAAACGGCCCAAAACGCAACGTGGACACACCACATTTTCACAGTGAAAAATGACCCTTTTCTTGCAAAGTGCCTAGCTGTAGTTTTTGAACCCTAGCTCTGCCGGCACCTAGGGAAACCTAGCAAACCTATACATTTTTGAAAACGATACACCCAGGGGAATCCAGGATGGGGTGATTTGACTGGCTCTCACCAGGTTCTGTTACCCAGAATCCCTTGCAAACCTAAACAATTGTCAAAAAAAACACATTTTCCTCACATTTCTGTGGTTGAAAGTTCTGGAATCTGCGTGAATCCACAAAATTCTACCCACCCCGCATTCCCCAAAGTCTTCCGAGAAAAATGGTACCTCACTTGTGTGGGTAGGCCTAGTGCCCGCGACAGGAAACAGCGCAAAACACAACGTGGACACACCACATTTTCACAGTGAAAAATTACCCTTTTTTTGCAAAGTGCTTAGCTGTAGTTTTTTAACCCTAGCTCTGCCGGCACCTAGGGAAACCTAGCAAACCTATACATTTTTGAAAACTAGACACCCAGGGGATCCAGGATGGGGTGACTTGACTGGCTCTCACCAGGTTCTGTTACCCAGAATCCCTTGCAAACCTAAAAAAGTGTAAAACAAACAAATTTTCCTCGCTTTTCTGTGGTGGAAAGTTCTGGAATCTGCATGGATCCACAAAATTCCACCCACCCCGCGTTCCCCAAAGTCTTCTGAGAACAATGGTACCTCACTTGTGTGGGTAGGCCTAGTGCCCGCGACGGGAAACGACGCAAAACGCAACGTGGACACACCCCAATTTCAATGTGAAAAATGACCCTTTTTTGGCAAAGTGCCTAGCTGTAGTTTTTGAACCCTAGCTCTGCCGGCACCTAGGGAAACCTACCAAACCCACACATTTCTGAAAAGTAGACACATGGGAGATTCCAGGGAGGTATGGCTTGCGTGGATCCCCCAATGTTTTCTTACCCAGAATCCCCAGAAACCTGAAATTTTGCTGAAAAAATCACTTTTTTCACACATTATTGTGTGGGAAAGTTGTGGCATCACCGGGCTGACACAAATTTCCTACCACCCAGCATTGCCCCAGGTCTTCCGATAAAAATGGTGCCTCACTCGGGTGGGAGGCCCAAGTACCCGCGACAGGCAAGGGCCCAAAACGTATTGAGGCGACATCAAAAATGCCTCTCACAAAACGACCTGGTTTTGCAAGGGGGTCCCATGACTTTTGGCCCGGGGCTCGGCGGCCACCTAGGAAACCTAGCAAACCCACACATTTCTGAAAAGTAGACACCCGGGGATTCCAGGGAGGCATGGCTTGCGTGGATCCACCAATGTTTTCTTACCCAGAATTCCCTGCAAACCTGAAATTTTGCTGAAAAAATCACTTTTTCACACATTTTTGTGTCGGAAAGTTGTGGCATCACCAGGATGACACAAATTTCCTAGCATCCAGCGTTCCCCAGGTCTCCCGATAAAAATGGTGCCTCACTTGGGTGGGAGGCCCAAGTACGCGCGACAGGCAAGGGCCCAAAACGTATTGAGGCGACATCAAAATTGCCTATCACAAAATGACCTGGTTTTGCAAGGGGTCCCATGACTTTTGGCCCGGGGCTCGGTGGCCACCAAGGAAAACCTAGCAAACCCACACATTTCTGAAAAGTAGACACCGGGGGATTCCAGGAGGTATGGCTTGCGTGGATCCACCAATGTTTTCTTACCCAGAATCCCCTGCAAACCTGAAATTTTGCTGAAAAAATCACTTTTTTCACACATTTTTGTGTGGGAAAGTTGTGGCATCACCGGGCTGACACAAATTTCCTACCACCCAGCGTTCCCTCAGGTCTCCCGATAAAAATGGTGCCTCACTCGGGTGGGAGGCCCAAGTACACGCGACAGGCAAGGGCCCAAAACGTATTGAGGCGACATCAAAATTGCCTATCAGAAGACGACCTGGTTTTGCAAGGGGGTCCCATGACTTTTGGCCCGGGGCTCGGCGGCCATCTAGGAAACCTAGCAAACCCACACATTTCTGAAAAGTAGACACCCGGGGAATTACAGGGAGGTATGGCTTGCGTGGATCCACCAACGTTTTCTTACCCAGAATCCCCTGCAAACCTGAAATTTTGCTGAAAAAATCACTTTTTTCACACATTTTTGTGTGGGAAAGTTGTGGCATCACCAGGCTGACACAAATTTCCTATCACCCAGCGTTCCCCAGGTCTCCCGATAAAAATGGTGCCTCACTCGGGTGGGAGGCCCAAGTACGCGCGACAGGCAAGGGCCCAAAACGTATTGAGGCGACATCAAAAATGCCTATCACAAAACGACCTGGTTTTGCAAGGGGGGTCCCATGACTTTTTGGCCCAAGGCTCGGCGGCCACCTAGGGAAACCTAGCAAACCCACTCATTTCTGAAAAGTAGACACCCGGGGATTCCAGGGAGGTATGACTTGCGTGGATCCACCAACGTTTTCTTACCCAGAATCCCCTGCAAACCTGAAATTTTGCTGAAAAAATCACTTTTTTCACACATTTTTGTGTGGGAAAGTTGTGGCATCACCAGGCTGACACAAATTTCCTACCACCCAGCGTTCCCCCAGGTCTCCCGATAAAAATGGTGCCTCACTCGGGTGGGAGGCCCAAGTACGCGCGACAGGCAAGGGCCCAAAACATATTGAGGCGACATCAAAAATGCCTATCACAAAACGACCTGGTTTTGCAAGGGGTCCCATGACTTTTGGCTCGGGGCTCGGCGGCCACCTAGGGAAACCTAGCAAACCCATAGATTTCTGAAAGTAGACACCGGGGTATTCCAGGGAGGTATGGCTTGCGTGGATCCACCAACGTTTTCTTCCAGAATCCCTGCAAACCTGAAAGATTGCTTAAAAAATCACTTTTTTCACACATTTTTGTGTGGGAAAGTTGTGGCATCACCGGGATGACCCAAATTTCCTACCACCCAGCATTCCCCCAGGTCTCCCAATAAAAATGGTGCCTCACTCGGGTGGGAGGCCCAAGTACGCGCGACAGGCAAGGGCCAAAACATTTTGTGATAGGCAATTTCAATGTTGCCTCAATACGCTTTGGGCCCATGCCTGTTGCGGGTACTTGGGCCTCCCACCCAGTGAGGCACCATTTGTATCGGGAGACCTGGGAGAACGCTGGGTGGTAGGAAATTTGTGTCATCCCGGTGATGCCACAACTTTCCCACACAAAAATGTGTGAAAAAAGTGATTTTTCAGCAAACTTTCAGGTTTGCAGGGATTCTGGTAAGAAAACGTTGGTGGATCCACGCAAGCCATACCTCCCTGGAATCCCCAGGTGTCTACTTTTCAGAAATGTGTAGGTTTGCTAGGTTTCCCTAGGTGGCCGCGAGCCCCGGGCCAAAAGTCATGGGACTCCCTTGCAAAACCAGGTCGTTTTGTGATAGGCATTTTGATGTCGCCTCAATACGTTTTGGGCCCTTGCCTGTCGCGCGTACTTGGCCCTCCCACCCGAGTGAGGCACCATTTTTATCAGGAGACCTGGGGGAACGCTGGGTGGTAGAAAATTTGTGTCAGCCTGGTGATGCCACAACTTTAACACACAAAAATGTGTGAACAAAGTGATTTTTTCAGCAAAATTTCAGGTTTGCAGGGATTCTGGGTAAGAAAACGTTGGTGGATCCACGCAAGCCATACCTCCCTGGAATCCCCGGGTGTCTACTTTTCAGAAATGTGTGGGTTTGCTAGGTTCCCTAGGTGGCCGCGAGCCCGGGCCAAAAGTCATGGGACCCCCTGCAAAACCAGCTCGTTTTGTGATAGGCTATTTTGATGTCACCTCAATACATTTTGGGCCCTTGTCTGTCGCGGGTACTTGGGCCTCCCACCCGAGTGAGGCACCATTTTTATCGGGAGACCTGGGGCAATGCTGGGTGGTAGGAAATTTGTGTCAGCTCGGTGATGCCACAACTTTCCTACACAAAAATGTGTGAAAAATGTGACTTTTGCAGCAAAATTTCAGGTTTCTGGGGATTCTGGGTAAGAAAACGTTGGGGATCCACGCAAGCCATACCTCCTGGAATCCCCGGGTGTCTACTTTTCAGAAATGTGTGGGTTTGCTAGGTTTCCTAGGTGGCCGCCGAGCCCTGGCCAAAAGTCATGGGTCCCCCCTTGCAAAACCAGGTCGTCTTCTGATAGGCAATTTTGATGTCGCCTCAATATGTTTTGGGCCCATGCCTGTTGTGGGTACTTGGGCCTCCCACCCGAGTGAGGCACCATTTGCATCGGGAGACCTGGGCAATGCTGGGTGGTAGGAAATTTGTGTCAGCCCGGTGATGCCACAACTTTCCGACACAAAAATGTATGAAAAAAGTGATTTTTTCTGTAAAATTTCAGGTTTCTGGGGGATTTTGGGTAAGAAAACGTTGGTGGATCCACGCAAGCCATACCTCCCTGGAATCCCCGGGTGTCTAGTATTCAGAAATGTGTGGGTTTGGTAGGTTTCCTAGGTGGCCACCGAGCCCGGGCCAAAAGTCATGGGACCCCCTTGCAAAACCAGGTCGTCTTCTGATAGGCAATTTTGATGTCGCCTCAATACGTTTTGGGCCCTTGCCTGTCGCGGTACTTGGGCCTCCCACCCGAGTGATGCACCGTTTTATCGGGAGACCTGGGGAACACTGGGTGGTAGGAAATTTGTTTCAGCCCGGTGATGGCACAACTTTCCCACACAAAAATGTGTGAAAAAAGTGATTTTTTCAGCAAAATTTCAGGTTTCTGGAAATTCTGGGTAAGAAAACGTTGGTGGATCCACGCAAGCCATACCTCCCTGGAATCCCCCAGATGTCTAGTTTTCAGAAATGTGTGGGTTTGCTAGGTTTCCCTAGCTGGCCGCCGAACCCGGGGCCAAAAACTCATGGGACCCCCCTTGAAACCAGGTTGGTTTGTGATAGGTAATTTTGATGTTGCCTCACTAGGTTTTGGGCCCTTGCCTGTCGCGGGTACTTGCCCCACCCACGCGTGTGAGGTACCATTTTTATCGGGAGACCAGGGGGAGCAGAAAGGCTGTAATGGTGGCGGGGATGTGGGCATTGGCATGCCCACTTCGGGCAGCCCCCACCCTAAAAACAAATGCGCAAAAAAATCCCTGGCGTCAAGTGGGCTTTCTGCCACCCCGGGGGGGCAGAAAGACTGTTATGGTGGCAAGGGCGTGGGGGCATTGGCGTGCCCATTTTGGGCAGCCCCCACCCTAAAAAAAATTGCCCCAAAACAAATCCCTGGCGTTTAGTGGGCTTTCTGCCCCCCCAGGGGGGCAGATTGGGGGCTACTGCCCCCATCTGCCTCCCAGGGGTGGCAGAAAGGCTGTAATGGTGGCGGTGGGGTGGGGGCATTGGCATGCCCGTTTTGGGCAGCCCCCACCCTAAAAAAAATTGCACAAAAAAAAATCCCTGGCGTTTAGTGGGCTTTCTGCCCCCCAGGGCGGGGCAGAAAGGCTGTAATGGTGATGGGGGTGGGGGCATTGGCGTGCCCATTTTGGGCAGCCCCCACCCTAAAACAAATTGCACAAAAAAATATCCCTGGCGTTTAGTGGGCTTTCTGCCCCACCGGGGGGGGCAGAAAGGCTGTAATGGTGACGGGGGTGGGGGCATTGGCGTGCCCGTTTTGGGCAGCCCCACCCTAAAACAAATTGCACACAAAAAAATCCCTGGCGTTTAGTGGGCTTTCTGCCCCACCGGGGGGCAGATTGGGGGCTACAGCCCCCATCTGCCCCCCAGGGCGGGGCAGAAAGGCTGTAATGGTGATGGGGGGTGGGGGCATTGGCGTTCCCATTTTGGGCAGCCCCCTCCCTAAAAACAAATTGTACAAAAAAAAATCCCTGGCGTTTAGTGGGCTTTCTGCCCCACCGGGGGCAGATTGGGGGCTACAGCCCCCATCTGCCCCCAGGGTGGGGCAGAAAGGCTGTAATGGTGACGGGGGGTGGGGGCATTGGCGTGCCCATTTTGGGCAGCCCCCACCCTAAAATAAATTGCACAAAAATAAATCCCTGGCGTTTAGTGGGCTTTCTGCCCCCCCGGGGGGGCAGATTGGGGGCCACAGCCCCCATCTGCCCCCCAGGGGGGGGGGCAGGAAGGCTGTAATGGTGCCGGGGGTGGGGGCATTAGCGTGCCCGTTTTGGGCAGCCCCCACCCTAAAAAAAATTACACAAAAAAAAATCCCTGGCGTTTAGTGGGCTTTCTGCCCCCCCGGGCGGCAGATTGGGGGCTACTGCCCCCATCTGCCTCCCAGGGGGGGGCAGAAAGGCTCTAATGGTGGTGGGGGCATTAGCGTGCCCATTTCGGGCAGCCCCCGCCCTAAAAAAAATGCGTCCAAAAAAATCCCTGGTGTTTAGTGGGCTTTCTGCCCCCCCGGGGGGGCAGATTGGGGGCTACTGGCCCCATCTGCCCCCCAGGGGGGGCAGAAAGGCTGTAATGGTGGCGGGTGGGGTGGGGGCATTGGTGTGCCCATTTTGGGCAGCCCCCACCCTAAAACAAATAGCACACAAAAAATCCCTGGCATTTAGTGGGCTTTCTGCCCCCTGGGGGGCAGATTGGGGGCTACTGCCCCCATCTGCCTCCCAGGGGGGCAGAAAGGCTGTAATGGTGGCTGGGGGTGGGGGCATTGGCGTGCCCGTTTCGGGCAGCCCCCACCCTAAAAAGAATGCACCAAATAAAAATCCCTGGTGTCTAGTGGGCTTTCTGCCCCCCTGGGGGGGCAGAAAGACTGAACATTGGCAATTTTTTTGGGGGGAGCAAAAGCCCTTGCCCAAGGGGCCGCTCCCTCCTCCCTGGTGCCTTAGTGGGTGGATCCCTGCTTGGGGATCGCCCTCCTGGGGCGATCCCCAAGCAGGGATCCACTGGGAGAGGTACCATTGGAAAGGGAGATTCTCCCCTTTCCAATGATACCTCTCCCGTCTTTCTACGTGCTCAGGGGCTGAGATAGCCCCTGAGCACGTAGAAAGTGAAACTGAAATGAGCCTAAAGGCTCATTTTAGTTTCGTTTTCAGTGAAATGAAGTCAGCGCGACGTGCGCGCTGATCTTCATTTCACTGAAAGGAGGGGGCCTCGGGAGCTGGGAAGCTCTTCCCCAGCTCCCGAGGCTGTGGGGAGAAAGGAAATCCCTCTGCTGTCTGCAGCAGAGGGATTTCGTGCCCCTGGCCTCATGACGGAATGGTTCCGTCATGAGCACAGGGGCACCGATGCTCATGACGGAACCATTCCGTCATGAGCATCGAAGGGGTTAACAAGCGAAGGGTAAGAGCCATGTGTGTTTCTGTGCCTTGTGTCATTGGTAAGCAGACACAAGAGAACGTGAAGTGATGTTAATAGGTTTTTTAACCCTTATGTTTTTTTGCAGTTTTTTTAAGTGGGCGAACTCAAAGCACTTTACATAAGCACCAGGTACATTTCCTGAGTAACACCTTCAGTCAGTGCGGGCTTTTTACCCAATGCCACTTTTCATACATGGGTTTTGAAGCCCACACTTACAAATGAAAAGCAAACACACATACACTCCAGAATGCAAAGAGCTGTTGGCTAAAAGCCATGACTGAGTTTAGATTTCACACAGCTTCTTGGCAGTGCACGCGGAGGGGCCCCCGCTCCGGATTTAATACGGAGCGCTCAGGCCTGAGAGTACTGTGCTGAGGGGGCCCCCGCACTGCGGGGGCCTGCGTTATGCTCCTGCTCATATCCACACCTGGCTGTTATTGAACCCTTTCACCCACCACACATCTCAATCACAGCCCCAGAATACGTGAGAGGAGCGGAAAGCCCACTAAGGGAAAAAAACCTTAGGGAACCACAATGAACCAATATTTTTAAGCAGCTTTCCATCATACCATCAAAAGAACGATGGATTTAACCCAGATCTCTTGACTGGGGGTGAATGTATGATTTATTCAGCATTCCTTCCATCATTTGTTTGCGTAGCACTTTTTACCCTAAGTGGGATGGGTATGCCCAGACGTGGGTCCCTTGCTCACTGTGCCACTGGATTCAAGCTAGCCTGGCTGATGAAGGGTAATACCCAGAAACCGGTCCCAGGATGCTTGTTTCCGGTCCAGGGAGGACCTGGCTTGGCAGTTCGGTCTGGACTGTTCCCATGAGGCACAGGGTCAAGACTGATTTGCATATGGCTGGGTCTAAACTGGGGTGGCATGGTGAGCAAAAGAACAATGGATTTAACCCAGATCTCTTGACTGGGGGTGAATGTATGACTTATTCAGCATTCCGTCCATCATTTGTTTGCGTAGCACTTTCCATCATACCACAGGCGTGTTGCAGTGAGGCGGCATTATATATGGACAATATCGGCACTGCTTGTCAGTGTATACTGTACATGCAAGGGGGCATGCAGCGTCGTTCCATCACATTCATTGCCCGCTAGAATATATGCCTGCTGACGGTGTGGTGTCCGAGACACATACCGCAGTCACACAATGTGGTGCTGGAAACCAGACCTGTTTTCACCTGCCCCAAGGACGCCTCACCTCCCTGCCTGCTGATAGTTAAAGTATGTTCACAATTTTTAAAAGTAGAGATGGGCGAGACGGCTGTAGACCAAATGAAAAGCGTGCCCGCCATACTTAAAGTTAAAGTTCAGCGTGCCGGGCTGCAGCAATTACAAAAAAGAGTTCTCCCCAACAACAAATGAAGAATGCAAGCGGAAGATAACTGTAGTTGGGCCGTGCTCCACTACGAAAAACGGAAGTGAGGTATCACTGCATGAACCACTTAGGAGGCAGCAAAGAAGAGCGAGACTGGACTGAACCAAGGTTAAGCAGCAGGCAGCGGCAAAGTCCTCTATTCAATGCAATAGGTCTCCCAGAGAGGGTGTTGCGCGCTGCCCAGGCTCAAAATAAAAATAGGAATTTCAGACCCAATTTTCTGATCACTTCTGGACCTGTGGAAGACTCAGAAGAAGGACTGTCCTGGTGCCTTGCTGCTGGATGGGCCTGCCCCTGAACCCAGAACCCCCTGAGTGACTCCAAGGGCTAGCTGACTGGCCTCCTGTTCTGAGCTACAGGGACATAACAAGCTCCAGAGATCTGTACTGTATCTGCCCAGCTGCCCAGACTCAACTGGACATGCCTGTGCCCTGCTGCTGGCCTCTCTTGGAGTGAATCCCAATCCCCAAAAGGTGCCACATTTAGTCCTGGACACTTGGCTGGCATCAGAGTGTACTCCTCCTGGTCCAACTGTGGGTTCCATCAGAACCAACGCAGAGCGACGCAACTCGACGCAGGACCTCGCATTGCAGTCCTCGCAACTCCTCATCAGAACTGACACAGCCTGACACAATCCGACACAGGACCTCACATCGCAGCCCTCACATCTACGCATTAGAACCAGCGCAGTGCGACGCAACGCTGCACAACAAAGATACAAGGTACAATTCTCAGTGGGACTAACATGGTCCCTGTATCCGGCTCGCACTTCATCGCGGTCGGCCTGAACTTGTAACTTTGTCCCCGTCAGGCACGACCAGATAACAACAGTTGGCGCTTTGTGCTTTTAGGTGCCTTACCAACCTTAAAACTTTGAAATTGCATATCTCATGTTCTACTGATTGGATTTTTACTATATTGTTCTAAATTTGTGTGGTATTTTTCTTCTGTTGTGTTTTCACTTTATTAATGGTTGAGTGTTGCATAAATACTTTACACATTGCCCCCGAGTTAAGCCAGACTGCTTTTGTGCCAAGCTACCCGAGGATTAAGCAGAGGTTAATTAAGTGACTTTATACGGTTCACCCAGAAAAGGATTATGGCTGTTGCTGTAGTATGATTTCACCCTGCTCAACCAACAACCCAATTTCTCAAAAACAGAAACTGAAAAAATACCCAAAAAAGCACTCTAGCAACAGGTATACCGTAAACACTCAGTGTAACAATCAGTGTATCAATGGCACAATATCTTAATCTTGCTAAAGACAAGGTAAGTGTTGTGAGACTGTTTTGATGTTCTATAAGGAATTTTTAAAGATCCACAAGTTAAGACACCAATAAGAAACAAAGATTTATTCAGAATTTGTAAAAAAACTCTGTGAAGGCCCAAGAGAAGGTTGTTTCAGCACAACGTAAAAGGAAAGGCAGAGTTCCAGTGCATAGGTGCAATACGCAGTTCAAGACTGCAACAATAGCTTCACAGTCTAAACAGATAAATCTAACACTCCCAAGCTAATCACTATCCTGAAGCCTCTGAAGACAGCACTGAAAGAGGTCAAGGAGTGCCAAGGATGTAAGTGAATTTTGTTCTAATGATTCAAGAATATTCTTTGAAGTTGCGCTGCAGAAGAAGTTCTAAGATGCACCACCGAAGAAAACTTCTAAGAAGATGAACTTGGCGTCCAGCTTGAGGATTGTCTCGGGTGGAGAGCTAGGAGCACAGGTTAAGGTCAGAACCCAAGCACAGGAACAGAGGTGAAGAGCAGAGCACGAGGAGAGACCTCCTGTATGAAGTGCAGGATTTATTCTCGAATCCTGCAGTAGAGGCTGGAATCCCAGAATCCTCAATTCCTGTGGTGGATCCTTGAATCCTGGGATCCTCGAGGACCCATTCTGATGGGGCATATTGCCATGGCTTTTGTGGTGCCCACATGAGGACAGGATTGACTGTGCTGGTGACGGAGGGATCACAACTATTGCAGAAAACCACAGAAAACCTCCATCTGACGAGACGAGCTACATGACTAATAACTAACGAAGACTTTTATGTGCCATCTTTTATATCCCTATCCCATTCTCCTCCTCGTCACCGTCAGTACAGAGCACAGAACCTAGACATGTTTGCCACTTACTATTGGAAAAAAGACTGGCCATTCCTGCATTAAAAATGGATGTACTTCAATGGAATCTCTGAACTAACCATATAACCTTAACTACAGAGAGTCTCTATTGCCACCACCGTATGTATGTGTATATATATATATATATATATATATATACATATATATATATATATATATATACATATATATATATATATATATATATATATATATAATCTTCACATTTACCAATGCTTTTTCCACTCAGCAAGGCATCCACGGCACCATGAAGAAAGGAAGTCTGGGCAGGTACTTCTTTTTTTTAAATTTATTTAAACCACCATTAGTACAGAGATATGGACGGTCTACGCGTTTTGGCACTATGCCTTCAACTGGACCATAGAGTCCGGCTGTCTAGATCGCCAATTTAAAGTGACAGGTGCTCATTACAATCCCTTGTTTGTTTTTACCCTTTGTGCTTTTTCTAGACTGTTAACCCACTACTTATTATGATGGCGTTACATGTCCGCCAATTTCACATTTCACTAACTGTAAAGTACAATAGTTATCTGTTTACAAGTCTTTTAAAACATAATACGGCAGAAAGTGCAAATGCATTATTTTCAAAAAAGTGCTAGTGCAGAGGAGTGCATTAGATTACAAATAAATTTGTGCAAGTTGGTTAAGAACCAAATATGTAAACATTTTCATAATAGAGGAGGGGGGTGGGGAATATTGGGATAGCAGCATTGGTGCGAGTCTCCATTAGTTTCATAGAGTCTCTAAAATCTATACCAACAGTTCATACAATTCTGTCCATAAAATAATTGAAAATTTAACTATGAAAGATACATAAATATACTTTAAAAGTTAAAAACCCAATGATAAAAATATATATGTAAAGTACATAAACAACAAGACAAAATTGATGATTCAATTAAAACATTCTGGGGATCAGGGAGGAGACTACCATTTGGTGGAACTTCATCTAAAAGGATGTACTATGGATACAATTCATCATCAAGTGAAACTATATTAAGAGAGAACGATCAATAAAATCCAAATAAGTAAGATGTGTTAAATATTTTTTCTCAAATATGTAAAATATTTTTTCTATTTGTTCATCTTTTTTTCTTATTTTCTCTTTTCTTCTTTTTTTCATTTGTATCATGTATACCAAAATGAGACTTATAAAGTATGGTCCCCATATGAACATTTTGTTGGTAATACATACATCTCAACTCTCTTCAAGATCTCTCTCTTTAAATTTTGGAAAAAAAAGAAGGAGATAGTTCCATTCCCTTAAATGTGTAAAGTCCCCAAAACAACTGCTAAGGTAACGATATGCATTTATAAATAACCTTCAATCCCCCTCCTATATATCAATTACTCTATATGATTCTATGTAATAGATGGTTCTATATGATAATTGGGGTTCTCATTATAAAATTATTCAGATTGTCCCTGCATCTCAGAATGTGGGAGTTCTGTTAAGATTTTAAAAGCCATCATTGTAAATGTATATGGAGTTCCGCATCCAGATTATGACCAAAAGGATATTCTGTTCCTATCGTTAAGATATATCGGGACTCCATCTTTCTCAACTCCATTGTTCTGTTGCCACCTCTGCTTCCTGTGGGCACAATCTTTATGCCAAAGTACCTCAAATCTCGATCTTTGCTAGAGTGATGTTCAAAGAAGTGTTTCGAAATGGGGTAAGAAAAATCTTTGTTCTTAATGGCTCTTAGATGTTGAAGTATTCTTAACTTTAATTTGTTAATCGTACTCCCAACATACTGTTTTTTGCAGAGGCATTCTAATACATAAACCACATACTTGGACTCGCATGAAATATGGTCCGTAATCTGTTCTATTTTACCATTTTGTAACATGAACGTCGATGTATTCTGGCCATATTCACATGCCCTAGATTTAGGACATCTCCAAAATCCCGGAGTGGTCAACCAAGTTGTTTTCTTGGGTTCCTTTATTTCAAAGTGGCTGTGTGTCAGGATATCCCCTAGGGATGCTATTTTCCTATATGTCATGCTAGGACGTGATGGTAATTTCTTTTTTAATGTTTCATCCAGCATGAGTATGTTCCAGTTATTTTTTACAATCTTTTTCAGTTCCTTGTTTTCATTGTTAAAGTCTACGATCAGTCGTGTTGTTCCCTCATCCTCATCTTGTCCTGCCAGATTTTCCTGTTGAGATGTAAGCAAGGATTCTCTTGATTTCTGATTGACCTTCACTCTGGCAGTTCTAATTGCCTCCAATGGATACCCTCTCTCCAGGAAGCGAGCACTCATCTCATCGAGTTGTTGTTCTACATCACTCGATTCTGAGCAATTTCTCTTGAGTAACATTTGTCCATATGGTATACTCCATTTCAGATGTTGAGGGTGCCTACTATTCGCGTGGAGTATACTGTTACAGGCAGTGGGTATCCGGTGTATTTTACTGCAGATCTTGTTGTTCTTGATGAATACTTCCACATCTAGGAATATCACACAATTCCTGCTGGTAGTAGATGTGAAAGTTAGGTTGTAATTATTGCTGTTCAGTGATTCAATGAAGTTTTCCAATTCATTCTGTTCCCCCTCCCAAATCACGAACAGGTCATCAATGAATCTAGTCCAGATTTTGATGTTGGACTTGTGGTCACCAGCTAGTATATCCTTCTCCCATGCTCTCATGAGTAAGTTCGCGTATGTGGGGGCAAATGATGTACCCATTGCCGTTCCCTGTTTCTGTAAGAAGAGCTCACCATTAAAGAGGAAGATGTTATGGGTAAGGCAGTAGGATAACATTTCTAGGAGCATTTCTGAATGCTCCAAGAAGCTTACTGATCTGGTTTTTAGGAACTCCTGTACAGCCCTGATTCCGTCAGAATGTAGAATTGACGTATATAAGGAACACACATCTATTGTGGCTATAATGAGTCCATCACCCCATTTGACACTTTGGATCTTTCTGAGGAAGTCTGTGGTGTCTTTTAAATAAGATGGCAATGATGTTACATACTCCATCAGGAAGATGTCAATGAAGCGTGATGTTTTTTCTAGGAGTGATCCAATCGAGCTCACAATTGGTCTTCCAGGTGGGTTGTTAACGGACTTATGTACTTTTGGTAGGAAGTATATGGTTGCAACGATGGGATGGTTCACTTTTAAGTACATATACTCCTCAAAGTCAATTAATCCCAGTTCATTCCATTGTTGTAGTTTATGGTGGTACTCCTGTGTCCATGTTTCCATTGGATTTTTGTCTAGACACTCCTAATGATCTTTATTAGAGATTTGTCTGGTAGCCTCATCTATATAGTCCTTGACATCTTGGACAACGATATTTCCGCCCTTGTCAGAGGCTTTTATTATAATCTATTGGTCATCTCTTAACTCCTTTAGGGCTTTACGTTCCCCTGGTGTTAAGTTCCATTTTCTCTATTGGATCTTTGTTGATTTTGATCTGGGAGATAATTTATTAATGTCTTCCACCATATATATATATATATATATATATATATATATATATATATATATTATCTACTGGCGGTCGCCAGTAGATAGTTATAGTTACAACCTATTATCCATAGGAAATCCGCGACATTCTATTTGAAATAACTCTCTTGCCGGTTGACGTATCTTCGCAAAATTTTCAAACTTTGTGGCCCGCTCCGGTCCGCTCCTACCCTGAAAGTCTCGGGGGATTCGTCAAGCGGGGGCCGAGAAAAAAGGGGGTCCCAAAACGCGTTTTCCCCATGCAATTTTCCATAGGAAACTTTAGACACGGCTACAGCCTGAACTGCTGAACGGAATTACACCAAATTTGGCAAAGAGGTAGTTCTTGGTTCAGAAAGAACCCTTTTGTTAAATGGTGTAAATCCGTTCAGTAGTTGCTGAGAAAATGAAAAGTAAAAAAGATAGATATATCTAGGGCCGCGGATCCTCCCGAGCACGAGCTTTATGTTAATTGGCTGTCAACACTCCAAATCAGGAAGTGTTGGCAGTCATTTTGTCCTCGGTAGAACCGAGGGACAGAAACAAGTGCGCAAAGCGCACAAAGGGGGCAGGGTAGAAACACCCTGACCCCTAGGTCTGCTCAGGGGTCCCACAAGGACCCCCTGGAAAAAAAAATATTTTTTTTTAAAAAATCGGCAGGATGCGCTCAGGGAGCGCGAACCCTGCCGGAAAAAAACGAAGCGCGGTCTCCCGCGCTCGATAGCACTGGCCCCCGGGTGGGCCAAGTCCCGGGGGCATGCTGGGGGGTTAATTTTATATGTGGGGGCCTCTAAGGGCCCCCAAGCCCCGGGGACCACCACCCCCGGGGCTTTATGTAGAATGGTGCGGGAGGGCTCTGAGCCTCTCCGCAGCCCCGGGGACCACCACCTCCCCGGGGCTTCTTTTTTTAAATTAGAAACCTGTGTGGGGAGGCTCCAGCCACCCCACACGCCCCGGGACCACCACCTCCCCGGGCACTAAGAAAAATTACAATGGGGGTCCGTTTGGACTCCCAGAGCCCCGGGGACCACCACCTCCCCGGGCTGTGCACTGAATGGGAGGGGGCCGCGCGGCCCCCTCCTGGAGCCCTTGATGGCCCTGGGGACCACCACCCCCAGGGCTGGCTCCTGCAGTGTCCCGGGGTGCCTACCCCGGGACACTGCTGTTTGCAATGACAGGACGGGAGCCTCGCGGCTCCCGTCCTGTCATTGCAAACTTGCTTTGGATATTGGAAGAGAGAGCAGGAAACCTGCTCTCTCTTCCAATATCCAAAGCCGATTGCTTTTCCACAAGGGGAGCAGCATGTTAGCTGCTCCCCATGTGTAAAGCAATGCCGGCTCCCGTAGGACACGGGGAGCCGGCGGGACTGTGGGGGGTTTGGGGACCCCCCCACAGTCCCCAACGAGAGGCCAGGCCCCGGGGGATGGGGTCCCCGGGGCCATAAGAGGCCACGGAGGGGGGCCACGCAGCCCCCCTCCCCAAAGTAAAAAATTTTTTAAAAAAAGTGCAAGGCCGGCCCCGGGGGATGGGGTCCCCGGAGCCTTAAATGGCCTGAGGAGGGGGGCCACGCAGCCCCCCTCCAAATAAAAAAAAACAGGCCATGCCCCGGGGGATGGGGTACCCGGGGCCAATACAGGAGATGTCATCAGTGATGTCATCAGTGATGTCACTGACCATGTCATGAGTGATGTAATATGTGACGACATCAGCAGTGCATTGCGGGGGCGCGAGTTATAGTTAGCTGGACTAACTATAACGGGGGAATTTCACGGGTTTTGTACGAGTGCAATGTCCAAATAACTATAACTGTCCCTAAAACCTATGGTTTTTTCAGTGAATTTCAAAGGTTTTTTAAATGCTAATTTGTAACTATAACGTCCCTGAAACCTATGGTTTTTTCAGTGAATATATATATATATATATATATATATATATATATATATAACAGATATATATATAACAGATATATATATAACAGATATAAATATATATAACATATATATATATGTGTGTTATATATACACACACACACACACACACACAAATATTACCTACTGGTGATTGCCAGTAGGTAGTTATAGTTAGGACCAAAGTTTCCATAGGAAAAGCCTTTTTTGTTTAGCCATTAACTTTGGTGCCACTTGCCGAATCTCCACGAAATTTTCACAAAGCTTCCCCTTTTTGGTTCAGCTGCTGTGTTGAAACCTTCGAGGTGATCCATTAAGCGGAAGCCGAGAAAAAATGAAGGTCCCAAAATGCGTTTTCCCATCTTATGTCTATGGGGATTTTTCATTTTTTGAACAAGACTACAGTCTGAACTGCTGAACGGAATTGCACCAGATTTGGCAGAAAGCTAGATGTTGGCTCAGAAAGTGTGGGTTTTGTGATTTGGTGTAAATCTATTCAGTAATTTTTTAGATATCTAACTTCAAAAAATATAGATATCTGGTAACGCGTGTCCTGGCACTGGATTTGTGGATCCTACTAAAATTTGATTGGCTGCCAACACTTCAATCAGGAAGTGTTGGCAGTCATCTTGGGACTCGGCTTAAAGCGGAGTCCCAGAAAAAGTAAAAAATACAGAAAAGGGGGCATGGTATGAATACCCTGACCCCCAGATACCCCCGCTGGGGGTAAAAAGCATTTTTTTTTAAATTTTGCTGCAACTCGCAGGTTGATCTACTGCAAAATTACAATCAAAAAGCAAGCCGCGCTTGCTTTTAAATAACCCTCGGGTGGGCCAGGTCCCGGGGGCATGTGATAAATATAGGAGGGACACACGGGGCCCCCCTCCTAGGGCTTATCAAAACCCTGGGGACCGCCACCTCCTCGGGGCACTTTCAATTATGTATGTGGGCAGGCCCAGTGGGCCCGCCCGCAGCCCCAGAGAATACCACTTCCCCCGGGCTAATTCCAATAATGTGGGGGGACCTAGCAGATCCCCCTGCCCCGGGGACCGCCACCTCACCAGGGCTAATTACGATAATATCGGGGAGCCTCGCGGACCCCCCTGTTCCGGGTACCACCACCTCCCTGGGGCTTCTTATATTTGGGACGAACTCTAAAATGGGAGATGGGCCGCATGGCCCCTACTCCCGGGCCTGCCCACGACCTCCCAGGGGCAGGCCCTAAAAGAAGAAGGGAGGGGGGCAGTGTGGCCACCCTCCTGGAGCCATACACGACCCTGGGGACCGCCACCCATCAGGGCTGGCTCCTGCAATGTCCCGGGGTGCCCACCCCGGCACATTACAGTTTGCTATGGCTTGGTGGGAGCACCCTCCCGCCAAGCCATACCAAACACTCTGCTTTCAGCTAGCGAGAGAAGAAAGTGCTCTCACTTGCTGAAAGCAGAGCATGTCTGTTTCCCTTCCCGCTGTCAAGCAAGCAGGGAAACAGACATTGCTTTGAGATCCAGGGAGCTGCATGTTCAGCAACTCAGTGGGTCTCAAAGCAATGCCGGCTCCCGCAGGAAGCGGGGAGCCGGAAGGGGACTTTGAGGCTCCCCCGCAGTCCCCAATGTTCCAAAAGTAGGTGGCCTGGGTGGGACCAGGGCACCCACACTACAGTCCGGGCCCGGGGGTATGGGGTCCCCAGGGCTGAAAATGGACCGGGAGGGGAGCCGCGTGTCCCCCCTCCATTCGTAAAAAAAAAAAAAAAAAGGGGGAGGCCCCAGGGGATGGGGTCCCTGGGCCCCAAAATGGTCCAGGGAAGGCGGTGTCACAGGGCCTGGGGGGGGGTCCACACATCCCCCGCATAATTTTTAAGTTAGCCCCAGGGAGGTGGTTATCCCCGGGGCATATGTATGTACCAGGAGGGGGGATTTGTGTGGCCCCCCTCCTTTAGTTTAAATAAAGCCCCAGGGAGGTGGTGGTCCCCGAGGGTCTTAAAGCTCAATGGAGGGTGGCGCATGGGGCCCTCCTGAGGCTTTTATGTGACCCGGGGACCACCACCTCCCCGGGGCTTTATTTAAATTAAGGGGGGCCATGGGAACCCCCCTTCATTGGGCTCTAAGAGCCCTGGGGACCGCCACCTCCCTGGGGCTTCATTTTGAACAAAGGTAGGAGGCCACGTGGACCCCCATCCTGGGGCTTACATGGGTTCCATGGACAGGTTGTATGACGTTACTATGCATACTAATACCACGCGTGCCATTACAACGCGAGTATTACTACGCTAGTACGCTTACAACGACCTACCATTACAACGCATTTTTTTACCACGCATATGCCTTCACCACGCATGCCATTATAATGCAAAGGCATGCGTGGTAAAGGCATCCACTGGGTAAAAGTGTGTGAGGTAAGTAACACTACCCTGCCCTACCCTAAACCCTAAATCACTACCCCTGCATGACTCCCTAGGCCTTGCCCTACCCGAAACCCTGAATCACTACCCCTGCATGACCCCCCAACTCCCAATACTTTCCCTACTCTAAACCCTAGAACACTACCCCTGCATGACCCCCAGTTCTCTCCCTACCCTAAAACACTGCCCCTGCACGACCCCCGACCCCTAGTCCTCTCCTCCCTACCCTAAACCATAAAACACTACCCATGCACGACCCTCCCCCAGTCCTCTCTCTACCCTAAAACACTACACTGCACAACCCCCCGACCTCCAGTCCTCTCCCTTCCATAAAACACTACCCTGCACGACCCCGATCCCCAGTCCTCTCCCTACCCTAAACCCTAAAACACTACCCCTGCACGCCCGACCCCCAATCCTTTACCTACCCTAAACCACTACCCCTACATGACCCCCGAACCCCTTTTACCCTAAAATAGTAACCCCCACCCCAGGCCCAATCCCTCTTACCGCTCTCTCCTCGTAGATACTCTCTCTCCGCATGGTTCCTGCAGTCGTCTGAGGTGCGGTGCACGTCGTTGTGAGGAAGCGGCAGAGCCTCTGTTTCCTCCCAACGACGTGGATCGACTATATTTTGTTACAACGTATGTGCTTTTACCATACAATGCGTGGTAAAAGCACATGTGTTGCAAAAAAATGCATAGTAAAGACTACGCGTTGTTAAAACACATGCGTGGTAACGCTTGCGTTGTAATGGCATGCGGGGTAACAGCCACGATGTAATGGCTGTTCCCCCCATGGACCACGACCTCACCAGGCTAAATACATATTTTAGAATGGGAAGGGCCATATACAGCCCCAGGGACTATCACCTTTTTGGGGCCCGTGCTATTTAAAGGAGGGGACTTGCGCGACCCCCGCCCTGGAGCCATTAATGGCCCTGGAGACCGTCATACCCCAGGGCTGGCTCCTGCTATCTCCTGAGGTGCCCACCCTCGGGAAATAGCATTTTCTCAAGCGAGAACAAACATAACTCTGCTTCCAGCAAGCGGGTGCTGTCAAACTGCTTCTGAGTTTTCATCTGATTTCCTGCCGGCTGCCATGTAGGCAGGGAAACAGATGAATCGATTTCTCCTGCACACATGGAGCTGCATTTCTAGCAGATCCCTGCGTGCAGGAGCAATGCCGTCTCCTGCAAAAGGCAGGGAGCTGGCTAGGACCGCGGGGGCCTTGAGGCTCCCCCCATCGTTCTCAAAGATACACACTGGGTGCCATGGGAGTGGGGGTCTCTGCGGCCCCCCCTCTTTAATATCAGAAAAGCGTCGATGAGGAGGTGGTCCCCAGGGCTCATAAGAGCCTCAGGTGTGTGGCCCCGTGTGCCCCCTCCTTAATTATTTTTAATCTATGTGTATGCCCCTGGCGCACCCTGGGGCTGTGCTTTTTAAAAAAAAAAAATTGACACCAATTCATGGAGCCACTGCAAATGCGTGGCAAAAATAAAACAAAAATACTTTTTTGCCATGGCTAGGGGGTCATGGTATTTCTACCCTGCCCCTTTTCTTTTCTAAGGCTGTGAGTGGCACGGTGTTAACTGTTTAATGGGGTGTTGGCCGCAAGCCTGGCCTCAGGCTAGGCCCTGCAGCCAACCCCACCACACATGCCTGAAGATTGTGCGTGGCGCGTGATTGGTTGGCCCTGTGGCCAACCCCCGCCGCGCACAGCCAAAGATCGTGTGTGGTGTGGGGCTAGGTGCGTATAGGGAGTAGTCCGCAGGCCCTGGCCACAGGCCAGGCTCAGCGGGCAATCCTTTTGGCCATGCACGGCACAGGGTTCAGTGCTTATAGGGGTTGACCGCAGGAGGAGGGCCGTGTGCCCCTTCCCTTTAAACATACTTCAGGCCCCGGGGAGCCCAGCCCAGGGCAAAAAATGGCCTGGTGTGGTGGGCTGTGCACCACTCTCCCCTTAAAAATACTTCAGGCCCTGAGGAATGGGTCCCCGGGGCTGAAAATGGCCTGAGGAGGGTGGGACTCATGCTCCCTCCTCTTACAAAATAATTCGGACCCCAGGGGATGGGGTCACCTGGGCTGAAAATGGCCTGGGGAGGGGGCCACGTGCCCCCTTCCCAATAAAAATAAATATGGGTCGCCCCCCGGGAGCAGGGAGGAGTGTGAGACAACTGTCCATTATTAAAGTGCACTCACTCAAATGCTACTACTGTGTGTTTCAAACTGCTAGTCTTGAGTAGAAATGTTGCTAGATTATATTTACAGTATAATAACAGTATCTATCATTCATGTTTTGCCATGCAACACTCAACCAACCAACATTCTTCTTGCAAACATGAGGTGAAGCCATCATGAAATGGGTCACATGGTATGGTCTAATTAATATTTACCTTATAGCCCCAGTTGGCAAATATTTGACCCCGATTGCAAAATAAAAGCCCTGCTGTTAAATCTTATTTGCATTGACAGAAAAAACAGAAGTCATGGATAGGTAAAATAATCTCTAGAGAGATTAATTTAATATTATGATGGAATGTCTCAAGTTTTATATTTGCTATCAATTTTCCCACGAGCCAAGCTACACATATATATGGCCACTGAGGGTACTTGCAACTAGCTATGAGTTTGGTGACATTACATAACAATACATCAGAGACAAAGTGAGGTAGAGATATACCAATAAAAAAAACACACAATATTGGCAAAAGTATTCAGAGCAACCTAATTTCAGTAAGGATGTGTAGTAAAGGGTTACAGTGTAGGTCAGCAGTAATTGTTAATACTAGCTAATGCAGGGAAAACAAGCTCTGAAAGGAATAAAGAGGACGTTGTTCTGACAGCTGGATGGTATGTTAGAGGTTTTCCATGTGGTTCTTTATACTTGGCCAAATAATAATTTGTGCCCAGCTATTAAGAAGGAATGCTTCATTTTTAATGAAGTAGGACATTTTGCAAAAGTGTAATAATGGGATTAAGAAGGTTACTGTAGTTCATGAAAATATCAATTCACTTAGTAGATATAGAGATTTGAAGTTCAAAGCATAGCTTTGGATGCTTTGGATGAGGAACTCTACAATTCACCAGGGTGTAAAGTTGTAACTCATGGGCTAGGATTAGAAGTCTTAGCAGGCACAGGGTCTCCTTATACATAATATCTTATGTTTACAAGAAGTGGGGTGAGGAACTATAAAAAACCACTGGTGAAAAACCTATTGCGCATTTTGGGTGTACCGTGTATGTATATGCTAGGGCATTTTATGTGCACTATCCAGTTCAAGGATAAAAGTTAAAGGGAAGATTGTATGTGGACAGAAAGGGTTAGCATGTTTTGATTTAAGGCACTAAGGTAAATTAAGAATCTACTTGGAACATGTTACAAAAACTCCTGTCTTGTGTGAGTACGAGTGTTACTTAAAACAACTTACAAGGATTGTTGTCAAATTAAAATGGAGCTTTTTTTCATAAAGACCTTGAAAAATGAGAAGGATTTTGCATAAGAGTAAACTCAAGAAGAGCACCATTCCTGTGGAACACAAGGTCAGAAATGTACTTCTAGGTGTGAATAAAGACGCATCTTGCCTACTTAAACAGATGTGTGAGGATGGGGTTTCCACAATTGTAACTGCCAAAGAAAGGTTGGGAGACCAGAGACTAAATTATCATGCACTGCTTAAAATTCAGGAGTTACTTGCCATTATGGGTAATGACAAATACATTTATTTACTTGATCACTGTGTGGCGTACCATCAGGTTGAGATAACATTAAACTGTAGACATCTCACCACTTTAGTAACACCAGACCATTCTTTCTATATGTAAGGCTACCAAATGCTTTTGGCATCAGCTGCCCCTACGTTCCAGAAACTGATCTATTGCTGTTCAAGGACTTAGGGGAATGACATTACAACTTGACAAATGTAAGTTCAGGGCAAAGCAAATAGAATTTGTAGGTCTCAATTTAACTAATATAGTGATTAAACATAAAGACTGTGTGATTAAGGCTGATTGCATTTTAGGAACATTTTACTACTATGCATGTTGCGTTTCAAAGTTTAAGGCTGTTTTTTATTTTTTTAAATGCATACACATGTCTGACAATTGGCGGCAGTGCATTCTAAAACTTAGTTCCGGAGACAATAAGCAGTTTACCACCAAATGTAGCACACTTTCAACTTGGAGAGGTCAGTTTCAGATAAATTAGTTCCTATACACAGATCTTGAGTTGGGGGCCAATCCTTGGAACAGTCTTCAATGTTATGTTATGTTAAAAATATTTATAAAGCACACATACACCAACCGGTTTCTTGGCGCTGATTGAAGAACATACCTTACAGCTCATAAACGTATTCATATGCTTGAGTAAACAACCATGTTTTCAGGAGTTGTCTAAATCTGGAGTAACAGGCCATTGTTTCTGATATTAGATGGAAGGCAGTTCCAGAATCGAGAGGCTAGTACAGAGAATTTAGCACCACCTAGCCTCTTCTTCTTAAAAGGGGGAATAACCAGAAGGTTGAGATGCGAGGACCTCAAATTACGAGGAGGACCATACCTATAAATGTGTGAGGAGACAGTTGCCATGCAGGGATTTGAAAATAGTACAGCCGATCCTAAAGCAGGACGCTGTTTCACCGGTAGCCAGTGGAGCTTCCTCATCAAAGGGGTGATATGACACCTCCATGGTTGTCAGTAAACCAGTTTGGCTGTCTGGTTTTGTACCAGCTGTAGTCTTTTTATCAGGTATTCGGGGAGACCAAAATAAAACGAATTCGCATAATTGATGTGTAAAATGATTAAGGCGAGAGCAACCTGGACAAGGGTTCCAAGGTAGGAAATCTTCCAATTTTTCGGATCATCCGGAGCTGAAGAAAACAGGAGGAAACTACAGACCCGACCTGAGGCTTCATAGAAAGATTGTTACCAATAAGAACTCCTAGGCTCTTTTCTGAGGTTTTAGGCTGGGGGGATATGCCCATTTCAACAGTCCAAAAATTGGAGTTCCACGGATTTTGAGAGCCTTCAACCAAAACAAGCTCCATCTTGGCAAAGTTTAGCTTAAGTTGGTTGCTATTCATCCAGTCACGGATAAATAGCATAGTATTTTAAAAGATCAAGATTGAATCCTAGGTGTTATTGATTGCGAAAAGAAGTTGCATATCATCAGCATAGTTGAAAATTTGCACATTAATTTTCCTTAAAGAATGTACCAAAGAGTAGATGTATAAGTTAAAAAGATGAGGGTACAGGGATGATCCCTGAGGTACACCACAGGTCAGTTTGACCTTAGGAGAGCCAAGATGGGTCAGTCAAACCGACTGGGAGAAATCTTTAAAAAAAGACACAAACCAGTTGAGCGCCATTCCTTGGATGCCTGCGGCCTCGACACAGTCCACCAGAAGTCCATGGTTGACCGCGTCAAAGACCGTGGTTAAGTCAAGGAGCACAAGCGCCTGTGTAGTGCCCCTGTCTGCCTCTTCTCTCATTTCATCCAGCATTGTCAAAATTACGGCCTCAGTTGAATGAAATGGGCGGAAGCCCGCCTGATGGAGATTGAGAAAATGGGATTGCTCAAGGAAAGAGCAAAGACAGTTGGCAACATGTGCTTCTAACACTTTGGCAGAAAAGGAAGCAATGAAATGGGGCAATAGTTAGTCAAAATAAGTGGGTCTGCACCGGTTTTATTTAACAGTGGGACCACAATTGCTTCCTTAAAGGGACTGGGAACTAGGCCCTGAGTTAGAATGTCATTCAGTAATGATAAAGCAAGGTCAGGGAAAACCAAGAATACTCCTTTTAAAATTTTAGTGTGGCAGCTGTCACAGGAAGAGCCAGATTTTACCTTAATCAGTAAGTCAGAAAAGTGTTAATTCAGCCAAAAAATGGGAGTTCCTAACCATGGCCGGTGAGTTCCTAGAGGAGGAGCTTGAGGCATTAATGTTATCAATAAACAAGGAGTTAAGTGCTTCACAGAACGATTGAGTAGGTGGTATGTTTGCCGTCACGAAAATATATCTTTGGATTTATTCGTTGAATTCGGAATCTTTCAGGAAAAACAGGTGGCTTTAGCTTGAAGAATAGAATTTCTGTATTGTTTAAGCTGAGCCTTTTATCTGGAGAGTAGTTCCTTCTCCAATTGCGTTCAGTGCGATGGAGAGCAAGTTTAAGATTGTTGGAAAACCACTTCTGAGCATCATGGCGCCTAGCCAGCCTAACGTTTCTAGGAGGAGCATAAATATTGCTAGTATCTACTAGCTATGCAGTGATATTTTACTCAAATTGGTCTATATTAGTGTGTTTAGTAGGCAGGGACATAGCTAATGAATTACAGAAGGCATTGATTACAGAAGGCATTGATATTGATATGAGTCCAATTCCTGGCTAATGGCCCAGTACTGGCTGGAAAATTGAATAGGGACAAATTGCTAAGAGTGAACTTAATTAGAAAATGGTCAGACCAAACACAAGGAGCGATTGTTAAGTTAGTCAAAATGAGGTGGGTATGTCCTTTTATGAGAGCAGGGACATCATATGCTGTTCACAATTCAAGCAATTTAGTAGTTCAGTTAATTCCAGTGATCCTGGATCATCCGTCACTTCATTAGCCCAATAATTGAAGTCCCCGATTACCAGAATTTTAGCGTGGTCAATCACCAAATGAGAGATATAATCTGCCATTCAAAATTAAGACCAGTATTTTAAATTGAATCAATTGCTTAATAGGATTAAGACGCTAAAATATTCTGAAGAGGGTTGAATTTTCTTTATCTAAACACAATTCCAATTGTGAGGATTTGTACTGCTTGTAGGTTACATACATTTTATTGCTGTGCATTCAAATATATAGCAGAGCAGTACCAAAATCTTAGATGTGAAGTCTTTAGAAAGAATGCAATTTTAGACAAACTAAAAATATGGAAATTCGCTACTTTAGTGACCTTGGCACTCTGCAAATCAAAAGAAATGGATGGATCAATTAGAACACCAAGATTTCTTAATGAGTGCAGAAACTGCGGGAATCATCCTGTTCACAAGGCCAGAAATCGGGGGCACATTCAAACATTCCTGCGAGCACATCATCAGTTTTGCTAACATTGAAACATAAGTGGTTGATGGTCATCCACTCTCTTTTGGGCAAGTTGTCACATTAATAACAGGCAGAGTTTTCATACAAATCACCAACAATTTGAGTATCATCCACTTACATCTATCTGAAACTTCTGACCATGGACTGTAATCAGTAGAGAAGGGACTGATGTAGATGAGTTAAGCAGTAGAGGTGAGAGAGAAGAGTCCTGGGGAACACTGGAACATAATGAACGGTAAACAGATCTAAGCTGGACAAACTGGACATACTGGACTGGAGCCCTTAAAATCAACAGATCCAGTCATGTGCTCTGCCTTCCATTATCATTTTAATCTCCAATCTGTTTCACGGTGCAATATTACAGTGATCTAACAGAAAATAGAATAAATGCTGCAGAGTGACCATAGTGTTGTAACGATAGAACCTGTTCTCGTATTTCCAGAATACTTGTTTCTGTACATCATTGAAGTCGAAAACCCAATTGACAGACCGCAAACTTCAAGTAATGCTTACCATAGTACCGCAACTGGCTTGTCATTATCGTTTGTGCTATTTGTGCTCACAACAATACATATCAGATCGACTTCAGTTTACTGGCAATTTAGGATGAAGTATTTCTTTAATCAGTTGTTTCTAACAATAAAAAAAAGATTACATTAAAAGTACTGATATAGAACCTCCGATTGTATTATTGAATAGGGGTGTCAAGTTTGACTCAAAGGAACAACCCAATGTAGTTATGTCAAACCCAAAACAAGCTATTGATAGGGCGCCTCCACTCAAAACTTTTTATCTGATGTGGTATGCATTTTGACTCTGGACAATAGAGGTGTGGGTATTAGGACAGTGTTATCGCAGATACTTAAAGGAGAGACGAACACTGGCTTTTGCATCTTGGGTGTTGTGACTCGCAGAAAGATGAACTGGTCTGCTCCTTGTCAATTAAGCATTTCAAGACATTACTTCTGGGTAGAGCATTTGTGATCCACACTTAGGGCCCGATTCCGACCTTGTTCGAAAAGCATACCGAACGACTCGGTTCCGGAATGCTTTCCGTACAACTCGGATCGGGGGAGTCTGACTGAACGAGTACGATACATTTGTATACATCCGGATACGATTCGGTCCGGCCCCCATTGAAGAAACGGGTGGCTGGGGAAAACCTTGCACCCTGTGAAGGGCACCCCATGGTGCCTGCCACATTGTGCATGGTTAGAAAGGGGGGGTCCCTTGGGTACCCCCGTGGGCCTGATCCATAGGGCCCTGGGTGAAGGGGGGCCTGCTATGGGCCCCCAAAGACCGATTACGGCAGCCTTTTCTTTCCGGGCAAATCGAATTGGAAAGGCTGTCCGAATCGTTCATCGTACTTGCTCGCTCGGAAACCTAGTCCATAGAGCTGTACGCATCGGCTCCAGAAAGGCTCGATCTCTCTGAATGCCTTTCAGAACCGATTCGGTCAGCGCTAAGGGTTTCCAGGCATCGTACTTGGTTGTTCAGAACTGGGAACAATTCGGTCAGAAACAAAGGCTCCGGATCGGTTTAGGCTAAGCCAAATCCGATTCGGAGCCCTTCCAACCGAGATCTGAATCGACCCCTTAGTTTTCTATCCTCGACTCAAAATGTGTGCCTGGTCCTGAAGAGAGAAGTGCCAACACCACATAGCACCAAGTTAGGGAAGGGAAGTGTGCTAAAAGGAAGACACCAAGGAATAGATGAAGCATGGTAAATATTGCCATGGAGTGGTGTGAGTGTCAGCACTATAACAAGGGTAGAGCCCAAGAAGGCCAATTTAAGGCCAGCGGGGTAACACGAGTCAAGGGGCCGAAAATGAGCCCCTTTCTCCCTGGCAGTAGTGCTGCCAAAATAAAGCTTTCCATTTTCCTTGTGAAAATGCCAGCTGGTGATTGGTCAGGAGAAGTTGAACTGGTTAGGATGTCATTGCTGACTGACCAATAGCTAAAACCTCTGCATGAAGTTTGATGGGAAGTGGGAACGTTATTCTTTTTCCCCCTTTCTTTGATTGCCTTCACCTGCATAATGAGTGTTTAGAAGGCCATGTTCATTCAGTTATCACAAGGCAATCTACCTTCATGGTGGCTCTGTTTGACACGTTCTATAATAAGGGAGATTTTCAAGTATTAATGATGTATTACTCATTACCAGGAATAAAGACCCCCAGTAGCAATTCGAAAAAACATAAGCACACCATATTACCTCTATTGGAAGTCGTAGTATAGTGCCTTTTCCTTTATAAATAATATCAAATACCAAAGCATCTCCCAATATGCTTGCTTCGCCTCACCTCTGGGTTGTGGACAAGTGTGGTATTGATTTTATAGAGAAATGTATTTGTACACTAAAACTGCTCTCTTTTTATTTATTTTTTAATAGAAAAATAGTACAAAGATACAAGAGGATGAATACAATAAGTAATAGATATCCTGAATACATTGATTAGTCCTCATATCATATATAGCAGTGGAGCAGATAGAAAAGCCTTAAGAATGTTATAAGCATGGTATATACAAATAAAAATACATTCAAGTTATATTTTATTGAATGTCAAGTCACACTGACCTCACTAATCCAAAATTTCATCCATCTAACAATAGGGGTCTATATCTATCTCAGTTGTTTTCTATCGAGGTTATTATTAATAATAGACATCTCTTAACCACATAAATATACAAATTGTAACCACCAACCAAAATCATTAAGCGGATCTGAGTCTGGCCACGACCTAGCAATACAAAGCCTGGTAGTTGGGATCATAATCAGACAATACCGGCATAGTGTGAAGATAGTTTCTCGGAAAAATCAAAGATAATAGGTTCAGAAATCGGAGCAATTGAGACCCCATTTAATGTAAAAATGTCATGAAATACCTGTTCCTAATAATTAAGCATTATTGGCAAAGATATGAATTTTTGTCAGCTGACAGAAAGCGACATTGAAAGCATGCAATCATGTGTTGTGACCTTCATATATTTAAACATTGATTACTAAGTTTGAGAGAGTATTTTATTGTGTCTGTGTTAATATCCTTACCAATCTTATCTGACCATTTAAGAGCTAAGATTGCTAGGGTGACCCTGCAACAGCAATTTACATAAGCCTCCAATCAAACATTTCTTTTATTGTAGGGTGCCAGAGTAATTCAGTTACTGGTATACAATACATATTAAAATTATTTGCAGATTGTCTGTAAACTATTGTCACATTTGAACGTTTTTAAAAATGCCTGTATGGGGAATCGAATATCTGGATAATAATACCTCGAGCAAGCGCATACGATCTGCCACAAATAATTGACCCCTCACCTGCAGTCTAGAGTTGGCCCAGTGTGTTGTGGGCTATTAAGCAGACAGGCTATTGGTAATGTTAGTCCAAATAGTTGCAAAGACCAACAGTGTTTTAAAACATGTGCATCTAAAGTAGACAGGATCAACGAAACCCAATTGAAGAATTGTACCTGCATATAATGAATGAAGATACAAGGGAAAACCTATAGAAAGAGCCTTTGACAATCAGAGGGCAAAAGCTGCCCAGAAATAAAATCAAAGAATCAGAAGCGGCAATTTACCTATCCGCCCTTGTGGAAGCTGTAGAAACGGAATTACTCAGTGTGGGCGTTTATATTGCCAAATAAACGTGTTATATATACATTCAGCTCTGTTAGAAAAGTTGTAGGGTAAGGGTAAAGTATTGCTCTAAAAGGGGCAATATGATCTTTTGATCAAATCACATTGCCCTGTGAGGCCTAATGGTAACCTGTTTCTCATTTGACCAAATTATTAGTCTCATAATTCAATGTGATTCACATATCTATCCTAGAGGATATTTGAATGCCCAAGTACAGAGCTGAATCATCGTATGTTTTGTCCTCAGATGGTATAGGTCTATTGAATATTATCTGAATCTAGGCTATGTTACATTTATATCATGAAATAGAGCCAAATTGCTGTGCTTCATCCTCTATCACTCTAATAGTTTGCTGTGGACCAAGGAGAAAATAGGTGTATCTTCCGCATAGGCTGCAACACTGATGACAGCTGAGTTCCAAGCCAATAGTAAAAGTGAAGCTGACAGCTTGCGATGTCTCAAACAGGGTTCTAAATATAGGAAGAATAACTGGGGAGACCCCTGGCAAGTTCCCCTGGTAATTGGGGCTACATCAGAGGTGTCCCCCATATACACCATTGTAGCAGACAAGCCTTCATAGAGTGTTTGTATGTGTTGGACGTAGCCCTATCTGCAGGGTCACCCCCAAACATTTTGCCTTCACCCTTCCTGTTTCCTGAATTCGTTTTTGTTGGCATTATGACTCTGTGCATTTTACCACTGCTAACCATTGCTAATGTGCTCTCTCCATAAAACATAGTAAAATTGGCTTACACCTGATTTACACATATAATTTACTTATAAGCCCCTGGTATATGGTAGTAGAGATACCCAGGGGCTGTAAATTAAATGCTACTATTGGGCCTGCAGCACTGATTGTGCCACCCACTAGAGTAGCCCTTTAAAACATGTCTCAGGCCTGTCATTGCAGCCTGCATGCAGGTTTAAACTGCCAATTCGACCTGGCAAATAAACCTTGTGCAAGGTCTAAACCTCCTTTTTTAATACACATACGTCAACCCTGTGATAGCCCTAAATAGCCCATGGGTCAGGGTGTGGTGTATTTAAAAAGTCTGATATGGGGGCGTGGCCAGCAGCCGAAGGCAATGGCCGCTTATTAGTGCGGCCCCATAACCCTTGCCGGTAATCCTGCCAAAATTCATCAAAACTCCGGTTCCAAACCCAAAGTATTCGACAGCATAAGCCCCGGGTGCCACAGGCTGCAACATCAGCGAATCAACTCAGCAGAAGTGCTGAATAACGACGTCTAAATTTGAACGATAATAGTGTGAAGCGGCGAAGAAAATGGCGGAGTCTATAGCCTCGATCGCCTAGCTGCGCCACGAAAGTGAAACCACAGCGACTTCTACTTCAGGCTCGGTCGGCGGCCTCGCCGATTGTGGCTGGGGAGTGCGGGAGGCGTAACCCTGGGACACAAAGCAACATCAAAACACTGAGGTGATTAAGCCGGTGCTGATTGCCTAGGGGGGATGCTGCGGGAACCGGGCCGCCAATGTCTAGCCGCCCGAGTCAGTGAGGAGTGACTGACTCAGAACAACATGATAAAGTTTGAGCCGCCCAGAGAGTTCAATTCGAAATTTGCTTGAGTCAAGGCCACTGACATGCCTCGCCGTCAGCAAACACGCCACTACCTGCGGCGCGGCAGGCGAAGAATGAGTCACAAAGAAAAGTAACCCAATGGGAGTCCGCAGACTTGCCTACCTGGGGGAGCCGGGGCCTTGGAGCTGCCGTGGCCGCACCACAAAATAAAGTTGCCAGCCTAGGGGTCGGTGGCCGCCGGTGCGAGCAGAGAAGCTCCGGAGCGCAAAGTGGTTGGGAAGCGGCACCGCGACCAGAACTGAGCCTACAACAACGCGCAGCGCTGCAGCAATAAATACCTCAAGGGAGTGCGAAGGCCCTGGAGGCGCAAGTTAGGTGGTCACGTAGCAACGAAGAGTTGCGACCACGCAGACGAAGATCGGTGAGTGCAAGCAGACGGGGGCATCGTTGAGCCGGTGTAGACGAGACGACGCCGGAAGTTGAAGCCTGCGAGGGTGGTTAAGCTGTGGGCTACGCGCCACTAGAACCAACATGAGGAGACCGGCTCAACGCGGGGTGGGGAAGGCAAACTGCTCTGCACGCCGAGACCGGTCTCCGGGGATGCCATATCGACCCGCGGTGGTGCTGGAGCGGGAGGGGCTTGGATCACTTTGCCTGCACGGTGAAGGCCGACAGACCCTCCCCCGGTGAGGAGGGGGAGAAAAACGGCCAGTGTAAAGCAGATTGAAGAGGGGTCTGAGAATCGCTTCAAACAACAGCATCAATAAACACCACTTAGAGAAGTGTCTGCCCACCTTCATCACTGCAAAAAGACCACATCATATTGGACCGCAAGAGTACACTGTGGCCCAGAATATACTGCCTACGCTATAATACAGAGTGCAGACACATGCTGAAGCGCTAAGAAGCAAATAACTAAAACAAGAGAGAACGCAAGACACAAGGAGGTGCGGCTTGTCCACGATCACTGCGTAGGGCGTGCGCCTAGCAGGGGGCAGAAACAAGGACCTGATCTAGAGGCAAAACTATCCTTGCCGGTAAACAAAAACCAGGAGGGACTGCCGGGTGGGAATGTAGACATCAGCCCACAACCTTACCACCAGATGAACGGAGAAATATACAGTCAAGAACAAAAAGTGGCAAACTGAAAGGGAGCAATCGCATATCACTCGACCTCAAAGAGCTAAATCAACAGATAAACAAGACGTGCGCAGCACTATATACCGCGAAACTGGGAACATCAGGCCAGCTGGTCAAATCCCAATAGCCCCCCAAACAGCAATACCACCTGGAGGCGGTGCAACTGTTAAAACTCGTCTCTCCCCTATTTGGATCAACCTCTCCCCCTCACAGAAACTCAAACAACAGCAGACATCCACCAATATAGGTGAAAAGGGGGACAGCAAACCGGCAAAATAAACGAAAAGCTAACAAAAAAGAAAGATTGCTTACTGCCAAACCAACACCATACAACCTCACACGTAATATTACCAACTGGATAGTTGTACGGCATAGTGCTTAACAAACGTAGAGAAACCAGACAGGCCGCGAAGGGCACATTGCCCCAAGGCAGGCGGCGGGGAGGACCGTGCAACACTCACGATCAAAATCCACGGAACACAAATCACACAAGTCAAAATGGCTTTGTGGTAAGGGAGGAAAGACAGCATTGTAAACAAAACTGGATAAATATGCCTGGACTAAAGGCGGAGAGGAACAAGAAACCACAAACCCACATGAACAGGCCTGTGCTCCCACCGGACAGCCAGAACTTACTCTACAAGACATTATGGCTGCCATTAACAATGTCTGCACCTCCCTAGAAGCGAGACTAGATGCAGTAAATATAGAAATCTCTCATGTTAGAGCTGATCTCCGAAACATGGACACCAGGGTCAGGAAGTGGAGGAAACCACCAAAACATTATCCACCGATACAGTCAGCCTTAAACAACAAGTACAGATGCTTCAAACCAAGCAAGACATGATGGAGGCCCAGCTGGATGACTATGAAGGAAGGGTGCGCCGAAATAATATACACATCCTCGGGGTGCCAGAACGTGCAGAAAGGCCAGCAATAGACCTATTTGTCGAAGACCTAATCAACAAACACTTGCATCCAGCGGGGCTGTCCAATTATTTCTCGATTGAAAGAGCTCATCGAGTCCCAGGTGGAAGGCCAAGACCTGGGCCCCTACGAGGCCAATAGTTGCCAGGGGTTTTATCTTTCGAGACTGGGATGCAATTTTGCAAACGGCACGCATGGTCCCGCCCACAAAATTTGAAAACAGCATGATCGCCTTCTTCCCAGACTTCACGATCAAAGTGCAAAAACTACGCCAAAGCTTCCTGGAAGTCAAAAAAGCACTAAGAGATAAGGGCACCAAATATGCAATGCTATTCCTGGCGAAACTAAGGATTGAAGCGGATGGGAAAAATTGGTTCCTCTCCACTCCAGAAGAAGCTTGGGACTGGCTCGATGGCTGGCGACAAGTCGGGAACTCAGGCAAAGATAGACGCTTAAGGCAAAAATGGAATCGGACCAAGCAACCCCAATATATTGGTAACGACACAGATCAGGGCACGACAGAATCAGAAGTGAAAGAATAAAGCAACTTTCTACAAAGAAACACCATAACACTAAATCCATGGCTCCAGATACCCTGATACAACAAACAGGCCTCTATTTTAGAGAAAACATGGGCTCGGTGAAATCACCACAAATAATATGGCAGGCCTTCAAAACAGTGTTAAAGGGCCAAGCCATAGCATGCCAAGTGGGGCACAACAAGGAAAGGAGGCGGAAAATAGAGCAACTCGAACTCAAAATACTAGACAGTGAGACAGAATACACGCAAACCCCCAATGAAACAAACAAACATAAATTAAACATCAAACAACTTGAATACAAAGCCCTGGTAATAGAGGCCGCTAAAGCCAAAAATATGGCAACCCAACACAAAATATACAAACTAGGAGATAGAGCGGGTACACTGCTTGCTTGGCTAGAGAAACGGCAACAAGCGGTGCACTGGGTCCCCATGTTCCAAATTAACGATACCCATATCAACAGAGATCCACAAGAGATAGCAGAGGCTTTTGCCGATCATTACGAAAGGCTCTATACCCCGGTCGTTGAAGCCACCGCAAAAGACTCGCAGCAACTGCTCGCAGATACCCCCCTGTTGACCCTGACCCTAAAGATAGGGACTCGTTAGAAGGAGATCTTACAAAGGAAGAAATCCGTTCAGCAATCGGCAACATACAATCAGGGAAGGTGATGGGGCCCAAAGGACTCTCAATCGAATTCCCCAAAGCTACCGCATCCCAGACCGCACCACATTTGCGTGAAATGTTCCTCGAAAGTAATGAGAAAGGGGCTCTACCCGAAGACCAAAGGCTAGCCTCTATAGTGGTCATACACAAAAAGGGGAAACCAGCCGAAGACTGCAACTCCTATGGACCGATCTCCTTAATAAATGTCGAGGCCAAAATCCTCGCTAAGATAAAGGCCTCCCGACTTGCTCCCATCATCACCAAGATAGTACATGCGGACCAATCGGGCTTTATGCCCGACCGCAACACTGCATTAAATATCCGTCGACTACATAACGTCCTAGGTCGGAAAAATACAATAGCAGAAGACGCTGTAATATTATCATTAGATGCCAAAATGGCATTCGACACAATCGAATGGCTCTATCTATTTGAAGTCCTGCACCGACTGGGATTCGGCCCCAAATTTCTTAAATGGGTTAGGCTTCTCTACACTTACCTCAAGGGGCAAGTCAGAGTGAACAGCCACACCTCACGGGTATTCCCGCTGAGTGAGGTACGAGACCAGGGTTCCCCTTATCGCCACTGATCTTCTCCCTGATGCTGGAACCACTTACAACCTGGGTCAGGGGCGATACACTGCTCAGAGGCTTGAAGTGGGTGGAGGGACACGAGGATAGAATATCCCTATATGCTGACGACATCCTGCTGTACCTTGCGTAGCCGGCAAGATCACTAAACCGAATCCTCCACATTTTCATGAATTTCGGCAATTATTCAGGATACCCCATTACCTGGTCCAAATCGGTAATCTATACACTCCATGTATCAAATCCAAAACTGCCACCAGAATGTGTTGCCACAATTGCAGAGGAGTGTTTCCCATACCTCGGTATATATATAATCCCCGACCCATAGCTTTTTTACACCAAAAATCTAGCGAATCCCCTAAGCAGATTGCAAAATGACATGCGTCACTGGAGGACACTACCCCTGTCTCTGCTAGGACGAGCAGCACTGTTCAAAATGCTGGCACTGCCGCGTTTTTATATATCCTACAAAACAGTCCGATCAAGGTTCCGAGGCCTACTTTGAAAGTATTGACATTGAACTCAGAACACTACTCTGGGACGGCAAAACACCACTTATTGCCACACATAAACTAACAAGTAGCTGGTACGATGGTGGAATACCACTTCCCAATTTAGGACTCTATTATTGGGCTGCCCAACTAGTTGTTATTAATTAATGGGTGTATAGTTCCCTGACAGAACCTGCACTTCACTTGGGTAGACTCCAGATGGGGAAGGAGGGACACAACGGGGCCCAATACTCCAAACCTAAAAAAGACTGTTACACCGGCCTCACGGCCCTAACGGTTGATATTTGGCAACAGGCAAATAAAACACTCGGATGGCACGGAACAATAACCCAAGCTACCCCACTATGGTCAACACAGCGATTGGGTACGCTAAGCGCACAGCCGGGATATGATAAGTGGGACACCATCAGAATTTTTACCGTTAGTGACCTGTGGAAAAGAGGGACAATTCTCCGTTTCTCAGACCTACCAAAGAGATATAATCTAGCCCAACAGGAAGTGTTTCGATATATGCAAATCCGACTTGCACTTATCGCAAATATCCCTGCACAAGGGGAGGTACCGGAAGCGCCCCCACTAGAAGATAGGCTCTTGTCCGAACACATGACCAAGAAAGCGATATCCCTGACATACCAAAAACTGTGTAATAACCTACCCGACCCACTCACACGACTCCATGATCACTGGCAGGAAGCCAGTGGGCCGCTCGAAGATGACGAGTGGCAAGTGGCGTTGATGTCCCCCGTGAGGCGACCATACCACTCAGACTCTGTCTTATCCAGCTCAAAAGTTTACATAGAACATACCGAACCGGGGCCACGCTAACTAAACTAGGGCGCAGGGAAAACACACATTGTCTCTGACACTGCGCAGAGGAAGCAACATTCCATCATGTGCTATTGAGCTGCCCCACTATATCACCATTCTGGCGACAGATCACACGACAAAGGCAAAATGCAATGGGGAAAGAAATCCCACTAACACCCAAATTGGGACTCCTCAATATATGGGATGCTACAGATCTCACTAGTATAGAACAACAATGGGCTACACTGGGGTTCACATTGGCCAAACGTAATATAGCTATGCGATGGGGGGCAGAGAACCCACCAACAACGGGGCTGGGCGAACGACATGGACAAATGCATGATTGCAGAGAAAGAGTTTTGTTTACATAGCGAGACGTTAAGCTGTCCGATTCTGTGGAAACTGGAATCACAAAATGAAGTAAGCCTGTTTACCGCTTTTTGAAAGATGCTCCATTGCGGCCCCTCTTAAGCCATGTGACAACATTCTTATTTATTACTAACAGGAACCGGCTTCCAATAAATCGGCAGCAAGCAACGTGGACGCATTAGTTAAAGCATCGCAGGCTCGGTGAAAGTAAGTGTCCATCCTTGTTCCCATGGCCACAAAGTAACTAAATACCCAAATTTATGTACACAACTGATGGAGCATTCATTTTCATTTTAGATTGTGCCTTCTACATTCTAACTTGGCTTCCAGTAAATCGGCAGCAAGCAATGCAAACGCATTACTAAAAGCCGGCCGGCTCGGCGAAATTAAGTGCCTGTCCTTGTTCCTCTGGCTACAAAGTAACTAAATACATCATTTTATGTACACAACTGATGGTGGATTCACTTTCATTTTAGATTGTGCCATCTACATACTAACTTGGCTCTTCGAGCCTGAAACGTTCGAAATTATTCCTCTGCTTGATCAGGTACTTTTGAGGAGATTTTATCCCAAAATGTTAACACTTGGGAAGTTTAGAGTCCCTTCTTATTCATAATTCATACCCCCTCTTTCCTCAGATAAACCAGTCCACGCCCTGAAGAGAATCCCACAAACCACCCTGGGAATCGAAACGCGTCTGCATTACACAACGCGGGGACTTTTGCATCTAATTAAGTTGCCCCTAGTAGAAATGTTATTTGAATTTTCTTACTACTGGGCCTAATGGCTTTTTCCTCGCGGGTAGCAGCAATCTAAATGTGCAATTTGGATGTTAAAGGCTGTCCTAGTAGCTGCTACTTTTGTGAATTAAGACTGGTGTTATATTGTATATATAATTGTTTTTGTGCATCATTCTTCATGGATTGTTTGTTTTATCACATTACCTTATCACAAAGCTCTCATGTTTTTGTCATATTTGTTCGTTTAACATGCATAATTTGTACTAATTGAAATGTATCCGTACTTACCTGACCCATGAAAAATGTGGATAAAGGTTAAAAGAATGAAGTAGCAAATAAATGCTTGAAGTCCATATTAATTGAATTTATGGTCTTTAGTCTGTTAAATTGTTTTAACAGCATTTGAATGTGACGGCTAGGACAACTCTTTTTCCTGTTACTTTTAGAAAGTTAGAATTTTTTTGTCCTAATCATTCGGTTCCTGCAGCATGTGATTAGCTGGTAGTTGGCCTTTGTGTATTCCTCCCAGACAGTGAGACAAAGGGGGACTAGATGTTGGCAGGATAGGCATCCTGCGAGGATCGCTGGGGCAGAGCTGTTTCCCGCTCACTTACATTTCAAAGGGCTGCCTCCAGCACACTCACAAAGGAACTTGACACTAGGTTTTTGTCACCACTTGGAGCCTCGACAGGGGAAGGAAAGAAGTTTCCACAGCCAGATGTGGGGGTGGCCTAGAAGCTTCTCCCACTTCAAAGGCTGGCACCATGTATAAATATTGGACCCTCAGACCAACACTTCAGGTCACTCCTGGACCTGCGGAGGACACTCAAAATGACTGCCTTGTATTCCAGAGAACTGCCCTACTGCTTTAGGCCAGCTTTGTACCCCAGAGGACTGCCCTGCTGCTACCAGAGGACTACCCTACTGCTATCAGAGGACTGTACTGCTGCTTGAAGTTGACTTGTACCCTCAGAGGACTGCTCTAGTGATTGACCCCTCCCTTGCTGCTTGATCCTAGGACTACCAGACTGTCTCCAAGGGCTAGTTGGCTGACCTCATGTTCTGAGATACAGGGACACAACAAGCTCCAACAACCTTGAACACTGCACCTGGACATTGCCGAAAGTGAGGCCTGCCCTCCAAGTCGTGCCCAACCAGTCCTGGACCCTTGGAAGGGGTGTAAAGTTGCCCAAACCTGAAACTTTGAACTTGGAACATTTTCAACCAAAATGTTGGCCTGAGAACTAACAGAAGACTTTGGGTTAAGGAGTTAAGCACAGGTTAATTTTGTGACTTTTGTGATTCAACCTGATAGGGATTGTGATTTTTACTTAAGAAGGATCATCGCCATCCTCAAAAAAAATCACAATTTCCTACAGTATGCATGGGAATACATGAGCCGTAAGCTATACCAGTTGGCGTTGCAGATACAAATTGTCAGGAGACACTGTCAAATTTATTCTCTGCATTCAATAGGATCCTCCCATCTGGTACTGTGTGGGTGGTAGTGTCCCAGAGGGAGACAATACCATGCTGCATTGGATATACACAATTGGCAAGTCTTGATCCCCCTCGATTGGCAGAAACTGTAAAATAAATTTTAGAGGCACCGTTAATAAGTGATATGGGTTGACAGAAAGAACCGAGCCTTGAATGCTTACCTTTTTTCAGAAACACTGCAGTAAATGTTTCACACCACGTCAACGGTGCCGACCAACCTACTTCGAAGGACTGAAGCAGACATAACAAATATGGTGACTGAACCTTAATTAACACTTTATGAAACTCAGCGGGAATAGAGACAAGTACAGCCGCCTTTCCATTCGACATAGAAAGAATTGCGTTCCTGACCTCTTCTAAGGTTAATAAGGACTCTAAAGTATTACTCACAGTTTCTATGATTACGTTTGTATTCACTGGCTCAAAATTCTTATTAGTACCTGATAGGGAGGCAGACATATCATCTTTATATAAATCCATATAATGTTAAAAGAAACTCAGAGAATATTTGGGGTACCAGAAACCGTCTCAGCCTAAGTATCTATTATAATTGTAATATGATTGCTATTATCCTGATCCTTAACCTGCAGTGGTAATATGCATTCCATATTCTTGCTATTCTCAAAATGCTTAAAACAAGTGTCTCTTGCCAATCTAACTGTTTTGTTCCAAGTTGACGTTCTGAAGTTCAGTTTTAGTCAAGCAATTGAAAAGTCTCAAGCTTGTAAGGGGCCAGAATGGCGCTTTGAATAAGGAGGGGCAATTTCCCTACCCACTCTTCTGGCATTTTGAATGACTGAATTCATGAGTACATTACAAAGTGTATTGACATTATATTTGATTTCTCTATTCTTATATACAGTAAAATTGAGAGGTGCATCTCTAACTAATGCTTTCATAGTATGCCACACCATAGATGGAGTAGTAGACCCATTGTTCACTGAAAAGAAATTGCACAAAGTTTTGGACATATATTCTTCCTACTAAAAAGAGTGCCTTTTCAAACAAAAGAAGGTGGGAGCACACTGCCTCACATGTGAGGCAGTGTGCTCCCACCTTCTTTTCGTTTGAAAAGGCACTCTTGAGCTAATGAGATGACGTGCTCTGCCTGATGCACCTGCGCCCAGTGATTGGTACAGACATCTGAGAAGAGTTTGGGCAGCATTTCCAACACCCCCAAAACAATGTGTTGTTCTTTACTGAAGAAGGACAACTATCCTGAAACAAGTGTCTAGAGATACACATTACTGGCTGCACAAACAAGGGTGAACAACTAAAGACTGTCACTGAAGTAAGAGTTATCATGAATTGCATTTACCAACATGCCCTGGGGCGAACAGACTGCTGGGATGTGAGGCAGCGTGCTGCCACCCTCTTTTTGTTTGAAAAGGCTCCCTTGAGCTAATGAGCTGACGTGCTCTGGCTGATGCACCTGCGCCTAGTTAGTGGTACAGAGATCTGAGAAAACTGTGGCCAGCATTTCCAGCACCCCAAAACAATGTGTTGCGCTCTACTGAAGAAGGACAACTATCCTGAAACACATGTCTAGAGATACACAGCACAGGCTGCACCAACAAGGGTGAAAAACTAAAGACTATCACTGTTGGAACTGGCCCTTTTTGCAGGGTTATCCCCAAACCTTTTGTCTTCCGCCTGTATTTTTTCTGACCTGTTTTTGTTGGTTTTATGACTCTTGGCACTTTACTATTGCTGATCAGTGCTAAAGTGCATGTGCTCTCTCTTGTGAACTTGGTAAGATTTGTCTACACCTGTTTGACATATTTAATTTACCTGTAAGTCCCTTGTACAGTGGTATCCCATATACCCACCAGTGCCTGTAAATTAAATGCTACTAGTGGACTTGCAGCGCTGCTTGTGCCACCCACCGAATTAGCCTTCAAACCTGTCTCAGGCCTCTGCCGCTACAGGGCCTGCGTGCGCAGTTTACTGCTGCAGTGACATGGCATTTAAAGTGGTTGCCATGTCTGAAACTCCCCTTTTACTAAATATAAGTCACCCCTAAAGTAAGCCCTAGCTAGCCCTATGGGCAGGGTGCTGTGTAGGTAAAAGTTAGGACATGTGCCTTAACTGTGTGGCATGTCCTGGTAGTGACACACAGCCTATTTGGTTTCTCACTGCTGTGAGGCTGCTCCTCTCATAGGTTTTCATTGGAAATTCCCTGATATGTGCTTCAGTGGTAATTTCTGATATGAAAGGGGTAGTGTGGCCATGTTTGGTATGTTTGGAATAGTAGTAATAAATCCTGCTTATTGGTGAAAGCGGATTTGTTATTACTATTTTAGAAATGCCAGTTTTAGAAGTGGGCACTTCTGTGTGCTTATGACTCTTTGTGCCCTGCCTGGTTGTGTATTCAACGTCTGGTTTAGACTGACAGGAGAAGGGGATTTGCATTCACTCTAAACAGTCACAAGGGGGGGTTGAAGTGTGCCCTTCCTTTCCTGGGTGACTCAGGGCTGGGCTGAATAGACCTTGGCTGCATTTAGATTGGTGGGAGGAGTTTCCCTGGCACCTGCATTGGCCTGGTCTGCATTTAGAGTGGTGGGAGGAGTTGCACCTGCACCTGATTAGAGCTGTGCCTTACTTTCACAATGCTGTCTCCGCCCCCATAGAGTGTGTCTGCAGCCAGGGCCTGGGATTGAATGGGGGTGTTGTGCACTTCTGAAAGTTGTTTGAAGTGCCCCCAGAACAAAGACTTTTGGACTATAAGTACAGGGGCCGTGACCCCATGATGGTGGACACTGCATGGGACTTGTAACCAGACGCTGCTGGCTCTACATGCTGCACATTTCCAGGAGGTATCTGTTAGGCTGCCAGAAGAAACCGCCATGGGACTTCTCTGTGTTATGCTGACCTGCTAAGAAGGACCCTGTGTGCTGGATTACTGCCTGCACTCCTGCTTTGGAGCCCCCCAGTGCTCTTCGAGGAGTGCTGTTTATGCTCCCAGCCTCTTGATGTGACAATCATGTGTGGTGAACGCTGTATGTGGTCACTGTGAAAGGGAAAGCGCGTGAGGAGTGCTTTGGGAGTTGCCTGCCTCCCAACTTGTTTAGCGCTGTCTTGGGGCCATTTTCCCTCATGTTTTCATCCATAGTGCATGTGGAGCGCTGCATGAGGGCTGCTGAGGCGAAGGTCCAGAGGACGCATTGCTCTTGTTCCCTTTCCCGTCCCACGCAGCATAGACGGTGCGTGCATCAGCTGGGGAAAGCCGTGGGGAGAAGGAGTCGCATTGGCGTCTCCGGACACGGCCCCGGCAGGGAAGAGGCTGAATAGCAACCCTCAGTGATGAAGTGCGGCCCCGCCCGAGTCCCAGGAGAATGCGGAAGCTGGCCTGGAGCTGCTACCGCTGGGGGGCCTCGTGGAAGAGGCCGCCGACACAACCAGCGAGTACGTAGCCAAGCGCGGCTGGGAGACTGAGGTAAGAAGGGAGCCGCGACGGGCAATCTGAGGCTCCACTCTCGGCAGGCACAATTGCATCGCAGTAAGGCCACTTTTATCCCCAGAGTGGCCCCTTTGTCGAGCCTCACTAAACAGTGGTCTGGGAGGCCCTGAGGGGTCCCGGATACTCGGCAACGCCCGCCACAGTCTCAAAGAAAGCTGCTTGGGTGGCAGCAGCTGTTCCTCACGCTCGCGGTCAGCTGCCTGTGTTGGTATACACCTTGGGGGCACTTGCCTTCAGTAATAAGAGACCGGGGAGAGTCCTGGACGGAGGCCCCAGTTCCCTTCAGGGAAATTCACCAGAACTACTGCATATGCTGTTTTTTGTAGGTGGGCAAGGGAGCCCTGCCACCTACGTGTTATGGAAGATTACCGTATTATGGGTATTAGAAGCACAGAAGCACTGAATTCAGGGTGATAATGGATGTTACCTCGTAATAATGGGTGATTATGTGTTTTACTCCTTACATGCTTCATGTTTTTGAACATACTTGGGGATGAGGTGTTTTATTTATGTAATGGTGGTTTTGTAACATGTGCAATCTATGAGTATTTACCCTATTGACCTATCTACGCTGTTATGACCATTGCCTAGTGGCAAAGTGATGTTATGATCTATGTGACATGATGACAAGTTCCTAGTGGCACAGTGATTTATGTCATTATGGTCTAAAGTGTTTTATGTACAATACAAAGGATATTTTTATATAACCTTGTGTGGAGTCTCTTTGTGTGGTGTGCCTAGTGTGTCACTGGTGTGGGTGTGTGTTGCGCAAACACTTTACACATTGCCTCTGGGATAAGCCTGGCTGCTCTGCCAAGCTAGCAAGGGGATGAGCAGGGGTTATCTTGTGTGTTTAACTCCCTTGCCCTGACTGGGGTGGTGGGTTCTGCCTGGCTTAGGTGCATACCCTAGCCAACCAGAAACCCCATTTCTAACAATCACTGAAGTAAGTGTTATTATGCACTGCATTTACCATGATTCATTGAGGAGAACTGAGTGCTGGGATGTGAGGCAGTGTGCTCTCACCCTCTTTTTATTCTTGATCCTGAACATTTTGTAGGATTGACCTATCAAATGGCCATCGCCTCATTTTGCCTTGATTCAAAGAGTGCTCTTGGGAAATAAACAGCATCAAGGGATTGTGATCTGAGATAATGCAAGGATGGAGTATTATTGAGACAAGTGGAGTTAGATATTGGATATACAAGTGAGATCTATCCTAGTATACCCTAGCATCAATCTGTGAATTTACGGTCAGAGTAAAATCCCCACAGACCATCAATAGCCCTTTTTCAACTGGCCAGTTCCGGTAATAGTTGTTGAAACATTGAGGGATCATCATAATAAGTTCCATATTTTGAACATACAGTAAAAGCATCTGTACCTCTATCACTTCTAGGATTAACCCATCGTGTGTTTTAGGCACTGCCATGACTTAGAGAGTGATAAAATGGCTACTCCTCTAGTTGGACTGTAGTGAGTAGAGAGGCCCAGCAGTTGGTAATTCAGGGTTTGCAAATAGTTCATCTTTGTTTTTAATAAAATAATTTTCTGGAGGCATAATATTTCGGCTTATATACATTGTCATTTAAATTTGACCATTCATATTTAGATAAGATGCTAATGCTGTTTCTTTCCTGATTACCTATTCGACGTATTACTTTTTTATGATGTTGCTCTTACTACTAACAAACTATATAATCCCAGCCCCTAGATATACATCTGTAAAAAATATTGTTGCCCAGAGATTTTCATTTTTGATTTGTATTTTTGGATCATTAGAGAAGAAATTAGCTTGGGTAGACACTGCTGAAACGGTCCGAATTTTTCTAAACGACATTTTTAAAATGGCGGATGTGTCGCAGTGATGATGTAATATTTCAGGAACCATGAGACCCACATACTTCATTTTGGTGTCAAAACATAGGTTTTAGGGGGCAAGTAGTCTTACAGAGTGTTAGGAGTCTTACCTCAGAGCTTGCACAGGTACAGAACAATGTACTTTCCCAATGCCCCTCTCAGAATTACCCCACAACCAAAGTGTTCTGGTTGCGGAAAAAACCCCAAGGGGGGAAAAGGGGATTTGGTAAAATAATAAAGAACAAGAAGAGATTGCCACGGGTTCTCTGGTTCCTGCTTCCTCTTGCCTCTGTTCTTTCTATTCTGCCATGTGACTGGAAGATTCTAGGAACTAAGCTAATAGAGACTATTAGTTTTCCCTTTGTTATTACATTAACCTTATTCCACTATAATCTTAACTGATTTTAAACGTACCCTATTCTGCCCAGGCTTGTGCTCCTCTTCTGAGTTAGTCTAGCTGTCTTTTCATTTTATGGTTGACTTGTGCTTGTAATTTTTATCTCTCTTTCTCGTTTTATGCTTACAGGTACCTTTAGGAAACTTCAAGAACACGGTGAGTATTATCTCTCTTGTCTTTAAATTGCTACTCTATAAAGTTTTTAGTCTTAGCAACAATAAACTGTAAACCTTGATATCAGAAAATAACGTTAAAGTACTTAGCTCTGTGAACTCTGTGAAGGTTGAACTCCGAAGTGAAGAAATCCTGAAGAATCCTTGTCAGAAGACTGACACGAGTAGCATTTCTTCTTCTGTCAAAGGAGCGCTGTATCCTTCAAATGGTTCTTTTTAAGAAATGCGATTCTGCGCAAACTCTAACGGTGAAACACACCCCACTAAACGACACGTGAAAGGTGTGCTCAAGGAGAGGAATAACTGCGCATTCTCAGAGTTGGAATAATCCTTTCCGACGACGTATGGAAGGAGATTGTGAGGGGAAATGCTACTGCACAAACTCAGAAAAGGAATACTGGGTTTGGAGCAAGGAGGAAGTGTTGGCTTGCTACCGCGGAGAAGACTAGTACGACGAAATCAATGCCCACTACCCTAACTAATTCCGACGGAACTGCCGTTAGGTAGGTGCTCCTTCTGGGTTTACTTCAGGTGAAGTGCGAGGGTTCTAGAAGCCACGCTCTTCAAATAGAACTTAAGTTGGCAGATAAGAAATAATCTAGACTACTAGACTACTCAACATTTGCAACGGTCAGCCATCTTGGAGTTATTTTCACTCCATAATTTACTCCACGAGCAAGCTTTTCTCTTTTTAAACAAGGCACGCGGGCTTCCATGAATAATTGTGCAGATTGAGCATCTCTTGATTCTGTGGATCCTGACATAGAGACAGAAAATAACTCAGAGCAACCCTTCCTCTATTTTCCAAATTGGCAGCTATGATAGAGCAAGAAGATACATATATAGAAATAAAATAAATAATAATGTTTTTTAATCCTTTTATGTATACACCAAACAATGTTTATGATCTGAAAATGGAAAACAAATGCTTATCACTGCTGTTTTACACACAGTTTCATAGTTCACTTTATTTATTTGTTTCGGCAATCGCTCGTGGTACATTTGCAGAATGCTGAACATTTGAGAAGAGCATATCGACAGGGACATCTTTTTGGAGCACAGGTTTTTCAAGTACATGCACATGTAAGTTCTGTGGGTAGAGGCTTTAGAAATTTCATAGGTTTTAGCACCCCATCAGTATCTTCCCAATCAAATTCACACGGATCTTTCTCTACATATGCATGATCCGAAACATTTGCACATCTTCTGATCAAGTACAACGCTCTATTAATGTGTCCACGTACAGAACATAGCAAACACAAGGAAATGATGGACGGAGTGCTGAAATTTTTCAGACACTCACCTCCAGTCACAGAGCTGGGTTGAATCCATCATCATTCTTTAGCTCACTTCGCCACCCCAGTTTGGACCGAGCCATATGAAAATCAGTCTTGACCCTGTGCCTCATGGGAACAGTCCAGCCCGAACTGCCAAGCCAGGTCCTCCCTGCACCGGAAACAAGCATTTTGGGACCGGTTTCGGGGTAACACCCCTCATCAGCCAGGCTAGCTTGAATCCAGTGGCAAAGTGAGCAAGGGACCCACGTCTGGGCCTACCCTGCCTACTTAGAGCGAACAAAGCAAACACAAGTAGATGATGGACGGAGTGCTGAAACTTTTCAGACACTCATCCCAGTCACAGATCTGGGTCGAATCCATCATCATTTTTTAGCTCACTGTGCCACCCCAGTATGGACCCAGCCATATGCAAATCAGTCTTGACACTGTGCCTAATGGGAACAGTCCAGCCCGAAATCCCAGGCCAGGTCCTCCCTGGACCGGAAACAAGTATTGTGGGACCGGTTTCGTGTAACTCCCCTCATCAGCCAGGCTAGCTTGAATCCAGTGGCAAAGTGAGCAAGGGACACATGTCTGGCATACCCTGCCAACTTAGGGTGAACGAAGCAAACACAAGGAGATTATGGACGGAGTGCGAAAACTTTTCAGACACTCACCCCCAGTCACAGATCTGGGTTGAATCGATCATCATTCTTTAGCTCAATTCGCCACCCCAGTTTTGACCCAGCCATATGAAAATCAGTCTAGACCCTGGACCTCATGGGAACAGTCCAGCCCAAACTTTAGCCTGGACCGGAAACAATCTACATCATTCAAATGGCGTAGGGCCTCTTCCATGTAGAGAGTTTTAGGCCATAACACTATATTGCCCCCTTTGTCCGCCTTGTTGATGATCAAATTGGTGTTGGTCTTTAATTTGGGCATGAGATTAGAATATTGCACATCCAAATGATTCCTTTGATTTTCTTTTTGTGAGACCGTTCTATTTAGTTCCTTTAGGTCTTGAATAACACAATCACTAAAAACGTCTATAGCGTCTTTGGGCATAATAGGAATGAAAGAGGATGGCAGACTGAATGGGCTGTTGGATGGACTGCTACAGGATATGCCATGTTCCCTCAGTTCATCTTGTGTGGAGGTTGTTGTGGAAGTGTCATCATTGGCCAAGGAGTGCATCGTCCTGAGTGTGTTAATGTCAGATACCTTGAGAGTAGATGAAGATATTGTGGATTGTATGATATTGGAGGAAACCTCTGTAGCATTTTTCAATTTGAAATATTTACAAAGCTTGAGTTTTCGAATGAATTTAAATATATCCACTCTAGACTGGACATAACTGAAGCTGTTGTTAGGGCAAAAGGAAAGACCCAGTGACAGTAACTGCATTTCTGCTGTAGATAGTACAGTGCAAAAACAACAATTGATGGACAGAATGCAGAACAATGTCATACATTCACCCCAGTACAGAGATCTGGGCCTAAATCCATCGTTTTTTTGCTCACCATGCCATTACAGTTTGAACCCAGCCGTATGCAAATCAGTCTTGACCCTGTGCCTCATGGGAACAGTCCAGCCCGAACTGCCAAGCCAGGTCCTCCCTGCACCGGAAACAAGCATTTTGGGACCGGTTTTGGGGTAATACCCCTCATCAGCCAGGCTAGCTTGAATCCAGTGGCAAAGTGAGCAAGGGACCCACGTCTGGGCATACCCTGCCTACTTAGAGCGAACAAAGCAAACACAAGTAGATGATGGACGGAGTGCTGAAACTTTTCAGACACTCATCCCAGTCACAGATCTGGGTCGAATCCATCATCATTTTTTAGCTCACTGTGCCACCCCAGTTTGGACCCAGCCATATGCAAATCAGTCTTGACACTGTGCCTCATGGGAACAGTCCAGTCCGAAATCCCAGGCCAGGTCCTCCCTGGACCGGAAACAAGTATTGTGGGACCGGTTTCGGGTAACTCCCCTCATCAGCCAGGCTAGCTTGAATCCAGTGGCAAAGTGAGCAAGGGACACATGTCTGGCATACCCTGCCAACTTAGGGCGAACGAAGCAAACACAAGGAGATTATGGACGGAGTGCTAAAACTTTTCAGACACTCACCCCCAGTCACAGATCTGGGTTGAATCGATCATCATTCTTTATCTCAATTCGCCACCCCAGTTTGGACCCAGCCATATGAAAATCAGTCTTGACCCTGGACCTCATGGGAACAGTCCAGCCCAAACTTTAGCCTGGACCGGAAACAATGATCCTGGGACCGGTTTCGGGGTAACACCCCTCATCAGCCAGGCTAGCTTGAATCCAGTCACAAAGTGAGCAAGGGACCCACGTCTGGACATACCCTACAAACTTAGGGCTGGACTGTTCCCACGAGGCACAGGGTCAAGACTGATTTTCATATGGATGGGTCTAAACTGGGTGGCATGGTGAGCAAAAGAACAATGGATTTAACCCAGGTCTATTGACTGGGGGAGAATGTTTGATTTGCTCTGCATTCCGTCTATCATCTGTGTGTCTTTTGCTTTCTCGCCCTAAATGCGCCGGGTATGCCCAGAAGTGGGTCCCAGGCTCACTGTGCCACTGGATTCAAGCTAGCCTGGCTGATGAGGGGTGATTCCCCGAAACCGGACCCAGGATGCTTGTTTCTGGTCCAGGGAGGACCTGGCTTGGCAGTTCGGTCTGGGCTGTTCCCATGAGGCACAGGGTCAAGACTGATTTGCATATGGCTGGATTTAAACTGGGGTGGCATGATGAGTGAGCAAAAGAATAATTGATTTAACCCAGATATATTAACTGGGGGAGAATGTTTGATTTGCTCTGCATTCCGTCCATCATCTGTGTGTCTTTTGCTTTCTGGCTCTAAGTGCGCCGGTTATGCCCAGACATGGGTCCCGGGCTCACTGTGCCACTGGATTCAAGCTAGCCTGGCTTATGAGGGGTGATTCCCTGAAACCGGTCCAAGGATGCTTGTTTCCATTCCAGGGAGGACCTGGCTTGGCAGTTCGGTCTGGACTGTTCCCCTGAGGCACTGGGTCAAGACTGATTTGCATAAGGCTGGGTCTAAACTGGGGTGGCATGGTGAGCAAAAGAACAATGGGTTTAACCCAGATCTATTGACTGGGGGAGAAGGTTTGATTTGCTCTGCATTCCATCCATCATCTATGTGTCTTTTGCTTTCTCGCCCTAAGTGCACTGGGTATGCCCAGATGTGGGACCCGGGCTCACTGTGCTGCTGGATTCAAGCTAGCCTGGTTGATGAGGGGTTAGGCCCCGAAACCGGTCCCAGGATGCTTGTTTCCGGTCCAGGGAGGACCTGGCTTGGCAGTTCCGTCTGGACTGTTCCCAGGGTCAAGACTGATTTGCATATGACTGGGTCTAAATTGGGGTGGCATGGTGAGCAAAAGAACAATGGATTTAACCCAGATCTATTGACTGGGGGAGAATGTTTGATTTGCTCTGCATTCCGTCCATCATCTGTGTGTCTTTTGCTTTCCCATATACAGAACATGACATTAGTGGGAGATCAGTTAGCGGGACTCATCTCTTGAACTCACTGTACCGAAGATCGTCAAATGTGTGAAAGTTAGATCTCATTTTCCACACAAGCACAAGGTATTTTTATGTGTCTTTAAAATCACATTCTTCTTCCGTCTCAGAAAATCCTTTTATAAGCTTCACAGGTTCAGCAGTTAAGCTCCAAGCTTTGTTCCAATTTTGCTCATAGTGTCATCACCCATAAGAATATGTGCCTTGATAAGAACACTGGGCATCTCTGGGTCACATTTCTTGTATAGAATATGAAGGGGGATTATGTGTCTTTTCTCACCTGTTCCATAACGTATCCATAACTCTGACAATCCTTGACTTATGAACATTGCAACAAATCTAAGTAACACAATAATAACATCTGTGTCATTTGACAGTACAATGACTCGATTGCAACCATTTCGCATAGCCCACTCAACATGTGGCAAAGCTCTAAGGTCAGCTTCCTCCAATTTGCTGTTCAGTTCTTGAACAATATGGCCCATACCTTTTGAATATTTCTCTGCAGGCACCAAATCTTCATTGACAATCATTCCACTTGCAATAATTGGAATTTCAGTGTTCACTGAAGCATCAGCAATGTTTTGGAGAGTTGACATCTCCAAGTTCATCTTGTTCAATGTTGATGACCAGAATTTATCAAGTTGCACATGTATAGGTGTCGAATACTTGATGTAGGCATAGTAAATTGTTCTACTTGTAGACATTCTTCTGATTCTCTCACATTCTTTGACAGATAGTTCAAGATAACAGTCAAAGACAATGTGCAGTTCTTGCAATGTGCACACTGACTTTGATATCTGTAGAACAGTCTGAATGACCTCTCCAAAGTTTTGCATGGATGAAATCTTGAGCATTCGCACTTGTGACATATAGTCCACAAAAACTGCAGTTTTCAATGAGCACACCTTTTTAATTTAAATTCTTCAGGTGAAAGGTTTTTTTCAAGCTCTTCTGCGAGTTTGTGCTTCACTGGTTTGGCTGCAGCATCTCCATCAAATAATGCGTTTGTTGGAAGAAGATCATGCGACAGAATGTCCCTGATAAATTCACCCTTTCTTTTGCTAATCGATTTCTGTTTGCTTGCGCAATTCTTTTTTGTAACCTGTTATGTAGTGGCTGGTTGGACGAAACTCTTACTATGGCAATTAAAGCGTGGAAGTTTAGCTTTAGTGATTATGTCAAACAGATTTTTCTCTTTCAATGCAAATCTCTCCTGCTTCAGTTCTGCATATAGTTTCGAACCATGTTCCAGGACATCTAGTAGACGTGTCTTTATATCGTTATCCACATATTGTTTAGTCACACAGGCTCAGTCATTTCAAAGGGGTTTCCTTGCTGCTGCATGAAATGAAGAAGGCTGTCAACATGTTTATTAAAACGTTCCTCTCTCTTTCCCACAAGTTTGTGGTGAGGAACAGTTTCACGATGGTTCATTAATTTTGAATTTGTCATCTCTCTGAAAACATTGCAAATAGAAAGGACTTCATGGTAAACTAGCATTGCACCTTCACTCTCTGTCTTTCACCACAAAATATCTTTGGATGAATTTTCTGTGGAGGTATAGTTTTTCTGCCTCTAGTTTTTTCTTTTTCTCCAAATGCCAGGACCCATATATCAGTTAGTTTATGCAATCGAATTCGCTAAACACAGTAACCAGTGGATCTACAGTCGTCACGTGCAGCTCCCAATCACCTTCCTGATCAGCATGTGCCATTTTTTTTACTAGAGCTAACATGTGTAAAACATTTCCCCAGTACTTGCTAAGTTCTGATTTTTCTTCATATTCTTTGATAAACTCTACGTACTTGGTTTTCAGGTTTTCTGATTTTGAACTGAGTGTATTGAACAATGCATGGCTTTGCATTATGTCTTTTGAAAAAAGTGCACCCTGTGCCTTGTTTACCTCGGAGATAAGGTATGCAAAACCTAATTTGTCATTCTTGTTCCAGAAAGTATTCCAACACACTGTTTCTATAGCCCCAGATATGATGAGCATACCTTGTAACGAATGAACATATTGAGTTCCACTCAATACTGACTGGACAGTTTTGCTTCCGAAGATTTCAGCCTCAATAAGTGTATTGTCTATGCCACATCCACTGAGATAACTTCCTGCACACCGCAATGCAACCTTTGGCATGTGGAAAATGCCCATCATTGGATAAAGATCATCAAATTATATTGGATTGCTCATTAAAATGTCAGCTACAATACAGACAACACCTCTGGTCTTCAAGCTGAGCACGCATAATTTTGAATTTTTTTAGAGCAGTGTATACTGTTGCGTAGTTTGTGACTGGAGAGGGTATTACTGGAAATACCCAACCTTCTTCAATGGAACGGTATTCTGGGAGATCAGAGCATGAATTCCAGCCCACAGAGGAACTGGCTTTTTTTCATTCTTCCGTCCGCACCATATAAGCGTTATGATAAATTCAGTTAAATCAGATTTGCAGGCCACAGCATCAGGTAAAAGAAGATCCATGTCCTCGGCCACTTTAAAACTTTCTAGTAGACTGGGGCGTGTTGATGGCTTGTAGTGAATTTGCACACGTTGGCAAGGCAGTTGGGTTATAGGTTTGAAGCTTCGTTTGTTTATGCCTATAGCTGACACAGCTTGTTTTCCGGCAGCTACGTCATTGGTACAGTCTTGAAAAAGCAGTATGGCAGTATCATGCGTGCTGGATGTTCCAGATAAAGTCAAAATTATCAATAGCAGCAATTGTTAATCCTTTCCTGGTAAAGTGCCTTGGAAGTGGTGTGCTGCTGGGTTCACAAGATTTTACAGCATGAGCAGCTAACAAGTTCCTGCTCTGTACTTTGTCATTATAACTTATTGATACACCAATCCTATTCATTGAAGTGATTAGCTCTCTACTTTTGCACTTGTCATAGATCGCGGGCAGTCATCATGTGTAGTGGAGTTTTCTTTTTGCTGTGATGTAATTCATAAAACATGATTTGGAAAAGACAGTACATTTGCTTAGCGTAAGCCTCTCGGTTCATGGGATTGTCTTCCACTTCTTCGCTTATATCTTCAAGGCCATCATCAATGTTATCGGCTTCTGTTCCAAACTCAAATACTTCAGTCTGTAAACGTTTTGCTTTGCTGATATTAAACCATGATGTAAAAAATGTTGAGACAACATCAGCCATTCTTGTTGACTCCCATGATTTGCGGAGCTCTGGGCATCACAAAATTAGTCATTAAGTCCAAATTCTAAATCTTTCAGGACGTTTCTTAAAATGGTTCCTGCTGATTTTACTGCATCATGTAATCTTATTTTGGCAGCAAGACCTTCAGGAGTCAAATCAGCTGAGAACACCATAAGTGGCTCATTCTTTTTGTTAGACTACCAAAAACTAATCCTGTCATTGTACATTCTCACCAGAAAAATTTTAATTTCATTATTATGGATCAATACAGTTTCATCAATGTTGACCATTATTTCTCTGATCTCACTGAGTGTTAAACCATAGCCAGCACTCAAGAGTGGCTTTAAAACTTCATTTGCTTTTTCAAAGAGTGCAAACTGAAGGCTGACGGTTACGTTGCTGCTGAGAGCTCATTGCAACTTCATATTTTTGAAGGTATGTACGCATGCAGTTTGGGTGGGCATACAAATCCGGTGCAAACCCATTCACCTTGCTGTTTAGATCAGCTACTCAGCTGAAAACTTCATCTTGGAAGAAACAAGCTGCAGATAAAGACATGTTTGCCCTTTAAGACTCACATTCTCTGTACTTTGTTCTTTTGTCAATCCCATTGGCCTTTGTTCTGGCTAAACCACAGATAACACATTGAAGATCCTCTGCTTTCTGTTCAGTTGTTGGAGGAGGACGAGGCGTAGCCATCGATCTTCTAAGTGGATGGACATTGGATTTGGTTGTCGTCACTTTCTCAGAATACTCGGGTTCTTGTTGTGATTCATTGGTTTCGACTATTTTATGACAATTGTTTTACAGGCCTTTTTCCATTGCATATGACTTGTAGCACTTGTTACAATGATAAAATATTTGATCCTCTTCACCCATCAGTTTCAATCTTTAGCGAACTTTGTCTTGCCGTATTTCTGCAGCATCTCGAACTGTCTTCTGTCCAGCTGCAGTTGATATTAGCTTAGTTTGGCATATGACACATTATTTTGTTGTTGAAGGAGTCCTCAGATTATATAGTTAACAACACTGTCAGGAGGTAAAGATCCTCTGCTACCACCTGCTTTGCTCATGTTTACGAATTTGAATCAACAGAAAACCTGAAACAAAAACAATATTAAAATAAATTACCAATATGATGGCTACAACACTTCGTTATAGAGCCGCTGTTTTGGAAAATGGTGGAAGAGTTGCTCTGAGGAGTTATTTTCAGTCTCTGTAAGACTACTTGACCCCAAAACCTATGTTTTGACACCAAAATGAAGTATATATGTCTCATGGTTCTGAAATATTACATCATCACTGCAACACATCTGTCATGTTTAAAAATGTTGTCCAGAAAAATTTGGACCCCAATTAGCAATTTCTACCCAAGCTAAATTACTTCTCTAATGATACAAAAACACAAATCAATAATGAAAATCTCTTGACAACAATGTTTTTACGGAGGTATATCAAGGGGCCAGGACTCTCTTCCCCCTGTATGTACCACTCTCTCTCCCAAGTCACTTCCACAATGAGCCTACCCCCTACTAGATCCCAACTACCTCTCCCATTAGGTCTGCCTGGGTTGAGATCTGGGCTATCCTTAGACTTTCCCCGACTGTAGGAGAGTAGGATCTGCCTCTTATGGTTACCCCCACTTTTTGCTGATGTTTCACTGTTTTTCGACTTTAGTCTGGCTGGGGCCCTGCTATCCAGGACCCCAGCCTGGCTGCTTCCTCTCTAAATTGATTTCATGTGCCTTTGGTACACTTCAGATTGGATTCTGGGGTACCCTTATAAGTCCCTAGTATATGGTATACTATGTACCCAGGGCATAGGTACCCCAGAGGCCTACCAGGGGCTGAAGCATGTATTATGCCACCCCTGGGCAGCCTTCCAAAATGACACCACAGGACTGCTACAGCAGCCTGAGTAAGGTGGTGTATGCACCCCTTACTGAGATATAGGTTCACTATATCTCACCCTATCACTGCACATATAAACCTATCAGTCACCCCTATGGCAGGCCTTATCAATCCTGAAGGCAGGGTGCTTGGTTTTATGTGAGAGGGTGCCCATGCATGAGCAGAGCCCCTCTGCAGCCTTCGGAATCTCCTCTCCGGGGTTGTCTGTGGTGCAGCCTGACCATATACTCTTAAGTGCATTATATGCTCGCGGTAAATGCTAACTTTAGGATGGCTGCACGGAAACATGTCGTGTTTGGTGTCAAACACCTTGGAATCATACCCCCACACCTGTAACTGGTGTGGGAGTATGATCCCACCCTTCTAGAGGGAGAGACATGACAGCACCGGTATACCCGGTACCAACTAAACAGAGCCCTGGCATCACAAAATGGATGCTGCAGCCACAGACACGAGTCTGGCCTCCTGCTGCTGACCAAAACTCCGGCAGGGGAGGCCTGGACAATATGTTTCCTGTCACAGGGAGGTGTTACCACCTCCCAGACAGGCCTTAGTGGATTGGGGCTGGGTGGGTGCACTACAAGAGTGCTTTGAAGTCCAGCACTGGGGGCACATTTGGTGTCCTCGTGCATACCCCAGTTCAAACCGGTTGCAGGGGCTGCCAGCCCCTGCTCTGGCGCGAAACTGGACAAAGGAAATGGGTGTAACCACCCCTCTTTCCAAACCCTCCCATAGGTGGGTCCCCAGAGTTAGTCCAACCCCTTCCTTGGGTATAAGATAGGAACCCCTGGCAACAGGACTTTAGATATCCCTGGACGAAACTCTGCAACTGAATCCTGGAACTTCGACGCTCTACTCAAGACTAGAGGACTGAAGAAATCTCCCTTGGGGTCAAGGAGTGACTCCCTGCTTGGCAGGCACCAACGAAGCATTTGCCGGTCTGCATCTCCGAAGCTCCCGCCGGACTCCGAAGTAATTGCAGCCCAGGAAGAGGATTTCCAGACTTCTCAGAGGCAGAGAGGGTGGGGCAGCATATGAGGAAGGGACCAGGGGTGAAGAAACCCAGGACCCGACCTCTGAAACTGGCCAGGAAGATGACAATGATCTTGCCCTGGAAAATCCAGCTCCTCCTGCAGATGAGGAGGAGGACCAGAATGGCCTCCCCTTTGTCCCACCAGGAAGAGTTGTGAGTGTGCCTAGAAGGTCAAGATCTCCTTCTGAGGAATCTAACCATTCTGACACCTCAGTAGGGACCTCTGTTTCCTCTCATAGGAGGGAATCCTCTAATGAAAGGAAAGAGAGACTGCTCAAGTATGAGGAAGCTCAGTTGAGAAAATGAAAAGAGCAGTTGGCTATAGACAGGGAGTCCCTAGAGCTTCATAGACAAAGAAAAAAGTTGGGACTAGAGTCCCATGGTGGCAGCAGCTTCCCTAGGGATAGGGAAAGGTCTTATGACCATAGAAACCTGAGCAACATTGTCCCTCCCTACCACGGTGGGGATGACATCCACAAATGGATTACTGCACTGGAAAGGGCCTGTAAAGTTCAGAGGGTCCCCCCGGAGCAGTGGGCAGCAATCTTGTGGCTCTCCTTTGCAGACAAAGGTAGAGACAAGCTCCTCACTGTAAGAGAAGAGGATGCTGATGATTACCATGTCCTGAAGAGTGCACTGATAGATGGGTTTGGCCTAACCACTGAGCAATACAGGTTAAAGTTCAGAGATACCCAAAAGGCACAGACACAGGACTGGGTGGACTTTGTAGATTGTGCTACTAAGGCTCTGGAAGGTTGGTTACTGGGCAGTAAGGTGTGTGACTTCAAAGGATTGTATAATTTAATCATGAGGGAGTAGATTCTTAATAACTGTCAAAATCAGCTGTTGCATCAGTACCTGGTGGACTCTGATCTGACCTCTCCCCAAGAATTGGGAAAGAAGGCAGACAAATGGGTCAGAACTAGGGCGAGGCAGAAGGTACAGAACCCAGGTGGTAACCAGAAGAAGCAAGATTCCAAAAACTCTGACAAGGGTGGGGAAAAGGGTAAAGACCAGAAGTCTTCACAAGGTCCCCAAAAATCTGCATCTGGTGGGGAATCCCAATCTACCAAAGGAAAAGGCCAAAAGAAACCATGGTGCAAAATCTGTAAGCAGAAAACTCACTGGACAAGTGACTGCACCAAGTCCAAAGACTCTAATCCAGCTACCATTGCCCCTAAGGCAACTGTTCCCCCTAGTCCAGCTACAATTGGTGGTGGAGGTACTCAGAATAAGGGTGTAGTAGGGTTGACCCTGGGTACTGAGATGGGCTCTGGCCTAGTCAGAGTACCAACTCAGGCTGTCCTAGTCTGTGATGGGGCCATGGATATGTCCCCCTTTGTGAGTCCCAATAATTTGGGCAAATACAGACAGCAGCCTTTAATTAATGGAAAAGAGGCTTTGGCATTCAGGGACACAGGAGCAAGTGTCACAATGGTGACAAAAGATCTTGTGGATCCTGGGCAGATTATACTTGGTGAAATGTACCAAGTGACCAATGCTAGCAATGTCAGAACAGACCATTCTCTGGCAGTTGTTAACTTCTCCTGGGGAGGGGTAACTGGCCTTAAGAAGGTTGTGGTGAGTGCAGACCTACCAGTCGAATGCTTGCTTGGCAATGATCTTGAAACCTCAGCTTGGGCAGAGGTGGAGCTCAGGACACATGCAGAAATGCTAGGGATCCCTGCACATGTCTTTGCTGTGACCAGGTCACAGGCCAAAATGTCAAAAGCTGAACAGGCCCTGGATTCTGGAACAATGGGGCAGGTGCCTCCCAAGAGGAGGAGCAGTAGGGTTAAGGCAGTGCCTTCCCCCTTGGCTCAGGAAGCAGATCAGTCTCTTGAGGGAGATGATCTCAGGCCTGAAGAAGGAACTGTCCCAGAGGAGCTTGAACCTGATCAGATTGAGTTCTTGGGGACAGGTGGCCCTTCCAGGGCAGATCTGAGCCAGGGGCAGATGAACTGCCACTCTCTTGAACCCCTCAGACAGCAAGCTGCTGCTGAGGCTGCTGGGAATGCTAGTGGCACCCATAAGATATATTGGGATGATGGACTCCTGTACTCAGAGAGTAGAGACCCCAAGCCTGGAGCAGCCAGGAGGTTGGTTATACCTCTGAAGTTCAGGGGCTTCCTATTGGCACTAGCCCATGATATTCCTTTAGCAGGTCACCTGGGCCAGAACAAGACTTGGGACAGAATTGTCCCTCACTTTCACTGGCCCCACATGTCTGAAGACACCAAGGAGTTTTGTCGCTTCCTGTGTAACCTGCCAAGCCAGTGGGAAGGCAGGTGGCACCACAAAGGCCCCCTGATACCACTACCTGTGGTGGGGGTTCCCTTTGAGAGGGTGGGGATTGACATAGTTGGTCCCATGGATCCCCAAACAGCATCTGGGCACAGATTTATCCTGGTGGTGGTGGACCATGCCACCAGGTACCCAGAAGCCATTCCCTTAGGACCACTACAGCACCTGTGGTGGCCAGGGCCCTCCTGGGAATTTTCTCAAGAGTGGGCTTTCCTAAGGAGGTAGTATCTGACAGAGATGCAAACTTTATGTCCAGTTACTTGACTGCAATGTGGAAGGAGTGTGGAGTGAATTATAAATTCACCACACCCTATCACCCACAATGCAATGGTTTAGTTGAAAGGTTCAACAAAACCTTAAAGGGCATGATTAAAGGGCTCCCAGAAAAGCTTAGGCGAAGATGGCACATACTCTTGCCCTGCCTTTTATTTGCATACAGGGAGGTGCCTCAGAAGGGGGTTGGCTATAGCCCTTTTGAACTTTTGTTTGGCCATCCTGTCAGGGGTCCATTGTGTCTGGTGAAGGAAGGTTGGGAGTTACCTCTCAAACCCCTAAACAGGACATAGTGGACTATGTACTTGGTCTCCGCTCCAGGATGGCTGAGTATATGAAAAAGGCAACCAAAAACCTTGAGGCTAGCCAGGAATTACAGAAAGCCTGGCATGACCAAAGGCTGTGCTGACTGTTTACCAGCCAGGGCAGAAAGTGTGGGTGTTGGAGCCAGTGGCCCCAGCAGCCCTCCAAGACAAGTGGAGTGGCCCCTATACAATTGTTGAACAGAAGGGAGAGGTTACTCTATCTGGTAGACCTGGGAACTCCCAGGAGCCCCCATAGGGTGCTCCATGTCAACAGGCTGAAGCCATATGTGGACAGGGCTGACATGGGCTTGCTCATGGCAACTGATGAGGGACAGGAGGAATAGAGTGACCCACTCCCTGACCTGCTCTCACAGAACCCTGATGATGGGTCAGTAGATGGTGTAGCCTTGGCAGGCAGCCTCACTGCCCAGCAGCAAACTGATGGTAGACAGGTGCTCAATCAGTACAGACACATGTTTTCTCTGACTCCAAGTCAGACCACCTGGTGCACTCATGACGTGGACACTGGGGACAGTCTGCCTGCTAAAAGTAAGATTTACAGGCAACCTGACCAGGTCAGGGACTGTATCAGGACAGAAGTCCAGAAAATGTTGGAGCTGGGTGTCATTGAGCCCTCAGATAGCCCTTGGGCTAGTCCAGTAGTCCTGGTGCCTAAACCTCACACCAAAGATGGCAAGAGAGAGATGAGGTTTTGTGTGGACTACAGGGGCCTCAATGCAGTCACTAGGACTGATGCCCATCCAATCCCCAGGGCAGATGAGCTAATAGACACTTTGGCCACAGCCATGGACTGGGTTGCTCCAACTACCCAGACTCAGGTGAGAGACTTTTTAGGCCTGACTGGGTATTACAGAAGATTTGTCAAGGGGTATGGATCAATAGTGACACCCCTGAATGACTTAACCTCTAAGAAAATGCCCAAAAAGGTTCAGTGGACAGTTAGCTGTCAAAAGGCATTTGATGACCTGAAGCAGGCCATGTGCACTGCTCCCATTCTGCAGAGTCCTGATTACTCCAAAAAGTTAATTGTGCAAACAGATGCATCTGAGTTGGGGGTAGGGGCTGTACTGTCACAGTTGAATGATGAAGGTCAGGATCAGCCAGTAGCGTTTATTAGCAGAAGGCTGACCCCCAGAGAGAAACGTTGGTCAGCCATTGAGAGGGAGGCCTTTGCTGTGGTTTGGGCTCTGAAGAAGCTGAGGCCATACTTGTTTGGCACTCACTTCCTTGGTCAGACAGACCATAAGCCCCTCTTATGGCTAAAACAGATGAAGGGTGAAAACCCCAAACTTTTGAGGTGGTCCCTTTCCCTACAAGGGATGGACTATACAGTGGAACATAGACCTGGGAGTAACCATGCCAATGCAGATGGACTCTCCAGATATTTCCACTTAGAACATGAAGACTCAACTGATCAAGGTTAGTTTAATGTCCCTGCGTTTGGGGGGGGGGTTGTGTAGGAGAGTAGGATCTGCCTCTTATGGATACCCCCACTTTTTGCTGATGTTTCACTGTTTTTCGACTTTAGTCTGGCTGGGGCCCTGCTATCCAGGACCCCAGCCTAGATGCTTCCTCTCTAAATTGATTCCATGTGCCTTAGGTTTACTTCAGATTGGATTCTGGGGTACCCTTATAAGTCCCTAATATATGGTATACTATGTACCCAGGGCATAGGTACCCCAGAGGCCTACCAGGGGCTGAAGCATGTATTATGCCACCCCTGGGCAGCCTTCCAAAATGACACCACAGGACTGCTACAGCAGCCTGAGTAAGGTGGTGCATGCACCCTTACTGAGATATAGGTTCACTATATCTCACCCTATCACTGCACATATAAACCTATCAGTCACCCCTATGGCAGGCCTTATCAATCCTGAAGGCAGGGTGCTTGGTTTTATGTGAGAGGGTGCCCATGCATGAGCAGAGCCCCTCTGCAGCCTTCGGAATCTCCTCTCCGGGGTTGTCTGTGGTGCAGCCTGACCATATACTCTTAAGTGCATTATATCCTCGCGGTAAATGCTAACTATGGGATGGCTGCACGGAAACATGTCGTGTTTGGTGTCAAACACCTTGGAATCATACCCCCACACCAGTAACTGGTGTGGGAGTATGATCCCACCCTTCTAGAGGGAGAGACATGACAGCACCGGTATACCCGGTACCAACTAAACAGAGCCCTGGCATCACAAAATGGATGCTGCAGCCAAAGACACGAGTCTGGCCTCCTGCTGCTGACCAAAAATCCGGCAGGGGAGGCCTAGGCAATAGGTTTCCTGTCACAGGGAGGTGTTACCACCTCCCAGACAGGCCTTAGTGGATTGGGGCTGGGTGGGTGCACTCCAAGAGTGCTTTGAAGTCCTGCACTGGGGGCACATTTGGTGTCCTCGTGCATACCCCAGTTCAAACTGGTTGCAGGGGCTGCCAGCCCCTGCTCTGGCGTGAAACTGGACAAAGGAAAGGGTGTAGCCACCCCTCTTTCCAAACCCTCCCATAGGTGGGTCCCCAGAGTTAGTCCAACCCCTTCATTGGGTATAAGATAGGAACCCCTGGCAACAGGACTTTAGATATCCCTGGACGAAACTCTGCAACTGAATTCTGGAACTTCGACGCTCTACACAAGACTAGAGGATTGAAGAAATCTCCCTTGGGGTCAAGGAGTGACTCCCCTGCTTGGCAGGCACCAACAAAGCATTTGCCGGTCTGCATCTCCGAAGCTCCCGCCGGACTCTGAAGTAATTGCAGCCCAGGAAGAGGATTTCCAGACTTCTCAGAGGCCGACCCGAGTCCCCAGCAAAGCTGAGACCCACAGCCCTCACGAGTGACGTGGAACCGGAACTCCGGAACACCGTGCACATTTGCTAGTGCATCAACTTCTCAACGTCTCTTGAAGTCCTGCTTTGGGTTACTTGTAGCCCAGGCCCCGAGCACCATTTGCACCGAAGATTGTGAGCCTACACTACACGAGTGTTCCGTGGGCCGGCTTCCTGCATTTCCACTTGGGGCTCCTTTGCGATCCCTGGTCTGTCAACTGGTGGGTCCCTGTGAAGGTAACTCTGATTTTCCTTGGGCTTTCCTGGTTGCTCCAGACGTGTCCTGACTCCCCACTGCGTGGTGAGCCCCTCAGACCTTGCTGGTCTGCACCGAAGCATCTTTCTCCTTTCTGCGTGGGTTGCTGTTGCCAAGGCTTGTTGTGTTCAAACCGGACACCAACACTGCAGCACTCGACATCCTTTGTGGGACAGCTCGAATCCAGCTCCTGGTTGTCGTCGACGCCTCCGGGGCCTCGTGGCTGAAGAGTCAAGCTTCACCTCTTTCACCTGAAACACCCGACATCGGTGGGCATTCGACTATCGTGCCCCTGGTCACTGGCAAGTGACCCAGACTCTGTCCCCTCTGCTTTCAGGTTCTTCTCATCTCCGATCCAGGCTTGGATCTCTTCGGACACTTCGCATCTTCCCGGCAGCAGCACTTCCCTGCAGGCTGCCATTGAAATCGACGACGCGACCCGACACCATTTGACACCTATGCACCCGGCTTCCCTGGGTGAGGTAACTCGAGTACTCCGGTGCTCCCATGGGTGTTGACCCTAGAACTGTCTAAGTCCAAGAGGGTTTGGTCCTAGTCCATTTCTAAGTGTCCTAATCTTTAAAACTCTAACCGCGACTTTCCCATAGACGTTAACGGAGCTCGCGGCTGTGTTTACACACTGCACACAGCCCCCGTGGGTCCCCTGTGTCACTACCTTGGGTGGTTCCTTGGGGTCCCAGCGATTCTACAGGCTCTAGGCCTTATGTCTACCTAAGTCGTGGTTCTTATACCACTTTCTTAATATATGGTTTGGTACGCCCCTAGGGCTAATCGTATATTGTGCTAATTTACTGTGCTATTTGACTTGTAACTTGTGTACTTTGACCTCTAGCCTCATAAAGAGACTATTGGGTAGTGTTTAGTAATAAATACATATATTTTATATATATATCTGGTGTGGTTCTCCTTTCATTTGGTCATTCATGAGATTATAGTCTGGTAAAACAAACAGCTTAACACTCCTTCAAGACTTAGCCTGAAGGCTGCTCTCCATAGCTACCACTAGGATAGCTTTCAATAAAGGTTGTCTTTAAACCTATCATCAATAAAGGTCGTTTGGACTGGTGCAAGGTGCCCACTAGAACTAGTGGACAGCATATGCCAGGCCAACTTCTCACACCGACCCCATTAATTTGTGCTACAAAGAGTATGAGCCATTTGTGCTCCTAAGGAGAGCAGTCCAACCTTTAATCATACTCAACCGTGAGATTAGTGCTAAAACCCCTTCACGCAACCATTACCTACCTACCCACTCCATCCCCCTAGCAAAAAAGAACAGTATGAACAATAAGCATACATAAATAATCAATCATTGTCAGATAAAGTGCTCTTAGATCATTGATTTAAAAATTCTTAGTGTGGGATTCTGAAGTTCGATAGTATATGCAATCTTTAAAAATAATCTTAAGTTTAGCTGGTTCCTGCAGTGGAGTGATGAAGCATCAAAGCTGACGGCATCATGTAACTGTGACTTGACAAAAGTCTGAGCGAACAAAAAAGGAAAGCTTGCTCCACTTGCCTGTATTATTCGGACGTATCGTCTCATGGACCAATTGCCTAAAAAGGAAATTGACGATATTGATTTGTTTGACTTTCCCCACCACAAGGGTATCCAGATTTGCAAAACAACGGGCCCTTTGAATTTGAGAGTCAGAGTCCAAATCACTAAGACTGGGAAATGCCTGTTGCAATAGATGAACAATGATATCTTTGGGGTCATCCCTTCCAGCCCCCTCCAGAATACTCTGCACAGTAGTGTTATATGGTTCATATGAATTCAGTAGGACTGTGTATCTGGACAACATAGACTTCAAAATACTGGAACTCAGTTCACTAGTATTTATCAGAGAATGTTGGCCTGGTTTCTAGCTGGCACACTGTGCCCCATCTGGACCCCTAACCTTAACAGGGTGACAGATGGTATCAGCAACCTTGGACATGACCACTCTATAATTCCCCAAGGAATCATGAAAACAGATCAGCCCTTTCATTGGTTTACTCTTGCATACCCAGGGTAACACAAGAAAGATACAAATTGAAGTTTTAAAACATTTATTAAAACAATCATTTTCTTGCATAGAAAGAATGTGTTGCAATTATTAGGCAGAAGAAACAAAGCATTGTAATCAACGTTACAAGAATGGTGAAAAAGATAAACAGTTCAACCATTATAGCATTACTATGATTATATACACTATCGAGAGCATAGTGGGAGTACCCTTCTGCCAGATCCCCTGGGATAGCCTAACCCTCCATACATGAGTGTGATGAATCTGGAAGCCAACCTGTGTAGAGCAGACTATCATCTGTAGCAGGGTATTGGTCAGAGTCAGCAGGACTGCATATCAGTCACTGCACGTTCCGTCCACGCCAATCTAAGCTGAAGTGATCCTCTGACAATTGTATCGCGGAGCCGGTTTATATAAACAAAGCACTGTTCAAATTGCACTCTGTCAGGGGTGCAATGCTGATGCTATGGTTAGTCTAGAGCTGAAGAACTGTCTCCAGATGGACAAGGGGATCTCACTCCATGTGCTTCTAGCCTTGAACAGAGTGCACGAATAAACATGATAATGGTGCTTGCTAAGAAATTAACAACGTTCATGTTAAAACTCACAAACAGAAAAACGATGTCAAGTTAAAAACATCGAGCTAAAATAGAGACTGGGCACGGGCCCTGTCATGTCTCACAACACCCTCTCTCTGGCTGGAGGGAGACTTCTTAAAAACGTATAAAAATGCTAATTAAACTTACTTTAATAACAAAAGGAAAGCAAAGCCTGTTAAAAATGGCAATCAAAAATGGTCAATTGACGTTAACAACAAAAAACAAATTAAAGTCTAGGAGGCTCCCGGGATGTCACCCACGTTCAAGGAGTCAGAAGGATCCAATATGGAACCCACATTCTCAGACGATGAATCCACAACATCCCAGACAGAGTCCAAAGGACAAACATAGTCAGTTCCATACCAATCAGCAGAAGCTGATGGTGTAACAGCCGACGGTGCATCCGCAACACCAGAGCTATAATCCAGTAAGTCATGAGCCAAAGCATCCATGCTGGCTGGAGAAAATAGCTCATAGTAGGCATCTTGCAACAAAGGAAGTCTCATAAGACAGCACTGAAGGTGAACCCTCAATATACGCATCTGCAGTTCCATGTCTATAGATTGATCGGATGGCAGAGCAAGACAGTGATCCAGTGCGCGCTCAAAACAGACAGAGGAACGCAGGTTGCCCGCAGCATAACCATGCAGGATGAAAAGACAAAGACTAGTTGCTGTTTAGTTCCTGGAGCAAGTTCACTCCAAAGTACTGTATCATACTTTCACGACACTGCAGGACATGTGGCAATTCCATCACCATTTGGCCTTGAGGTGGAACATCCATTGCAGAGCAGTAAAAACAGAACCAAAACTTTAAAGAGCAGGAATAAAGCCAGCGGTATGCCTCCAAATACACTTGATACCAACGAGTGTAAAAAGGACAGAATCACTCCGAATATAGTCTGGAAGGTGCTAACAAAGACAGACCCAATCGCTTTAAAAAAGTGTACCACAGCCGCTGGGTTTTTGAAGCATTAAATATGTGATGCACAAAATGCTGAGGCAGGTTTGTGTGCAGGAGTGATTGTACTTCAGAAGAAGACCTTGCTTCTTGGAGATCAAAAGTTTCTCTAGCAGATGTTAAGGCAACGTCCTTTCGAAACAATAAGGCTTTTAGTCTACTCAACTCATCAAAGTTAACATTAAAAATCAGAATAGAAGGTCATACTGTAACTTCTCTGATCTTGTGCATTGGAGAGATTGGTGCTTTGTTACAGCATGTAACAACCCTGGAAATCATCACCTTGTATGGTACTCCCGGTTTTAACCTTGGTCGTTTAGGATTAAGTAATTTTCATTAGAAAGTAACTTAAAAACATGTTGAATCAAAGAAACAGGGATTCCCTTCAGATAACACGCCAGGCTGGCCGTGGAAGCATTACATGTCCAATGAAGTGTTCCCTTTTTACAAAGTAATGAGTGGCCGAACGAAGTTTTGCATTTGTTTCTGCTGACAACCTCAGTTTCTCCACTCAGACATTTGTAATTGAAAGGTAATACCCATGTTTAATGAACAAAACGTTCCCCTAACGCTTCATATCTTCCCACTTGAAAGTGTTTCAGGCAAACTGAAATGTGGATATAGATAGTGTAATAACTCTGTGAATGAGCCAGACCTCAGATGGCGTCTCAGCTACTATAAAAGGCAATTTCTTTAAATGCTCAATATTTAGCATTGTGTTTCTGGCATCTTTTTTCAACATCAGTTTCTGTGTACGTATTAAATTAAATGGCAAAAACAAGTCTGTCACAATCAGGAATTTCCATGGCAAGCGGTTTGATTTTAAAACCTGCAGTGTCCAACTCAATTGCATAATCGATCTGACAGACTCTGGCGATGCTGTAAGAGAGACATGTAATTTGTATAATATCGACTGCAGATGAAACTATAGGCCAGATTTACGACCCGTTTTAGCGGTCGCAAATGGAGAATCGGCTGTTTGTGACCCCTTAAGAGTAACCTATTACCGACTCGCAAAATAGGGTTTGCAAGTTGGTATTAGAAAGGGGCGTTCCTTCCTAATAGCAAGTCACAGGGGCATGTATGAATGTTTTGCGCCCAAAATGTGGTTGCAAAACATTCATATTTTACAGGAAGTGGTAACCCATTTGCAAATGAAAAGGGGTCCCCACGGGACCCCTTCCCTTTTGTGTATGTGGGCGCCAACATTTTCTAAGAGCAGGCAGTGATCCCACGGTCCTTTAAGGAATAAGGTCTGCATTTAACAAAATATATTGGGGCCACCATCTTTGTGATTACAGGCCATTCATTTGCAACCCCATTGGTAATCACTAAATGTGAGACACATTAGTACATCGAGTCCCTTATTGCGAGTCGCAAAAATTGCAATTAGAGACTCACAAAATGAAATGGTCATGCATCTGTCCCCAAATTACAAACAGCCAAAGGGCCACATGTATCATGCATTTTACTGGTCACAAATGGCCCGATTCACCATTTGCGAACGGCATTTTGGTATGTATAAATTCCAATTTGCGATTCGGTCACATGTTACTGATTCAAAATTTGGAATTGCAACTGCATACCAATTCGTTATTAGGAAGGGCCATGTTCAGGGCGTCCCTTCTTAATACCGAATCACAGCTGTATGTAGGAATGTTTTGTGACCAAAATGCAGTCGTAAAACATTCACATTTTACCACCTACTTCAAGTAGGTGGTAACCCATTCGCAAATGGAAAGGCGTCCCCAAGGGACACCTTCCACTTTGTGAATGGTAGCGAAAATGTTTTTACAGAGCAGGCAGTGGTCCCGTGGACCACTGCCTGCTATAAAAATAAAAATAAAACTTTTCATTTTTCTTTTTAAACGCTATCCATTTTCCTTTAAGGAAAACAGGCTGCATTTAAAAAAAAATTATTGCTTTATTTAAAAGCAGTCATGGACATGGTGGTCTGCTGACCTCAGCAGGCCACCATCCCCATGATTTTAGCGATCCCCAATGGGTCCCAAACTGTGACCTGCTCATTAATACCCATGAGGTAGGTCGATATTGCGACCCACTAGAAATCTCTAAATGCAACTCATGGAGTTTCATACATTAGGAATAGCAATTACCTAATTGTGATTCACAGAAAATCCCAAATAGGAAATCGCTATTTCCAATACTGATACATGTGGCCCAAAGTCTTTTCCAAGTTAATCCTGTCAATTTGTCGTAAGCGTTCAGCAGCTTCCAGCTGAGAAATTTTCCACAGCTCATTATAAGTGACATAAATGAAGCCTTTCAATCTTGGAGACCAAGGACCCAACAAGATATCCTGTAAGTCTATGCCTTCAGAAAGAACAGAAAAATGTTCTTTTACTGCATAAAGGGTGGAATGCTGTAACCATTGTTGGCATAGCTTTCCTACACTATAGGCTGTAACTACTCCTGAGTGTTGTGTCTGCCTGTATCGTGGGTCTAGTCTACAAGCTTTAAAACCCATGGAAGAGTTCAAAAGACAAGTATAGCAACCATTAGTGTCCATTGGCCACACTAACCACCCACCTGAACCTGAAAGTGAGAAATTATAAGTACCATCCTGTACCATACCATTTAATTGTTCTTCAGTAAAATTTGCAAAGTGTTGCCAATTGTCAATTCGTGCCATTGAAGGAAAACTCATGTGTTCAGTTCTTTAATTTTAGCCAAACCTTGGCAGGTAGTCTGCGGCACAGTTTTGTTCAGAAATATAATTTGTTTAGGTATTAGACAAGCTCTAAATAATGTGTTGATGTCCTGTATTTGCCAATGTTTTGTTCCCCAGATTGATTTCAAATCAATGTTTTCTTTCCAATAGTCATAACCTTTTATGGCCAGTTGGAAGATGAAGGAATCTGAATAGATTAAGTTAGTGTCAGTCACCATATTTTCCTTTGCTGAGGAAGGGGTAAGCTCGAAATTAAAGGAAGCTGGATCTCAGGGATTGTGACTAGAAAAATATGTGAATTTTCTCAAATATGTGTTTGAACTACCCACTGGTGGTATCGGGCAATGTTTCCATTGTGTGTAATTATAAACTGTTCGCGGAGTACTAGCTCTATATAAATAGTGATGGGCATAGTGATGATAACAAAACATTTCACTAAAGTTAAGAGTTCATGTACATATCCTCATTTTCAAATACAGTATAATATCCTAGTTCAGAAAGCATACTTTTGACAGTGTCCACATTCCATTCATCAGAGATGGAGCCAGGAGTAATGACATCATCCATAGCTAGCCTAAAAACATAGGTAATCTGCAATGTTTCTGTGGACCAAAAATATCAAAGGGGACCTTATCGCACTCAATTTCATCAGAAACAGGAAAAGCAGAAATGTTCACAAGAGACAGGTCTGTTCGCACTTTATGTGAAGAAGAATTAGGCTTTCATACCTCACAAACCAGTTCAACAGCAGAGCGTTCTGGAAGGTAATGCTCATTTAAAAGTAGAAAAAAGACTGTCACAAATCAAATCCACATGAAGAGGAAAAGCAGAAAAAAGAAATCCAAATGTAGGACCATGGCGGATCTGATAAGTATGTTTCAGCCAAAGAAGACAAGCACGTACTCCAGTTAGTGAAGTGTGTGAAAAATCAGAAGAAAAAGGGAAAACTGATAGACACCTCCAAATGTGGTTGATAATAAATAACTTTGTTGTTAGGAGTAGGAGTTGGGAACTGAAAACTCACGGTAGCTGTGCATCCTGTATCAGTAGATGTTACAGGCAACAGTAAAACCTCAGTATTTGACGACCCCAACCGGGGTGTAACAATATCTGTGTTATTCAATGATTGTAGAGGAATTTCCGGTATGGTAGCGAGAGGAGAAAGGAGTCCTCGTGGGTTACTGTGTAGGACTGGCCACATGGTGCAGTTTGAGTAAGTCAATTGAGACAAACCGCTCTGTATGGTGGGCCAAATTATTTTTGGTCTTTGATGTTCTCAGGCACTAAATCTCCAATTTTAGGAATCCAGCTGGCAGTTGCTGGTTGCTCCTTCACTTCTACAGTGGCAGAGCTTTTTAAATTCTCATTTGAGCACTCATCTCAGAAGTCTTGCAGTTCCTGTATGAGAGCGAAACCTTCATTAATGTCAAAAGGTGTGTCTGCCACTACTGCTCCAGGATTGTCAAGATCTGGGACGTACATCTGAACCCCAAAATGGCCCTCAGAAGGAGTCCGACCTTTCAGGGACCTTCTCAGCAGATTATTTAAAGCTCTCTGGAAGACATACAGATGATGGACCCAAATACGACCTGAACCTAATACCCTTGTTATTAAAGACTGCTTTAAGTCACATTTTTTCCTTTCCACTTTCGAATTTCCCTCAAAATTATAAGGAGGGGCATGATGCACAGCAACACCCAGGGTGCCCATGGTATCCTGGTAAGCCCTAGAGACAAACGCAGGGCCCTTGTCTGAGTGGAATGCCGCCACTGCATATGTGCTGATAAAGACTTGCAAGTCCTTTATAACAGTTTGAGCGTCAGCCGATCGTTGTGGCCACACCCATAGGAATCTAGAACATGAATCAACAGCCAAAAGAATAAATTTGAATGAGCCATCTGAATTTAGAGGTCTGCAATGATCAAATACACACAGGTAAGCAGCTTTGATGATATTAGAAGGGGTGTCTGCTGTGGGAGAGCTATGGAGGAAATTTTAATAGGTCGGAAAGTTACCGCTGAGAACATATTGTTTAGTCTGTTGGACATACCATGCCAATAGTTTTTCTGAAGTAAAGAAACTGTAGCTGCCACTGCTGCATTGGCAGATGCAAACCCTTCATGAGCAGCTATTATTAATTCTAGTCTGCGGTTCTGGTTGGGTATCACTCGATCACCCACCCCAGGAATGCGAGTAAAAGGAAGGAGTATAGCACTCAGTAGGTAGGAGTATTTTGCTGGAAAGTGTTTTGGTAATGGAGTGCCAGTGCATGAAGCATTGACAGCGACCATAATATCAGCCTCCACCCTTGTTTGTGAATGAGTAATTGCAGCAACAACAGCAGTCAGAACTGCTGCCTTGGCAGCCTCATGTGCAAATGGATTCCCCACAACGTGTATTCCAACATGTTGATGACTCAATGTATAAGTTACATGAACCAGTGGCAAACATTCTTTTAAATGTGCCATCTTGCCCCAAAGCATTTATGCTTGATAGTGTTTCCTTTAGAATCTCTGAATCCATGCAAATGCCAATAATGCAAGTGTTTCCTATAAGACTGGACCAATGTGCCCTCTAATTTTTTTCCTCTGTGTGCGGCAGTGGAGGGTATACGCTGCAACCATGGCTATGTGCGCCAGGAACCAGACTGCGCGTGTGTGCAGCGCCAAATATAACTCCAAACTTTTGCTTAAAAAAGTGAAAAGACTCAGGCGCGCAGTGCGTTAAGTAAAGCCATCCCCAGGGGTTTTGATTTGCCCGTCTCTTCACCTCTAGAGGATAGGCTTCTAGACGACTACCTTCCGGATAAGGCCATCTCTTTGACCTACCGCAAAATACTTAATAACTTACCTGAACCTCTCGATAAACTCCACATGAAATGGTCAGACGACGTGGGGGATATACCTGACGAAGATTGGAGGGAGGCCCTGGCATCTCCCAGGGAGGTGGCAATCCGTTCTTGCTTCAAGCTTATACAACTTAAAATACTCCACAGGGCCTATTACACCAGCACAGCACTTGTTAAAATGGGTCTAAATATCTCCCCGCTCTGTCCCCGAGACTGTGGCTCCTTAGGTACTTTCTTGCACCAGTGGTGGGACTGTCCAGTTCTTCAACAATATTGGAATGAGGTTTTGTCCACTATGTCCCGAATATGTCAGAAATCTATAGAACCCTCCCCTCGACTCTGTATTTTAAATATTTGGGACGCCACTGACCTCAATCGCACCGAACAAATATGGGTTTCTTTGGGCTGTATCGTAGCAAAACGCAATGTAGCCAGAACGTGGAAGGGGGGAGTCGTGCCCCGACACAAGGACTGGGCGGAGGACATGGACTGGTGCATGCAGGCCGAGAGGGTGAAATACGAGAGCAGAGGATGCCCAGGCAAATGGACTAAAATATGGGGCCCCTGGAATGAAAGCAGAGGGTTTTTGTGCACCCCCTTTGACGATGATTCCCCATTCAATGTTGATAAAGAGACACTTTAATGATTTAATGTTACTGTGTACCCGTACCATTATCTGTATTGTTTCTTTTCAGTTTATTGATTACATGTATAATGTGTCTAGTTTATGTGATATGCTCATTTCGACAACTGCTCTTCTTTTTTGTGTTGATGTTTCTATTGTATTATTGTTTATTGTTTCTTTAATAAAAAGATTTATAAAAAAAAAAAAAGTGAAAAGACGGTGCATTTCTACACATACAGCGCCACATTAAGGGTCGTAAGGCAGGTTTGCAATTTGGATACACACGCCATGACATGAATTGGTTACACAGGCAAGAACACTTCAGGTTTAGAAAAGCACAAGACTCCAACGGTGGTACCATCATAAGATTTTACTAAATATTCTTAACTGGAGCACTGTTCAATGTTGAGAGCCTATACAAGATCACATGAATACTTAAACAAAAGCACACAATCTTCCCCACAGCTGCGATTTACTAACAAAAGAGTACAGCAAGTTTAAAAACAGGGCGTGTGCTTTCAGATTAATCTGAAAGTACACGCTGTGTTTTTAAACTTGATGTACTCTTTTGTTAGTAAAGCGCGACTGCGGGGCAGATTGTGTGCTTTTGTTTAAGTATTCATGTTAATCACAGCTCGTGAAGGGGCTGCAATTAACATGAATACTTAAACAAAAGCACACAATCTGCCCCGCAGCCACTCTTTAGTAACACAAGAGTACAGCAAGTGCCCTCAGCCCAACAGCCCCAAGCTGAGACAGACTTACCTGCCGCTCCCGACTCTTCCTCTGCCATCCACACAGCATCCAGGAAATGCCCGTTTTTCATGCCGCTCGCTTTTTTAAAGCGGTTGCGCAAACACTCTCGCGGGATGTCCTGCGCGCTCCACACACGGCAGTGCTCGCTCGCAGGAAGAGAGGTGTGCACCTTAAAGGGAACAGTGGACTGGACACAATAATATGAATCACACACAATAAGAGTGGGGTATTCTATAAAAGTATTTTCTGGGGCTAGAATCCAAGCTTTCAGTTCAGCCAGCTGTGCTGTACAATCCCCTAAAAACTACATAAATGTTTTTTGTTGATGGAATTCACCATCCTTCATTACTCCTCGGCAGTGGCGTAGGTAGGGGAGGGCGGTCCGCCCTGGGTGTCACTATTTTGTGGGCGGCCGTGAGCCACGAGTGCAAGGTAAGTTTTGTTTTTTAATTTATTTTCCCGCCCGCCCGTTCTTGGCTGCCGGCTGCTCCCCCCCCCCCCACTTGTTTGTGTCTTTCGTCAGCACCCCGTGCTCTTACAGCACTGGGCGGCAAATTAAGGGATCGCCCCGGGGCGTCCAAACCTCTAACTACGCCACTGCTCCTCGAACTGCTGTGCATGCCGCTGAGTAGGGGTGTTTTGTGCCTATGGCAGGCTGAGCTGAACCATCAGTATAGATAATGTAATCATACTGATCAAGAGGCAGAACATCACTGGGCATAGGATATTCTTCCTCATACTGGAGGAATTATTGCGTTTGCAAGGTGGAGTCAAAAACAAAATCAACATCAAAAGCTGTTAAGGAAGTGGCCCATTGTATCCATCGTAGATGTAGTGCTTTAGAGTTTGAAATGCTTGCTTTGATGACAGCCTCTAAGGCTGAGACTGGGGTAACCACAATTATATATTTCCCCTGAGCCAAGGATCTTTCCGTAATGATAGCAGCTGTCTGACCGGTAGTCAGTATTTTTTCTGTAGATGCAAACTGCATTTCAGCATTAGAATATAAATGCGATTTATGTGCAATTGGCTCTGTGTTACCCTCATTGAAGGTAATATATGCGTATCCAGTGTAACTCGCAATGACACGGATCACCAAGTTAGTTGTGTTGGCACCAGTGTGTATTTACATACTCGTGCCAACACAACTAACTTGGTGATCCGTGTCATTGTGGGTTTCACCGGATACATGTATATTCCCTTCAACAAGGATGACACAGTGCCAATTGTCTGTATGTAAGCATTTCAGTTTGCAAATTTCTGAGTATGTCACTGTTTATCTAAGAATTCTGGACGTATTAAGTTGTACAAGGGTTTAACCCGTTGTACGTAGTCGGGTATGTATGTTCTTCCGAAGTTGAGAAAACCTACAAGTGATTGAAGTTTTTAATGGTATTTGGTGGTTGTAGAAGGGCACATTTCTCTAAGAACTGTGGGACAAGGCTTTTGCCTTCATTGGAAAGTTTGTATACCAAACACAGGACACTAATAAAAGCTATTTTCTGAAAATTATGAGCCCGATTTAGATCTGGGCCGATCTGGTCCCGCCAGCGCTTTTCCGCCGCTTTCTCCACACACCTACTAGGTGGTCCGCTTGCTCACTTTAGATGCTGGTGGTTCTATGGGCGATAGTCTGTCCGAGTGCCGCTGACTTAACAGTGCCATAGGCAAAGGCAGCTGTCAGAGGGAGACCAGCCAAGATTTCCACCAGGCCAATCACAGTGTGCCTTCCCGCCGATGTAACTGTGGCAGGTAAACCACCACACCTGAGTTGGCGGCATCGAAGGTACATACGGTAGAAACATACCTTTTTTTTCTTTTTCCACTTCCATTTCCGACATGAACCCGATCGTCCAAGTCCTTCCTTTGCTGCCGCTACTTGACCACAAAGCAAATCAACCCTGTCGTCATCAGAATCGAAGGTAAGCTTATTTTTTACTTGTTTCCATTTGAATTGTCTGATTGCATTAGCTTTGGACTCGTGCATTTTGAAATCTCTTTTACAAGCAATAATTTTCCGATGTGTAATGCATATGTGTGTAATGTTGTCATTTAAGAAATTTAAAGAAACACATTAATTATTTTTTTTTATTGTCAAATTTGGTGCATGCGTCCTTCATGTTAATGGACAGTTAATGGACACTTACACAAAAGATGACATTAAACAAAATTTATAATGTCTTCATACAGGTGTGTTTCCTCATTTTTTGTAAACTATCAAATTATAAACATATGCATTACACATTTTTTGAATAATTTGAGTTTAATATAATTGCACTGGACAAGGTAAAACGTTTTTTTTAAAATATATGTAAAATCAATGTTAGTCATAAACTGCAATCTGTTTATTTATTTATGTAACATATCTCATTGTCTAGTGCAGTTTCTGTATTTTATTAAGTTTTAATTATCTCATTTTTTGGTATGTGTAATGCATATGTGTTTATTTATTCACTTTTAAGTTTAAATAAACACACCTGTATTAAAAATAAATTTTAAAATGCAAATTTTTTGGGTGTACGTGTCCATTATCATGATGAATGCTTGCACCAAAGTTTTATGTCTATCACAATAATTTTTTACTAGTGCATGGATTTTATAAATAAGACATTTTAAAAACGGTTGTATTTCCAGTCATAGTTGTAAGTAAAAAATATTTAAATCAAATTTTCATCATTAATATTACAACAAACTTTATAAAATTAAAATCTTTTTATTATTAAATGAGATACTTCTCTCATAAATATCTTATTTAATTCAAAATATAAAAGGAGAACAAAAGGCTTTCCCATGACATCAGGCTGTGGTTGTGTTGCCCATTACTTGCCTCCTTCACATACTGCCAAAGGGCAACCTTCTCAGGAAGGGGCATCTACTGGACACAGAGCAGGCACCTCAAGGATCTTTCTTGGGAGGGGTGGGTTTAGGTTTGACGGGCTAAGGACAGGTAAGATGTGAATTTGGGAGGAGTACATATAGGAGGGGTGGGAAAGGATTGGGTTTTGGAGGTAGAGGGAGCTGGAGTGGGTAATGCGAGTGTGTCTGTATGTTTGGCAGTTGCATGTGGGTCAAATGTATGTTGTATATGTTTGCATGTGTATTTTTGGCAGGTGTTTGGTATTCGGTAAGTGAGTGCATTTGCTTTTGGTTGGTGTTGTTTTGTGTGTAGGTGTACTTTTGTGTGAGTGTGTTTGTTAGGTTACATGTGCTGTTGAGGTGGTTGGTGTGGTTGTAGTGCATGTGTCTGTATGTTTGGCAGTTGCATTTGGGTCTGGTATATGTTGTGTATGTTTGGATGTGTGTGGTTTGGCTGGTGTTTGGTATTCTGGTGAATGTGTGTTTTGTTTTGGTTGGTGTTATTCTGTCTCTAGGTGTGCTTTTGTGCAAGTGTGTTTGTTTGGACGAGTGGGCTGTTGAAGAGGTTGGTGTGATTGTGGTGCTTGTGGGTGTGGTGGTGGGTGTGGGTGTGGTAGTGGTTGTGGTGCTTGTGGGTGTGCTTGTGGTGGTGGTTGTGGTACTTTTGGGTGTTCTGGTGGTTGGTGTGCTGGTGGCTGTGGGTGTGTTGTTGGTTGTGGTGGTTGTGGGTGTGGTGGTGGTGGTTGTGGGTGTGGTGGTGGTTGTGGTGTCTGTGGGTGCAGTGTCAACAGTGTGTTGTTATGTTATGTTATGTGATTTTGTTAAGCGCATATTTCACCCAAAGGTCTCAAAGCGCTAGCCTATCCCGAGAAACTGTGGAAGAGAAGGAAGAAAGCAAGTAGAAAGAGAGGAACTCAGAACAGCAAAGTTTTGAGAGACTTACAAAATTTTCGATCGTCGGTCTCCATACGTAGATGCAGAGGGAGTGAGTTCCATACGGTAGGGGCAAGATGTGAAAAAGATCTACTGCCATTTCTGGCGGTACGGATCTTGAATAGGGTAAGAAGATGTTTGTTAGCGGATCTGAGAGTTCCAGAAGGATTATACCTGATCAGTTTATTTGCAAGATAATGTGGACCGTGTCCACAGATGGATTTGTGGACCAGACAATTAATCTTAAATGTTATACGTTTTCTAATGGGAAGCCAAAGGAGAGTTCTCAGACTTGGTATCGAGGAAGATCGAGATGGTAGATTTAATACCAGTCTGGCAGCCATGTTCTGAAGGACCTGTAGTCTGGTGAGGTGCTCTTCATTGATGGAGGCCATTAGTGCGTTTCCATAGTCGAGCCGACTGATAATTAATCCTTGAACCAGTGGCATTCGAGATGATAGTGGAACCCATTTGAAGGTCTTACGGAGGCTGCGCATTAATTCGTAACAAATGCTGGCCACATGATTGACATGATCAGTCATGGAGAGATGATTGTCAATCAGGACTCCTAGGTTGCGGTCTACCGACTTAGGTGAAGGACATGCGCCGAGATTGGGAGGCCACCAGTCACTCGACCACAAGGTTTGTGCTTTGCCGAAGAGGATGATTTCTGTCTTACTGGCATTAAGTTGCAAATGATTGTTTTGCATCCAGATGTGTATGTCAGACATACACTTCCTGAATCGGAGTTTAGTATCGGTCGGATGAGGTCCTAGCGTGATTAGCAGCTGAGTATCGTCAGCGTAGGATACTGTGTCAAAGTCGTGTGATTTAATCACACTGGCGAGGGGTGCCACGTACAGATTGAAGAGTGTGGGGCTCAGAATAGAGCCCTGGGGGACACCCTTGTCGATGGATTGGCTGCTGGAGACGAAGGAACCCACATGCACTTTCGAGGTTCGATCTGTCAGGTAACTCATGAGCCAGTTCGATGCGGTGCCCCTGACACCCATCTCCCACAGACGATTCACAAGAGTGCTGTGGGAGATGGTGTCAAAGGCGGCCGACAAATCGAGAAGAACCAAGATGGCAGATTGTTTAGCATCAAGGTAGAGTCTTATATTATCGACTACCTCTAGCAAAGCTGTTTCAGTGCTGTGTGAGGCCCGAAACCCGGATTGAGAAGGGTCCAGTAGATTGTTACTCTCCATGAAGGTGGTAAGTTGTTTGTTAATTAGTGACTCTAGGACCTTCCCAAAGAAAGGAAGAAGGGAAATAGGCCGATAGTTGTTTGGCTCCTTAGGGTCCAGGGTAGGCTTCTTTAATATGGGCTTAACCATGGCCGCTTTCCAACTTGTTGGGACAGTTGAATGTCGTAAAGATAGGTTAAAAAGCTTGGTGAGGCCATTGAGAAGGGCTGGCCCGATTATAGACAAGATATGAGGGGAGACTGGGTCGGCCGGGAGCCGGATTTAACCTTACGGAGGGCAGTACTGACATCCTCTTGGGTGAATTCAGTGAATTCATTCAGGAAGGTGGGATTCGGGGAGTGTTTACTGGTGGGCCATTGGTGCTGATTTTCACCAGCCTTGTGGGGGAAAAGGTTGTGGACGTTGTTAATTTTGTCCACGAAGAAGGAGGACAAAGTGTCCGCCCACTCTTGCGAAATGAGTTATTCCGGCTGACATGAGGTGGGACTGGTGAATTCTTTTAATATTTTATAAAGTTCTCTGTTGGAGTTAGAAGCCTTGTTTATTCTGTCGGCTAGATACATTTTTTGGGCAGTTGCTATGTGATCAAGATAGCGTCTGTGGGTGGGTTTATAGCCCTGTTTGTCATCGGCACTTTTAGAGTGCCTCCCCTTGCGTTCTGCTTTCCTAGCAGCTAGCTTATCAGATTTTAGGTCGGCAGTGAACCAAGGTGATGATTTATGATGACGTTTAACTTTAATTACGGGAGCAATTATGTCGAGGGCCTGACTAATTGCTGCCTCAAAAGATTCAACTGCAGAATTGAGGTTTTCTGTGTTGAGTTGGGAGGGAGTGGTGAAGTGGAGAGAGAAGGAGACTAGATTGACTTTATTCCATGGTCTACTCCATATTGGTTCTATACACGGGTTGCTTTGAGTAGAGATTGACTGTAAGGAAAATTTTAATAGGTGATGGTCTGACCAGATGACTGGGATTGGGGGCTCTACCTTAACATAGGACGAGTTGGTAAATAGGAGATCAAGTGTGTGGCCTGCGGAATGGGTGGGGCCAACTACCAGTTGATTGAGGCCCAAAGTGTTAAGGCTCGAGATGAGAGTGTTGGTATGAACATCAGATAGAAGTTCGGCATGGTGGTTAAAATCTCCCAGTAAAAGAAAGTTATCAGCAGCCACTACATGAGGCGCAATGGTCTCTATCAGATGATTGGAAAAATAGGTTTTGTTGCCAGGAGGGCGGTAGAGTAAAGCACCTCTCCAGGATCCCTTGGTTAAACAGTCCATTTTAAAAATGCAGAGTTCTCCCAGTCCAAAAGGAAAGTTTCTATTATACTAAATTTAGAATTGGCTCTCAAGGCTATAGCTAGGCCCCCACCCCTCTTGTTGTTCCTATCCAGTCTAATCAGTTGGTAGTCCGGGGGAAGGCTGTCGCGATGTCAGGGTGCGCAGACTCATGAAGCCATGTTTCTGTGACAAAGAAAATGTCAGGTTTCTCGAAATCTAGCAAAGTCCAGATTTCGAGAGCGTGTTTAGGGATGGAATGGGCATTGCAGTATATCTCTGTTAGCTGGTTGGGTAAGTCTGTCGGAATGCCACTGGGGAGATCGATGGGGTGGGATTTAGGGGGGGGCAATAATTAGGGAGGATCTCTGTTTTGCCGACCGTAGAGCATGCTGACGGGGGAAAATGTATGGGTTTCTGGGAACAGTTAGCACTGTTAAGTGTATGGAGTTCTTGGCTGGAATACTGTATGATAGCCATGGGTACTAGCAGCTTTGTGAGGTGTGAGAGACTGAGAAGGAGAGGGCAGCAGGAAAAACGGCCAGAGTGTCCGGCGTCCGGCTACGGCCAGGCGCGGACGGGTGCAGACGGGCTTGCCTTTGGCGTGCCGCCGGCGCGCCGCTGCGTGCATCCGCTGCGCGTCCGTGCGGTGCACTTCCTTATGACAGGTAGGAAATGGGAGGAGAGAGAAGGCGGCAGCGTCTAGAGCGCTGACTGTGAATGTGCGAGCTTACGGTGTGGGGAGAAAAATGCGAGTCCCTCCGCTCAAGCGGCACAAGCCCTGGCGGAACGGGGACTGCACATCAAGTGAGGAGGATCAGAAATGAGGGTAAGGACGGCGCAGAGGAAATTTTAAAAAGTTTAAAATCGTTATGAAACAATGCGGTTAGGCGGGCTGTGTATAGCAAAGTGCCACGTCTGACCTGGTTCCCCGTGTAAGGCTGCGCGTCCGCGCGGTGCACTTCCTTATGACAGGTAGGAAGTGGGAGGAGAGAGAAGGCGGCAGCGTCTAGAGCGCTGACCGTGAATGTGCGAGCTTCCGGTGTGGGGAGAAAATGTCGGTGCGAGTCCCTCCGCTCAAACGGCACAAGTCGTGGCTGAACGGGGACTGCACATCAAGTGAGGAGGATCAGAAATGAGGGTAAGGACGGCGCAGAGGAAATTTTAAAAAGTTTAAAATCGTTATGAAACAATGCGGTTAGGCGGGCTGTGTATAGCAAAGTGCCACGTCTGACCTGGTTCCCCATGTAAGGCTGCGCATCCGCACGATGCACTTCCTTATGACAGGTAGGAAGTGGGAGGAGAGAGAAGGCGGCAGCGTCTAGAGCGCTGACCGTGAAAGTGCGAGCTTCCGGTGTGGGGAGAAAAATGTCAGTGCGAGTTCCTCCGCTTAAACGGCACAAGCCGTGGCGGAACGGGGACTGCACATCCAGTGAGGAGGATCAGAAATGAGGGTAAGGACGGCGCAGAGGAATTTTTAAAAAGTTTAAAATTGTTATGAAACAATGCGGTTAGGCGGGCTGTGTATAGCAAAGTGCCACGTCTGACCTGGTTCCCCATGTAAGCTGCGCGTCCGCGCGGTGCACTTCCTTATGACAGGTAGGAAGTGGGAGGAGAGAGAAGGCGGCAGCATCTAGAGTGCTGACCGTGAATGTGCGAGCTTCCGGTGTGGGGAGAAAAATGTCGGTGCGAGTTCCTCCGCTTAAACAGCACAAGCCGTGGCGGAACGGGGACTGCACATCCAGTGAGGAGGATCAGAAATGAGGGTAAGGACGGTGCAGAGGAAATTTTAAAAAGTTTAAAATCGTTATGAAACAATGCGGTTAGGCGGGCTGTGTATAGCAAAGTGCCGCGTCGTGTGTGTGTGTGTGCTGCGTGTGTGTGCTGCGTGTGTGTGTGTGCGCTGCATGTGTCTGTTGTAGTGGGTGCCTGCAAAGAAGTGAGTGTGCTTGGGATTGGGCTGGGATTTGGGTAGAGGAAGGGACCTGAGTTGGTGCAGAAGGTTGGGCTGGTTGGGAGGCTGGGGTGAGTTAGGAGGCTATTTTTTAAAAGCGATCTCTGCATTCCAGAAATTGAAATGTGAATGGCATCCAGAAATGCAACCATTTGTTGCATTTGGCAGCTACGGCCCTGGATGCCATTCACTATTGCAGTCTGGCCTGCAGAGATGCTGCATAAGACGTCAATAGCCTCCTCACTCAGCACAGCCAGGGTGACAGGGGCAGGGGGTGAGGTGCCTGTGGCGAAGGAGACCCCAGCCCTTGTATGGGGCCAGGTTTGGACAACTGGGGGGGAGCAAGAGGGAGGGTGGAGATGGGTCTCTGGGTGGTGGACAAGTTTTAGGTTGGTACAGTTCCTGTAGGGTCCACCACCACAAGGGACTGCTCACTTGTGGAGGCCTCCAAACAGGATGACGAGGTGGTAGTCTCCGTTCCAGTCCCATCACCCTACATGCCACTGTGTCCATCGGTGTCAGATGTTTTGCCACTCGAAACACAGTGGCCAGCTGCTTCCCCGCCTTCTTGGTGAAAGTCCCCTTCGCCTGCTCCTAAAAATGCTGTAAAGACATATACAATAGTTTTATTGTATCTGTGTAAATATAACTGATCATGAATTTTTTCTAAAAACATTTTACAAATTTTCATATTTCACCTGCTTCAAGGCTTTTAAACTTTGGTTTATTTTTATCATTATCTCCTGCATGGAGGAAACATCTTCGGAAACCATTTGGTCACAGCTTTGTAATTTCCTATTATTGGTCATATACTTTTTTTTATCATTTCTCTTAACCATTTTCAATTCTCTCCAGGAACTGTTTAACACCTCTGAATGGTTCTGGTTTGTTGTTTTGAATAGTGAACTTATGCCCCAAAAAGTAATATAAAGCAAAAATCCCTTTGTGCATTGTGTGTACAAGGTAAAAAAAGCAGTTTTTTAAGTATTAAAAATAAAAATATGAATCAATGTGTGTCAATATTTACTGCAATGCTGTACCAATATTTATATGAACTGAAAGCCTGTTTCATTTGTTTGGGCATTTCACAATGGTAAAACTTACTTTAAGTAACTTAAGTATTTTTCAAATGTTAAAATAATTTTTATGGATGCAGTACTTAAGTTGCTTATTAATGGGGGCACCAGAGAGCCCATGGCAAGATGGCCGCACCTTAGTGCAGTTCTGTCAGCTGGGGACAACTATCCGCCAATTATCCATGTAATAGTCTGCGATCCGCACTTCGGATTAGGGTAAGGACGTGTGTAAAGCTGCTGACCTGCAGTTCGGGCTTAAATTAGCACCGGAGGAAATTGCCCGACCTCTGAACACAACCAACCACAAAGAAGCAGAAAGGGCCTTGTGCAAGATGGCGACGGGGTATTGATGAGGAATGGTGAGCAGAACTGCTGGGCTGAAATGTGAGCCCCTACCTTTGTTCAGTCTCGTGGTGCTATCTTCTTGTCAGCCGGCATCGGGCGCTGGGGGCATCGCAAGTCACGTAGTGAGTGCGGCTGTGGGACCCCATGATGTGCCGAGAGTAAAGAATGGATGACCTGCTGCGTGTCGTGAGACTCGGTGCGCCCAACCGCCCCGGAACACCCGGGCCCTCTTGGGGGCACATAACTCGCCTTGCAGATGAAGAGAGAGAGGCCACTCCTGGGTGCAGCGAGGCAGTGCTTACAGCAGCAACTTGAGCACTGGGACCTGCTGCGCACCGGCTTGGAGAGGAGGCCTGGGCCAAGAGCTGTGAGTGCAGGGTGGCGGTGAAGGAATAATACTGATTCCTAGTGGTGCAGAGGTCTTTGAAGCGGCCGAGTGCTGTGTGGGCTGCCCTACAGGGGCCATCTGACCGTGAGAGGGGAGGCATGACTGAACACTGCCATGGCCTGGTGGGGTGCCACGGGACACACATTGATCTACATTAGCCCGTTGCTCACCTGTAGTGGGCCAGACGACATAGGCTACTTTTTTGGTAAGCGAGGCTGCTTGCATGCACCAGAGAGTGGCCTGAGGCTTGTGGGGCTCCGACAGATTACAGGCTCACGGAGCAGCTCACAAATCAGCCCCACAGGCCGGTGTGAGTCTCGCTGAGCAGGGTAGAGCTCTGATCTACACACGGCTCCTGGACAGTGGCACTTAATGATATTGTTCTCGGGGGGGTCAACTCTCTGTGGGCCTGCAGTAGTGCAACAAATCTAGTGGTGATTGCTGAGGAGGCCCTGGGCTCCCTTGTTTGAGGAAGTGACTGCAACGAGTGGAGAGTACTTACAGTGCAATAGTGAAGCAACTTGGCTAGTTCTCAGCGTGCCCTGAGTTGCCCTGTGCTTGGTTTCCTTAGCCACCAACCTCACCTGACAGCAAGTGGAGACATGAAGTGACCGGCCTCTCTGAACTGCTGAAGCCTCCTGAGTCCTGTGGGAGAGATTTTCTTCTTTTAGGACTCTGTTGCATTCCTGTCCCCCCTAGGCATATAACCGTGACACCAGTACTGAACAGAATGGGGAAAACAGATAAACTTTCAAAAAACAGTCCCCCCTCACATTCGAGTCTAGGCGAGCACCTAGGCCGCAGCATCATGCGCCCTCAGACTCTGAGCAGGAGTCACACCCGCAGGATGCCACACATCTCGAGACTACATTATTAGCCAGGCAGCAGAGCCTGCAATTGATTGACGCCAAGATAGACACACTGACTTTAAGGATGGATCATATGGTCGCAAAACTTGATAAACAAGCGATCACAAATTGCTGAAGTGGAGCAGCGCATACCAACTGTGGAAGATGGACGGTCGCCACTAAATGTTTGAATATGGAGAAAGTGCTGGAAGTGATCCAGGCAAAAAATAAAGATTTAGAAGATTTAGAAGAATGCTCACGGAGAATTAGGGGGTTTCTCACGGAGAATTAGGGGGTTTCTGAGTCCACCAATATCGGCCACCTTGAAGACTATGTAGAGACTACAGTGAAAGTCATTTTTAGGCCAGAGCAGCTGTCGGTGGTCTTGATAGGGAAGAGGGCACACAAGTCACTAACGGAGTGCCCGCCTCCTGGAACCTCCCTGAGACCCATCATAGCTAAGCTGCTAAAATACCGAGATCCTGACTCAGTCTATCCAGGGAAAAGCAGAACATTAAATACCAAGGGTTTGACGTGGCCTTCTTTCCAGACTTCACTGTTGCGGTGCATGCTTCACGCAGGTGAAGAAAAAACTGCAGGCTACTTATATTCTACGCTATGCTGTACTCGGCCCACCTCCAGATAGAGTACGGAGGGCACCAGAAGATCTTCACCACACCGAGGGCAGCCATGGAATATCTTAAATCTGTCCAATGTTTTTAAAAAAGCCCACCTCGTTCTCCTTCCTTGACCCCAGATGCTTAGTGACCGGGGATGCTAAGCATCTGGGGGCGAACTGTAAGTAAGGGGAATTGTATGGAACAAGTGTATATGAGTTTGTGCAGGAGAGCTGTAAGAGCCTGGTCGGGGCCTTGACCCCTTCTGCGCCTTGGACGTAATGGTTACGTCCTCGGTCATGGCGATCCTGTGCCGAGGACATAATCATTACGTCCAGACACCTACCCATGGGGGAAGTGCTGGTGCTCCCCCCATGGGGCACCCACCCACAAACCCCCACTGAGGATAGCAGCGGAAGAGCTTCCGCTGCCACCCCTGATCACCATCCTTGGTGATCTGATGACGTCGGCATGCTCACAGCGCACAAACGTCATCAAGTGCAGCCAGGGACGCACTGTAAGCCAATTACTTCCAGTGCATCCAGGGAGAGGACGTTATTTGGTGAGTCCTTCCTTCGGGGGGGGGGTGGGGTTCCAGGAATACAGCAACTTCCCCCTGCATCCGTAGAGAGTGGATTCCTGCTCCACGATTGTGGGTGGGGCCATGATCATGGAGCAGAAATCCACATCGCTAGACACCAGGGATATTAGTGTTATTTGGGGAAGCGACCCCTTAGGCAAGGGTTGCTCCCTGGGGCATATTTGATCTGTTTTTCAGCCCCCCCACCGGGGGCTGATTCAGCCATTTTTTCTGCAGATCTGCACCCCAAGAGGGGCGAAACCCACCATGCCCCAGGGATTTATTTTACATATATTTATAAGGGAGCGACCACTTGGGCCAAGGTCGCTGCCCTGGGGGCAGATCGGCATTATATTTTTAGGCCAAAAGCCCCTAGACCACCATGGATTCTTTTTATCTGACGCAAAATGTTTTGGGGAGCGACCCCTTGGGTAAGGGTTTCTCCGCTTTTGGGGCCTAATATTTTTGCTGTGTTTGCCTCCCTTGAGGGCAGATCGGCCTTATATTTTTAGGTCCATCTGCCCCCCACGGGAGAAGCCACTAGACCAGCAGGGATTTTATTATATATGGTGCATAATGTTTTGGGGAGCGAACCTTGGCCAAGGAAATTGGCCTTGTATTTTTAGGCCCGTCTGCCCCCAAGGGGAGCAGAAGCTACTAGACTACCAGGGATTTTATTATATTTGGTGGATATTGTTTTGGAGAGTGGCCCCTTGGTCAAGGGTCGCTCCCCTTTTTTTGGGTGAATATTTTGGCCGTGTTCTGCTCCCCCGGGGGCAGATCAGCCATATATGTAGGCCCATTTGCCCCCAAGTGGAGCATAAGCCGCTAGACCACCAGGGAAATGTAGTTTGGCTGAAGGTCTGAGTGTTTTGGCGTTTGGCTAGCTGTGTGTGGACTGCCGTTTGGCTGGCAGTGTGTGTGGCTGGCATTTGGATGGTGATGGGCAGACTTCCTAGTGTTTAATAATGTTAACTGTTATTTTTTGTCATCATTTATGATCGTAATGTTTTATTTCTCCTTTTTATTCTAGTGCAAAGCTTTTGTTTTCCATGTGGTTGCAGTTTCGGCACTGGTAGATCTGCAGTTTGTGTAGTTGCAAGTATTTGGTAAGAAAAAGTTTGTTTACTCCAAATGAATATTATTGACCTGCATGAATGTGTTTTTGGGAAATGCTGTAATAATAGCAGCCTATTTAACTTCTGTTTGAATATGTGTGAAAGTTTCCTCGTATTTGTGCACAATGTGTATTTAGCAAGTGAGTGGTATTGTTTTACAGCATATAGGTCTTTGTGTGCTTTGTACTGATTGACTTTACCTTGCAATTTCTATATGCCAGTAGATTTGCTTTTTGTTTTATAAATCCACACTTTGTTTATTACTTATTTTTCACAGTGTTGGGTATTGTTAACTTGTTTGTCAAGTTACTTTTCTTGGTAAGGATTATGGCTAGCCACAGGATGACCACTCAGCAGGTTGTTGCTATGCTTTTCGAGTCTTCTTCTGACCATGATTATGAGACTGACTCTTCATCTGAGGCAGAGGTGGAAGGCCAGGATTCTGTCAGTTAATTTTCTGTCCGAGAGTAATCATCTTATGATGCCACTCTCCGTGAGGATGAAGTGCTGCTTTTATTGGAAGACACTGGTGTGCCTATAGTGCAGCAAGAGGCATTTGGGTTGCAGCCTGGGGCTGTAAGGCTTTCCATTGGAAGTGCTGGACTTTGGGTTGACCCAAGCATAGTGCAGTCGATGTTGCATGCCTTTAGTGGTGTTGGAGGGTGTAGAGTGAATTGTGAAAACATTTTGCCTATTAATTTTTTTCAGTTGTTTATGGATGATGTATTTTTGGATAAGATTGTTGAGCAGACTAATTTGTATTCTAAACTGTATTTGAGGGACAAAAGTGCCAGACTTAAGCCCCAGTTTAGAGCTACCCAGTGGACTCCCACAAATCTGGATGAGTTGAAGAAGTTCTTGGGTTTAACTTTTTTGATGGGCCTGATAAGGAAGCCATTGCTGTCTTCATATTGGTCTACTAATCCCTTGATGACAACGGCTAAATTTCCTGAAACCATGAGTCATAATCAGTATTTGCTTCTTTTTCGGATGTTGCATTTTGGTGATAATGCTTTAGCATTGCCACAAGATCACCTTGATTGTGACCATCTTTTTAAGGTTCTGCCTGTCCTTGACCACTTTGTAGATCGATTTTCAGAGATTTATGTGCCAGGGAAAGAAATAGTTGTGGATGAATCTTTGGTCCTGTTCAAAGGCCGATTGGTTTTTTGGCAATACATTCCGAGCAAGAGGGAACGTTATGGAATTAAGATGTATATGCTGTCTGAGAATAGTGCTGGATATATTTATAATTTCAGGGTCTACTGTAGGGATTCCACTATTGACCCCCATGGTTGTCCGTCCACTTTTGGAGTTACAGAGGAAATTGTGTGGGAACTTGGTTGAGGGCTTTTTAACAAAGGTCACCATTTATACGTAGATAACTTTTACACTGGTCTGCCATTATTCAGGGAATTGTTCAAAGTGGACACTGTTACTTGTGGCACAATCCGTTCTAACCATAAAGGTTACTCAAAAGCGCTGATTTATAAAAAAAACTTGAGAAGGGACAGTGCATTGCCTCGCGTAGTGATGAACTTCTAGCTCTGAAATTTTTTGACAGGAGAGATGTCTATATGCTGACTACCATCAATGATGAAAGCACTTCACCTGTGACTGTTTGGGATCAGGTTGCTGAAGTGCACAAACCTGTGTGCAATTTAAACTAAAATAAGCACATGGGTGGTGTATATCAAGTAGATCAGAGGTTGGAACTTTACACTGCTGTTCGCAAGGTGTACTTTTGGCATAAGAAGTTGGCTATCCATTTATTCCATTTAGCAACCTTCCATACTTTTGTTGTATTTAAGGATTGTTCTCCAGAGTCAAAGATTACATTTGTTCAGTTTCAGCAGTCTCTGATAGGCAGCCTTGTTGTAGTGGAATAGGGAAGAGTTCCAAGAGAAGCAGTAGTGAATGATGTGGCTAGATTGAAAGATTGCCACTTTCCTGATCACATTCATCCCATGGTCAAAAAAAACTTTCCCGCTATGAAATATAGAGTGTGTTACCGAAGAGATATCCGGAAGGAGAATCATATGTACTGCCCTATTGTCCTTCTAAGCCTGGGCTATGTGTACCCACATGTTTTAAAATGTACCACACAGAACAGAGTTTTTGGTTGTAACCGTAAGCGTAAAGTAAACTGACTTCTCTGTATTGTTTTATATTTTTTGTTCAGATTTCATGGTTGGCATTAGTGTGATGTAGTTAGTTAGAGCTGTTGTGTTTGTAGTTATAGTTTTGTATCTATTGCCAATTGATTTGTGTTTTCTTTTTTGTATAAAAAATGTGATGGCGGTGTGCATGGATGGCGCTTGGCTCGTAGAGTGCGTGGATTGGCGCTTGGCTGGCGGTGTGCGTGGACTGGCGATTGGCTGGCAGTGTATGTGGACTGGCGCTTGGCTGGCATTGTGTGTGGCCTGTGCTTGGCTGCCAGTGTGTGTGGACTGGCGCTTGGCTGGCGGTGTGCGTAGACTGGTATTTGGCTGGCGGTGTGTGAGTAGTGGCTTGCTTCTGGTCACTACACACTCTGCCAGCTAAACGCCAGTGCACACACTCCTTCAACCACCAGCCGGTATGATTGCTATGTCAGTTATGTGGGCGTATGAAAGTGATAGGCCCTTGAATAGCGCTGTCTGTTGATGTGAGTGTTGTAATGTGCTAGGGAAGCGGCTGGCAGAGTGAATGCTCTTGTGTGTGTCACATATGAAAGGTGTGTGAATGGCCTGTAAAGAGGTTGGTGCCTGGCTGCTGCTTTACAGCTCATGAGCTGGGACTCTTTGGTTCAGGTTTTCAACCTTTCAGTTATTAACAGTGCATTTCATTTTTGTGAAGTCTCTTGTTAATACAATTTCATGCTCTGATCCTTCACTCACCCTCGTGCCAAATCCAACCAGTATGTCTGTGTACCTGAGGAATAGATGAGTGTGAAGTAATATTTGTTTTTTCTGTCTTTCACTGCCAAGGTGTACATTGTCTCAAGGGAAAATCTACAATTTCTAGTTATTTTCGTAAACTAAAAACCCAGGGGAGTACCGGGTGATGTGCCTCTCCTGGTTCCCAACATGTTTTCTTACCTACAGTGCCCTGCAAGCCTCAAAATGTGTCTAAAGTCACACATTTTCCTTGCATTACTGTGCCATATTCTTCCAGAATCAGAAAGAAACCACAGATTTCCTACCACCCAGTGTTCCTCCAGGTCTCCTGATAAAAATGTTACCTCATTTGTGTTGGGTGGGCCAAGTGCCTTTGACAGAGAAGGGCTTAAAACGTACTGTGGAGACATCAAAATTATCTGTCAAAAAACAACCTGGTTTTGCAAGGAGGGCACCTGTGTTTTTGGTCCTGGGCCCGGTGGCCATATAGGGAAACGTACCAAACTCAGTAATTTCTGAAAACTAGACATCCGGGGGGGTCCAAGGATGTGTAGCTTGCATGGATCCCCCAAGGTTTTCTTACCCAGAATCCCCTGCAAACTTCAAATTTAGCTAACAAAATCACATTTTCTCACATTTCTGTGTGGGATCACCATGCCGGCACAAATTTCCTACCACCCAGCTTTTCCCTCGGTCTCCCAAGTAAAATTATACCTCACTTGTGTGGGTGGGCCAAGGGCCTGCAACTGGGAAGGGCCACAAACGTAGAGATTGAAGGGATAGCACAGCGAGCTCTAAGCACGATATCTTTTTTATATACGTTTTAGGCTGACTCTGCATTAGACACCCACACAAGTGAGGTATAATTTTTATAGGGAGACCAAGGGGAATGGTGGGTGGTAGGACATTTGTGCCAGCTTGGTGATCCCAGACAGAAATGTAAGGAAAATGTGATTTTTGTAGCTACATTTGAGGTTTGCAGGGGATTCGGGGTAGGAAAAATGTTGGGGGCTCCATGTAAGTCACCCCTTGCTGTACTCCCCCGGGTGTCCAGTTTTTAGAAATATCTGGGTTTGGTAGGTTTCTCTAGATGACTGCCGAGCTTGTGAACAAAAATGCAGGGCCCTCCCTTTCAAAACCAGGTTGTTTTGTGATAGAAAATGTTGATGTCTCTACAATACATTTTTGGCCCTTCCTTGTCGCGGGTACATGGCCAACCCACACAAGTAAGGTACCATTTTTAAATGGAGACCTGGGGGAATTCTGGGTGTTAGGAAATTTGTGTTGGTCCGGTAATCCCACAGCTTTCCCAAACAGAAATATGAGGAAAATTTGTTTTTTTAACTTAATTTGAGGTTTCCAGGGGATTCTGGGTAGGAAAACATTGGGGGATCCACACAAGCCACACCTCCCTGGACTACCCCATGTGTCTAGTTTATAGAAATGTCTGGGTTTGGTAGGTTTCCCTAGATGCCCGCCGGGCCTGGGACCAAAAACGCAGGTGACTCTTTTGCAAAACCAGGTCTTTTGTGATCGATAATTTTGAAATCTTCACAGTACGCTTTGGGCCATTTCCTGTTGCAGGCACTAGGCCTACCCACACAAGTGAGGCACCATTTTTACTGGGAGACTTGGGGGAATGCTGGGTGGGTGGAAGTTTGTGGCTCCCCACAGGTTCCAGAACTTTCCATCACATAATTGTGAGGAATGAGGTTTACAAAGGATTCTGGGTAGCGGAACCTTGTGAGAGCCTCACAAGTCACCCCATCCTTGATTCCCCTAGGTGTCTAGTTTTCAAAAATGTACGGGCTTGCTAGGTTTCCCTACGTGCCTGCTGAGCTAGGGTACAAAGTCCACACCTAGGGCCATTGCGAAAAAAGGGTCAGTTTTCCGTGGAAAAATGTGATGTGTCCACATTGCGTTTTGGCCCATTTCCAGTCGCGGGCATTAGGCCTACCCACACAAGTGAGGTACCATTTTTATCAGGAGACTTGGGGGAATGCTGGGTGGGTGTAAGTTTGTGGCTCCCCGCACATTCCAGAACTTTCCATCAAAGAAATAGGAAGAAAATATGTTTTTATTTACAAAGTTTGAGGTTTGCAAGGGATTCTGGGTAACAGAACCTGGTGGGAGCCACACAAGTCACCCCATCCTGAATTTCCCTGCGTTTCTAGTTTTAAAAAATGTACAGGTTTGCTAGTTTTCCCAAGGTGCTGACTGAGCTAAGGCCCAAAATCCACAGCTAGGCACATTGAAAAAAGGGTACATTTTCTGTGAAAAAATGTGATGTGTCCATGTTGCATTTTGGGCCGTTTCTTTTCGCAGGAACTAGGCCTACCCACACAAGTGTGGTACCATTTTTATCAGGATACTTGGGGGAATGTTGGGTGGGTAGAAGTTTGTGGCTCTCCACAGATTTCAGAATTTTCCATCACAGAAATGTGAGGAAAATGTGTTTCTTTTACAAAGTTTGAGGTTTGCAAGGGATTCTGGGTAACAGAACCTGGTGAGAGCCACACAAGTCACCCCATCCTGAATTTCCCTGCGTGTCTAGTTTTCAAAAATGTACAGGTTTGCTAGGTTAATCCAAAGCTAGGCTCATTGCAAAAAAGGGTCTGTTTTCAGTGGAAAAATGTGATGTGTCCACGTTGCTATTTTGGGTCGTTTCCTGTCGCAAGCACTTGGCCTACCTACACAAGTGAGATACTGTTTTTATCGGGAGACTTGGGGGGGAATGCTGGGTGGGTTGAAGTTTGTGGCTTCCCGCAGATTCCAGGACTTTCTATCACAGGAATATGAGGAAAATATGTTTTTGTTGACAAAGTTTGATGTTTACAAGGGGTTCTGGGTAACAGAACCTGGTGAGAGCCACACAAGTCACCCTATCCTGGATTTCCCTGGGTGTGTAGTTTAAAAAAATGTACAGGTTTGCTAGGTTTCCCTAGTTACTGGCTGAGCTAGGGCCCAAAATCCACAGTTAGGCACATTGCAAAAAAATTGTCTTTTTTCTGTGGAAAAATGTGATTTGTCCACGTTTTCATCTTGGGCCGTTTCCTGTCGTGGGCACTAAGCCTATCCACACAAGTGAGGTACCATTTTTATCAGGAGACTTGGGGAAATGCTGGGTGGGTGGAGGTTTGTGGCTCCCTGCACATTCCAGAACTTTCCATCACAGAAATATGAGGAAAATGTGTTTTTCTTTTTACAAAGTTTGAGTTTTACAAGGGATTCTGGGTAATGGAACCTGGTGAGAGCCACACAAGTCACCCTATCCTGGATTTCCCTGGGTGTCTAGTTTTCAAAAATGTACAGGTTTTCTAGAATTCCCTAGGTGCCGCCTGAGCTAGGGCCCAAAATCCACAGCTAGGCACGTTGCAAAAAAGGGTCCGTTTTCACTGGAAAAATGTGGTGTGTATATGTTGCAATTGGGCCGTTTCCTGTCGCGGACACTAGGCCTACCCACACAAGTGAGGTACCATTTTTATCTGGAGACTTAGGGGAACACAGATTCATAGAACAAGTGTTATTACCATTTGTCTTTCTATGCATTTCTGCCTTCCAAATGTAAGAAAGTGTGTAAAAAAGGAGTCATTTTGAAAAATACCCTCTAATTCACATGCTAATATGGGTATCACAAATTCAGAGATGCACAAATAGCCACTGCTTCTAAACTCCATATCTTGTTCCTATTTCAGAAATACATAGGTTTCCTTGATACCTATTTTTCATTCTTTATAATTTACCAAATGAATTGCGGCATACCCAGTACACAATGAAAAACCATTGCAAGGTGCGGCTCAGTTATTGGCTCTGGGGATCTCGGGTTCTTGGTGAACCTACAAACCCTATACATCCCTGCACCCAGAAGGGGCCCGCGGACATAACGGTATATTGCTTTTAAAAATCTACCATAGGGGCGTGTCAGGGAGAAACCAGGAGGGCAGTGAGGGCTTCCAAGGATCTATACCCGAGCTGTGCCTACTGGATCCACACAGCAGGACGAACTGGGAAGCCGGTGTGTGTGTTTTTGGTCAGAGAGGAGCTCTGATCAGGCCACCGCAGTCCGGTCGTGGACTGGGCCTACTCTGCGCGATTGAGCCGCAGACTGCAGCAGACACTTTCCCAGACCGGGTGGCAAACGCGCGGCACCTCGCGACTCCCCTCCCTGCCAGCTGAACCACCAACTACTCTGGGGGGCTTAGAGAGCCTGCGCTGGGAGATCGGAGCAAGCAGGCTCAACTCCCCCCCCACCCCTCCTCCTAGACCACTGGGGCTGAACGCTGGAGGGCCTGGCGGAGCGCCCGGGACCAGCGGACAGCAGCAACCCCGTCGACTTAACAGATTGAACAGCAGAGGCGGGCCCCAGAGGAGCAGGTGACCAGGGCGCGCGGCATTCAGCAAAATAATAACCTGCAACACCTGCAGAGAGGACATCCTGCTCGGGATGGCCTCCTACAGCGTGACACTGCAGAGCAAGAAGACCGCCTGAACCTCCCGCACTGCCGACCGCATGTAGACAGGTACATTGTATGGGTGCACCATTAGGGGCGACGCTGAGGCCCCTGGTCCCCCCACTCTGCAAGTCAATTAATTGCTGATCCCCCCCCCGATGGGGTTGGCCCTGACTGCCCCACCGACGCCACAGCGGAGGAAGCCTCTATCTCACCTCCCCCTCTTCTAATTACACCATGAATTCTACGCGTGGTACACCAATACCCACGCAGTTGCAGGGGTGGACCCTACTCTGGAGGCCCTATTGAGGGACACGATTTTGGGCGCTAAGATGGAGCGGTGACCTGCGAACAGAGCAGTCAGACCCTGGTTGACCGGTCCCCATAACCACTCCCACTACCCATTGCGAGCCCAGGATACCTGCTGACCTCTGCCGCTACCCCATCTTGTTCATCGGAGGGGAGTGCCCGCTGGCCCTGACCTACACTGCTCGCAGGTGGGCTGTCCCGACCACCAAGAATCAGTCCGGCGGGGAAGGCGTCCTGATATTGGCAGGACACCCCCCTGGCGAGGACACTATACACACATACCGAGAAGCTTGAGACATTACCGGATACCCCCTCTCGCCAGAACTATTGTAAACTAGGGCCCTGTAGTTGAAGAGCACCCGGCATCCAAAGAAGGCCACCTCATACTGCTGAGGTGCCCTGAATATCGTGGATACCTGGCCACCCTGAGCCCTCCACAGCGGACCATACCACCCCCTCCTCCTACCTAGGGCCTCACGGGACATATTTGCCCAGTCACCCGGGTGGCGTTCACATCCACCCTAACGTGAACTCTCACCCACTGTCTGCCAGCTGAGGGACACCATTGGTGAAGCTTGCCCACCCGTTTGGAGACCCTGATGGGCAACTCGGGCATGCCTTCAGGCAAGATGACGAGCAAACCAGCGAGACAGCTCCTCTTCACAGAAGCAGTGCAGCAGAGCCGCTCTGCTCCCGGCTCCAGGAATAACACTCCTCTGTCATCGAGCACCCCCCAACCTGCCAACGCTTCTGCCTCGGACGCCACCATGGAACGGATCCTTCACGAAATCTCATCTGTGGGCCAATGGCTACAGGGAATGGAGACGTCCATGTCTGCCCTTGCCGCAGAAACCAAGTCTATCCACTCAGACATAGCAGGATTCCAGAACCATATGGATGGTCTGGCTCAACGTGTTTCTACAATGGAGGCCCGTCTTAACACTATCCCAGAACGAGACCAACAACTCCTCTACCTCCGTAGCAAGCTTACGGACCTGGAAGACAGAAGCCGCCGGTACAACGTTAGTTTTTTGGGATTTCCGGAAAACGTGGAGGGCCCGATGTCATAGCCTTCCTTGGAACCATCCTGCCAAAGCTCACCGGCCTAACCTTTGATCCGCCAATGGAGATGGAGAGGGCCCATCGTGTGGGGCCGCCTCGCGGAGGTACCCCTCTGTGCCCGCAACCGCTCATTGCTTGTTTTTTGCACCATGACCAAGCCCGCCAATTGATCGCAGCAGCCCGCACCCATGGACACTACACATATGAGGGCCACGAGATCCGGATAGCTGCGGACTTCTCCAAGGAGACAAATGAGCATCGCAAAGCCTTCCTCTCCCATAGGTCTCTCTTAAGGCAGCAGGACATTAAGTATGGACTCTTCGAAACTGCACGCCTTCAGACCACGGGACGAGGTTTCCAAGGACTTCTACAATCCGGAGGACCTACCCTCTTACTGGAAAGCCTTACTCCCCAGGACATGGATCAAACTGCCCTCGCCCTGGGAGACAGCTCCCTCCACCCAACGTCATCCCTCTCACCAGTCTCTGGCGGACCCCGACGGAACTCCGGATACTCTCGTTTCAGGGGCAGAGGCCTGGATAGGAGTGCCCACTCCGTGGGAGACAGAACCCAGGCCCTCCAGGCGGTGGTCGCTCTTACGCAAGAGTATGACAGGGACAAGTCACGCTCACCCCTGAAACTGACCACAGCGAAGGTAGAGGTACCCTGAGCTGTGCTGGCCCTGGTCACCTATTCCTACCTGAGGTGAGAAGGATAGTAGCCCGGCTGCCCGATCTGCGCACGCAACGGACGGCTGAGTACCTAACTCCTTGTTATATTATGTTTTTCCATTTTTGTTTCTCTCTCTCCCTTTCTTCTATCCTCTCTATTTAAAAAAAAAAATGTTCACATTGTTGTTTCAACATGACTAGTAGCCTACATGCTCTCCATACCATACACGTCCTATTCCCCACGGGCTGCCTTATTTCATGTATACCCTCCCCAGTCTCATCGCCCTGACCCGACCACACAAACCCGACATTACTGAGAGTATGACACCGGAACTCCATTGGCTATGCTGCCTTGAATGGTCATAACGCCCTCTTCATTTGATAAGCCACCTGCCGGGATCCACCGCCACCCTCCTTTCCCTCACCCGGTTAAAAGCAACAATCATGACTGCATACGCCCCGGATCCCTCGGCCTTACTGACCCCAGCGACCACATAACTCCCTCCTTCTACCTCACCAGATCATGAGCCCATAAGCCTGTCAGTTGACAAAGGGACCAAGATACCCCCCTACCCTGCGACCTTGCACCCCACGCCTACCGTAACATTCCAGGTGCGACTATGCCTGCATGCATAGGGGCCCAGCACCGACCCCCCTCCACATACTCTCTTGCACCAGCGATATCCCCTCCTTTGTAAGAGACACCGGACCCTTCCTCTTCTTCCCCCCACATGCTCGAACAGCAACAAGTTCAAAATGGCATGCTGGAATGTTCTTTGCAGGACCTTGCCTCCCGAAGGGGCCCCTGACCTGACACGTAGCACCCAAAAGTTTAGACCCGCAGTACACAGCTCTACAACCCTAGAGTCACGCTCCCTACATGTGACCTCACTACCCCTCCCGCCCCACCGCCTTCTCCCCTTCCCCTCCAGATCCCAACCCCCTGCTCCACACCTATGCGGGAGATACTTGGCCAACCGCCCTCCACACCACCGAGGGCCCTTCGATAACGACCCTACCCACGAGTCGCTCCCCCTGCCCGACCTCTTACCACCTTCCTCCTCTCCTCCCTCCCCCCATCCTCGTCTCTTCCCTTCCCACTCATATTCTAACTCCTCCCGACACCTTACCTCTCCCACCCCAATTCGCATTTACCCCACCCTAGCCCTACCTCGCATCTATTGACCCTGCCCATTTACCCACATCACACCGAGGGGACACACCAACCCTCCCCAACTAAGCCCCCCCACAAACACAGACATCCCACCCTACCTGTGCTACTCACAAGGGACCAGACGCCCTTACCCACCCCTAAAAACACAAACTGAAATGACCGTCCCCCTTCCTCCCCACCCACTGCGCATAATCTCATGGAATGTTAATGGCCTCACCCACTACATTACACACAAGAAAGTACTCTCCTACCTCCAGACGAAAAAGGTGGATGCCATTGTTAAGTCTTGGTATGACCCCAATGGCAGATACACATTTGTCAAGCTGAAAGTAGGCGACAAATCCCTGTGTGTAGGTTCAGTGTATGCCCCAACGGGAAATAAACGCTCCTTCTTCCTACACCTGAACCGGCTGCTTGTGGAGATAGGGGTGACCCGATAAGTCATTGGAGGAGACTGGAACCTTGCCCGCGATGCGATACTGTACAGGACGGGCCCCTTGGGCAGAGGTAACGAGTGGGGCAGGGTGATATAACCTCAGACCATGGCCTTGCGGACCACTGGCGCCTCTCCCAACCAGCGGACAAGGAATACACCTTCCCATCGATGCCCCACGGAACCCAGTCGCTCCTAGACTACTTTCTCGTATCCCACTCGGTGATAGCACTCGTGAACGAGTCCCGCATACTAGAGGCTGCACTTTCCGATCACTCCACGGTCCTGATAGCCCTCGAAGTAGGACTTGCCTCCCCGGGCCGCAAACCCTGGCATTTAAACGTCCAGAGATATCGCTCTCCCCAGGGAAAAACCCAACTGAAGACACACTTGTCTTCTTATTTGATGGACAAAACGACATCAGTGACCTCCAGCAGAACTCCGTGGGCGGCAGCGAAAGCAACCATCAGAGGACAACTAATGAGAGATGTGGCAGTGGCCAACAAGAGTGCGGCCTTCTCGCTCCGAACTAGAAGACCAGATTATCTTTTTCACCCGCCTCTACACCTGCCACCCCTCAGTATCCAACCGCTCTCAACGGCCTTTACACCTCCAAAGCCGAGTATGCCCTCCAAAGCCTCAAAGGTAGGCACTACAAACAAGGGGAAAAGGCCGGAAGGCTACGGGTGGCACAGCTAAGGCAACGAGAGGCCGCGATAGCTATCCCCGTGATTCGAACTACGACCGGAGCACACCTAACCCGCCCCCCAGACATAGCCAATGAATTTGCTTCATTCTATGAAACACTATATACCCCGGAAGCTCCGGCCACCGAGGAACAACTGGCTGCATATCGCCCTGCACATTCCACTGAGGCCGTAATACTAACAGTAATAGACACCCTTCGCAGGGACGCCGATAAGGGCTCCCCGCTGGCCCTTGTCCTTCTTGATTTCTCTGCGGCCTTCGACATGGTTGACCACGGTATACTGGTCGACCATGTAGGAGACGCAGGGATTCAGGGGCCTGCCCTGGGCTGGATCCGCTCCTTTTTGGAAAATCGCTCCCAGTCGGTCCGCATTGCCCAGTATACAGCGCCCAAAATGAGGACCACATGTGGTGTCCCACAGGGCTCCTCAATTTCCCCCCTTCTGTTTAACCTATACCTCCTCCCACTGATCCGGGCTCTGAGAGAGAAGGAAGTTTGCACCTTCAATTATGCTGATGACTTCCAGCTAATATTCTCCATCAGCAATTCCCCCTACTCGGTCAGCTATTTTCAGTCAACTATGCTATTTATTAGTGGGTGGATGAATAGTAATCACCTAAAACTTAACCCGGATAAAACCGAGTTAGTTCTAACCGGGGGCACTCACAACCCATGGGGCTCACACTTTTGGCCAAAGGAGCTGGGCCAACCTCCCTCCCCATCTGCCTCGGCCAAAAGCCTTGGAGTAACAATAAATCACGACCTCACCATGAAGTCCCAAATTGGGTCAGTGATATCCACATGTTTCTTCCAGCTGAGGAAAATAAAAAAGATTAGAAGATATCTCACCCAGGATGCTTTGATCCAGGTGGTGCTTGCCATGGTTATGTCCCATGTGGACTACGCCAACCCGCTATATTTTGGCATCCCACTCTATCTAATCAAACGCTTGCAACTGGTTCAGAACCAAGCAGCAAGACTGATTTTTCAACAGCCTAGGCATCATCATGTCACCCCCCTGATGAGGAAGCTGCACTGGCTCCCCATCTCACAGCGTTGCGCCTTCAAGGTATGCTGTCTCATCTTCAAATTCCTGAATGGAAGGAGCCCGAATTCCTGGACAGCCTTATTCATAGGCACATACCCACGCGCAACTTGCGCTCAGCCCATAAGCACCTTTTGTCAACCCCTGACTTCAAACTAAAGCACCTGGGTGGTGCCAGGTTTGCCGTTCTAGCTCCCAGACTGTGGAACTCTCTCCCCCCCGAAATTCGATCATGCAACAACCTCCTAAGCTTCAGGAGGCTCCTCAAGACCTGGCTATTCAGACAAGCTTATGAGTAACTCCCTAGGGTCAGGCATCTCTCAGAGTAGCGCCATGAAACCAGCCCGGTGTACGCGCGCTTTACAAAATCTTTTAACATTAACATACCTCGAGAGCATTGAACTGCCACACCTGTCGGATATTGGCAGGGACCTTCTAGAAGGGAACATTAGTAAGGAAGAAATCACAGAAGCCATTGCCAAACTGCCCTATCATAAATCCCCAGGCAAGGACAGTTTCGCAGCAGAATATTACAAATGGACGGGAGAAGAGGCAATCAACACTCTCCATGCCGCCCTGCAAGAAGCTGATAGAACCGCATCCCTCTGCCCTATATCCAACAGAGCCATGATCGCGGTCATCCCCAAACCAGGAAGAGACCCGCTCTCTTGTGGTAGCTATCGCCCTATCTCCCTTTTAAATAGAGATATTAAAATCCTGGCCAGTATACTAGCAGCCTGACTGCGAAAAGTCATCCCCTCTCTCATCCATAACACTCAGGTCGGATTCGTCCCAGGCTGCTCTTCCAGAAACCACCTCTGCACTCTGGCTCACACGATATGGGCCGCAAAAGCCCTACCAGAAGATGCGGTAGCCCTCTCCCTCGACGCTGAAAAGGCGTTCGACCGTATTGACTGGGGATACCTCTTCGCCACCATGAAATATTTTGGCTTGGGGAATCAGTTAATTTCAAAAGTCCAACTACTCTACGACTGTCCTGTAGCCCAGATTAACTGTGGGGGCTTCCTATCCGACACATTTCCGATTCGAAGTGGCACCCGTCAGGGCTGCCCACTCTCCCCTCTCTTGTTCCTCATTGCCATGGAACCCTTAGCTGCCCTCATCCACCACTCGCCACTGATATCGGGTATTCCCACCGCGGGAGGACAATCCAAAATCTATCTCTACGCCGACGATTTCCTCCTTCCCCTTAGAGACCTCCCACGCTTCTTACTAGCACTTCTAGTGACCATCAACGGATTTGCGACCATGTCAGGCTATAAAGTGAACTGGGATAAAAGCGAGGCCCTACCACTCTCCACAGGCATCACAAAGGCCTCAATCGAAGACCACCCCTTCCGCTGGAAATCAAGCTTACTCAGATACCTCGGGATCCTAGTCAACAGAACGTTGGAGAGTATGGTCGCAGACAATCTGACACCACTAATCACACAAATGAAAACTGACTTTGACAAGTGGTCCCTCCTGGGCTTCTCCATGTGGGGAAGAGTGCAAGCCATCCCAATGGCAACACTACAGCAATTCACATAAACCTTATGCTGCCCGTCGTGGTGCCCCTAGACACTCTGCGCCTCATAGACACTCGGATACAGTCCTTTGTCTGGGGCTCTGCCCGCCCCCGCTTGGCCGCATCCAAACTCATAGCCCGTTGATCCTTTGGCGGCCTTGGACTTCTGTCTCTGGAACACTACTCTCTGGCCCTACACCTCTTGCAACTTGAATACCTATTGCCCGAGACACGAGACCCTCCACAATGCGTTGCTGTGAAACGCTCATTCCTCAAGAGAGAAGATGGCCTTGGCCACCTGTACAGTAACTGCACCCCACCTAAACCTGCACCCAGTGCTACAAGCTACATACAAAGTGTGGCACTGAGCCCACCATCTTCTAGGTGTACATTACCGCCTGCATGCCAAAGCTCTGCTTTGGGGCAACAACAATATCCGGATCAATGGCCAAACCCAACACTGGCCCAAATGGAAAACAGCAGGCATACAAACCTTAGATCAGGTCCTGCTAAATAACGACCTGAAACCCTTCACCCAACTCAGAGAAGACTTTGGCCTAGCCCCACAGCAGGCGTGGCAGCACATACAGCTTCAACACTGCCTATGGCGTTGCTTAGGCCCTCAACCCTGGACACTGCAACCCTCGCCAATAGTGACTTATTTATTGGCATGGGGTCACCAGAGGGGTGTGATGTCAGGGCTTTATGGCACCCTGGTGAACCATCTGTTCTCCAAGCCTCTTATGCGTAATCTGCGCACAAAATGGCAGATTCATCTGCAAATCACTTTTGAGGAAGAAGACTAGTCAGAAATGGTAGAGGCCCTGGACAGGGGAACTCGTGAAGCTCGGTCAAAATTCTGCCTGTTTAAGATCTTACACAACTGGTATTGGACGCCCTTGAAGCTGCAATGAGCTAGGCTATTGCCGCACTCTAGATGCTTGAAGGGGCCCGGGAGTGAGATGCGACCTCGCCCACATACTCTGCATTCTCCGCCAATGGAGATCACCTACCCCCCCCTCGTAGGAGGATTGGATGGTGGCAATGGTCCAAACGGCAACCCACGAAAGAGTCATATACAGCATGCAGGATCAGGAAGAAGTGTTCAAACTAACATGGGCCCCCTTCCTCCGAGAAACCACCCCTTAAAATCTGGAAGCCTCTCCTATCTATGCATCTCCCCACAAGACCATCTTCCTCCCCCACACCTAGCCTCCCCTTTCTCCCTCCCCTCCCCACCCTGATCCTTCGCTTTCCCCCACCCATCACGATTGTTTCCCATCTCTTCCTCTCCTTCTCCCTTCCTTCCCTCTCTCCTTTTCTCTTTCCCCTCCTCCCTTCCTTTTCTTCCCCCTTCCCCTTCCTTACCCCTTCACCCTTATGGCACCCCCCATCCTCTCGGGCTAAGGGACTGACACTCTTTTCTCCCCCCCCTTTTCCATCCTCCACTAATATGGACAGCTAGGCCTGCACACCAGCAACCAGTGCATCCCTCCCTCCTCCTCCCCCGAGCTGTGACCCTGCCCCACACCAGTGGCGGTGCGTCCATTAGGGCGCTGGGGCGTTGCCCCACAAGCCGCCCGCAGCGCCAGACATTCAAATAATGCATGTCAGTGTCAGGTGAGTCAGCATGACGCCAGACCGCCCACCCCCTTCAGGGTCTGAAGGGGGTGGGCGGTCTGGCGTCATGCTGACTCACCTGACTGACATGCATTGTCAGGCCTGCAGGGGGTGGCGCGGAGAGCACAGCAGGCAGCAGCACAAGTGCGCAGGCCGGGCTTAGGTCAGAGAATTTTTCTGACCAGCCCAGTCATGCGCACTAGTGTTGTGTCTGGCTGGCGGCTGCGCATTAGGAGAGCGAGGGTTGAGCAACGCCTCAACCCTCGGTCTCCTAATGGGCAGGCGGGCGGCGAGTACCCCTGCTAAGCCAATCCTGGCGCTGCTGGAGCAGCGTCAGTATTGGCTGAGAGCAGAGGGGTTGCCACTCCAGTGAGTGACGCGGTAACGTTGAAGGCGCCAATGCTGGAGTCGGACCCCTGCCCAGCGGCACGGACCCGGTAAGTTGTTTGCTGCTTTATTTTAATCTTCCCCGCGCAACCCCCACCCCCCCCCAGTATTGCGAGCCGCGACTGGTTGTTTTTAAGGTGTGTGCTGGTTTGCTGTAAGACTATGGCATTGATTCAGCAGCGCTTTACCAGCTCTGTGGCGCTAGTGCTGTGTTGAGTGCATCAATTTGAGCGGGGTGTTTTTGGTGATTGCTGATTATGGGCCTTTGTAGGCCAGATATCTGAAACAATAGTGCCTGGTGTTGTTGTTGACTGAGTGTAGACTGTCCGCTGCCAGTCTGAGCACAAGCATGGGTTATCAGAGGTGTTGGTCGCATGCATGAAGGGAGGTCTGTAACGTCTTAACTATGAGGCTGTGTGGCGGTTTTCGGCTTGTGCAGTGACAGTAGCCACACAAACTAGTTTTCAAGGCTTGAGAGCGCCTGGACCTGGTTTTCAGATAAAAGTTGGCACCCTCGCTCCGAGCGGTATGTAGTTTGCGGGGGCTAAACTCCGGGTTCGGCGTGGTCTGGGGGCTCTGGCTATGCTCCGGGGCTCGTGGTTAGGGTGGGGTGAAATCTAGGGGCCAGTTCTGTGATGAGGAGTGCGGAAGGGTTTTTTCGCCAATTAGGGACTGTACTGAGTGAGATGGCTTTTGTTGGTGGGTTATGGGGTGGGGTGACGGTGAACGGTGGGGTGACGGGGAACTGTGGGGTGACGGTGAACTGTGGGGATCAGGACGCTCTGGAAGGACTGTAAGCTTGGGAAGGCTGAGCTCCGAGATCTGCTCTATGCTTCTGGGGGGCTTGGGTTAGCGGGGGCTGTGAGCTGCGTTTTGAGCTATGTTAGGAAGGGATGCTGAGATCGCTTTGATTGCTTTTAGTTGGTTGTACTCTGTAGTTACTAAAAAATATAGCTTGTGAAAGGCTCTGACGAATAGGGGCGTTTTACTCTGGATGGTGAAGCGATTGAGGGGAGCCGTACTGTGGGCAAGGGGTGAATGGGTTCTCCATTGTGTGTGCAGTAGGTAGATGTAGTGTGTGCTGCCTCCAACTGCCGTGCCCCCGAGGCGTGTGCTCTCAAATATTTTCTGGTGAGATTGTGTATGGGCCTGCTTGTCTTCCGTCTTTATATGTGGGTGCAATGTGTTCCACTAGGTCTGTGCAGCCTGTGGTGCCAGGAATTTTCACTGTGCAATCTCTGGTGTACAAGGTGCTCTTGTGCCTGCGCAGTGAGGCCTTTTCTACATGTGGTATTGTGCGAGCTGTGTTCGCAGGCGCATGCAGTGTGTGAGCGGTGAGCCTATGTGTGCATCGTGCACGGGGATGTGGGCAGTGCATGTTTCTAACTGCTTATCGTGCTCCCAGTTGTGTGCAGTGCCGTGCAGTGCATGCTTTCGTTGTGTACAATTTACCATCCCAGGCCATGCTGTGCCCGCATCGTGTATGCGGTCTATGTTGCCAGTGTGTGCAGTGTGGCGTCCCACCAGCATACCGTTCTACTAGGAGCGTGCAGTGCATACTCTTGTGTGCGCAATGTATGCCCTCGTGCGTGCACCAGGAGTGTGCAGCAGCGTATAGTACAAAAAGTTGGATTGGTTCATTTGTAATTGATCTGATTTCTGACATACCAGACACACTAGCAAATTAACTGTATCCAGCAACACCGTTTTAGTTGCCTGTGCTCGTATTCAAACGGGGTGATATTAAACAGTTCTTATAAATACGCGCTAAACGGTAATTAAGTAATGTCAGGAAGACTTGCCTTGTACCATTTCAGATCCTTTATGCCGCTTTTGGATAAGAGCAAATTTGTATATCGCATTTTTTTAGGTTGCTTTAAATTTCATTAGTCAGATGTTTATAACATTGAAAGTCCTGTCTCCTTAAATTGTTTTTCAAATCAGAAACGTGCAACAAAACTAGGAATCGGGGGCACTGCACTGGCAAAGCAAATTGTTCTCTCCTGGTGTTCTTGAAAGGAGTATTGTGCAGGGGAGGAAGGATACATGGGGAAGGGCAGGGGTATGACTGGGAAAAGGGGCAGAGTGGGGAAGGAAGGTGGCAATCAATAGGGGAGAGGGGTTGGGAGGGGACGGTGAATCGGTGAGATAGGAGATCCATTCTTTGGCTTTACCATCAAACAAGGTGAGATCTGCAAGTAAGGTTGGGTGGCCAGCCTATCAGTGTCTAAGATGTGCTGAGATGAGGAACTTGTAGATAAGCCTGTGAGGGCAGTTTAGGCCCAGCACTAATTGCTTTATTAACCTTCCTGCTTCCTCAAATTTGCTTAAAAATGCACCGTTTGTCCACTCTTTTTTCAACATTTTCTTGGGTGAAGAACCCCCCCATAACCGCCCCTAGGGTTGTTCGAGCTCGTTCGCTACGCTCGCTCGCCGCAGCGCAGTACGACAATAATGTTACGCCTCACCACTTTCAAATGTCACCAGCCGCCACTGCCCCACACTCATTGCACACATTCCCATCTTGGCCGACACTGCCTACCCCAGCAATCTATCCCCTATCTTCTATATTATTCCCACCCCCTACTCTACTTACACCAATGGCCAATGACCAATATATACGGAATCTCCTCAGTTTGGCGCACCAGTTAGGAGGCCTCTGCAGTTGAACGGTCACCCCCCCTTGCACCCCCTAAGTCCAGACACCCCTTCACTAATGCCCATTATATCGCACTCACAGGAGGATCTGGATACAACTATACGGACAATATGCAATACTCTGTGCCACTGTACTGCATACCTACTGTAATAATATTGATACATGCCTGTACAACGCCGATAATGATTATACATATGCTGTGTGTTGTACCCCCCTCTCCCGTTCTCACCCCCCCTCCCTCACTGCAGTATGGATGTACCCACTATACTATAACCCATATGGATGTATAATGTAAGATGTACAATGTTTCGTGCCACTCGCACTACTATGTTTTCTCTTAATCTTCAATAAACAATTACGACACAAAAAAAATCTACCATAGTTAAAAGAAGATACAGGGGGAAATGTAGGCACAAATAGCTGTTTTTTTCAACTCAATTACATTTTTTTTTACTTCAACTGTTACTTTCTATAGGAAAACCTTGACGGATCTACACAAATGACCCCTTACTGACTTCAGAATTGTGTCTACTTTTCATTATTGGGTTCACACTCATTTCTACCACTAACTGGAAGAGGTTGAAAGCCCAAATAATAGGAAAAATTGGCATTGTCCCAGTAAAATGCCAAAACTGTGTAGAAAATGTTGGTTTTCTGACAAAAGTCTGCCAGTTCCTGAAAGCCGGGAAGAAGGTGATTTTAGCACCACAAACCCTTCGTTGATACCATTTGCAGGGAAAGAAACAGACACTTTCTTCTGCAGCACTTTATTCCCATTTTTCCCCCAAAAAACAAAGTTTATGTTATGTTATGTTAGAAAGATTTGTACAGCGCATGGCTGCCCCAGCGACGGGGTGTCTCAGCGCTATCCAGGTAACACATTGTAGGATGGAAAAACAGAGGAGGTGTACAATTAGGTCGGAAATAACCAAGTCTTTATAGCCTTTCTGAAAAATCAAATGGTTCTGGGTGCCTCTAATAGATACAGGTAGAGAGGTCCAGAGACTGGACGCCAACGCCTTAAAAGAGCGACCACCGGCTCTTGCTCTTAACACTCAGGGGGTGCAAGCTAGGTGCTGATCGGCTGAGCGCAGAGTACGACGCAGTGAATATGGCACCAGCAGGTCAGATAGGACTGGAGGCGCTTGTTGGGTCATAATTTTGTGGGCAAAGCATAATGTCTTGAACTGGATTCTTTTATCAACTGGCAGCCAGTGTAGCTTAGGCACAAGCTTTGATGCTGAGCAGAATTTAGGGAGAGCAAAAAGCGAGCATGCTGCCGCATTTTGTACCCTCTGTAAGCGCTGAATCCCAGATTTATTTGCGCCTAAATAAAGGGAGTTGCAATAATCCACTCTGGACAGAATCATAGACTGGATAATGGTCTGGCGAGTTTGTGAGTCAAAAAACCCCAGGAGAGGCTTGAGTCCACGCAGAAGCCTGAAGCAGACCCCCACGACCACTTTTGTTTGGGCTTCAAAGGACAGCCCACTGTCCACCCATACTCCCAGGTTTTTCACGGCTTCCTTTGGCATGGGTGCGGGCCCCAGCACGTCTGGCCACCATTGATCTGACCACAAATGGCTGTCTTTCAGAAGCAGCAGGATTTCCGATTTACTGGCGTTTAGCTGCAGACAGTTTGTTGTCATCCAGTCTGCAATAGCCAGCATATCTTTCTGGAATTTAATAAGGTTATTTTTGCATTTTTTGGAGAAGGAGATAATTAGTTTGGTGTCATCAGCATAGCATACTAATGACAGTCCTTTGCTTTTTGCTACTACTGCAAGTGGTTGAAGATAGATATTAAAGAGCGTAGGGCTCAATATCGATCCATGTGGAACTCCAGAGTGGGCGGCGTACTCCTGCGAACAGTGGGGTGGTACAGTAACCTGGAAAGTTCTACCCTCCAGAAAGGATCTGAACTAGGCCAAGGCTGCACCACTGATACCAATCTCCTGCAAGCGGCACATTAGGATCTTATGAGATATCATGTCAAATGCGGCACTGAGGTCTAGGAGAATTAAAGCTGCAGAGTTTCCTTTATCCAAAGTGCTTCGAAGTTGCTCCATCACTGCCAGCAGGGCAGATTCGGTGCTGTGACGAAATCTGAAACCGTTTTGTGAGGAGTCCAATAACTCATTGGACTTGACAAACTTCGTGAGGACAGAGTTTACATAGGATTCAGTGGCTTTGGCCAAGAAAGGGAGCCGGGATATGGGGCGGTAAGTTTCAGGCTTGGATGTGTCCAGCGAGGGTTTTTTTAGTAGCGGTGTCACTTTGGCGTGCTTCCATGCGAGTGGTACTGACGCTGAGGTCAGGGATATGTTAATCAACTCGCTGAAGACTGGTAGTGTTTGTTTTTGAAATTTTCGGAGTTGGTCAGGTTTCATAGGGTCTGCTGGGGAGCCTGATTTAATTGGATTGCAGAGAGACTCAACCTCTGAGAGGGATAATGGAGGGAAGGACCATAGTGTCCTTCCTTCCCTGTTCATGTTATCCCCTGTCCCTCCCATACATTCCATGTTGTCATTCACAATTGGGAAGTTGTTATAAATATTCTCCACCTTGTTCATGAAGTAGCTGGCCAGCTCATCACACTGATTGGTAGAGGTGATGGGAGATTTGGTTTCCGAGTTAGAACTCTTCATAACATTAAGAAGGGAGAAGATCGTTTTTGAGTGATTATTGCTTTCTTTGATTTTGGAGCCAACATACTCGGCCCTGGCCTTCCGAATCAACTTGTGGTAGGCCTTGATAGCTGCGCAATACTGACTTTTGGCTTCAAGGTCATATGCGCGTCTCCAAGCATGCTCAAGTAACTTGCAGTTTTTTTCGCGAGAGTCAAGGACTCATTAAACCATGGATTAGACTGAGCTCTTTTCCAAAAATTCAGTTTGGCAGGAATGCAGCTATCCAGGGCATGTATAAGCCAGTGACATGCTTCATCATAGGGCTGCTTCAGTACACCCCCGCGCAGACCAACGCATGGGGTGGAGCAATAGGGTAGGGGAAGACAAGACACAACATATAAAGATTTTTTTATAGAAGTGATTATATTGGGATCACCGAAAGAGGAAGTGCAGTGAAGATTAAAACTAGCTCGGAGGTGTCGCTATGCGTAAGTTTATTCCTGGACCCTCCGGCCAGGATTAAAAACGTAAAGGGTGGTGGTAACAGGAAGAAAGTAATGAACTCCTTACACCCCTCCTTACTGCCAATTTGTCGACATGTTTCTGCCGTCGTAATGTGCCCAGAGAATAGGGTCATGCCGGCATTCGTCAGGACCTTTCCGATCCCAATTGTAAAATACCCTCGTTTCCTGGAATAAGGTAGGTCAGGAACAACTTGTTCCCGCACCGAGGGATCCCCTATGTAACACTCTCCCAAAGTATGAGTTTTCACTATAGTAATGTTAAAACTGGCGAGAGATAAGGAGAGACCCCCTGTAGTCACACTTGCATCAAGGTAGGTGCTCCTACCAGTTGGCACTTATCCGTTCCCACCGGCGGGAACGGATAAGTGCCAAATGGGAGCTCTACTGACTTGCGTGTGGGGGCTAGATGGGTTACAGTCCGGGTGGCCTCATCTTATTTGTCATACTCCGGGGGGTCCTAATTTTAATAGACAAGGACCTTCAGTTCACACTCACATACTCTAAAACAGACAATCAGGGACGCTATATAATAATACAAGGCAGTTTATGTGGCACCGCAGTGACTATCATCAATACGTACGGCCTAATATAGATGACTCTGAATTTTATAATCGACTGGGGGGGCCGGCTCTATGACCTGAAACACACAGCGATCATCTTGGGAGGGGATCTCAACACGTATATAGACCCACTTGGGACCGCTCTGGCTCGACAGATTGGCAAGGTAAGCACTCAACCGAGTTATCTGTGACACTATGGAGGAACACAAGCTTATGGACGTTTGGAGGGTGAGACACCCACTTGCTAGGGAAGGAACATGCACCTCTTCTATTCACATAATGTGGTCTAGACTGGAGAATTGGCTGGTGTCGAGGGAGGTGTGCATATGGACAACAGCCATACTCCATTTACCCAGAACCCTTTCAGACCATTCACCTGTCGTGCTAGAAATAGCAATCCCCACGCATGGACGCACTTAAATTACATGTAGGCTGCAGGCCTCATCCTTACTGGATCCGGTCTATGGTGAGAGGTGATTGTCCATTATTTAAAGGAGAACAAGATCTCTGTGCATACAGTTGACACACTGGGGAGGCGTTTAAAACCACAATTGGGGGGTTGCATTGGACTCTAGGCGTGAGTGCTGCAAGCCCTCCGCTTCTGGATGCAGTCTATAGAGAACACTTTAAAAACCCTGGAAAGGCAGTATGAGGCGTGCCCTTCACCAAGCACTTTAGCAGATATAAGAGAGCAATTTACTGAATACAATGATACAGCCACACAAGAGATGAGACATATGTCCAGACAGTGGGTGGCGAGATCCTACGGAGAGGTTGGTCGACCAGGACTTAGCCTTAGCTAACAAAATAAAAGAACAACGGGCACAGGCCTACATCGTGGGAATTGAGTCCAGGGATGGACTGGTGTACCATGACGCCCCAGCTATTATGGCGCAATTCATGGAATTCTACTCCAGTTTATAGGGGCCATGAGTAGCTGGGGAAACAGCCATAACAACGCGTTCAAAACCACGCATGGCCATTACCACAAATCATTTACAACGAACGTTCCTTTACTACGCATGTCCATTGGAACGAATCCTTTACCACGAATATACCTTTACTACGCTTGCCTATACAACAAAATCGGCATGCTTGGTAAAGGCATGTTTGTGGTAAAGGATTTGTTGCAATGGCCCTGGCGGATTCGTGATTGAGATGGCGGAATACCTGGTACTGGAGTAGGGGAGGAGCACAAGCACTACATACCCAGCAGCAGTCTGGCGGAGACGGCGAGCTCTACTGACCGCATTCCGAGTTTCAGCAGCCCCTGGCGGTGCTCGGCGAGGCGGCAGGGACGTGACGTGTGGCTGCCCGGGAATACTAAGCACCGAGGCGCTGGTTCCTGGAACCGGATCTAGCAGTGGCGGTGAGTATGCCACACTACGCATGGGGGAAATTGCAGACCATAGACAAGGAGGTATGAGTTTGGGTTCAATCTTCCCCTCCTTGCGCAGCTGCTGGAGACCCCAATCGAGGACTGGCTCATGCTTAAGGAGGGCGCCGACTCGGGCTGTTTGACCCGTGCAGCCCGAGGGAGGTGTATAGTTTAAAAGTGTCTTAAAGTCACTGTAAGAATCGACTTTTAGGGGCGCAGGGTCGTTGTGGTCCATAGTGGCCTGGGTGGCGCAAGTGTCGAGCCCGCCGCACCTGATCTGGAGGTGGGGGAGGGGGTTGGGGTACACATGTCTATGTCTCGCATGTCTTTACCAACCATGCCTTTACAGCGAAAATTTCGCTGTAAAGGCTTGCGTGGTAAAGCCATATGCGGAAACCTTTAACACGCATATGCTTTTATCAAGCATGCTTTTACAACTAATTTCGTTGTAAAACCATGCGTGGTAAACGTACATTCGTTATAAAAATATGCGTGGTAAAGGTTTGCGATGTCATGCCATTAGCGTTGTAACGCATGCGTTGTAAAGGCATGCGTTACAATGAAATGCGATGTAACGTCATACATCCGAGTAGCTGCAACAGTAACTGAGATGACCTCATAATTGGACGAGGTGAGACTAGTGTGGCTCTCCCCGGGGCAGAGGGGATTCCTCATACAGCCAATTACATTAGAGGAAGTGCGGGGGGCCATACACTTGTTACCGAATGGAAAAACGTCATGTATTGATGGGATCCCTAGTGAATTCTATAAGGAATTCACAGATTTTCTGGCACCAAACCTGCACATGATGTTTACAGAGACCTAAGAGAAACGAATATTACAGACAACACTACGAGAAGCTCATAATAGCCCTATTAAAGCCGGGCAAGAACCCAGAAAGATGCAAATCATATAGACTGCTATCCCCACTCAACATTTATATTAAAATACTTGTGAAAATTATAGCTGCTAGGCTCCAGCCACTACTTAATGCCAGATCAGGAAGGATTTGTTCCTGATCGATCCACTTCACATAACCTGCGCCCACTGTTTGCAGTTCTACATCAATTGGCCCCTTCACTCAAAGTGGCGGCCATACTTTTAGATGCCACAAAGGCATTTGACTCCATACAGTGGGACTACATGTGCAATCAATCAAGGGTTTTAGCGCACATTACTCACCCATGAGGGTCTCAAGGCGCCGGTGGGGGGTGGGGGGTGCGAGCAGCTCTGTTGCTTATTCGAAGAGCCAGGTTTTGAGGTCCTTTCTGAATTGGTAGTGTCGGGCTTCGTTGGATGCGGTGGGGGAGTTCGTTCCAGGTCTTGGACATGAGGTAGGAAAAGGATCTATCACCTGCTCTGGCCCTGTGGATGCAGGGGACCGTGGCTAGGGCGAGGTCAACAGAGCGGAGTTTTCTCTTGGGGGCGGGTAAGGAGATTCGTTCGTTGAGGTATTGGGGTCCAGTGCTATGGAGGGCTTTGTAGGCGTGTGTGAGCAGTTTCAAGGTTATTCTTCTTTCGATGGGGAACCGGTGGAGGTCACTGAGATGTTGGGTGATGTGGTCATGTCATGGAATGCCGAGGATAAGTCTGGCTGCGGCATTCTGGACGATCTGGAGTTTGCGGAGGAGTTTTTTGTTGATTCCGGCATGAAGAGCATTTCTGTAGTCCAGTCTGCTGGTGATGAGTGCGTGGGTGATGGTCTTCCTGGCATTGGGGGGATCCATTTGAAGGTCTTGCGAAGTATGCAGAGGGTCTTGAAGCAAGTGGAAGACACAGCATTGATCTGGCAGTTCATGGTGAGTGAAGAGTCGAGCATGATGCCGAGGTTGCGTGCGCGGTCCGTTGGGGTGGGTGGGTGGGTTTCCGAGGGCAGGGGGCCACCAGGTGTTGTTCCATGCGGAGGGGGTGGAAGCCAAGGATGAGGACTTCTGTTTTCTCTGAGTTGAGCTTCAGGCAGCTGTTGGTCATCCAGGTTGCGATGTCTTTCATCCCTTCTTGGAAATTGCGCCTGGTGATGTTGGGTTCCTTGGTGAGGGAAAGGATGAGCTGGGTGTCGTCGGCGTATGAGATTTGGTTGAGTCTGTGTTTTCTGACGATGGTTGTGAAGGGGGCCATGTAGACGTTGAAGAGCATGGATCTGAGGGAGGATCCTTGGGGTACTCCGCATCTGATCTCTGTTGGTTCGGAGAGGAAGGGCGGGAGTCCTATTCTTTGTGTTCTGCCTGAGAGGAAAGATCGAATCCAGTCTAAGGCTGTTCCCTGGATGCCGGCGTCGTGGAGCCTGGAGGCTAGTGTGCAGTGGGAGACGGTGTCGAAGGCTGCTGAAAGGTCCAGGAGGATGAGGGCTGCTGTGTGGCCTTGGTCAAGGAGGGTGCAGATGTCATCAGTGGCGGCTATGAGGGCGGTCTCGGTGCTGGGGTTGCTGCAGAATCCGGATTGAGAGGTTCACTGTGCTGCATTGTATAGGTATGCCTCAAGTGTTTTCACAATGGATACGCCTATTATATACAGAACCAGTAGCAAGGTTGCACACCATTGGCAATATATATTGAACTTAATAAGGATTTGCAGGGGAACCTGGCAGGGATGCCCATTGTTGCTGATATTATTTGCCATTGTGCTAGAACCCCTAGCGTGTAGCATACGGAAAAGACATGCAGAAGCGGCACTGAGATTTCGCCACTGCCCCCTCACCATCTCCCTTTACATGGACGACATGGTGCTATACATCAGAAGCCCAGATACACAACTAGCACCCCTTACACGTGAATATATTTGATAGAAGAGATACGGGTCTGAGTAGAAATTGGGATAACTCAACCATACTCCCTTTGACACAATGCACTGAACCTCACACTTTAGACTTCCCCCTTGAGTGGTGTTTGGAACCGGTCAAATACCTGGGAGTGTGCATACAGAGGGACCCCGAAATCATCATCAGACAGAACTATGGACTATGGACAGGCGATCAGGTCCATAACTATGGACGAGGTGGCCCACTGGATAAGACTAACTCTCTCATTAGCTGACAGAGTGACAGTCATCAAAATGGTCGTCCCGCCCTGATTCCTATATCTCTTCATTAATATCCCTATCGTTTTAACAAAGGCATTTTTCAGCACTCTTGGATCCTGTCTGATAACGATAGCCTGGGCAGGGATGCAGTCCAGATGTAGCTGGGAAACACTCACTAGGCCTTACAAGCAGGGAAGATTTGGCACTCCAGATATGTACCTATGCTACCTAAGTGCACAGGCACAGTTTGCACATTATTGGTACTTCTCTATTACATACTTACTAAACCTAGCAATAGAAAGCAACGATGCGCACCCTATACCACTTAAGGCCATTTTATCGCATGTACGGGCGGATGTCCCTAGGCTGGAAATCAACACAATACATAGCACACAAAAGCCTGGTGGGAGTCGAGCGAAAGGGCGGGGAAATCTCTGCTGTATTACACCACCCAGCCATCTTAGTCACTCAGGAACCTAGAGCGCTTGCTATGTTGTCAGAGGCAGGGCTGGGGCAATTTGGGACATATACCCAGAGGGGAGGTTTATTTTACTGGATGCGCTTGCACTAACACAACGTAACACTCCATTGTTAGTGCTCATCTATCCCCGACTCCAGGAAGCTTTGAAAGCTTTATATCTACAATTTCCAGGTGCACCGCCCATATTGGAGACTTTGCATATGATGCCATGTGCGGCTCACGTAAAAGACTAATAACACTGTTGTACAATGCTGCACAAAAGAATGTACCTGTCGGCCAGGTCAAACCATTAGATGAGTGCAATGCTGGGTTACATACACCAATGACCCAGAAGGACTGGGAGTTTTGTTGTGCACTTACAGGCCGACTCACAGCTAATTGCAATTTAAGAATTATACGCTTTAAATACCTTCAGCAAATCTATTACTCTCCACTTTAATTTACATATATGGTCTGCAAATTGATGCCCAATGTGTACAATATGGCACCGCAGATGCAGACTTTATACACTTGGCTTGGTCATGCGAACCAATTCATCATTATTGGAAAACTGGTGGCCCAGGCATTATCTGATATGGTAATGGAGCAGGTGGACTGCACTCCACACATCTGCCTTTTAGTTCTTGTCAAATGCCAACAACCATCTATTCGCAAACTGGTGGCGATAACTTTATTTTTGGCAAAACGGAGGGTGTCTTTGCACTAGGGGAAAAAAGTGACACCCAAACTTGAACAATGGGTGGTTGATGTGGCATACCGCATAGACCAACTGGACTTGTATGCAAAAGAACTGCCAGTGGCATTGAGACTCAAAAACATATGGGCAACGTTTACAACATCTCTCCTGTCAACAACGGCTGCAGACTAGCTGATGATAACAGTCGTTTTGTGTTGGAACTTTATAATGGCTTTTTGTCAAATGTTGTCAAATATACTGTGCCAGAGCATATGAGATATCAAAAGTAAATGTTGTGATGTTACTGTGATTGTCATGTTAAGTAACCAGTTCTGATGAAAACTAATAATAAATAAAATAATTTTAAAAAGTTGCTTATTAATGTATCAGGCCCTGTGTATATACTTATGCTGTTGAAGAAATTCTAAAAAAAAAAAATTGTGGGAAGTTTCAAATTACTCTTACAGAATAAGAAAATAAATAGGGCATGATACATTTCTAATCCACTTTAGAATAGAACTAAAAAAAATGACAATTTGACTCCAAAATATCTTAAGTTATTTTTAGTTTGTTTTAGCATTGTGAAAAAAATTAATAAAATCGTCTGGCTTTCAGTTTAGTCAGATATTGGTACAACATTACAGTAAATTTGAAATACGGTAATTCATATATATTTTTAAAATCTAAAAAAATGCACATTAAAATATGAAAAAGATTAAACCTTGATGCATTTCTAAAATTTCCTAATGAGTCATTTGTTGTGCCTGATATTGAGTTTTCCAGATGGGATACTCTAACATATATGTGATGGAACATTCCATCTATAAAAGTCCCTTTAAGTAATCTATTTTTGTTCATTATTGATTTATCATCTAGACATAACAAAGGGTACACAAATAATGTTTTGGGGTATTTGTTACTCTGTCACCAATGAGTTCACATTCCTGTCTGTTTTTAAAAAAAATGTATGCCTATCAAATTAATTTTTCAAAAAACAGACTGGCTTACATGCACATATGTGAATGAGTAGGGTATCGTGCAAATCTGTCACTTTTACCATAAATTAAATTGCATTTTTTATTAAAAACATATTTGTAATATGTTTTTAATTTGTAACCATTTAATGTTATGTTTCTAGTCATTTTGGCTCACATGCTCACTATTGTTTGTTTATAATACTAACGCACAGTTGTGACATTTGGAACCTTCATTGTATCAGAAGTGCATTTTATGCTATGTCACCTGTAATAGGGCTAACGAAGCACCCTTCACAATTATGACAGAGCATCAAACCTGACACAATTAAAAATGTTTGGTACAACTGTCCCTTATAACGTAAAACAAACTCATGTATAATTCTTTTTAGGCAGGCATGTGTCTGCTCAAAACAGTCCTATGGTATTGATCAGAAATATATTTGTATCATTTTCCACAAAGTAATATACAAAACACATCATCATACACCTTGTACAAAACTTACACCTTCAAGAATTCTTCTTGTGCGCTGGACATATGTTGACCTTTAAGTTGATGCCATAAGTTGTTGCTCTCGACTGCTCTTCAAGCTGGGGATAGGCCACTGCAAGTATGCGGGCCATAAGGGGGCCAGGGTGTGGCCCACACGTTTGGCATGTTGGAAGAACTGCCCAAGATGGACTTCTGCTGACTTCTTGGTCCAGCGTCATAGGTCCTCCCATCGCTTCCTGCAGTGAATGTTGAGCCGCTTGTAGATCTCCAGGGCCCGAACCTTCTTGGCGATGGCCTTCCAGATCTCCTTCTTCTGATGGGCGCTGACCAGTAGGGATACAAAAAATGAAAACACAAAAAACATTTTTGTAGCTTTTTGTTTGTATTAATGCTACACAATTTTGAGAAATCAATCACAAGCATTTTGAAAAAGTTACAACAGCATTTTCTATTTCTTTTTTTTAATAAAATTAAAAACAAAAAAATGTTAGTAACCTGTTGAGTAACCTTATCCCTTGTTGTGTCCTTAATTTTGCTAATCCAGGGCAGTGATATCATTTAGGCTGGGTTATTTGGGGAATAATACAAACAGCAAAGATCAATTTTATTTGGTTTGTAGAAAAATATATAGATATATATGTGAATTCCCTCGCCCCTTACTGCATGACAGGGAACACAGCGACTGATTGCAGCTCTCCCTCCTCACTACTCTCCTTTCTTACCTCCCTTCCTCCTTCCACCCCCCTTCATTGTTAAGTACAGTTAGATTTAATGGTGTATGCAATTTAACGTCCGGAACCTTGACGAGAAGACTGAAAACTATTGTCCCATTGGACGCATATAATGTACTCTTGGAAAGTGCAGGGAAATGGGAATTTAGCTACCGCAATATAACATACTCCTAAATGTAACTTAGCGTCACATAAACAAGACAACAAGGTATTGAATGGAGCCGCATAACAGTTAGGAGACAACCAAACATGTTATAATTTCTTGCTGTAAAGAGGATAATAATGTATAGAATGCGTGTATATGATAAATGACAAAATACCAATGTTTTTGAAAGATGCATTAAAACACCAATAAAAAGATGTTTAAAAAATAGATATATATGTGAATTTGTATTATAAATATAATATATTTTCGAAATTAAAGTAATGTTAATTTTGTAGATTGCACATGAAATTAGTAAATATACATATATGTATATATGCACACCAAAAATGAAACAGGGCGTCAAACACACAACGTATACTAAAGTTGTGGTGTTGTGTAATTATAATGTGTTTAAAAATACACACCATAATTATTCTATGTAATTTAAAAAGAACAGACACTTTACTTCAATCACTACACTTCACTTAGGAACTAAAAGGGACAATCTAGCCTGTGTTTAAAAAAAACACAGGCTCAGTCAGAATGACATTTTCATTTTAAATATGTACCTGTTCCTCTGGTGAGCTGTATAACTGGCTGTACAGGGACAGGACCTCCGTAGCCAGCATCCCCAGCTCCTCTGGCGAGACGTTTGGGGCCCTGTCTCCTGCTTTTTCTGGCATTGTGGCTCCCAGACATCAGAAACAGCAGCAAAAGTAGAGGAGGTGTTGTTGGTTACACTGTTAAGAGGCAAGTGAGCTTTTTTTTTAAATGCTGCATACATCTACACAGCGTGTGAGATCATCACGGAGACGGACGAATCCATTGGCTTTTATACATTCCTTTCACATACTTAAGCCTACGTCTGTGTCCGTTGTGGAGTTTCACACCCACTACCCAGTCAATTTCCGCCGACTTACGTCTTATTGGATATGTCCTGATGGCGAGGTCAGGTGTCCGCCATTTTAGATTGTTAAATAGTGTGTTTGTGAATGTTAAATCCGTCATCGCCACTCAAAATGGTGGCTAGTTTATTTACATATACAAAATGCTAATGTGATTTATTTGTTTAGACAAAAAGCGTATAATGTAGTACGTTATTGTGGTTAAATGCGATAGTTGTGTGTTTTAATATACACTTCCATTGACAGAATTTTGGAGAAAAAATAGAATGTGTAAAGAAAACATTTAAAATGTATTATTTACACATTTATTTTTACAAAAAATAGGCATGCAAAAAAATTAATTTCAAAATAAAAAAATAAAATAATGAATGTCTTAAATTATGTAAAAAAATCAAAAACTAATTGAAAGATGTTTTATTTGAAAATGATGTTTTAAAAAATGTATAACAAGAGAGTGAGGAGACAACATCCTCAAGTTCTGAGCCCATTTCTAGACCTTGTCACCATGGAAGAACGGGATATAATCAAAATATTCCGATTAAATAGGCAAACTTTTCTTGATTTATGTAATCTGGCAGGGGCCAGATCTTCTGCCTCGCAATAGGGATCCCACAGCAATAGCACCAATAGTGAAAGTAATGGCAGTACTCCATTTTGTGACCTCAGGATCATTCCAATACACTGTTGCAATATCTTGGAAAGTCACAATCAACTTTCAGTGTTGTGCAACAAGAGGTTCTGTCTTCAATGTTAAGACACATCAACAGCTTCATACAGTTTCCATGAAATGAGGATTTTGCCAACGTGAAGGAAGATTTTTATGCTTTGGGTTGCCTACCATATGTGGTTGGAGCAATTGATGGTACACATATTGCTTTGGTGCCACCACATGCCAGAAAACAAGTCTGCTGCAATCGGAAAAACTTCCATTTAATCAATATGGAAGTTGTGTGCTTACTAGATTTGTACGATACAAAAAAGGGATGATGGACGGAACGTTTGAGCCAATCAAACACTCACCCCCAGTCAACTGATCTGGGTTTAATCCATCATCATTCTTTAGCTCACTCCACCACCCCAGTTCAGACATGGCCATATGCAAATCAGTCTGACCCTGTGCCTCATGGGAACAGTCCAGCCCGAACTGCCAAGCCATGTCTTCCCTGGACCGGAAACAAGCATCCTAGGACCGGTTTCTGGCATTTCAGCCGTCATCAGCCAGGCTTGCTTGAATCCAGTGGCAAAGTGAGCAAGGGACCCACGTCTGGGCATACCCCCGCCAACTTAGGGCGACCAAAGCGATACAAAAGGGATGATGGACGGAACGTTTGAGCCAATCAAACACTCACCCCCAGTCAACTGATCTGGGTTTAATCCATCATCATTCTTTAGCTCACTCCACCACCCCAGTTCAGACATGGCCATATGCAAATCAGTCTGACCCTGTGCCTCATGGGAACAGTCCAGCCCGAACTGCCAAGCCATGTCTTCCCTGGACCGGAAACAAGCATCCTAGGACCGGTTTCTGGCATTTCAGCCGTCATCAGCCAGGCTTGCTTGAATCCAGTGGCAAAGTGAGCAAGGGACCCACGTCTGGGCATACCCCCGCCAACTTAGGGCGACCAAAGCGATACAAAAAGGGATGATGGACGGAACGTTTGAGCCAATCAAACACTCACCCCCAGTCAACTGATCTGGGTTGTACATCACAAGGATCAACACATGATTCCTTTGTACTACAGAACAGGACCATACCCCGGCAAATGTCGCAACTTGAACCTCGGAGGGCCTGGCTTGTTGGTAAGTACAATCTGTCTATACATTGTTTTGTTAATTTCAAGTTTAATAATCCAAAATAGTATATATATTTTTGGATCTTTTTTCTGTTTCCTATAGGAGACTCAGCTTATCCTAACTGACCATGGTTGTTAGCACTGCTGAGAAATCCAACAACGCCAGGGGAAGTCCACTTCAATGAGGCCCATGGAAGAACATGAAGGTCAGTAGAGCGGGCATTTGGGCTCCTAAAGGCCAGATTAAGACTGGTGGAACCCTCCTCTACTCACCCAATAAGGTGTGCAAAATCACCATTGGAATGCTGCATGTTACACAACATAGCCCTGAGACGGAACATCCCGTACATTGCAGAGGAAGGAAACAATGATGAGCCAATAGCTAGCTGCAGCTGGTGTTCCCCGGTTTGTTTGAAAAGGCTTAATAGCTTTTACAAATGTTTTACCATGCATATGCAAGGTCAGGTTTCAGGTGCCATGGAAACATCCAGAAAATTCACCAGAATAAGCATCAAACAACCGGCACAGATGACCTCAACGTGAACCTTCCGGAAGACAGCCCTCATCAAATTAATCCCCTGCACATGTTCCTTGCTATAAGCCATTAGAATGCCACCTTTGTGAATATTCTAAAACACCTTCTAGAAGACAGCCTCATCAAATTAATCATCTGCACCTGTTCCTTGTTACAAACAATTAGAATGTGACCTTTATGAACGTTCTAAAGCAGTCTTATTTATAGACCGTCCACACTCCTCCCCTTCGCTTAGCCTCTCTGCCTGCCACTTACCTGTTTCCCGGCTTCCAGGACCATGTCTTGCCGGCTCCCTTGATCCTCCTGCTTCGACCTCACTGCAAAGAACGTTCCGCATTAGTCTCGCACCTGGATGGAAAAAAGAAGAAGGAAAGGAGAGACGCATTAACAGACTTGGTTTTACCCTGCGCTGAGCTTAGTCGCAACATCGTGCTGAAAACAAAGGTAACCAGAGTTTTTGTTCAACTTGTACATACTGTTGGCAGGGCTCTTAGGTGGACTTGGGTGAAGCTAACCCCATCCAAATTTGCTTGTGGGTTTGATGCTGAAATCATACTCACTACAGTTTCGAAAATTTTGATAAAGGAGCCTCTACGGACAATCTAAATGAAAACAAAATAACAACAAAACTAAAGGTTGGTGGGGATTTGAAAAGCTTTCATGAGGTGATACCTTAAGAGATAGAGTTAATACTAGACTAAATACTTATTATTTGTTTGTTTATAGGTACCATATCTGCCAGTACCATTCATCAGACTGGTGTGAATGCCTTCTGCAGTGTTTCTGTTGCGGAGTTGAGCCACACCATCTTTGACTCTACACACTCTCTCCATCCCAACCTGGGATTTGTAACTGGAGCAGTGTCTCCTCCTGTAAATGGAGGGCAAGTCTCGGGAGGATTCGAGAACTAGCTTTGCAGCCCCATTGGAATCATCTAGGATCCAGGTAGGTGGCTTATGACACCGGGCGAGGTTGTTGAAATGTCACATGAAGATGATAGTGGTGAAGAGGAAGGAATGGACTTAAGTCAAGTGTAAGTGAGTGTAAGTATATATTCACATGCTATTATATTACATTTAAAACCAACCTTTAATTTAATGAGAATAAAAGTCTGTGCTAGACATTTTTCTGAAAGGGCAAGTTAAGGTAAATCCAAGGCAAAGATGTGTGTTGATCTCAGTTTTGACACATTGACTACTGTGTTTATTTACATTGTTAAGCTATGATTGTTTTTAGGTAATGTGTCCTCAAAATTTGACATGTGTAATGTAGCAGCAGTCCCACACTCCCAGCACCAGGCATTGCAGACTGGGAGGAACACGACTTCTTGGGTCTTCGGATCCCATCTTTCTCTGTGCCGGAGCGCCTTAAAATCACACGCCGGCCCGCGGTGTGTGTAGCAGCAGTCCCACACTCCCAGCACCAGGCATTGCAGACCGGGAGGAACACAACTTCTTGGGACTTCGAATCCCATCTTTCTCTGCGCCGGAGCACCTTTAAAAATCACACGCCAGCCCGCGGTGTGTGTAGCAGCAGTCCCACACTCCCAGCACCAGGCATTGCAGACCGGGAGGAACATGACTTCTTGGGACTTTCAATCCCATCTTTCTCTGCACCGGAGCGCTTCTAAAAATCACACGCTGGCCTGCGGTGTGTGTAGCAGTAGTCCCATACTCCCAGCACCAGGCATTGTAGACCGGGAGGAACACGACTTCTTGGGACTTCGAATCCCATCTTTCTCTGCGCTGGAGCGCCTTTAAAAATCACACTCCGGCCCGCGGTGCGGGACGCACGCGGGGACGCGCCCGGGCCGCGCCTGGGCCAAGGGAGGGCCTGTCCACGCCCGGAGGAGGCTGGGCTGGACCCCCCCTAACATCTGGTCCAACGCAGAGAGAACTCCCAACTTTCAGGTACTGTGTCATTGTTATTTTAATCAACTATTAATATTCCTACTGAACGCCTAATTAAGACGTCTAGATACCTATAATGAGCAAGTGCAAGGGCCACCCTGACCGCACTGGAGTAGCGGTAACATTGGACGCTTTTATTACACTGGCAGAATCAATGCTCAGCCACGAGATTGAGTTAACAGAGCGGCAAATCTCACTCGATCCGCGTACTTTGCAGAGACGCTCAACACTAGGCACTTACAATCTGGGCAGCATCCCGCAAATTCCTCCGCCTACCCCCGCGCAAAGCCTGTCCTTGCTTCACCCTGCATCAGATCTGGATGCCCCCATCCCCCCTGATATTCCAAATGTGCCCAGTATAGGAACGAGGGGCAGGGTTTCCAAGTCTCATAATGATGATATCACGAGCGAACCACCAGTAAAGCGAAGGAGGGGTGCGGGCCACAAAAACTTAAATCAACGAAAGGGTCTCGATCTGCTAAACCTAAAGGGCACGGCGAATCTGAACAGGGGCTAATTCCTGCCTCATTGACTACTGACCAGGCAATGTTGCCCTCCCAGATGGGTGGAGAAGAGTTTTGGAAAAGAATGGAGACCCTGGTCATGGTGTCCTCTGCAGCTTAAGCTATCAGAAATTGAAGGGAGACTGGCCAAACTAGAGGGACCGACCCAAAAAAATATGGAAGGCGATTGTGTGGTACTCAATTTTAATAATCCATCAATATTGAGATCGCTTCTGTTTCAATTACACAGAGCACCATTTAGGGGCACCCAGATCGTAGCGTTCCCTCTCAGTCATTTTCATACCCCTCCCCCTCAATTGGGTCTGGAACCAATACGGTATCATAGGGAGGGCCAAACAAATTTCACCCCTATGGGAAATCCAGGTATACCCCTCTCGAATAGATTTGCTCCTCTCTCTGGTATGGACCTCTGTGATTAACTGCCTCCAAGGCCAGCCGAGGGGCCTTCCCCATCGGAAGTCATACTGCCTGACATCATTGAGTCCCCAAGATCCTCCGAACGGAAGACGAGGCAGGCCAGCACATTTCTATTAGCATCCTGGAATGTGGCGGGTTTAACAAATAAATTGGGTGATGACCAGTGGGCAAAAATTTGGCAGGAATATGATTTAATCTCCCTCCAAAAAACCTTTGCAACAGACGCCATTTTTGTAAATGGGTATCGTTCTTTTCAAACGAGGGCAGTCCCGTCGTCGTCAGGGAGGTCAAAGGGGGGCTTGTTAACATTGATCCCAAATATGTCGGCCCTGAAAATAAAGAAGTTTGTAGAGAAGAGCCAGCTTTTCCATATTCTTATTCTTGAGTTGGCTAAACAAGGCTCCTGGCTTTTAATAAACTTCTACAATAATAATTTTGGGCCTAACATGCACCTGGCTGTAGATGAAGTAAATAGGGAACAGGATGACATATTAAAACTACAAAGGATAAAGGAACCCTTACACGTTACATGGCTGGGAGATTTTAACATTCACCCTTGCAAACACAACCTAGAGAATGTATGTGGTCTGGTGGACCTTATGGGCAACCCTATATGTCATTTTTCCCATTCCACTTATGGTAATAGCCTTAATCGAACACTCTCGGCCAGGAACTTGGTGATTGTGAATAAGCATTCCCCCCTCTCGGACTCCCTGTTAAAAACTTTCTGACAGTTTGACTATGAAACAACTATAGTTTTTTTCCTTGTCTCAAACTCCCTTAACGAGAGTTGTATCAACGTTGACGCCCAATTCACGACTTTTAGCGATCATGCCATTTTAACCTGCGAGATTCGGTCTGGCCTCAGAGAAGTGCCTAGTCAACAGGAAACAGACCCACCATTCGTAGCAAGAAGAAATGTTTATCAATTAAAGTGGGCCCAAATTGACAGACCCAAATTTCTTTTTGAAAGGGTCAGCAACTCTCTTGACAGTATCGAAACCTGCTTGGACTTAAATATCTCCCCCGCGTAATGTTACTAGGGTTTACGAAACTCCTAGAAAATATAAATAGCGCGTTAACACGGTATAAACCCAAAAGGGCGAAGGGCTGGTTTGACTCGCCCTGTTCAAAATCGAGAAAGGCCTTGGTAATTGCACTAAGGACACAACCTAGAGATGCATTATTAATTGCATCTTTGCGTAGGGAGTTTAAAATGACAAGAAGGTCTAGGGAGAGGGTAATGAGGGAGGAGATTTGGGCTAGATTAGAGGAGGCCTCAGAATCCGGAAATAGCAAAGAGTTTTGGGATACGATTAATGCACCCTATTTTAAGACTCAAGGAGACCCCACTTTAGAGTCCCATGTAGGTGAAGATGACTGGGTGGCACACTACGCAAGCATTTTTTCCCTCACTAACACCCCGCCCAGTCTCCTTAATCCAATAGGGTCCAACTCTCAGGAAAACTTAGTGTTTTCTCTTTTAGAGGTGAAGCGTGGTTTAGAGGCTTGTAGTACAGGGAAAGCGCCGGGCCCGGATGGGGTCCCTATAGACTTTTTTTCAGGAGGATCAAGATCTCTGGGTCCCCCTGTTGACAAATGTTTTTAACAAGATTGCGCGAATAGGCCCACCTCCTTCATGGAGGACGAGCGTAATAGTCCCAATTTATAAAAAGGGAGATAAGGGAAACCCTAAAAATTATAGACCTATCTCCATTATGTTATGTTATGTTAAATAATTTGTAGAGCGCATGGCTGCCCCAGCCAAGGGGCGTCCCAGCGCTAAGCACAGATAGCAAGAGGAAAACAGGGCCGAGAAAAATGCTACAACCAATTAATTAGAGAACAGATAAGTTTTAATAGCCTTACCGAAAGCTGCATGATCGTGAATGCTTCTGATGTTCACCGGAAGGGAGTTCCAAAGTTTAGGAGCTAAAACTCGAAACGAGCGTCTTCCGGCTCTGGCTCTCTTAACCTGCGGAATGACCGCCAGGTGCTAATTAAAGGAGCGCAGGAGGCGAGTGGGCGTGTACGAAAAGAGGAGGTTTGCAAGAATTTCAGGAGATTGGGCATTGTGAATCCGGTAAAAAATGCACAAAGTTTGAAAAAGAACACGCTTTTCCACAGGGAGCCAATGGAGTCTATTGATGAACTCTGAAGTATGACAAGTCCTGGGGAGCCCAAACAACAGTCAGGCTACCGCATTCTGTATCATTTGGAGGCGCTGTATCTCTGCTCTATTAACTCCCAAATATAGAGCAGTCGCATAATCCAGCCTAGACAATATGGTGGCCTGGATGATGACCTGCCGGATATTAGCCTCAAAGAAGCCCAGCAGAGGTTTGAGACCTCGAAGGAGTCCGAAGCAGACTCCGGCCACCGCCTTGGTTTGGGACTGGAAGGAAAGAGCCGAATCTAACCAAACGCCCAAGTTTTTGACCGTTTGCTTAGGTGAGGGTGGAGAACCAAGGACAGAAGGCCACCATTGCTCAATCTACAAATGAGTGTTTTTCCCCACCAGCAAGATTTCTGATTTGGTGGCATTAAGTTGGAGGCAATTTGATGTCATCCAGTTCGCGACCTCTGTTAAATCCTCTCTGAACTTAGCAGCATCCCGAGCGGGGTTGTCGTATAGAGCGATCACTAACAGTGTATCGTCTGCATAGGAGACCACAGTCAGACCCCTATCTTTTGCGAACGCAGCCAGGAGTCGGATGTAAATATTAAAAAGGGTCGGACTCAGGGCAGAGCCCTGTGGAATGCCCTGGCGTACACTGTGCGTCTGAAAGCAGAAAGGGGGGGGGCGATCACTTGAAGGGATCTTTCCGAAAGAAATGAGGAAAGTCACCCCAGGGCAGTGCCACTGATGCCAATGTCCTCTAGGCGCTGCAAAAGAATCTGGTGGGACACAGTGTCCAGTGCAGCACTTAAGTCTAATAACATCAGAGCAGAAGTGCCTCCAGAGTCAAGAGAGTGACGCAGATGTTCCGTGACCACCAGGAGAGCCGATTCCGTACTATGACGCGGACGGAAACCATTCTGAGAGGGGTCCAACATGTTGTTAGTGTCAATATAGCTAGATAGGATGGAATTGATATAAGCTTCTGTGATTTTGGCCATCACAGGGAGGAGGGAGATAGGACAGAAATTTGCAGGCTTGGAGTCATCCAGTGTGGGTTTCTTGAGGAGAGGGATCACTTTGGCATGTTTCCAGGCCGTGGGGACCACAGCAGAGGTTAGGGACAGATTTATGAGGTCACAGAACACAGGCAATAACTGCGGTAAAAAAGCCTTAAATTGGACGGGTTTAAGGGGATCAGCCGGAGATCCAGATTTGAGTTTGTTGCAGATAGACCGCATGGCTTCTTGGGAAAGTACCGGAAAAACAGAAAGTGATGGACCGGTGACTACCAAAGGATAAGGCCGACCTATAGGGGGTGTTATGTGGGAAAACGTTTTATAGATATCGTCCACCTTTTTCATAAAAAAGGCAGCGAGGGTCTCACATTGCTCGTGGGAAGTGAGAGGGGATGAAGTTGGTTGCCCAGAAGTTTTAAGATCCTTGAGAAGGGAGAATATACATTTAGTGGGATTTCTGCTGTTTTTAATTTCCTCCAAAAAAAGTGCGCTCTAACCTTCAAGATAGAGTTATGATATTGTTTGATGCATGCTCGATATTGGAGTTTCAGGATAGGGTTGTACCGTCTTCTCCAAGCCCTTTCCAAGGCTTTACACGCCTTCCTAGCCTGGGCTAGTTTGTCATTGAACCACGGGCAAGATCGTGTTCTGCGGCCGTTAGTCAGAATAACAGGGATCAGAGTGTCAAGTGTGTGCGAGAGTCAGTCTAACAGGATACTGTTAGCCCTATCCGGGTTATTAGGGAGACTAAGCCGTTGGGTAAGGAGGAGGCTGCGGAAGCGATCCGCATCCAACTTATGCCAAGGGCGTTTTAAAATAAGTCTCTGAGGAGCTTCAAAAGGAGGGCCTATTCCCTGTAGTGTCAATGACACCAGATAGTGGTCAGTCCAGCTCATAGGGAGGGGATGGCTAGCTATGAGAGTCGGTATGTTCGAGAAAAAAGGGTCTAACAAGTGACCAGCAGAATGCGTGCTGTTGGGGACGTATTGTCTCAATTGGAATGCAGCAAGGTCTGCTAAAAAATTACTAATCTCCCTATCCTGATTAGCTTCCAAATGGAGATTAAGGTCCCCTACAATATTGAAGTTAGCCGACCTAGTAGCCAGCAGCCCCAATTTAATAACCAGGGCTTCCATAAAACCTTTTGACGGCCCTGCGGGGCGATAGATCAGAAGGCCCGAAAGGGTAAAATTGGCATTGACACCAATTTTGAACAGAGCACATTCAGAATCTGTAATACTTTCTTTGGTCAGAGTACAGGTAAATCCAGTTTTAAAGACCACCGCAATACCTCCACCCCTACCTTCTCTGTTGAGAGTTCTGATGGCATATCCCTGGGGAAGTGCTAGGTTGGGCTCTGCCTCGGTATTAGCAGAGAGCCAAGTCTCGGTTAAAAAAAGAATATCAGGAGCCTCATCCTGAATTAGGTCAAACACTTCCGTAGAGTGCTTGACCAATGAACAGCAATTCAGGCTCAGGATTTTAATAGCAGGCAAGGGAGTACGCATAGGACTGGTGGTAACCAAAGAATTAAACCCACAGGTTTTACATACAAAAGGACCTACCAGAATGGCGTCAAACTGATGTGTACAGTGATAGAGACCCTTCCCGATGTCAATGAGTGTGCTCCGTGAATACAGTCGCTGTTGGGCGACCGAACCTGCAGCATGTCTGGCGTCTGGCGACGTCCAGGCGCAGACGGGCGCAGATGGGCTTGCCTTAGGCGCGCCTTTGGCGCGCCCGCACTACCATGACCTTAAGTAGGCAGGGGAGTCGGAAATACTAGACCGCTGCCTGCCCGCCCGACCGGAAATGCCTGCCCGGGAAGGGGGAGGGGCGCAAGTCCTCTGCTCTCCGCTCAACCAGCACCTAACGCCGTGGCGGACCGGAGCAGGGGGCTAACCAAGTGCAAGAGACGGGGCTGCCCAGGCGCCAAGACAAGATCAGTTAAGGTACGCTGCCAATAAAACACTCAACACTCAACAACACATCTAAAACGTGTCTAGCACGACTAAAATAAATTCAGAGTCGACCTCAGTGCAATAAACCTCAGTGCAAATAATGCTTTTAAAAAGACAGCCCAAAGGCATGCGACGTGCAAGGCACCAGTAGACACAACAGCTAAATTGATGAGTCGTCTCCTCTTGTCTAGACTTGAGATTTGGGCGCGGGATAGTAATCTCTTAATGCAGACCCAGTATGGATTCCAACAGGGGAAGGGCACTGTTGATCAGTGCCTGAACCTCTCCCTTATTATGGACAAATATACCAGAGCCAAGGGTGGGAAACTTTATCTTGCCTTTATGGTTTTATCCGCAGCGTTTGACTGCGTGTCCCACCCAAAGCTCTGGAATATTAAGGTGGAGATGGGAATTGAACTGCCCCTAATTGATTTCATCCAGCAACTGTACTCTGACACTTCTGCAACAGTTCGGTATGGGAAGAATGGGGAGCGCACCCGCCCCTTTAAGATCTTAAGAGGGGTAAGGCAAGGCTGCGTCCTTGCACCATTTCTTTTTTCAATCTATACAAATGGTGTGGAGGAGGCGCTGATGGGTGCAATCTTGGATGTCCCCAATTTTGACTCCCAATGTCTTTCCATTTTGGCATACGCCAATGATGCCGTATTGCTTTCTAGAACGGGCCTGGGTCTCCAGCGCCTTATCACAGCATATGCAGCTTTTATGAATACCCTGGACCTAAAAGTCAAACAGGCAAAGTCTTTTATAATAATTGCAGGGGCAGGAAAAAAGGATAAAATTCCATACTTCCACATGGATCGCACTAAAAATTGAGGTGGTCAACTCCTTCCCATACTTGGGAGTTCTTTTCGATAAAAATCAATCGTGGATACAGCTGGTGGATGGAAGGAAGGGCTATGGTTATGGATAAGAGTCTAGCAGCATTAAAATCCTTTTACAGGAGGTTGGGCGCTAGACCTCTTGGCCCTACAAAAAAGATCTAGCACGCCAAGACAGTATCAGCCGTGACATATGGGACAGGTGTATGGGGTATGGCGCCCATTGAACCACTTCAGATAATTGAAAATAATTTTTTTAAATCACTATCCTCTCTGCCACAATCCTATTCAAATTATGTCTCCCATATAGAACTGGGCCTTCCATACATTACTGATTCAATAAGCTTGTCTCCACTTATGCTGTGGTTATCGATCCGGCGTAGGGTTACTGTTTCCCTTAACCAAAGGATCATTAGAGACATATTAAAACTGGAAAACCATAGTAAGATCAGATGGTTAAATTATGTCGAGCGGGAACTTAGTGCCCTTGGCTTGATAGATCTCTTTAAAGATCCCATGTCATGTAAAAAGTTTTCCAAGCAGAGACTGGCTGAGACTTTTAAACTGAGGGCCCAATATGAATGCAGAGAGAGGAATTATGGCGTGCAGATGGCCCGGATGTACCAATTAACATCTCCATTGGTCGAGGGAGAGTTCTCCTGCTTAGCAGAGGTCTCATTTTCACATCACAAGTTTATTCTGCTGAGATTCCGCCTGAACCTGATTCCGCTGATGCTAGGGTATCTGGACAGAAGATTTAAGCACTCCGACTTGTCCTTGTGCCCATGTGATCTCAAATCACCTCAAAATGATTTACATCTGGTATTTTTCTGTAGCTTCTATGCTCAGGAAAGAAAGAAATTTATTATACCGATTGTAAAAAGGCACAACTTTCGCTTATGTCGGGTTGCATTATATTTTTTAAAATCACTGCCCAACCGGTTTGTCTGTTTTGCAGTACCATCTTTTTTATGGGCATGCATGCGGAAAAAGAAATACGCGGTCTATTAATGAATCTTGAGGCTCTTTTATTGCTTGTTGTTTTTAAAATTTCTTAGTAACTTTTATTATATTGCATGTTTTATGACCTTAAGTGCGTATTAATTTGGGCATGATTCATGAACTTGATCAGGTCAGGCTTTTTTACAATATGAATTGTGATTAGACGTGATTTTATATATCTGTTTTATGATCTGAACCAAGAAAGATCGAATAAAGTTTCTATGATGATGATGATGTGTCTATTTTGTCATGTCATACAAATACATTATTTTGTTTAAATCTGTTTTAGGTTCCTTCACAAGGTTATCTTCATTTGGACATTTCAAAGTTGTGACATTTGCTGTTATATGCTACCGCTGCGAAGTACAAAGGGAACATGGGTTAATCCTATGAAAAACAAAAACACTTTCGATGTACATATCTTGTACAAAGACAACTTTCACAGAGATTGAATTATATTTCTTAACGTTGCATTAGACTTGTTTTCTTTTGATTGTTGCCACATAGGCAATATGTGCTGGTTAAATTTCTCTAACCACATGTGATAGGCCACCCAAAGCATACAAATGTCCTTACACATAGACAAAATCCACATTTTGTGTTAACTGCATGAAGCTTTTGATATGTCTTATCATTGAAGAAAAGAACTTCTTGTAGCACACTACTTAAAGTTGGTGGTCAGGTTCCACCAGATACTGCAACAGGGTATTGGAATAATCCTGTGGCCACAAAAGGGAGTACTGCCATTATTCTGACTATTGGTGTTATTGATGTGAGATAAATAATTGTATGTAAATAAATAAATAAGCCTTATACGTATACGAGTCAACAAGTAAAACAAAGCGTATTTGGTAAGTCTGTCTTTCCGCTGTGCAATCGTGCAACGTATCCTAGGTGCGAAACCAATTTTGAAATTCAATGACATCCCTCTATCGTAATGCGTATCAAAAGGTTTAAAAGACACGATCTTGCTTACTTAAATCAGCGACGCGACTGCATTATACATCCAGCCGCCAAGAAGAATCCAAACGAATGCCCGGTCTGAACGCCATTAAGTATTTTGAATGCTTCCGTGTGTACGTGCGTGCGTGCGCGTGCGTGCCTCTGTCTCGTAATCCGCCATAAACAGAAAGAGTGGACTCCCCAGACTACTACACTTACATATTGTATGGTGCTAATGTTAGAAAAAGTTAAGTGCACCGAAAACCGAAATTAAAAGTGAATCAATAAGGTCGATAACTGAAAAACAGTGATGTAATGCATAGTAAGAATGGTAAAAGCTCGTTGTGAGTTATGAATTGTGCCCCATTCAAAGGCTCGCCATCCGTGTAACGTCTATCAATGTGATGACATTATAGTTCATGAGTGATTTTGATCATCCGCACCAAGAGTCTACATAACCCCAATAGGAAGACAGCATCATATGCACTAATACAGTGTTTTTAACTGTACTGAAACCATTTTACTGTTATACATGATAATTCTGTCTATGAACAATCCAACATATCGTACAAATGGAAATTTAATATTAAGTCCCACTGTAATATTTAAGATTTAAAGAAAACATGTCATTTGAATTTTGTCATTTAACCCATGAGGTATCAGGGTATTTAAGCGTTTGATCCAAGTTGTCTCCCGCTGCGCTAACAATTGGTTAGTGTTTCTGTGTGTTGTAGAGAAAATCTTCTCAAGAATGGTGAACCTGAGTTGTGGTATGGTGTGCTTTTTTCTCTAACCAGTGTGTCGCTAAACAGGAATTGAGATTTTATGTTCTAATCATGCTTTTCTGCTCGGTAATACGTGTTCTAACTGTCCTACCCACGTAAACCAGTCCACATGGGCATTTTATGGCATAGACTACCATGTCTGTGTTACAGTGGGATGAATGTGCCAATTTTATTTTCTTCCCAGTGTGTGGGTGTGTAAATGTATTTCCTACAATAACATTGCCGCAGTGGCTGCAGGTAAAACATTTTCTCATCCCTAGTGTTGTGACTATTTTCCTGGGACGTTGATTCTTTCTTCAAAAGCTCTCTCAATTTTTTTGCCTGTGAGTGTGCAAACAGTGGTTTACCAAAGAACACATTCTTAAAATCGGGTTCCTGCTCAATAATTTCCAATCTGCGTAAGATACTCCGCTTAATGGCTGATGCCTCAGTAGAAAATTACAGAACACACACTTCTCTTTTAGTGCGGTGTTTGAAAGACCGTGTTAGTAGATCCTTCCGTTCCTTGAGTTGGGCCTTCGTACTTGCTGCTGATAGTATTGCTTCAGGATAACCCCGTTTACGGTATTGTTCCGATGTTTCCTCAATTGCTTGCAAACATTTATCTGGATCTGAAGTAATTTTCTTGATACGAAGAAATTAAGACAGTGGTAAATGAATCTTTAAAGGTGGTGGATGAAAGCTTGAAAAATGTATGTAAAGCGTTATTCCTGTCCGTTGGCTTTTTATAAACATACGTATATAGGTCACCTTCCTTTAGTACCAGCTGTGCATCTAAAAAATTGATGGAGCGTTGGCTCATCTGATATGTAAATCTGATGCGAGGATTCTGCCTGTCTAAGATCCCAATCAGGTGTTCAAGCTTTTGCTGTGGACCCTTCCATACAAGCAGGATATCATCGCTGTACCTCATGTAAATCAATAAATTCTCTTGCCATGCCTCTTGTTGAAGGATGTAGGTGTCTTCAAACTTGGCCAAAAAGATATTCGCATATGTGGGTGCCCCCGGAAAACCCATAGAAGTTCCCGTTTGTTGATGAAAAAGGGTTTCTTTCCAAGAAAAATAGCTATGGTACAAGCTGAAATGCAGCAATTCCAATAGAAGAATATTCTGTGCTTCTTCATATTCACCTCTTAACAACATCCATTCAACCACCTCCAGGCCTTCGTTGTGAGGGATGGAAGTATATAATGCCACTACATCGATAGTACATAACCGCATGTCTTCTTTGATGAAAGGTCGTATCTCTGCTAGTTTGTTCAAACAATCCGTTGTATCTTGGATGTAAGAAGTCCACGATTGTACCAAATGATCTAAATATCTGCCAACTAGTTTATGTATAGAACCGCATCCTGCCACGATGGGTCTAAAAGGAGAGTCCACTAGATTTTTATGCAGCTTCGGTAGCATATATATATGCGGTCTATGTGGATATTCTGATATTAAAAAAATGTTGGTGTTGTCATTGATCCAACCCAACTCTAGTGCTTTTTCCATGATGTCATTCAAAGTGTTCTTGAATGTCTCAGTAGGATCCATGTCAAGTGGAATGTACGTTTGCTGATCTGATATGTGGTCCTTTACCTTTTGTTCATAATAGTTACTGTTCATCACAACCAAGGCGCCGCCTTTATCAGCCGGTTAAAAAGTAATACTGTTGTCTTCTGCTAATTTCTTGAGTACTCTAAGTTCTTTAACCGTCAGATTCCTATGTTTGTTCCCTGAAAGATGCAGATGTTCCAAACCTTTCTTTATTAACACTTCAAATGTATCTAATGTTTTGAGAGATACAGGAGACATAAATGTGCTTTTCGGTTTGAACTTCTGACTGGTTACTTGTGATGAAGTATTGGTCGGTTCCCCCATATGATAAAAAAAACAACGTAATTGCAATTTGCGCATAAACTTGAAGACTGATACAAAGGTTTCCGTTGTGGTTGTTGAGTATGTCGGTAAAAACGACATACCTTTGTTGAGTACTGATAGTTCCAATGTATTGAGCATCTTGTCTGAGATGTTCATCACTAGGTTCTCTTTGGATTCCTCGGTGGGTTCTCCTGGTTTTTTCTTTTCTCCCCTCCTTGTTCGTTTGTATTTGAGGTTTCTTTGTCTTCCGGTGGATGATTTGATGTCTGACCCGATTCTAAGAAAGAATCCTTCGATGTTACGTTTGTCGCTTGTGTTTCTGCTGATGTTCCTGCAGCGCTCGTTGCCAATTGTAAATGTGTACGGGATGTTGATAACTCCTGATCCGTCACCACACTTTCTTCGGATGATGATGCACCTGGTTTTGTACACGTGTGTTTTTGGGCATAGGCTTCCGCCCATGTATAAATTTCATCCAGTTTGTAGTCAATGGTGTCTCTCCTAAACTTTCTTAGTTTCCGTTCATGTACTTCTTTGGGATGATTGTCTACTTTTTCGTTGATGTTGTTTAGTGTTTTGGTCCAACTCTCAGCATCCATTCTTTTTTCTAATTCCGTTTTTAAACCTTGAATCTCTTCAGCCAACTCCTTTAAAATCTGTGACAATTCTTCTACTATCAGGAGTATCGGGTCAAGTGAACACTTATTTAAAATGGCGTACCATCTTGTCATGAAATGTTTGTTCAATTTGAACATTGGCTGAAGCGAAATTCTCAAACCTCTAGGAATACGCTTTACCTTGTGATATTGTATTAGTGTTGTAGCATGTAGCCTCTGGTTTACTTCCCTTCGTAGGGTATATTCCAACTGTTTGAGCATTTGAGTAACTGATCCAGGTGTGGCCTGGAATGTTCTAGCTTCTTGTATAAGAGAGTAAATCGATTCTGCATCTTCAGTGGTGTAAACTTTAGTGTCTGCCTGGTTAGTGGTTAAATGTGCTATGTCTTCAAAAGACATGATGAATTTAGGGGGTGTTGGCTATATGTTTGGAGCAGAGAAAGTATAAATTCAAAATAGTGGGTATAGCCTGCACACCAGTCTAATCCTTTTAATCAAATACTCTGTGTATAAGCTGAAATGTATCTGTTGTGTGCTACCTTGAGACCTGACCTGCACCTGTCAGGTTAACTACCCTGTAGCGGTGTGTACAAACCTGTCACACACACCAAGGTGCACAACACGTGCCCCTAAGGTTCAACAATTAAGTAAACTTGTTCATCAATAATTTTATGCAATTGTATTGCAGTTTATTTCAGTTTCTATCTTTTTGGTATTCGCAACCAATATATCTGAATGCTACAACTTTAGAACATACAATGATCATGATACATTCCTCTCATTACATTGTATTACAACCCAAAAATCCACATGAAATATTCAATGCCGTGTTCCCAATGCATTTCGGGAAAGTCCCTTCGTCGGGGGAACTCTAAAAATGACAAATAATATATATGTTTGATAATGTACAATACACAAGCAGTCTTAAGAACATAACAGGCTCTCTATCCCATATGGGCTCATGCATGAGTTTGAGCTTGGTGTACGTGCTCAAAATTAGCCAAGGCTATACACTGATTACCGTTACTCCTAAAGTGCTCCTGGCGTCATTAGATATTATGCACTCATGCGAAGATTCAAATGTGTCAAAGTAACCATGCTTGATAGGTTAACCATCGCATGCCATCGCATGCAACCGAACCGCAAGTCTCAATACCTTATAACCAAGGTGTAGAGTGCACACCCTGTCTCTCTGAACCAATTACAAAGCGTTTCTGAACCGTGTACACAAAGTCTCAATACCTTATATCCCAAGTGCTTCCTCTATCTATGTAAACAGCAGCCCATCAAAGCAACACATTTTACCCTACCTGAGCATCACGCAGTTTAGCTACTGTGGTGATGTAACGAAGCCTTTGAAAAACAACAAGGATACCCGTTGGTACGAGCGTGCTAATAATTGTATGTAAATAAATAAATAAGCCTTATACGTATTTACTTACTGAATCAACAAGTAGAACAAAGCGTAATTGGTAAGTCTGTGTTTCCGCCGTGCAATCGTGCAACGTATCCTAGGTGCGAAACCAATTTTAAAATTCAATGACATCACTCCATCGTAATGTGTGTCAAAAAGTTTAAAAGACACAATCTAACTTACTTAAATCACCGACGCGACTGCATTATACATCCAGCCGCCAAGAAGAATCCAAACGAATGCCCGGTCTGAACGCCATTAAGTATTTTGAACGCTTCCGAGTGTGCGTGCGCGTGCGTGCCTCTGTCTCGTAATCCACCATAAACAGAAAGAGTGGACTCCCCAGACCTACTACACTTACATATTGTATGGTGCTAATGTTAGAAAAAGTTAAGTGCACCAAAAACCGAAATTAAAAGTGAATCAATAAGGTCGATAACTGAAAAACAGTTACGTAATGCATAGTAAGATTTGTAAAATCTCGTTGTGAGTTATGAATTGTGCCCCGTTCAAAGGCTCGCCATGCGTGTAACGTCTATCAATGTGATTGATATTATAGTTCATGAGCGATTTTGATCATCCGCACCAAGAATCTACATAACCCCAATAGGAAGACTGCATCATATGCATTAATACAGTGTTTTTAACTGTACTGAAACCATTTTACTGTTATACATGATAATTCTGTATATGAACAATCCAACAAATCGTACAAATGGAAATTCAATATTCAGTCCCACTGTAATATTTAAGATTTAAAGAAAACATGTCATTTCAATTCTGTCATTTAACCCATGAGGTATCAGGGTATTTAAGCGTTTGATCCAAGTTGTCTCCCGCTGCTCTAACAATTGGTTAGTGTTTCTGTGTGTTATAGAGAAAAACTTCTCAGGAATGGTGAACCTGAGTTGTGGCATGGGGTATTTTTTCTCTAACCAGTGTGTCGCTCAACAGGAATTGAGATATCAATCAATCAGGGGTTTTGTAAAGCGCGCTACTCACCCTTGAGGGTCTCAAGGCGCTAAAAAGATTTGATGTTCTAATCATGCTTTTGTGCTCGGTAATACGTGCTGTAACTGTCCTACCCACGTAAACCAGTCCGCATGGGCATTTTATGGCATAGATTACCATGTCTGTGTTACAGTCGGATGAATGTGCCAATTTTATTTTCTTCCCAGTGTGTGGGTGCGTAACTGTATTTCCTACAATAACATTGCCGCAGTGGCTGCAGTTAAAACATTTTCTCATCCCTAGTGTTGTGACTATTTTCCTGGACTTTGATTCTTTCTTCAAAAGCTCTCTCAAGTTTTTTGCCCTTGAGTGTGCAAACAGTGGTTTACCAAAGAACACATTCTTAAAATTGGGTTCCTGCTCAATAATTTCCAATCTGCGTAAGAAACTCCGCTTAATGGCTGATGCCTCAGTAGAAAATTTCAGAACACACACTTTTCTTTTAGTGGGGTGTTTGAAAGACAGCGTTAGTAGATCCTTGCGTTCCTTGAGTTGGGCCTTCGTACTTGCTGCTGATAGTATTGCTTCTGGATAACCCCGTTTACGGTATTGTTCCGATGTTTCCTCAATTACTTGCAAACATTTATCTGTATCTGAAGTAATTCTCTTGATAAGAAGAAATTGAGACAGTGGTAAATGATTCTTTAAAGATGGTGGATGAAAGCTTGAGAAATGTAAAGCCTTTTTCCTGTCCATTGGCTTTTTATTAACATATGTATGTAGGTCACCTTCCTTTAGTTTCAACTGTACATCTAAAAAATTGATGGAGCGTTGGCTCATCTGATATGTTAATCTGATGCGAGGATTCTTGTCTAACATCCCAATCAGGTGTTCAAGCTTTTGCTGTGTGCCCTTCCATACAAGCAGGATATCATAGATGTACCTCATGTAAATCAATAAGTTCTCTTGCCATGCCTCTTGTTGAAGGATGTAGGTGTCTTCAGACTTGGCCATAAAGATATTCGCGTATGCCGGTGCCCCCAGAAAACCCATAGAAGTTCCCGTTTGTTGAAGAAAAAAGGTTTCTTTCTAAGAAAAATAGCTATGGTACAAGCTGAAATGCAGCAATTCCAATAGAAGAATATTTTGTGCTTTTTCATATTCACCTCTTAACAACATCCATTTAACCGCCTCCAGGCCTTCGTTGTGAGGGATGGAAGTATATAATGCCACTACATCGATAGTACATAACCACATGTCTTCTTTGATGAAAGGCCGGATCTCTGCTAGTTTTTTCAAACAATCCGTTGTATCTTGGATGTAGGAAGTCCACGATTGTACCAAAGGTTGCAAGAAATGATCTAAATATCTGCCCACTGGTTCATGTATAGAACCACATCCTGCCACGATTGGTCTAAAAGGAGGGCCCACTGGATTTTTATGCATTTTAGGGAGCATATCTATATGCGGTCTTTGTGGATATTCTGATGTTAAAAATGATTTGGTGTTGTCCTTGATCCAACCCAACTCCAGTGCTTTTTCCAAGATGTCATTCAAAGTGTTCTTGAACGTCTCAGTAGGATCCATATCAAGTGGAATGTACGTTTGCTGATCTGATAAGTGGTCCTGTACCTTTTGTTCATAATAGTTATTGTTCATCACAACCAAGGCGCCGCCTTTATCAGCCGGTTGAAAAGTAATACTGTCGTCTTCTGCTAATTTCTTGAGTACTCTAAGTTCTTTAACCGTCAGATTCCTATGTTTGTTCCCTGAAAGATGCAGATGTTCCAAACCTTTCTTTATTAACACTTCAAATGTATCTAATATTTTGTGAGATACAGGAGACATAAATATGCTTTTCGGTTTGAACTTCTGACTGGTTACTTGTGATGGAGTATCGGTCGGTTGCCCCATATGATAAAAAACCAACGTAATCGCAATTTGCGCATAAACTTGAAGACTGATACTTCTGTTTCCATGGTGGTTGTTGAGTATGTCGGTAAAAACGACATACCTTTGTTGAGTACTGATAGTTCCAATGTATTGAGCATCTTGTCTGAGATGTTCATCACTAGGTTCTCTTTGGATTCCTCCGTGGGTTCTCCTGGTTTTTTCTTTTGTCCCCTCCTTGTTTCTTTGTATTTGAGGGTTCTTTGTCTTCCGGTGGATGATTTTGATGTCTGACCCGATTCTAAAAAAGAATCCTTCGATGTTACGTTTGTCGCCTGTGTTTCTGCTGATGTTCCTGCAGAGCTCGTTGCCAATTGTAAACATGTACCGGATGTTGATAACTCCTGATCCGTCACCACACTTTCTTCGGATGATGATGCACCTGGTTTTATATACGTGCGTTTTTGGGAATAGGCTTCCGCCCTTGTATAGATTTCATCCAGTTTTTAGTCAATGGTGTCTCTCCTAAACTTTCATAATTTCCGTTCATGTACTTCTTTGGCATGATTGTCTAATTTTTCGTTGATGTCGTTTAGTGTTTTGGTCCAACTCTCAGCATTCATTCTTTTTTCTAATTCTGTTTCTAAACCGTGAATCTCTTCAGCCAACTCCTTTAAAATCTGTGACAATTCTTCTACTATCAGGAGTATCAGGTCAAGTGAACACTTATTTAAAATGGCGTACCATCTTGTCATGAAATTTTTGTTGAATTTGAACAACATTGGCCGAAGCGAAATTCTCAAACCTCTAGGAATACGCTTTACCTTGTGATATTTTATTAGTGTCGTAGCATGTAGCCTCTGGTTTACTTCCTTTCATAGTAGGGTATAGTCCAACTGTTTGAGCATTTGGGTAACTGGTCCAGGTGCGGTCTGGAATGTTCTAGCTTCTTGTATAAGAGATTAAATCGATTCTGCATCTTCAGTGGTGTAAACTTTAGTGTCTGCCTGGTTAGTGGTTAAATGTGCTATGTCTTCAAAAGACATGATGAATTTAGGGGGTGTTGGCTATATGTTTGGAGCAGAGAAAGTATAAATTCAAAATAGTGGGTATAGCCTGCACACCTGTCTAATCCTTTTCATCAAATACTCTGTGTATAAGCTGAAGTTTATCTGTTGTGTGCTACCATGAGACCTGACCTGCACCTGTCAGGTTAACAACCCTGTAGCGGTGAGTACAAACCTGTCACACACTTCAAGGTGCACAACACGTGCCCCTAAGGTTCAACAATTAAGTAAACTTGTTCATCAATAATTTTATGCAATTGTATCGCAGTTTATTTCAGTTTTTATCTTTTTGATATTCGTAACCAATATGTCTGAATGTTACAACTTTAGAACATACAATGATCATGATACATCCCTCTCATTACATTGTATTACAACCCAAAAATCCACATGAAATATTCAATGCCGTGTTCCCAGTGCATTTCGGGAAAGTCCCTTCATCAGAAGAACTCTAAAAATGACAAAAAATACATATGTTTGATAATGTACAATACACAAGAAGTCTTAAGAACATAACAGGCTCTCTATCCCATATGGGCTCATGCATGAGATTGAGCTTGGTGTAGGTGCTCAAAATTAGCCGTGGCTATACAGTGATTACCGTTACTCCTAAAGTGCTCCTGGCGTCATTAGATATTGTGCACTCATGCGAAAATTCAAATGTGTCAAAATAACCATGCTTGATAGGATAACCATCGCATGCCATCGCATGCAACTGAACCGCGAGTCTCTATACCTTATAACCAAGGTGTAGAGTGCATACCCTGTCTCTCTGAGCCAATTACAAAGCGTTTCTGAACCATGTACACAAAGTCTCAATACCTTATATCCCAAGTGCTTCCTCTATCTATGTAAACAGCAGCCCATCGAAGCAACACGTCTTACTCTACCTGGGCATCACGCAGTTTAGCTACTGTGGTGATGTAACGAAGCCTTTGAAAAACAACAAGGATGCCCTTTGGTACGAGCGTGCTAATAATTGTATGTAAATAAATAAATAAGCCTTATACATATTTACTTACTGAGTCAACAAGTAGAACAAAGCGTATTTGGTAAGTCTGTGTTTCCGCCGTACAATCGTGCAACGTATCCTAGGTGTGAAACCAATTTTAAAATTCAATGACGTCCCTCCATCGTAATGCGTGTCATAAAGTTTAAAAGACACGGTCTTAATTACTTAAATCACCAACGCGACTGCATTATACATCCAGCCGCCAAGAAGAATCCAAACGAATGCCCGGTCTGAACGCCATTAAGTATTTTGAATGCTTCTGCGTGTAAGTGCGTGCGCGTGCGTGCTGCCGTCTCGTAATCCACCATAAACACAAAGAGTGGACTCCTCAGACTAGTACACTTACATATTGTATGGTGCTAATGTTAGTAAAAGTTAAGTTCACCGAAAACCGAACTTAAAAGTGAATCAATAAAGTCGATAACTGAAAAATAGTGATGTAATGCATAGTAAGAATGGTAATACCTCGTTGTGAGTTATGAATTGTGCCCCGTTCAAAGGCTCGCCATGCTTGTAACTTCTATCAATGTGATTGACATTACAGTTCATGAGCGATTTTAATCATCCGCACCAAGAGTCTACATAACCCCAATAGGAAGACAGCATCATATGTACTAATACAGTGTTTTTAACTGTACTGAAACCATTTTACTGTTATACATGATAATTCTGTATCTGAACAATCCAACACATCCTACAAATGGAAATTCAATATTCGCTCCCACTGTAATATTTAAGATTTAAAGAAATCATGTCATTTCAATTTTGTCATTTAACCCATGAGGTATCATGGTATTTAAGCGTTTGATCCAAGTTGTCTCCCGCTGCGCTAACAATTGGTTAGTGTTTCTGTGTGTTGTAGAGAAAATCTTCTCAAGAATGGTGAACCTGAGTTGTGGTATGGTGTGTTTTTTCTCTAACCAGTGTGTCGCTAAACAGGAATTGAGATTTGATGTTCTAATCATGCTTGTGTGCTCGGTAATACGTGTTTTAACTTTTCGTGATGTCCTACCCACGTAAACCAGTCCACATGGGCTTTTTATGGCATAGACTACGATGTCTGTGTTACAGTCGGATGAATGGGCCAGTGTGTGGGTGTGTAAATGTATTTCATACAATAACATTGCCGCAGTGGCTGCAGTTAAAACATTTTCTCATCCCTAGTGTTTTGACTATTTTCCTGGACGTTGATCCTTTCTTCAAAAGCTCTCTCAAGTTTTTTGCCCGTGAGTGTGCAAACAGTGGCTTTCCAAAGAACATATTCTTAAATCGGGTTCCTGCTCAATAATTTCCCATCTGCGTAAGATACTCCGCTTAATGGCTTAGTGTATACGGTTCAGAAACGCTTTGTAATTGACTCAGAGAGACAGGGTATGCACTCTACACCTTGGTTATAAGGTATAGAAACACACGGTTCGGGTGGCATGCACCGGCTAATTTTGAGCACCTACACCAAGCACTCATGCATGAGCCCATATGGGATAGAGAGCCTGTTATGTTCTTAAGACTTCTTGTGTATTGTACATTATCAAACATATGTATTATTTGTCATTTTTAGAGTCCCCCAGACGAAGGGACTTTCCCGAAATGCATTGGGAACACAGCATTGAATATTTCACGTGGATTTTTTGGTTGTAATACAATGTAATGAGAGGAATGTATCATGATCATTGTATGTTCTAAAGTTGTAGCATTCAGATATATTGGTTGCATATACCAAAAAGATAGAAACTGAAATAAACTGCAATACAATTGCATAAAATTATTGATGAACAAGTTTACTTAATTGTTGAACCTTAGGGGGATGTGTTGTGCACCTTGATGTGTGTGACAGGTTTGTACACACCGCTACAGGGTTGTTAACCTGACAGGTGCAGGTCAGGTCTCAAGGTAGCACACAACAGATAAACTTCAGCTTATACACAGAGTATTTGATGAAAAGGATTAGACTGGTGTGCAGGCTATACCCACTCTTTTGTCTTTATACTTTCTCTGCTCCAAACATATAGCCAGCACCCCCTAAATTCATCATGTCTTTTGAAGACATAGCACATTTGACCACTAACCAGGCAGACACTACAGTTTACACCACTGAAGATGCAGAATCGATTTACTCTCTTATACAAGAAGCTAGAACATTCCAGGCCGCACCTGGATCAGTTACCCAAATGCTCAAACAGTTGGAATATACCCTAGGAAAGGAAGTAAACCAGAGGCTACATGCTACGACACTAATACAATATCACAAGGTAAAGCGTATTCCTAGAGGTTTGAGCATTTCACTTCAGCCAATGTTCTTCAAATTCAACAAAAATGTCATGACAAGATGGTACGCCATTTTAAATAAGTGTTCACTTGACCTGATAGACTCCTGAAAGTAGAAGAATTGTCACAGATTTTAAAGGAGTTGGCTGAAGAGATTCACGGTTTAAAAACGGAATTAGAAAAAAGAATGGATGCCGAGAGTTGGACCAAAACACTAAACGACATCAACGAAAAATTAGACAATCATGCGAAAGAAGTACATGAACGGAAACTAAGAAAGTTTAGGAGAGACACCATTGACTACAAACTGGATGAAATCTATACATGGGTGGAAGCCTATGCCCAAAAACACATGTATACAAAACCAGGTGCATCATCATCCGAAGAAAGTGTGGTGACGGATCAGGAGTTATCAACATCCCGTACACGTTTACAATTAGCAACGAGCTCTGCAGGAACATCAGCAGAAACACAAGCGGCAGACGTAACATCGAAGGATTCTTTTTTAGAATCGGGTCAGACATCAAATCATTCACCGGAAGACAAAGAACCCTCAAAAACAAACGAACAAGGAGGGGACAGAAGAAAAAACCAGGAGAACCCACGGAGGAATCCAAAGAGAACCTAGTGATGAACATCTCAGACAAGGCACCCAATACATTGGAACTATCAGTATTCAACAAAGGTATGTTGTTTGTACCGACATACTCCACAACCACAATGGAAACAGAAGTATCAGTCTTCAAGTTTATGTGCAAATTGCGATTGCGTTGGTTTTTTTATCATATGAGGCAACCGACCGATACTTCATCACAAGTAACCAGTCAGAAGTTCAAACCGAAAAGCATATTTATGTGTCCTGTATCTCACAAAACATTAGATACATTTGAAGTGTTTATAAAGAAAGATTTGAAATGTCTGCATCTTTCAGGGAACAAACATAGGAATCTGACGGTTAAAGAACTTAGAGTACTCAAGAAATTAGCAGAAGACGGCAGTATTACTTTTCAACCAGCAGACAAAAGCGGTGGCGCCTTGGTTGTGATGAACAGTAACTATTATGAACAAAAGGTACAGGAACACGTATCAGATCAGCAAACGTACATTCCACTTGACATGGATCCTACTGAGACGTTCAAGAACACTTTGAATGACATCTTGGAAAAAGCACTAGAATTGGGTTGGATCAATGACAACACCCAAAAAATTTTAACATCCGAATATCCACAAAGACCGCATCTATATATGCTCCCGAAGATGCATAAAAATCCAGTGGACCCTCCTTTTAGACCCATCGTTGCAGGATGCGGTTCTATACATGAACCAGTGGGCAGATATTTAGATCATTTCTTGCAACCTTTGGTACAATCGTGGACTTCCTACATCCAAGATACAACGGATTGTTTGAACAAACAAGCAGAGATACGGCCTTTCATCAAAGAAGACATGTGGTTATGTACTGTCGATGTAGGGGCATTATATACTTCCATCCCTCACAACGAAGGCCAGGAGGCGGTTGAATGGATGTTGTTAAGAGGTGAATATGAAGAAGCACAGAATATTCTTCTACTGGAATTGCTGCATTTCAGCTTGTACCATAGCTCATTTTCTTGGAAAGAAAACTTTTTTCTTCAACAAACGGGAACTTCTATGGGTTTTCCGGGGGCACCCACATATGCGAATATCTGTATGGCCAAGTTTGAAGACACCTACATCCTTCAACAAGAGGCATGGCAAGAGAACTTATTGATTTACATGAGGTACATCGATGATATCCTGCTTGTATGGAGGGGCACACAGCAAAAGCTTGAACACCTGATTGGGATCTTAGACCAGCAGAATCCTCGCATCAGATTAACATATCAGATGAACCAACGCTCCATCAATTTTTTAGATGTACAGTTGGTACTAAAGGAAGGTGACCTACATACGTATGTTTATAAAAAGCCAACGGACAGGAATAACGCTTTACATTTCTCAAGCTTTCATCCACCATCTTTAAAGAATCATTTACCACTGTCTCAATTTCTTCACCTCATGAGAATTACTTCAGATCCAGATAAATGTTTGCAAGCAATTGAGGAAACATCGGAACAATACCGTAAACGGGGTTATCCTGAAGCAATATTATCAGCAGCAAGTACGAAGGCCCAACTCAAGGAACGCAAGGATCTACTAACACGGTCTTTCAAACACCCCACTAAAAGAGAAGTGTGTGTTCTGAAATTTTCTACTGAGGCATCAGCCATTAAGCGGAGGATCTTACACAGATGGGAAATTATTGAGCAGGAACCCGATTTTAAGAATGTGTTCTTTGGTAAACCACTGTTTGCACACTCACGGGCAAAAAACTTGAGAGAGCTTTTGAAGAAAGAATCAACGTCCAGGAAAATAGTCAAAACAATAGGCATGAGAAAATGTTTTAACTGCAGCCACTGCAGCAATGTTATTGTAGGAAATACATTTACACACCCACACACTGGGAAGAAAATAAAATTGGCACATTCATCCGACTGTAACACAGACATGGTAGTCTATGCCATAAAATGACCATGCGGACTGGTTTACGTGGGTAGGACATTACGAAAAGTTAAAACGCGTATTACCGAGCACAAAAGCATGATTAGAACATCAAATCTCAAATCCTGTTACGCGACACACTGGTTAGAGAAAAGACACACCATACCACAACTCAGGTTCACCATTCTTGAGAAGATTTTCTCTACAACACACAGAAACACTAACCAATTGTTAGCGCAGTGGGAGACAACTTGGATCAAACGCTTAAATACCTTGATACCTCATGGGTTAAATGACAAAATTGAAATGACATGTTTTCTTTAAATCTTAACTATTACAGTGGGACTGAATATTGAATTTCCATTTGTACGATGTGTTGGATTCTTCATATACAGAATTATCATGTATAACAGTAAAAAGGTTTCAGTATAGTTAAAAACACTGTATTAGTGCTTATGATGCTGTCTTCCTATTGGGGTTATGTAGACTCTTGGTGCGGATGATCAAAATCGCTCATGAACTATAATGTCAATCACATTGATAGAAGTTACACGCATGGAGAGCCTTTGAATAGGGGCACAATTCATAACTCACAATGAGGTATTACCATTCTTACTATGCATTACATCACTGTTTTTCAGTTATCGACCTTATTGATTCACTTTTAATTTCGGTTTTCGGTGCACTTAACTTTTTCTAACATTAGCACCATACAATATGTAAGTGTAGTAGTCTGGGGAGTCTACTCTTTGTGTTTATGGCGGATTATGAGACGGCGGCACGCATGTGCACGCACGTTCACGTGGAAGCATTCAAAATACTTAATGGCTTTCAGACCGGGCATTCGTTTGGATTCTTCTTGGCGGCTGGATGCATAATGCAGTCGCGTCGGTGATTTCAAGTAAGTAAGATCATGTCTTTAAAACTTTTTGACACGCATTACGATGGAGGGACGTCATTGAATTTTAAAATTGGTTTCGCACCTAGGATACGTTGCACGATTGTACGGCGGAACACAGACTTACCAAATACGCTTTGTTCTACTTGTTGACTCAGTAAGTAAATACGTATAAGGCTTATTTCTTTATTTACATACAATTATTAGCACGCTCGTACCAATGGGCTTCCTCGTTGTTTTTCAAAGGCTTCTTTACATCACCACAGTAGCTAAACTGCGTGATGCCCAGGTAGGGTAAGTCGTGTTCCTTCGATGGGCTGCTGTTTACATAGATAGAGGAAGCACTTGGGGTATAAGGCATTGAGACTTTGTATACACGGTTCAGAAACACTTTGTAATTGGCTCAGAGAGTTAGGGTATGCACTCCACACCTTCATTATAAGGTATATAGACTCGCGGTTCGGGTTGCATGCGATAGTTAACCTATCAAGCATGGTTACTTTGACACATTTGAATTTTCGCATGAGTGCACAATATCTAATGACGCCAGGAGCACTTTAGGAGTAACGGTAATCACTGGATAGCCACGGCTAATTTTGAGCACCTACACCAAGCACTCATGCATGGAAAACAACTAGGAAGCATAAATTCAACACAACACAGTAGAGAGGTGAAATGTGAAAAAAAACATTCCAAGGCCAAGCAGGGTAGAAATGTATATATTAAATCACTTAGAAGGATAAATAGCATTAGTCATCATATAAACATTGCTAAGTACATTTATTATGAAAGCAACTTATACACCGTATACAACCATACGTAAATTTAAATGGGCTCGGCGCAATCCCGTCACCCTGACAGCGACGGAGTAATGTTAACCAGCAGAGCAGTCCCCCAAGTCGACAGCGGTGAGCCTCTTACATGATTAAAAACACTCTGTCAACGCGGACATAGATCAGCCAGCCCACATCTAAATACATTCTTGCATAGAAAAAGTGTGCTGCGATTATTAGGCAGAAGAAACAAAGTATTGTGATCAACGTTACAAGAATGGTGAAAAAGATGAGCAGTTCAACCATTATAGAGTTACTATGATTACAGCATGTTATACTCCTATCTAGCACTACCTACATTGTCATGGGCATAGTGGGAGTACCCTTCTGCCAGATCCCGGATAGCCTAACCCCCATTCCTGAGTGTGATGAATCTGAAATCTGTCCTGAATAGAACAGGCTATTGTCCATAGCTGGGTATTGATAAGAGTCAGGACTGCATCTCAGTCACAGCACGTTCCGTCCACGACAATCTAAGCCAAAGTGCTCCTCTGCCAATTGTCCCGCAGAGTGAGTTTATATAATCAAAGCACTGTTCAAATCGCACTGTGTCAGGTGTGCAATGCTGATGCTATGATTAGTCTAGAGCTGAAGAGCTGTCTACATGTAGACAAGAGTATCTCGCTCCATGTACTTCTATCCTTGAACAGAGGGCCTCATTACGATGTCGGTCGGAAACCAAACCACGCGACTCCTTGTCGGATTCAGTTCCGACCGACTCGCGGTCGGCGATTCCGCCCGACCGATTATGATTCTTCCGAACCCCGTTCGGAAGGACTCACATTGACTTCAATGGGAGCCTGTGTTCCGACCGGCAATACAGGCACCTATGGGGAAAATGGGTGTCCGTGGAAAACCTTGCACCCCATGGTGCCTGCCACACTGTGCATGGTTTTACAGGGGGGTTCCTTGGGTACCCCCCCACCCCAAACCGGAGGACTCAGGATGAAGGGGGGCCTGCTAGGGGCCCCCAAAGTCGGTTTCCGACAGCCTTTTCGTGTCGGACAGACCAAGTCGGAACGGCTGTCAGAATCCGACATCGTAATCGGTTGGTCCGAAACGCTGTCCATGGAGCTGTACGCATCGCCTCCGACTGACTCGGGTTCTCCGATTGCCGATCGGAACCGATTCAGAATGACCAAACGGTCCCCCTTCCAACCGCATGCATCGTAATCGGTCGGTCGGAATTGTTTCTGACCAAGTCGGGCGTATGGGTTCCGACACGGTCTAGGGGAATCCGACTGTCGGTCGGAGGCTTTCCGAACGACATCGTAATGAGGCCTAGAGTGTACAAATAAACGTGATAATAGTGCTTGCTAAGAAATGAACAATGCGTATAATGATTTTTCAGTATAAGCACAAAGCATGTTAAAAGACACAAACAGAAAAACAATGTCAAGCTAAACAAATGAAGCTAAAATGGAAACTGGGCACGGGCTCTGTCATGCCTCACAGCAGTAGTTTATACCGTCTCATTCTGTTTTCTAGATCTTCCATCTTCAAAGCAACATCCTTAGTTGTTTTGTCCTGTCTTCTAACTTCGATGTTCATTGTTCAAATTCTGAGGTCCTGGAGATTAGCATGTGAGCCAATCTAGCCACTTTACAGATAAGAATTTCGGTCTTAAGGTGGAATGTTTTTAACATGGCACATTCCTTTCTATATTCCAAACTATTTCACAGAGAAGGTTGTACCTGGATAGCGTGGGGGTGAGAGTGTGACACTTGAGCACTTGATTTGTAATTAATCTGTGGATTAGGAGGTGATTGAATTTATTAACACTAGTTTCAGTCAAATTATGAGCAAAGAGATTGGAAGTTGTTGCAGTAAAACTTCGTCTTCACTAACTTGGACCTTTTGGATCTTGGGCTCTTTCCTCATTGTGTCTAGTTTATTCATAGTGCCCCCAATCAGTGTCTACAACATCAGAATCTGAGATATTGCCAAAGTCAGCGTCTGAAAAATTGGACAGTAAGAAGAAAGTCTCTGGCTTTTCCAAACTTACTGCACCGAAGTTGGCAGTAGTACTGAAGTTCATCATCCTTTCACCCACTTCAGCCATGTGCTTATCTTGGTTAATCATAGACCTAGACTCTAGTGTAGATATTTTAGTACTGTTAGCACTGGTCGTTGTGGATATTATAGCACTGCTAACATTGGTGGTATCGATATTAGTGGTAATAGGAGTGTCAATATGTGCAGTAGCGCTAGTCCAAGTGCTGTGCTTGTAGAGGCAAATATTTAATAGCAATTTTCTTGACCTCAGTAGATCCCCTTTCTACTACTGCATTGGTTAAGGAGAATTTCTCTTCTCCTCTCATGTCTAGAGATTGAGACCTGTATATCTGTACAAGTCACCATCAGAGTAGAAGATACGTTTTTTACCTTCTTTTTGCTTATGATTTGAATATCCAGAGAATCCACATAATCCCCACTTTCAGCTTGCAGAAGGGAGTCAGAAGCAGTAATCCCAGAATGCTCTCAGGGTTCAGCTTTCTGATGCAGCTGCTCTTCATTTGCAATATCCTGTGAGGTCCTGTGGTGGTATGTGCTTCCCAACTGGTCTGGCCAAGAGTGACATCACTGCGGATTGCAGTGGCTACCCACGATCCTGTGAAGGAGCCGCCAAACAGTTTGTTGATTTTCACATGAGCCGGTTGGCCCACTTGACCCGCTCTTGTGTTTTAGGGTCCTGGCATTGTTTTACCAGCATGTCCACAGGCATTAAGGGCCATCAGAGCGAGAACAGTCTTCTGCTGATCTGAATATGCTGAACCTCCAAGAGACATCAAGCTGCAGTTCGAGGTTCAGAGCAGCACAGCAGATCCTCCTTCGGGCTGTGTTAAAAATCCATAAGTACTGCCACCAACAACACCATGAGGACCATTAGGAATTACCAGGGAAGTAGGAAGGACAAACAGAAGTCAGTATATGCGTCTCACAGGGATATAGCATAGGCTCATATTGCATGCACTGTCCTGTCCAAGAGTGTCTTGTCAGCCAGACACCAACAATAACCCTAACAATAATACTTCTGTCAAGGAATTACCAATATTCGTTACCCTCAGTATGTGATCAGAGACCCAATGTTGCATTATTTCCTGTCTAGCCAAGATCAGGATCATGAACAGAGTGCAGATAGCATTCCTCTTCAGCACTTTTTCCCCAGGCAAATTAGTGTGAAGATAGGGGGATCATTCTTCGTATAAGATAGTATTAGTTAATTTTTTGTACAATAAGTCTGCAATTTACAACAGTTAGTAAGAAATGCATTAAGCTGACTTTTCCCGTAGCACAGGTATCACCTTCCACAGGTCTCACCTTTTCTTCAAATGGCTACACTATGTTTCTTCAGTTTAGCTGGGGTAGCAAGGACGAGGTAAAATACAACTTATTTTGCATGTTAGAAGTTTTTATTGCCATTCATTGCAATCCCAACACATGCCAAAGAATCATGCACAATGATAACAAAATGGGATAGATTGTGTATTTTATCTTAAATTAGAGATGTGGGTGCTACATATGAGTTACCCAATTTCTATTAAGAAATCTGCCGCTGTCTGCTGATGGAGTTATTATAACAGTTTAACATTTCCGGGATCTAAAGTACATCGCTCAACAACTGAACAACTGCCTCAATGTTACTTACGAAACAGACAGGACAATAAAAAGAACCCAGCTACTCCACTACGCCGGGGTAGAGATCTACAAACTCTCTGGAACCTACTTGGCACAGGTGACAAAACAGTTTATGGCAATGTGGTTGGGGTGTTCAAGAAACCCTTTAACCAGCAGCTCAGCCCCAATTATGAAAGGTTCATCCTGTGCCAAGCACAACAGGAAGAGGGTAGATGCATGAACAGATTCTGTATATGCCTCTGAACACTGGCTAGCCAACACATGGAGGATGCAACAATAAAATACACATATACAAAAATAATTCAAAGGTGCTGATTGTCTATCCTGTGCAGTATAAAACTTTAATAATAATTAAGTCTGATTTGAGGAAGGCGAAGCCAGCCGCCATGACCTGAGGATACAGACGGCGCTAGCTCCTCACTGCCAGCGAATCCCCGGCCACACCCAGCTGCTGCCTGCACCCTGATCCTGTTGTGAAGAGGACCCTGGGTGGTGGTGCTCCTATGGGAGCCCCCAGATATTGCCCGGAGCGCTGTGGATTGGACCGTGACCAGAGAAGGAAGACAGCACCGGACCCGGGTGTGAGAAGGTGGCTTGGTATATGCTGTCCACTACTTAAAGTGGGCACCTTGTACCAGTCCACATGACCCGTATGATGTCTGAGGTCAAAGATAACCTTTAGAAAGCTATGCTAGTGGTAGCTGTAGAGAGCAGCCTTCAGGCTTAATCTTGAAGGAATGTAAATCAGCTTGTTTTACCAGAGTATCACCTCCTGAATGACTAAATGAAAGGAGAACCACACAGTAGTGATATAAAAATATGTATTTATTAATATAACACTCTCTACTAATCTCTACACGAGATTAGAACATAAAGCACACAATATTGAATCAATAGAACAATACTAAGTAGAACAATACACAGCGGGCTCCAGGGGGAGACCGAACCATATACTAAAAAAATGGTATAACAATCACGACTTGACTAGACACAGTGCCTAGAGCACGTAGAATTGCTGGGACCCCAAGCAACCACCCAAGGCAGTGACACAGGGTGCCCACGGAGGATGGGTGCAGTGAGGAAACACGACCGCGTGCTCCGTGCAACTCTATGGGAAAGTCGTGGTTGGAAAGTTACAGTTTAGGGACACTTCTATGAGGACTTCAAGCAAACCCTTTGGAACATAAGAGGTTCTAGAGCCAACACACCAGTGAGTACCGAGGTACCCGTGTTACCTATCCCAGAGGAGCCGGGTGCATAGGGGTCAAGTGGTGTCGGAAATCTCAGTTGTTTTCAATGAAGAGCTGCGAAGAAGTACTGCTGCCAGGAAGGCAAAGAGTGTCCAGTGGAATCCAAGCCTGGATTCTAGGTGAGAGGAACCTGAAAGCAGAGGGGACAGAGTCTGGGTCACTTCAGGTGACCAGGGGCACGGTAGTCGAATGCCCACCGATGTCGGGTGCTTCAGGTGAGAAGTAAGGATGCTTGACTCTGCAGCCACGGGGACCAGGAGATGTCGACGATGACCAGAGTCTGGAGGTGAGCTGTCCCACAAAGGATGTCGCGTGCTGAGGGGTCAGTGTCCGGCTGGAGCACCAACAAGCCTTGGCAAATGCAACCCACACGGGCAGAGGAAACAGGTTACGGTGTGGACCAGCAAGGTCCAGGAGACTCTCCAAGCAATGGGGAGTCAGGGCACATCTGGAGCAATCAGGGAAACCCAAGAACAAACAAGGTGACCCTCGCCAGGACCCACAGGCCAATGGACCAGGGATCGCGAGGAGACCTCGAGCGAATTCACAAAGCACCAGCCCACAGAGCACTCGGTGAGTGGAGGCCAGATATCTTCGGTGCAAATGTTGCTCGGGGTCAGGACTACACGGAGTCCAAAGCACAAGCTCAGGGATTGCCAACAAGCATATGCTTCTGTAAATGTACACGGTGCACAGGGGTTCAGGTTGCACCGTCCCCACGAGGGATACTGGTCTCAGAATTGCTGAGAGGTCAGATCAACCTCGAGGACCTTCGGGAATCCACCTCCTGTGTTGCTGAAATCTTCGGAGTCCGCAGGAGCTCTGGAGATGCAAGCCGGTCAGATGCGTTTAGGTGCCTGCTGCTGCAGGGGAGTAACTCCTTTACTCCAAGGGAGATTCTTCAGTCGTCCAGCGTCGTGCAGACAGTCGAAGTACTTGGTTTCTTCTTTGCAGAATCGTGTCCAGGTAAAATCTAAAGTCCTGTAGCCAGGTATCCCACTTTATACCCACGGGAGAGGGTTGGAAAGATTCTGTGGACCCTCCTAGGGGAGGGGCAGGACAGAGGGGTGGCTACACCCATGTCCTTTGTCCAGTTTCGCGCCAGAGCAGGAGCCACTGGCTCCCAGAACTGGTTTGAACTGGACTATGCACAGGGACACCAAATGTGCCCCCAGTGCAGACTTTCTGGCACTCTCAGAGTGCCCCCACCCAGCCCCAATACACTAAACCCTGTCTGGGAGGTGGTCACACCTCCCTGTGACAGGATGCCTATTGTCATGCCTTCCTCTGCTTGAGCTTGGCTCAGCAGCAGGAGGGCAGAAGCGTGTCTGTGGCTGGCAGCATCCATTTTGTGCTGCCCAGGTAGAGAAAGCTGGTACCGGGTAGACCGGTGACCCACAGTAGTGGTTCTAGAAGGGTGGAATCATACACCAGTTACTGGTGTGGAAGTATGATTCCAAGGTGTTTGACACCAAACACGACATGTTTCTAAGCAGCCGTTTTAAAGTTAGCATTTACTGCGAGGTTATAATGCAACTTAACCTATATGTCTGGCTGCATCACTGACAACCCCAGAGAATGGTCTCCGAAGGCTGCAGAGGGGCTCTGCTCATGCAGGAGCACCCTCTCACGTAAAACCCAGCACCCTGCCTTCAGGATTGATAAGGCCTGCCATAGGGGTGACTGATAGGTTTTTAAGTGTAGTGATTTAGATAGATATAATGAACCTATATCTAAGTAATTGGTGCAAGCACCAGCTTACACAGGCTGCTGTAGCAGACCTGTTGTGTCATATTGAATGGCCTCTCATGGGTGACATAATACATGCTTTAGCCCATGGGAGGCCTCTGGGGTACCTATGCCCTGGGTCCAGGGTGTACCATATACTAGGGACTTATAAGGGTACCCCAGTATCCAATCTGGAGTGTACCTAAAGTACATGCATATCAATTTAAGGGAGAAAGCAGATAGACTGGGGTCCTGGATAGCAGGATCCCAGTCAGACTAGTCCAAAAACAGTGATACATCAGCAAAAAGTGGGGGTAACCATAAGAAGCAGATCCTACTTTCCTACACCGGGGAAAACCAAGATGGCGGCCATGCTTTGTAAGTGGGAGCTGTGCTCAAGTCTGCTTCATCTTGGGTGCCCCTGGCCACTTCCAGCCACCACAGAGGAGCCCCCAGGTAGTCGCAGCCCCAGTGGACCCCAGAGGTGCCCCAGGTAGTCGCAGCTCCATTTGGGAGCCCTCCAGCTTGCTTTGGCGGGGTCAGCATGAGGGGGAGGAAGATCACGGCTGGAACTCTGCTCCCCTCATTATGACCGCCCAGCTTTGATTGCGGTGGCTTTGCTGAAGCTTGTTTCCACCACCCCAGTGAAGCCCCCTGGGAGCCCTTCAGTTTCCTTCACAAGTGCCGGTGAGAGAAGGACGAAGATCGTGGCCGGATCCCAGCATACTTCAAGATGGCAGCCCCGCTTTGTTAGAGGTGGCTGCGATGTAACCTGTCCCGGCCTGCATCTGATGGATCGCTCCCAGCCCCATTCCTGAGATTGGGGGCGCACTGAGTGAGGGGTCGCTAAATCCCAGGAATATTGTGGGAATATTTGAGGGACAGACTGCTCCCTTAACCTGACCTTTTGTGTCAAGATCTCACCATCCTCCTCTTTGGCTGGGCTGTTATTATATAGGCCTCCAGACTACCCAGTAAGCTGTTTGCCAGATCTTTGTGATAATATTGCTCACCTATTTGACAGTTCTAGGAGATTTTAATCTACACACCGATGACCACAGCTGCTCCCAGGCTACCCAGCTTCTGGAAACATTGGATGGCCTTAATCTCAAGCAACTGGTTACCACACCTCCCCATAGAGCATGCCATATGTTGGACTTGATTTTTTCAAATAACCAGAATCTTAGAGTAGGGGTTCCTTTGCATCTGACTTGGACGAACCACTTCTTGGTATCTTTTACTCTTAGCTCAGAGTCTAGGCCTCCAATATACAGGATTAATACACCATCTAGGAGAAACGGGAGTAAAGTCACTAAAGAAGCACTTGGGCCTGCACTTCAAGAATCTGTGCCACAGTTGACAGGGAATTCTGATAGCGATTCATCCTGCTTTAATGTTTGGGTTACGACGGCTTAGACACAGTTGCCCCGCTAAAGCCAGCTACATCCAGTAGACTTAAACCTTCAGCACCTTGGGTCTCTATTGAACTAAGAATGGAGAAGAGCCTCTGTAAAAAGCTTGAACGGGGCTGGAGAAAAGCCTACAATCCTGTAGCAAAAGGCATCTATAAAGAGGCTCCGAAAATATTTCACAGACTAAAGCTGAGTAAGATGAGAGAATACTTTGCAAATCGCATTAAGAATTCAGATAACTCCACCAAAGAAATCTTCAAGATTGTAAAAACCTTCACGAATCCGACAGCTATTGATAGCACGTTTCTCCGCTCTCTTGCTCTTTGCTCTAGCCTGTCGGATTTTTGGGAGGAAAAGATCCATAATATCTGTTCCACTTTTCCTGTGGATAGGGAACCTACTGTTCACCGGCAAACCCGGACCTCCGATTCCCACATTTCCTTTTCAGAATTCCTCCCTACCAAGGAGTCATTGAGGGAGCTATGAAAGTGCAAGTCGGGCTCCCCTGGTGATCCATGCCCTACCCGTTTTTAGGTCGAGCATACGAGACCTCTTGTATATACTTTAGTATATACTTATATATGTATGTACTTTGTGGGCTCTGGAGATCAGCCCTAGGACTTGTCTGCTTCCGCTTAGGGACTTTTTTCTCTGTCAAACTGCCTCTATTTAACTGTCATGATAGAAAACAACCAGTAGAGGTCAGTAAAATACCAGAATTGCTTTCTGCTTGTTCAACTGCCTCTATTTAACTGTCTTGATAGAAAACGACCAGTAGAGGTCAGTAAAATACCAGAATTGCTTCCTGCTGAGGGACTTTCTTTTTTTAATTTTTCTGGCAACTGCCTCTATTTAACTTTCTTGATAGAAAACGACCAGCAGAGGTCAGTAAAATACCAGAATCACTTTAGCATTCTCTAGATTCCAGTCCATAGAAATTGTCTTCCACGAGCACCCGTTGACAATAAAAAAAAAAATCAAATCTTGTATTTTCAGTGATATGACCACCGAAGGCCCTGATTTTATATTAAAAACAGAGCTTTGGACTATACCATTTCCCGCTGAAAGGCAATATTTCTCTTAATGTGTTCCCATACCTGACGTGTCTCGCAGTTTGGTGCTTACTTTCCCTCCATGTTAAAGAACAGTAGATGTTTCAGCACCCAGGCTAATGTGCTGCATAGCTAAATACATACAAAGGTCCCAAAGGCGAGACCGATTGCATTGCAAATGCTTGTTTTAGCATGCTAGCCCCTTGGCTAAATCCCATATTAAATCAGATTTGGAACTCCTCTCTAAAATCAGGCATCTATCCTGCCACATGGAAACAGGCGTTCCTGTTGCCATTACTTAAATAAAACCTGAGGCTGACCCTGGGGTGCTCAGTAACTTTAGACCTATTTCTCTGATGCCAGCTCCTGATAACATTTTAGAGAAGGTGGTTAGAACTGCCTTCTACATAATTCTCAATTGGGTTTCTGAGCTGGGTTCAGCACGAAGACCTCTCTGTTAGAAGACTCCGAATCAGTGGGAGAGTCTGTGGACTGGGGCTCATCTGCTATGCTAGTACTGTTATACCAGTCTTCAGAATTTGACACTGTGGCACACCCGATCTTGCTTAGGACTCAGAGCCAATTGGGTGTGCATGGGATGGTATTGTCCTGGCTGCGATCGTTCCTGGAGAACAGGTCCCAACAGGTGTTCCTTCATCCTTTTTTATCTTCACAGAAACCTCTGGTGTGCGGGGTGCCTCATGGTTCGGCACTCAACACGCTGCTGTTCAATATTTACCTCTCCCCACTGGCCACCCTTATTGAATCTTGGAGTGTGAAGGTCGTCTCCTATGCGGATGACACTCAGTTGGTGTTCTCTTTTAAAGAACATTCAGAGGGCTGCCTTTCATTACTTCAAGGAATGCCTGAAAAATATCTCGGACTGTATGAATGAGAACTGCCTGAAACTGAATGCAGACAAGACTGAGGTCTTGTTCTTCAGTCAGGCATCACCCGCTCCACCTAATCGCTGGTGGCCCAAGGACTGAATCCACCCCCAATTCAGGCATATTCTGCTAGAAACCTGGGAATTAGGCTGGATAAGGACCTATCATTTACGACTCGGGTGCGTCACATCTCCTCTACTTGCTTCTGGAAGCTGAGATCCATTAGGAAATTTTTATGCTTCCTACCGGAGGAATGCCGTAAGATTACGGTTCATGCTCTGGTGACATCACAGCTGGACTATGCCAACCGCCTCTATTAGGGCTACCTACCTATTTGACTTGCAAGCTACAAATAATTCAGAATTTCGCGGCAAGGCTGATTCGGCGGGTACCCCTCCGGCATCATATCTTCCCTCACCTGAGACAATTGCACTGGCTCCCGGTAACCAGGAGGATAGAGTTCCAGTCACTGACCCTGGCCTTTAGAGCCACTTGGGACATAGGCCCTCGGTATCTCAGACAGAGGCTGCATTTATATCACCAGGAAGGGGTCCTGAGATCCTACCACCTGCGGCTCCTTCGGGTTCCACGCTTCTCGAAATCCCGGCATGGTGGCAGGTCTTTTTCGGTAAAAATAGCAAAACTCTGGAACTCTATGCTGGTCCACCTACGCCTGATGGAAACTGAACTAGAGTTCAGGAGGGCTTTAAAAACCTGGCTCTTTATTCAGACATAGCCTCCTGGTCGAACCTTTAGTTAGTCTGCTGTTAGCGCCGGGACACCTCTTCTGAGGTAGCCGTGCGCTTTAGAAATGTTTATTACATTACATTACATTAACCACAGGTTGTCCGTGGTGGTGTGTGGGGCTTGCACCAGCGAGGTTGGCACCCCTTCTTGTAGTGCAGGGGCCGCGTAATCATAGTCTGTCAGATGGAGCATCCTTTTGGGTGCTGGAGTACCAAGATGTGAGGGCCCTTGGCTCATTCTGACCAGTGCAGGGGCCTCCGGGGGTGACCTAGTTTTTTCTTCCCCACACCACGCAGGCTCAGGCTCGTGGCCCTGCTGTTTCCCCCAGCACTGGGGGATAATGTGGTGGGCTGAGCGTGACTGACCACAACTGGTGTGAGGATGACCTCTGGTGTGGACCTAGGGTGGCGGGCTCGCCGTGGCCCACTAGGGTGCTGAGTACCCCCCTTTTTACTGCAGATGGATGTTAACATTGTTCTGTGTTGCCCCCTGTAGGAAGGTAGGATCCTTCTGCATAGTTACCCCCACTTTTTGCCTTGTGCTAAGCTGTTTTTGATTACTCTGACTGGGATCCTGCTAATCAGGACCCCAGTCTATCTGCTTTCTCCCAGCTTTCTGGTACATCCCAGATTGGATAGTGGGGTGCCCTATTATGTGTACTAAGGTACCCAGGGCATAGGTACCCCAGAGGTCCCCCATGGGCTGAAGCATGCATTATGCCACCCATTGGAGACCATTCAAAATGGAACTATAGGCCTGCCATTGCAGCCTGTGTAAGCTGGTGCTAGCACCACTTACCAAAGATATAGGTTTCCTATATCTAGGGTCACTGCACTTGAAACCTATAAGTCACCGCTATAGAAGGCCTTATCAATCCTGAAGGCAGGGTGCTTGGTTCTAAGTGTGAGGGTGCCCCTGCATGAGCAAGACACCCCTACAGCCTACGGAGTCTATTCTCCCTGGTTGTAAGTGAAGCAGCCATATACTATATCGAGGGGAACCGCGTAATTACGCGATGACCATCTTGACACTGGCTGCAACAAATCCTATCATGTTTGGTATCAAACATGTTGGAATCATACCCCCACACCGTAAACGGTATAGGAGGTATGATTCCAAGCACTGGAAGAGCCCTCCGTTAGGCTCTCAGTGTTCCCAGTGCCAGCCTTCTAGACCCGGACAGCACAAAATGGTTGCTGCCGACCAGAGACACGATTCTGCCCTCCTGCTGCTGAGCCAAGCTCGAGCAGGGGAAGGCAGAACAATAGGCATCCTGTCACAGGGAGGTGTGACCACCTCCCAGACAGGATTTAGTGTATTGGGGCCGGGTGGGTGCGCTTGCCAGCGCCACTTATTCTGCATGAGGGGCACATTTGGTGTCCCCATGCATAGTCCAGTTCAAACCAGCTCTGGGAGCTGTTGGCTCCCGCTCTGCCGCGAAACTGGACAAAGGACATGGGAGTAACCTCCCCCCTGTCCAGACCCTCCCCTGGGAGGGTCCCCTGAATCACCCCAACCCTTTCCTAAGGGTACTTAAGGGCTTACCTGAGGGTGGGTCCCTAGATTCGTCCTGGGACAAGATTCAGATCAGACACCACTTCTTCTTCTACCGTCTGGGCACTCTGGACTTCACTGGACTTCGTTTGGGCTCGACTTCGTCTCCCTTCCAGTCTGCTGCATCATCTGTGCCTGTGCACCATACAGGAACCTTCCAAGGACTGTGGGCATCAAAGACACCTGAAGGAATCTCCCTTGAAGTGAAGGAGTCACTTCCCTGCATTCGCCGGCACCGCAACTAAGTCGACCGGTCTGCTGATCCTGAGCTCCTCCAGACTCCATAAGGTTCTTCAACACAGGTGGTGGTTCTCCACAGCTCTCAAGGCCTGCCCTGCCCTCTCACCAAGTTTGAGGCCAGTATCCCTCGGGTGGCTGCAATAACTGAACCCCTGTGCACTGCATCAACTTGCAGTTGCAAAGGCTTGTTGGCTTCCTTCCAAGAAGATCTTCGGGCTCCAAGTAGCCCCAACCTCGAGCATCTCCAGTGACCAGAATCTTCGACCACACCGCATCGTTTTGCATCGTGGCCTGCATCTTTTGGTGAGCTGCTTGAGGTCCTCCCGCAACTCCAGTGCCTCCAGCCTGTGGGTCCATTTGAGGGTCACCTTTGTTTCTTTTGGGCTCCCCTGATTGCTCGGGACCTTCCCTGACTCCCCTGTTTTTGGTGATTCCCCTGGACCTTGCTGGTCCCGAAATTGCACCTTCTTCGACTTATGCCTTGGTTGCATTTGCCAAGGCTTTTCGGTGCTCCCGCCAGACACCGACCCCTCAGCACTCGACATCCGACGTGGGACAGCTCGTGCACGGCTCCTGGTCTTCCTCACCGCTGCCTGGTCCTCAGAGCTGCAGAGTCAAGGTCATCGTCATCTCTCCTGCAACACCCGACATCGGAGGGCATTCGTCTTCCAAGTCTCCTGGTCACTCCTGAGTGACATAGACTCTGTCCACTCTGCTTGCAGGTACCTCTCAACTAGAATCCACCTTCAGATTCCACCAGACACTTTCTCCTACTTCAGCAGCGGCACTTTCCTGAAAACCTCCATTGGGTTCGGCGGCGGTTTCCGACACCACTTCACACCTATGCACCCGGCTTCCCTGGTGGTAGGTAACGTGGGTACTAGGGTATCCACGGGTGGGGTGGCTCTCCAACCTTCTGTCTTCCATGGGGTTTCTTCAGGGTCCACTGGGAAGGGTTCTTAATCTTTAAACTTCCAACCGCGACTTACACGTAGAGTTGTACGGAGCACGCGGTCGTGTTCCCACACTGCACACGCTCTCCGTGGGGTCCCTATCTACACACCTTGGGTGGTTCCTTGGGTCCCCAGCACTTCTACAACCTCTCGACCTTCTCTTGACCCGAGTCGCAGTTCTTATACCACTTTCTTAGTATATGGTTTGGTCCCCCCTGGGGCCCACTGTGTATTCTGTGCTATTTACTGTATTTCTATGCAAAGTATTGTGTGCATTGTGTTTCTCTCCATGTAGAAGATATCTAAACGTGTTAGAGAGTATTATATAATGAATACATATTTTTATAAATACCTTGTGTGGTTCTTTTTCACTTAATCTATACTATAGGATTGCATTCTGGTAAAACAAGCTGCTTTACACTCCTTCTGGACTAAGCCTGAAGGCTGCTCTCCACAGCTACCACTTAGTGAGCTTTCTAAGGTTGTCTAAGACCTCTTAAATCACCACATGGTTTGTCTGGACTGGTGCAGGGTGCCCACTTACTTTAGTGGACATCATATACCAGGCCAGCTTCTCACAACCCCTTTCACTGCGGCACTACCAGATGGCTGCCTGTTTCGTGTGCTGTCCACGATCCAGAGGTTTACGGTGTTGCCCTTCTGCATCACTCTGGGGCTTGCGCAACTTGGTGGGAAGCCTGTTGACATGGATCGTGGTACCCTTCATGGCCATCCTAATTGCCAACCTCCTTCCAGCCTGCTCTCTGCTGCAGAGCATGGATGGTGGAGGTGGAGGAAATGTCGTTGTTGGAACATCACTTGGGATCCTTACCAATGGCTTGTGTTACTCCTATTTAGATCCTTATTAGCCTGGTGGTGGCCTAGTGCTGGGCCCACCGCAGCGCGATCGTGGCTGGTTGGTAGTACTCTATTCAGTTTTTCTTTTGTCCTCCCTCCTTCTTTACTGAGGTCAACATGGGGTGCACAGAGAAAACCAGAGATGATGCACCGTTGGGCGCCTCCCAAGAGGGGATCAAGCAGGACGCTGGCAGTAGTGACTTGCCATATATAGACAGTTAATTTGAGAAACTTCTGGCTGCAATGAATGCTTCTGGGGAACGCTTAGAGGATAAGATCAACTCCATCTCAGTGGAACTTTGCCTCATTCGAGAGGACTCTCGTAAGATTTCTGAAAAGCTCACTACTCTGGAGGACACTGCTCAATCTCTGACTCCTGCTGTTCAATCTGCGGACCTACGCATCACAGCCCTGGAGGCCCAGAAGCGGTGCCTGGCTGCTCACCTTGACAATCAGGAGGGGCAGGCCTGCCGGAACAATGTCCGCATCGTGGATTTGCCAGAGCAAACTGAGGGTGAATCTCTGCTGGCTTATTTGGAAGACTGGCTGCAAGAGGTGGTGGCCCCAGAGGGCCTCTCCTAATTCTATGCCTTGGAGTAGGTGCATAGAGTCCCAGTGCAGCCATCTTGCCCAGGGGTCCCGCCTTGCCCGTTGGTGGCCCGCCTCCTGCGCTTTAGGGACAGGGATTATCTCCTGCAGCAAGCTCGGGCGCACAGCCCCTTTGTAGTGGACAATGTCAAGATGTCCTTATAACACGACTTTACCCTTCAGGTCCGGATAAAGACGGCATCATTCTTGATGGTGAAGAGGAAACTATGTGATCTGCGGCTGCTCTATTCCTTGCTGTTCTCTGCTCGACTGAGAGTTTAGGCTGAGGACACGTCCATTTCTTCAAGGAACCCGCTGCGGCATGGGATTGGATTGAGCTCTATGACAAGGGTACTGTGCAGCCCGATATGCAGGAGCTGCAGTGGCCCCTGTGCCTGCAAAGGCAGAGATCTCGGCACAGGGGAACACCCCGTCCCTCTAAATCTCAGGTGGCAGTGAAACAGCCAAAAGCAGTGGAAATTGCTGCCTCCTTGGGAGCCAGTGAGGGCTCTTCTTGACGTCCCCGGATCTCTATTGCTCTACTTCTGATTTGGAGAATTCGGTTGGCCCGGGGCTGGAGAATATACTACTGGGGGTCACCCCTGGCACAGTTGATGGCTCTGTATGACACTGGATTGAATGAGGATGTAGAATAACTTCACATCAGTCCTGTTTGCACCGTGATAGCTGCATGGTTGTTTTCTCCTGTCTTGTTACTCTTTTTTTTTATTTTGACACAAGTGGACCTGGGGGAGTCGGGCGGGGGAGGCATGCGAGATGTGTCTTCTGGCATTTGGTTGACTTACTGAGTGTCCTTCCCCCTTATATCTTTCCGCTATGGATTTAATTGGGTCTTCGGGCCTTTACTTGGCTCTTTGGTGTGCCCTGTGTGGTGTGCTGTTTGGACAGAATGGTTGCATGTCTCAGTCCTTGGGAGGTGGTAGGTCTCTTCTTCATTGGTTGTGTTCTCTGTTCTTCATCCTTATCTTTTTGCAGTGGTGGATGCACGGATGTGGTACCTGCATGTTGGAGTGGTAGGTTGGGTTCGGCTCAATTGAGGGGGGGCATGGTGGGCCCTCATGCTTTCTTTTTTCTGGTCCACTACCAATGGCGGCTCAGATTAGATTGATCATATGGAACGTGCAGCGCCTTTACTCTCCCTCTAAACGCTATAACTTGCTATCTTATTTGAAGCCTAGGGAAGCGCATATTGCAGTCCTGCAGGAAACACACCTAACGGAATCTAAGGGGCGGACTGTCCGTCCGGGGGCGTTGGCGGGGGCAGCTCTATGAGACCGCTTACTCTGCTTTTTCAAGAGTGCTTTTATCTGCCTAAGACACCGGGGTCCTTTTCACTTGCACTGGGCTGTTTTCGACCCAGATGGCCGTTATGTCTTGGCAATGGGTCACCTGGATGGTAGGGATGGGGCTATACTGAAAATCTATGACCCAAATGCTGACCAGGCTTTGTTTCTGATTAGCCTGACTTCTCTCCTGTCGTTGATGGTTGCCTATTTGAGAATAGTGGGGGGTGATTTTAATTGCATAGCGGATCTGGGGTTGGATAGATCATGCCCACCCCTGTGTGCTGCATCGGCGGGTAGGCTGGATCCTTGTATGCAGGCTATTCCTTATTTTGAGTCTTATTTATACGGGTAGCAGAAATTTCCTCCTTGTACTAGTGTATCGCTGCCAATTGTTGCCGTTAGTTTCTTTCTGCCTTGATGCGAAATCTCATGAAACAACAGTTCAACTGTAAATCCGCTGGGGAAAAGCAGGACAATACCGGATGCCTGCATTATCTGATTCCTTTTTGGTTGAAAAGTGGGTGTGACATTACTTTTCTCTCTGCCAACAATTCCTTACAAGTGCATAAGTGCACCAGATCTTCTTTCCCCTTTCCAAATAACAGGCAGTCTGTCGTGGTCGAGTTGCGTTTCCAAGGTGGTAGGTGTAGAAGCATGGTAGAATATCCAGTCGATATCTCAGGAATTTTTCTTTTATTAAATTAGAAAATCCTCTATGGAAGTAGGGTTAGGATATGGCTTTGTCATAGCTATGCAGCACAAGCCAACCATGGGCTCTGCTCCCCACTGCTGTCTTGTCCTCGATTAGCGAAGCAAGTTTGATGGTTTTGTTTACCGCCTTTTTTGAAGCTGGGGTGGGTTGCAGATGCCACCAAGAAATCAAGAGAGGCCAAGTTGAGGTATAGATTCATTGAGGTAGGCCTGGGTGGGTAAACTGCTTCTGGTTGTCAGTTCCAGCCATAAGTGCGAGTTTAGTGTATTTGGTTCGGTGTTCTTAATTTTGTGCCAGCAGTTAATATACGCACCTCTCCTGGCGAGGGATTGTTTCTGAAGCTTAAACTCCAGCCTTATCTGAGCTGGAGAACTGTATTTGGGGAGTCCAAAGATCATTCTGTGGGCCTGGGACATAATACCGTCCAGCGTTGATGCATCCCTTCCACGTAGTAACTCACTCCTGTAAGTTATTGTAGGGATCCATTTTGCTTGAATTACCTGGAGCAGTGGAGTTAGATTAGGGCCGGCTACTTTCCTCTTTAGATTCTTTAGTACCTCGGCTAGGGCATTGCCCTTCCTTTTCAAGGCATCATTCTGCAGTTTGAATTATCCCTCTTTATCAATTATGATTCCTAAATATTTATATTCAGACACAGACCCTAAACATTGAGAGGCGATGCACCAGCTTGATACTTTTCATTTTGTGCTGTTCAAAGACATTACTTTTGTTTTATCAAAGTTGATTTTAAAGCCATTTTCAATCAAATAGGCACGGGTGGCATCAAGAAGATGTTGCAGTCCGACCGGGGTGTAACTTACTAGCACCAGGTTGTCTGCATTGAGGAGATTGGAGGGGGCTATTCCGCCAAGCTTTGGGACGTGAGTATTGCAGCAGTCCAATTTTGTTGTTAAGTCAGTTAGAAAGAGGTTGAATAAAGTAGGGGCTAGGATGCACCCATGCTTTAGGCCTTTGGTAGTTGGTATACATCTTGATGGATGTGTCCCAGTCCCTAACTTGACCTGCACACAGGTGTCTGTGTGTAGCAGGATCAGTAGCTTCAGGAGGGCAGGTGAAATGTTCTGTCGGCCAATTTCATCCATAATTTACCACGATCGATGTGGTCAAATGCAGCCCAGAAGTCGATAAAGAAAATGTAGTGGGGTGACTTTGCTCCTTTGGCTCCATCTATTAGCAAAGACTGGGCCAGTATGTTAGTTGTAGTTCCCACATGCTTACAGAAACTGGACGGATTTAACGAGATGATGTTGTTGGCTGAGGCCCAAGATATTAACTCCTCTAAAATGGTGCCAGCGAATAATTTGGCCTCACTGTTTGTGAAAGCTGGCTTGGTATATGGTGTACACTTATGTAAGTGGGCACCTTGCACCAATCAAGACAACCCTTATGGTGATTTTAGTGGTCTTAGACAACCTTAGAAAGCTCTCTAAGTGGTAGCTGTGGAGAGCAGCCTTCAGGCTTAGTCTAGAAGGAGTGTAAAGCAGCTTGTTTTACCAGAGCATAATCTTATAAGTATACATTAAATGAAAAAGAACCACACAGTGTATTTATAAAAATATGTATTTATTATAAGACACTCACTAACACATACAGATATCTCCTAGCCGGAGATATACACAATGCACACAATACTTTTCAATAGAAACAGATAAGTAGCACACAATACACAGTGGTCGCCAGGGGGAGACCAACCCATATACTAAAATAGTGGTATGCGAACCACGACTCGAGTCAAGACTATACCCAGAAGACGTAGAAGTGCCAGGGACCCAAGGAACCACCCGAGGTAAGTAACCAGGAGGCCCATGGAGACCGTGTGCTACGTGGGAGCATGACCGCGTGATCAATGCAAGTCAATGGGTAAGTCGCAGTTGTAATTTCAAAGAAGAAGGACCCTTCCCAGTGGACCCTGAAGAAACCCAGTGGAAGACAGAAGGTTGGAGAGCCACCCCACCCGTGGATACCTTAGGAACCAGGATACCAGCACCAGGGAAGCCGGGTGCATAGGTGTGAAGTGGTGTCGGAAACCGCCGTCAAACCCAATGGAGTACTTCAGAAAGATGCCGCTGCTGGAAAAGGTGGAAGTGTCCGGAGGAACCCAAAGGTGGATTCAAGATGTGAAGAACCTGCAAGCAGACGGGACAGAGTCTATGCCACTCAGGAGTGACCAGGAGGCACAGAAGACGAATGCCCACCGATGTCGTATGTTGCAGGAGAGCTGACGGTGACCTTGGAACTACAGCTGTGTGGACCAGGCAATGCTGTGGAAGACCAGGAGCTGTACACGAGCTATCCCATGTCAGATGTCGAGAGTTGAGGGGTTGGTGTCCGGCGGGAGCACCAACAAGCTTTGGCAACTGCAACCAACATGGGAGTTGAAAAAGGTGCAATGTTGGAACCAGCAAGGTCCAGGAGACTCGCCACAAGCAGGGGAGTCAGGGCAGGCCCCAAGCAATCAGGAGAGCCCAAAGAATTCAAAGAGGACCCTCAAGAGGGCCCAGAGGCTGGAGGCACTCGAGTCGCGAGAGGACCTGGAGCAGCTCACCAAAGATGCAGGCCCATGGTGCAAGTGATGCGGTGAGGATGAAGATCTTGGTCACTGGAGATGCTTGAGGTTGGGGCTACTTGGAGCCTGAAGATCTTGGTGGAAGGAAGCCAACAAGCCCTTGCAACTGCAAGTCGACGCAGTGCACATGGGTTCAGTTCCTGCGGCTCCGACGAGGGATACTGGCCTCAAAGTTGGTGAGAGGACAGGGCAGGCCTTGAGGGATGTGAAGAACCACCACCTGTGTTGCTGAGCCTTTCGGAGTCTGTGGGAGCCCAGGATCAGCAGGCCGGTCAGCTTGGTTGCGGTACCTGCACATGCAGGGACGTGACTCCTTCACTTAAAGGGAGATTCCTCCAGGTGTTTTGGATGCCCACAGGCCTTGGAATTTTCCTGTATGGTGCACAGGCATGGACCTTACAGCAGACGAGCAGGGCTACGAGATCAGGAGCAGCAGGAGTCTTCCCGGTTGCAGCCTTGATGCCCAGAGCGAAGTCCAGAGTGCCCAGATGGTAGAAGAAGAAGTGGTTTCTGAAACAAATCTTGTCCCACGACGAATCTAGGGACCCACCCTCAGGTAAGCCCTTAAGTACCCTAAGGAATGGGTTGGGACGATTCAGGGTTCCCTCCCAGGGGAGGGGTTGGACAGGGCCGGACTGGCTGTAGCGAGCACCAGGCGTTTCCCCGCGGGGCTGCCAGATTGGGGAGCGGTTTTGGGCCCCTGGGGGGCCGTTTGTGTTACTGGAGGACGGCAATATTGGCCCCCTGTAACAAAATTGGCTGAAACCGGCCCTAGCAAACAACTTTGCCGCACCCCTTCCCTTTACCCCCCGAGGAGCCAGCCTAGCAGTTTGCCAGTGCCGGTTTCGGTTCGCAGTCCGACCCTGGGGTTGGACAGTGGAGAGGATACTCCCATGTCCTTTGTCCAGTTTGAGTTGGTTTGAACTGGACTATGCAAGGAGGGCACCAAATGTGCTCTTCAAGCAGACTGAGTGGCGCTGGCAAGCGCTCCCACCCGGCCCCAATACACTGAACCCTGTCTGGGAGGTGGTCACACCTCCCTGTGACAGGATACCTATTGTTCTGCCTTCCCCTGCTCGATCTTGGCTCAGCAGCAGGAGGGCAGAATTGTGTCTCTGATTGGCAGCAGCCATGTTGTGCTGTCTGGCTCTAGAAGACTTGTACCGGGAGCACAGAGGGCCTGACGGAGGGCCTCTACAGTGCTTGGAATCATACCCCCACACCATTTACGGTGTGGGGGTATGATTCCAACATGTTTGATACCAAACATGATAGGGTTCGTTACAGCCAGTTTCGAGATGGTCATTGTGTAATGACGCGGCGCCTCTCTATATGTTATATGGCTGTCTCACTTACAAACTGGGAGAATGGACTCCGAAGGCTGTAGGGGTGTCCTGCTCATGCAGGGGCACCCTCACACTTAGAACCGAGCACCCTGCCTTCAGGATTGAAAAGGCCTGCTGTAGGGATGACTTATAGGTTTTAAGTGCAGTGACCCTAGATATAGGGAACCTATATCTTTCGTAAGTGGGGTTAGCCCCAGCTTACACAGGCTGCAATGACTGGCCTGTAGTGACAGTTTGAATGGTCTCCCATGGGTGGCATAATACATGCTTCAGCCTATGGGGAACCCCTGGGGTACCTATGCCCTGAGTACCTTAGTACCATATACTAGGGACTTATAAGGGTACCCCAGTATCCAATATGGGATGTACCTAAGTACCTACTATAACAATTTTGGGGAGAAAGCAGAGCGACTGGGGTCCTGATTACTAGGATCCCAGTCAGACTAGTCAGAAACAGCATAGCACCAGTCAAAAAGTGGGGGTAACCATAAAAGCAGATCCTACTTTCCTACACTGTTTATCAGCGATACAAGCTGATAAGCTGATAGGTTATTTTTCTTTTTTTTGGTCCTCATATGTGACAAACTTGCAAAGGTATATGATCAGGTGTTGTACGGTTCTGGCGCCCCAAGCCTGCAGCCTGTTGGGCAAATTTTCTCCTGATGTACCTTCCTGTTCCATTGTGAAAGATAGTGGGATCACCCACCCAAACTCTCTCTGGAAGCGGGTGTCTTAATCCTTGGACCTTTATATTGATATTATGTGGTTAATTCAGACGTGAATGCAGCTAGTGGTTTCCAGGTCTTGACTCTTTTTGGTGACCCACTTAAGCAGTCTAGTCTAGCAAAGCTTTTAGCTGATTTTACCCATTCTGCACAGGAGGGTGGTATACATGAAACCCACTTAATACAAATTTCCCTGCGCTATGATTATCAAGGTAAATAAGAGTTGTTCTTGCAGCTGCCTATCTTTTCTCATAAAATCATCCCCTTCTAAAATCTTAAATATAATCAGTGGTATGCTTACCTCTATTCTTCTTTCCATGAGGATAGTGAAAACCTTACCCATGTCCTGCCAATATGTTTGAATTGCAGGGCATTGCCAGAACATATGAACATCATCTGCTTTCTCTCCATCACACTTCGGACAGCGCTTAATTTCCAATATTTTGGACAGTTTCAAAGGGGACCAGTACACCCTATGGGAAGTAAACAGATGGTTCTTTCTTAACGGAGCATATCTGACAAAAGACCAAAGAGTAACCATTGATACTTGCCACAGAGATGGTATATCAACTGCAGTTAGAACTTCCTTCCATCTTTCTTCTGGCAGAGTGTTGGGGCCGTCTTCTGCATGGATCAGCATCCAATACCAGGATGACACTTCTTTCCTTTGTGTGTTGGTGTCGGAGATTTTTTCCACCCATTCCATGGAGAAGCATGCGTCTGGTTGTTCACGAGCCCAGCTTGTTAGTTGCAGATACTTGAACCTTGAGAGCGTGTTGTTTGTCTCTTGAACAAGGAAGTCCCATGAGATTGCATTCTCTTCCCCCAACAGCTGCCCCCATTTTTCTATCCCAGCCTCGACCAGTGGGGTAGCCAGTGAATCTAATAAGCATAATGGAGTTCCAGGGGACTTCCAAATTGGAGCCAATTGACAATAATAGGAGAATCCAAGGATTCTCCTGACCTGTATCCACAGCTTACAGGCCGCGATCAAGACCCTGAGTCGTACCTTTTTAAAATATTTGGGGTGAACGAATTTGAAAAGAAAGTGGCTGCCCTGCTCTGCCAAGTCTTTAGTAAGTGCTCCAAAACAAAGGCGCCCCAATTGGAAGTTGTTAGTTAACAATGCTGTAAAATGCTTTAATTGGAAGGCCCTACAAAACATTTGGAAGTCTGGAAAGGGCACTCCACCATCAGTTTTTCTTTTGCGCAACTTCTTCCAGGTTATTCTGATGCCCTTGTTGGCCTGAATAAAGCTGTTCAGCTCACCCTGTACTTTCCTCATCCACTTAGTCTCGACATGCAAAGGTAGTGCATTAAACAAGAAAGTAAATTTTGGGAGGAGCGTCATTTTGATGAGGTTTGTTTTACTGATGATGGATAAAGGCAGGTGGGACCAAAGTTTTAGGAGCTTCCTGGTTTCTTTCATGAGTTTTGAGCAGTTTGTCTCAGCCATGATATCCAAATCTTTTGTCACTTGAACTCCTAAATACCTGATCTCTTTCTTCTCTTTTTTTTCCAGGGTTATGTCTAGTGGTATATTCCATGCCATGATCTCAGTTTTCCCTTCATTAACTGAATAACCTGATACTTTCCCGAAATCTGTTAAGATATCCATGATGACGGGGTAGGCGCCTATGAGGTCTTGTGTTTAAATCATTAGGTCGTCTGCATAGAGGGCCTCTTTCTTAGTCCATTCTTTGTACTGGAATGGCAATATTCGCTGCTCCTGCCTGATTCTCCTGGCTAGGGGTTCGATGTATAAGTTGAACTATAGTGGAGATAGGGGGCAACCTTGCAGGGTGCCTCTACCTAGCTCCATTACAGGTGTAAGAGGACCATTGACCAGAATCTTTGCCTTTGGGGATCTGTATATATTTTGAATTATGTGTTGGAAGTTGTTGCCTACCCCGTTAAGTCTTGAAACTTCATATAGAAAGGGCCAGCTCACCCTGTCAAAAGCCTTAGCAGCGTCTACCATCAAAATAGCTAAGGGGAGTTGTTTGACAGTGGCTAGGTCAATCGCACAGACCAGATCATGTACAAGCTCATGTAGATGTCTATTCATCATGAACCCCTTTTGGGAGGTATTGAGTTGCTCTCCCAAGACTCCACCTAATCTTTTGGCCAGAATATTTGTAAACAACTTGTAATCATTGTTAAGCAATGAAATCGGCCTATACGATTCGCATTTTTTAGAGTTTTTATTTGGTTTTAGGATTAAGGTGATTGTGGCGTCATTCCACTTATCGGGTATAGGGGCTTTATCTACATATATAAGATTAAATAGGGGGGTCAACTATGGGGCTATTTCCTCAGCTAGGGCCTTATATATCTCTGATGGGATTCCATCTGGGCCTGGCACCTTCCCCCTCTTTAAATGCTTGATAGCTTTAAAAACTTCCTCTGAGCTTATTTCCCTATTAAGATATTGCTTTTTATCTTGTGCGTTTTGGAAATGTGTCAAGTCTAAGCCAACTGTTAATCTGGGAGTCCGTCGCAAAAAAAAAAGGAAGTAAAGGCCCTCCCAATGTCTTGATTGTTCTGACACCTTTCCCCTGTTTCTTCCACTTCTACTTCTTTAATTGTATTTCTAATCAGAGCCCCTCTTGCCTTCCAAGCCAATAATTTCCCACAGCCTTCCCCTTATTCATAATGTGCAAGTTGGCTAGCATTCCATTTTTGTTGTATAGCCTCGTCTAAGTGTTCTGTGAGCTCCTTTTTGGCTTCATCTATTTGTTTTTGGATTCTTGTAACCTCTCCGGGGTCTACTGCTTTGTTTAGGTCTATGTACCCGGTGGCTATTACCCTCTCTTGCTCGGTTATTTTTTGGTTAGCTTCCCTTCGCCTGTGAGCAGCATAACTTATCAATCTCCCATGCAAGAAAGCCTTATACGTGTCCCAAATTATACCCGGATGGGCAGAAGTTTTATTTACATCAAAGAACTCTAGGGTGTCTCGTTTCAAACTCATTATTATCTTCTGATCTTCTAAAAGAGATCTATCTAGAGTCCACCTGAGAGTAGGTGTATCGCAGTCTAGGGTTAACTCAAGTCTTACTGAGGAGTGGTCTGATAGGTGCTCTGGTTGGTGGGTGATTGCCGCAACCTTATTGCTTAACCTGATATCAATCAAAAAATAGTCTATGCGGGAAGCATGACCATATTTCTTCTTGTGATAGGTGTAGCTTTTATTGCTGCCCGCCTTGTATCTCCAGGGATCCATCAACCCCATATTCTTCATTAAATTCTGTATAGCATTTCTCATTTTTGGTGTGTTGACCATTGGCCGAGGAGAGGATCTGTCTAGAACAGGATTGAGTAATGCGTTAAAATCACCAGCCATTATAATAATGTTCTCATTATCTAGGAGTAATTGAAAAAGATCCTGAAGGGGGGATGGATAATCTACATTTGGGCCATAATAGGTAATCAGAGAATATTTAATGTTATTGATGTTTACAATGGCTATCAGCCATCTCCCTTTTGGGGTCTGCAATGACCTCTATTAGTTTGGCATGTGCTGTGTTTTTTATTAAGATTGCAACCCCTTTCACGTTACAGTTTTGGTTTGTACATGCAGACTGGTTGATCCATCTCTGGCCCTTGAAAATTTCTTCCCACTCCACCTGCCGAAGATGCGCCTCTTGCAACATAATTATATCACTATTTGATTGTTTTAAAAAATGAAGAATTCTTCTTCTGGCCGGTACCCTTAACTCATTTACATTCCAACTTAGTACCCTCAGACTATGGGTATTATTAGAATAGGCTATTTTGAGGGACCCATCCTTCCTTTGAGCCCCTCAGTCTCGACGCAGTTGCCACATATAAGGACCTTATTTTTATTTTTTTCGCTGCTCCCCACCCAGTGTGATATTTACATTAGCGTGATCGTATTCCCCCCACCCGAGGAACCCTCCCATTAACCAAACTGGGCATTTCCATCATGCCCTATGCCCTCACCTCTCCGAATTGTTGTAAGTCGTTACCTTGCTATGCCCCCGAGCCTAACCCTAGGCTTTCATTTTTTTGATCAGGTTCAAAACTTCGTCTGGCTCTTTTATTTTAAACATCTTGTTATTCCACATTATCCTTAATGTGGCAGGGAATTTCAGTTGGGCCATGGCACCTAATGCTCTGAGCTCCTGTATATGTCTGCCAAGTTCCCACTGTTGATTTTGTGTCTCCCTAGCTATGTCTGAGCGAATGCGGAAGGACTACTCATCTTTAGTAAATGTACCTGTCTTTAGTGCCTCCGTAAGTATCATTTCTTTTGACAGATAAGTATTGAAGTTTACCAGGACCTTCCTGGGCTTAACTATGTTGGGGTTCTTCCTGAACGGGTCACTATGCACTCGTTGTATGTCCTGATGTAAATCTAGTGTCCTGGCAGATGGTATAAATTATTTTATCAAAGTTATCACAAACTTTTTTAAGTCCCCCCCTTCTCTTCCTTCAGGGATATTAAGGATTCTTAAGTTGTTTCTCCTGGAGTGGTTTTCTAGTACTTCTACCTTTTCCTGAAGTAATTTTTAACTAACCTTAAGATTTGAGATTTCTCTGCTGTTCCCTGCTGTTTCCTCTCGCACTGTCTCTAATGCTACCTCTAGGCTCCCTATTCTTTCTGAGAGGCCTGTGAGCTTGTTTTCTAAACTCTCACAGACGTCACAACTTTTTGCTTGGTTTGCCTCGGACAGTGTGAACCTAGTTCTAATCTCTTCTGCGAGTGTGCGCAGTAGGCCTCCCATGTCCTCCTGCGCTGTATGTGAAGAGGACGTGTGTTAGAACTGGGGGTCTCTAGTTGGCAGAGGTAGGTACCTTTGTCCAAATAGGGACCCTTGCTTCTAGTCAGGGTAAGGGGGATACACTACTAAAATAACCCCTGCTCACCCCCTTGGTAGCTTGGCACGAGCAGGCAGGCTTATCTCAGAGGCAGTGTGTAAAGCATTTGTGAACACCTACTGTAACCCAGTGACAACACTACAGATGGACACCACACAGGTTGTCGTATAAAAATAAGTATTTTTATATAGACTTAACACAAGACCCAAACGACAAAAATCCACAATACAATATGAAAAATATGACTGTCAAACGGTAGAAAATAGCTCAGTTCAATAAAGATGATAAATGCGACACTTTACTCTCAATGTACCTTTGGATGCGTAACGCAAAACAAACAAAAGGGTCGCAGGGAAGGTGATGCTTCGATTTCTTACACGCAGAAAGGAGGATGCGTCGGTTTCTTACTGTGGCCCTGTTACGATGTGTCGAGATGGCGCTTCGATGCGATGACGATCCGGTGCGATGCGAGAAAATGGCGTCTTGCTCACAGTGCGACAACGTAGACGGGATGCGTGCACGCCCGACGGCCGTGCGGCGACTCGGCGATCTTCTGAGCCGCGACAGGCCCTGCAACACGCTTCTCCGGTGATGCGCCGGCGTCCTCTGTGGCGGCGGCACGCTTCTCCGGTGATGCGAGGCGCTTCGGTGATGCGATGGCGACAGCGGCAGCGGCGGCACGCTTACTCCGCGATGCGACGACAACTGCTGCGGCGGCATGCTTCTCCGTGATGCGGGGCGCTTCGGTGATGCAGTAGCGGTGGCACGCTTACTCTGCGATGCGACAACACTGCTGTGGCGGTGACACGCTTCCTCTTCATTGAGTCACGCTTCCAGCGACACGCAGTCTCTCAGAAGGCCCAACAGCAGTAGGCACTTCAATTCCCAGCAAGGGAATTCAGGAGGGGAGTTGGGGGTGAAGTCTTGTATCCCTGAGACTTCAGGCAGGAGGCAAGCTCAATGTTCAAGCCCTTGGAGATCTTCTTCAAGATGATGAAAGCACACTCAGTCCTTTTCTCCTTTCTTTGGCAATAAAGTAACCACTGCAGGCCAACCCCAACAACACGCAGCATAGGGGTAGTCTCCTCCTTCAGCTTCTTGGTTCTTCTCCTCAGCAAAGGTTCGTCTTGATTTCCAGAAGTGATCTAAAATCTTGGGGTCTGGGCCCCAATATTTATACTAGCAAATCCTTTGTCCTCTGAAGGCAGAGGGTCCTGTACCTAGTCCAAACCAGTTCTGGGTGGATTCTGCCAGTGCACAACTTCTCCCTTTGTCAGTGTGGGCCAGGGTCATCAGACACACCACAGGAGGTGGAGCCAGCTTTGTGGAAGGCAGGCACAGCCCTATTCAGGCCCAGGTGCTACTCCTCCCACCACTCCTCATGCACATAGGTCTATTCAGCCTAGTGCTGACTCACCCTGTCTCCTGGAGTCCCCCAGCCTCTGTCACTCACAAACCCAGACATACAATACACAAGCTAGCAGAGGCAGGCTGGATGGTTAGGCAAGAAAATACCTACTTTCTAAAAGTGGTATTTTCAAACACAGAATGTTAAAACCAACTTCACTAAAAGATGTATTTTATCATTCTGAGTTCAGGCATACTAAATTCGTTTTTCTACCATGTTCCCTGGGTCAGTTAGGATTATAAGATGTTATAATCAAACTGCCCATTCTGGCCTATGGGGACAGGTAGCCTTGCAATAGTGAAAAACGAAATTGGCAGTAATTCACTATCAGGACATGCCACACACATCAGGGCATGTCCTACCTCTTACATACAATGCACCCTGCCCGCAGGCCTACTTTAGGGGTGACTAACATGCAGAAAAGGGAAGGTTTGGGGACTGGTAAGTGGGTGCACTTACCAAGTCGATATGGCAGTACCAGACTGCACACAGGCTCTGCAATGGCAGGCCTGAGACACGCTTTCCCAAGCTGCTCCGGTGAGTGGCACAACTTGTGCTGCAAACCCACCAGCAGCATTTGATTTACAGGCCCTGGGCACACGCGGTGCACTGTACTAGGGTCTGACAGTAAATCAAATAAGCCAATCATGGAGTCACTAATCCACACATCAATTTATCATAGGGAGCACTTGTACTTTGGCACTGATTAGCAGTGGCAAAGTGCCCAAAGCATCTAAACCAGTAAAAACTTGTCATCAACAGAGGAGGCATAGCGAAAAAATGGAAGGGAGACCCACGCCAATGGTACCAGGTCTAACAACGTGTCTTCCTCTGTTGCTGGTACAGTTACCCCTATGTCTGTTTTGGCTGTGGTTTCAAGGAGTGTTACATCTTCTACCAGAGCTTGAAAGCGATTAGATAAAGGGAGCCCCTCTGGCTTCCTGAGATCTATTTTCTGAGATGCAATCTCATTGAGGATGCCTGTGTGAAGCGGGGCGCTAGCCTCACTAAGAAGTGTGTTTTCCTCCCTTCCTTGCACCTTGAAAAATGATCTCAAAGAAGGAGTGATTTGGGGTTTCCTAAACAAGGGGTCTAAGGTGTGCACCAGCTTCCCTCCGCTCTTTTTTCTGTATATACGCTCAGGGAAAAGTTTCTTGTCAGGCGGGGTTGCTACATTAATTTGAGGCTGTGCTATAGGTAGAGGTGTCGGTAGAATTATTGGGGGAGACCCACCAGAACCCTCCCCCCTAGACAACCCTGTGCCAAAGTCCACACGTGAATTCCTTAGAGAGTAGCGAGAAATACCTTGTGGCTTCCCCTCTGTGGATAGTGTGGCTCTAATTCTATCCACCTTTTTATATGTCCTGCTGGCTTGCTGGAGAGATATTCCCTGTCCTTTGTCCTTCCCGCCTGACAAAGGAGTCCTTTTGGGGCACATAGGGTGGAAAAAATGAGGTGCCTCGGGGGTAGACGCATGTATTGGCAACAGTGCCCGCACGCTTGTGCTGACACTGCTGCCTGTGACCTGGTGGTGAAACTGGGCTGCAGCCCGCCGATCCCGGCATAGCTGCAGTGCAGCCAGGAACCACTGATCCCCATGGAAAGCTGGCCACGATGCGTGCGTCCCGGAGCAGTGCAGCTTTGGAAGGTTTTCAGGGGGCATTCTAACCCCCCCTTTCCCTTTGGTGGAAACCTGTGGTTCTCGCGGCGGGAGTCGAGACTCGTGCGGGGACCCAGGGAGTTTTTCAACGCGGCTCGGTGGGTCTGAATATTCCAGAGAGGTGAGTAGCAACGGCCCACGGTTTTAGCCGGCCGCCATGTTCCTCCAGGAAATCCTCTCCGAGCACACACAAAGTAGTAACTTATCAATGACCAAGCTGATAGTTTTTTGCGCTGCTTTTATCACCGTGTATATGAATCGGTGAAATGATGGATCCTCTCCATGAGACTGGGATTACGGCATCCTCTGAAATCTGCTAGAATAATGGCTCCAGTTTCTCTGACCAGTAACTGGCGTCCTCCTTGAAGAGTGCGGGTGGTATCTCATTGGGGCCCGGGAGCCCCCTCCGGTCTCTTATCTGTCTCTTTATTAACTGTGTAGTTACTATAGCGGAAACCGTGGTCAGATACTGGAGTGGCCGTTGACCATAGGCTGGCCTTTCCTTTTCCTTCTTTGGTGTTTTGTTACAAGAGTCAGGTGAGATTTCCTCTAGTGCACCATCATGACTTTGTCCCACATCGAAAAGATTGAAGTGTTCATACAGGAACTTTGTCCAGGTTTCTTCGGTCAGATGAGAGCTGATCCCTTGATGGGTGGGACGTTGTAACATTTTTACTTTGCGCCAGAACCGTGCGTGGTCATTGCCTTTTATGTCAAAATGTAGAGTTGCCCAGAGTTTATCTTCTCCTTCCCTTTTGAATGTCCAGGTTAGCTTTTTTAGTGCTGCCTTGTTCCATCTCTATTCTTTTTTCTTTTAAATCTCTTTTTATTGAACATACATCAAAGTGTACAGCAGCATGAATATCAGAGCAGCCATGTGCACATAAAGTTTTGAAACAACAGAGCAGTTTACTTTTCCCACTTTCAACCTCACCTCCCTCTTTAGGTCTCATTGTCAAGTCCTTCAAAAGCAGCTAGCCTTGGGGCAACATCGCTCAGCAGGGTGGATGGGGGGATTGCCCTGTAAGTGTTCCATTTTGCCCAGATCTATTCCCATTTCTTAGGGCATCCCCTGCCTTTATAGACGAATTTCTCGGCCACCATGCACCAGTCCATGTCCTTCTTCAATTCTACTAGAGTTGGTGCTGTCGATGCCCCCCACTGTTGGGCAATGTTACGCTTAGAAATTGTTGTCCCCATAATTGCCCAGATTTGCTCTTTGCAGCTGAGATCAGTAGCGTCTCATATATTGAGAATGCACCATATAGGTGAGGGCTGCAAGTCCATCCCACACAACTCTCGCAAGCACTGTACAATGGTCTCCCAGTAGGTTTAGATCTCCGGACACTCCCATAGGATATGGTAAAAGGTTCCCTCTTGCCCACATATTCTGCGACACTTGGAGTCAAATTCACTGCCCATCTTTACTAATGTGCTACAGGAAAGGTAGGATCTATCAAATAGTCCAAGTTGGATTAATCTGAGTTTTGATGGCATAGCTGATTCTTTCAGAGAAGCCAAGACCTCCAACCAATCTTCGTCCTACAATTCCCCTAAGTCAGTGTGCAAGTGTTCTCGGAGAAGTTAGAGGGGGTCAGGGAAGTTATTTATCGTTCCATCTCAATTCTTGTTGCAAGATTTTGTCACACGGGTGCTAACAAAGTTTCTTGAGAGTTGAATTTATGACTCTTGTGTGACTTTTCTTGCTCTAGTTGTGGAAGAGTGAGATGGCCCTTTCCTTGCTGTGGCCAGTTCCTCCTCTTTTCTGTAGTGGCAAATGTGTATCTGTGGTAATGAAGATGGATACTTCGTAGACCATGTAAGTAGTAAGTAGGTTTATTCAGGATAAGTTGTTATGATGTAAAGTAGAGCACCACCAGGAGCAGCCTTCCTGCTGCTCAGCCCATCTTCCAACTGACACTCTCCACATCCAGGCATCCTCACATTCCATTACATAACCATGCACACCAACATTCCACAGCACATTCACACTGGCTGAGCAGCAGGTATAACAGTCTCCTAGTTCTTTTGTGAAGGCTTCCCATGCGGCTAAAGGATCTGTGGACCTATCTTGCTGTCCTTGTAAGATAACCTTCGCAGACCCCAATAGTCTGTCTGTGGAAGTGACATTACATTTAATCCTTTTATTAATCATGGTAGATACAGAACATGTTCTTTGTTTGGGTTACAGGTGGCTGTAAGCCTTGCTTTAATAAGCATGATCGCCTGTGGAAGATGATCGCTGGATTCTTCCTCAGCCAGTTGTTATGAAGAAATCTTATGAAACTTTCTGATGCAATATTGACTTGATAATGCAGGGTCTGCTTCATCGGTGGGGGTAGAGTGGGAGACCATGAAGGTGGGGATCCGGGGATATTGCATCTCTAACCATAGTGGGTGTGTGGGCCCAGTTACACTCTGACATCCAACGGCAGGAAGCGGTACTGGATGATCTCTCCCGCGTGCTGGAGGAGACCCCTAATGGTAGAGGGCGCCTTCTGGAGGAAAGAGAGAAACTGTTTACCCTGGTTGACTGCCTGTGCCACTTCGATTACAGGGCTTATGTGGACAGGGCGCATGCTGAATGTTATAAACTGGGTAGAATACTGGTGTGGCCCCTATGGGATGAAGGTCGGGGGCATATCATTTTCCACGTTCCGGACGCTGCGGGACAGGATGTCTTTACACAAGCAGGGATTAATGCGGCAATTCTCCACTTCTATCGGAATCTGTGCATGGCTGGGTGTGGGAGTAGTGAGGTGGATATGTTAGATTACAGATTACATAGTAGCCTCCTCTCTCTTACCCTCAATTCCGCAGTGGCAGATTGATTGGGTCAGGACGTTACTGAGCAGGAAGTAAGGGATGCAATTAAGGAAATGGTGAGGGGGAAAGTATCCGAGTTGGATGGTCTGCCAATAGAATTCTATGCTGCATATGCTACGGACCTTGTTCCTAGGCTCGTAGCTTTATTTAATGACTCCCAGAGGCAGGGTGTGCTTCCTTCCACACTACGTAAGGCTGCTATTGTGACCCTTCCAAAGAATGATAAGAACCCGCTTAACCTTGACTCCAATCACCCCTTCTCAATGCCGACTACAAGACTTTGAGTAAGATACTGGTGGTCCATCTACTCCCCCATATGTGCAGACTGGTTCACCCTGACCAGACTGGCTTCATCCCCACTTGTAGCACCATGCCCAATTTCTGTCAATTGCTCCTGGCTTTTGACCAGGTAGAGCAATTGCAAGCAACTGTACTAGTTATTTTAGTGGATATTAGGAAGGCTTTTTATTCGCTCTGCTGGGAGTTTCTATATGCAACCTTGTTTGGTATGGGCTTAGGATTGCCATTTGTCAAATGGACAAAACTCCTATATACTAACCCATTGGCTAGGATCTGAACTGGCGCACTAGTCTCAGAAGCCTTCGTGGTGAAACAGGGCACCAGACAGGGATGCCTCTTGTCCCCACTGTTTTCGCTTTGGCCATGAAGCCCTTTGGTTGCACGATCCGATTGGGTCTCCACTACAGGGTCTGTGTCTTGCTTCTGATTATACGTATCTCTCCTTGTATGCAGACAATATACTTCTGTACTTGAGAGATGAAGACACTGATCTCGAGGTGCTGTATCCACGTTGACAGACTTTGGCTGCCACTCGGGTCTGGAGGTCAATTAGGACAAGTTCTGCGTGTACCCCCACCGGGGGGATTTTGCAGAGGGCGGTTGCATCCCTACTGCCTCAACACTGCCATGGGAGTTACACACTATCCGATATTTTGGAGTAGCCATCTATTGCTCATTAGATTTACTGTATGAAGGGAATTACATCTGTGCCATCGCCAGCCTGAGACGCTCAGTATTCTTCTGGACCGTGATGGAGCAGGGTAAATATAAAAATGTTAACCTCCTAATATTTTCGTATAAAAATAATAAACATGTTCGTTCAAGTAATTAACCAACAATGTATGTCTGGGAAAAGGATAACACGCAGTTTTATGTGCAAAGTAATGAACTAATAGTTGTTTACGTTTCTAAATATAACATAATATTTTGCGTACTGAAATAATAATAAAATGCATGTTTTCGTGCTTTGAATAAAACGTGTTGTTGCAAAATAAAGCGATGGTAAGTAAGGGACAGCTTTATATGTTGCTTCTGCTAGGTAATACCTAATTGGGGTACGTAGAAAGACGGGAGGGAAACGAAAGGGATTATATTTCATTGTTTTAATAACATTTTGTTTTTTTTAGAAATAGTGCGCTTAGGCCTGTTGAGCAGCAATATAAAATGGCCGCGAGTTATTAGAGTGCGCAGGAGCGGAAGCGACCACGTGATAGAGGAGAGAGGCTGTTGCAAAGAGATGATCACGTGCTGATGCCGAGAGGCTAGGATGAAAGTATGGTCAAGGCTGCTGTGACCCTTCTGAGCAGATGTGTGCCAAGATGATCAGCAAGAAGCGTGAGAAGCCTGGTTGAATCAATAGAAAAGACATTATTATACAATTGTTGCAGAAAAAGAAACAATTTGGACTGATCGAAACGGATGAGCGAGTGCATGAACTGTGGGAAACGATGCTTGCATGGACATTCCTCACGGAACTAGTTAAGACCAGGAAGCTTGATTAGAATGTATAGGGACCTGAGTTTTGGACCAATGAGAATGAATTGCGCCATGTAAGAAGAAACATTTTATGCTGTAAACTAGAATTAGGGTATAAGAAGACCTACTCTTAGTGGGAGGGGGTTAGAATGCTGCGGGATGCTGCGGGAGATGCTGAAGAAGTTAGATGCTGTAGATGGGAGAGTTTGCGGTTGCTGATGCTGACGAGCTGATGCTGCTGCTGTTTTTCCTTTTCCAGTTGAGTATGAAATGCCGCTTTAGGAGAACTAGCATTTGACAAGATTTATATTAGAATTATTAGGATTTCCCCAAGAGATAGATAGGTTGATCTATAGAGTCTTTAGATGATAACTTCATTTTCGGTCTAATAAAAGTGACATGCAATTTGCAATTATTCTTATAAAGATGATAAATGCAATGATCTGAATAATAAATTAATCCTGAATTTTCTGCATTCAAAACTTTATATAAACTTTATTATTCTTTAAACCAATGACTCAGTGATTTTCTTTAGCATAATGATTAATAATGTTTTGATAAAAGAGTTCATTGTGATTGAGCTGGTCTTAATCACCATCAACTGATTCCTACTAGTTGGTCCATCGACCAATGAGCGGAATACCTTAAAAGCAAATGAAAATGATTGTGTCTTTATAAAAGAGGTATCCCGTCTCCTTCCAGCAAATCGTTTTTCTCCTAGGTTTCATGTCGGAGGAAAATCCAGGGAAATAAATGAGTAAGTGAATGTATATGCGGTGTTATGGGCCCCACCGTCATATGGATATAGTGTGTGTATGTTAGAGAAATAATTGCACCTGGATGACCCAAAACCATAGTAGGAGACAATATTTTTATTGTAAGCGCTGGATCAGATTTCTTGGTAGCAGAGTTATGGTTACTATAGATTAGTTTGGTGATTATTGATTTTTGATTATAGATTATTGATAAGTTTATGTCTAACACTTTTTGTTGAGTCGCGTTATGTTATATGTAAGTTTTCACGCTTCCGGGAAGTAGGAAGTGGAACACGTGTGGCAAGAGAAGTCGCATGGAATTTTACACTGTCTGAGTTCAATTTGGTAATAACACAGGTTACTAACAAGAATTGTTGAAAAAGAAATTGCCGATAAATTTTGTAAAGGAGGGGTCAAGAGCAGAAGTGACGTAGACAATAGCCGCGCTGGGATTGGACAGTGCGCTAGTCACATGAGAACAGGAGCGAAGTGACGTAGACAAAAGCCGCGCTGGGATTGGACAGTGCGCCGTAGACAGAAATCGTTGTGATTGGAGCGTTGGTGTGAGTCGCGCTAGCATTGGTTGAAATAAACGCATAGGGAACAGAGTTGATTTGCCGAGTGTTTTAAGGAGAAAAAGGTTGTGAATCATGACGTACTATGAGTATGGAAGAGAGAAAACGTCTTGGATGTCGAAAGTTAAGAACTTCTTTAAGAAGGACAAAAAGGTAGTGACTAGAGAGGGACAAATTATTCCTCCGCCGAAGTCACCAGCTTCACATATGATGCTGAAATATGGATATCATACATGCATTTGGTTAGAAAATTGGACGAAATACACCAAGAACGATGGAGCATTGGCTTTTCCTGAGAATGGTTCATTTAACGTAGCTGTATTACGGAACTTACGAGAAAAGATGGTAATGTTAGAACCTAGACCTAGACCAACACAGTTTGAAGCTTTAGCGGAATGGGAAGATGAGATGTATGAACGAGAGAGAGCCAGAGGATTGAAGAATCATGAGTTTTTACCAGGAAGGTTGTGGGGAATAAATCATGAGGACAGAGTAAAGCGTTGGAGATACGCTAACATGGCAGGAGGTTTGTTTCCAGCTTTTGCGGTTGAGGAAGAAGCAAAGAGAAAGTGTACTGAGAAAAAGAAACATGTAGTGGTAGAAAAGTATGTGTATGGTGGTAGTGAAACAGATGACGAATTGCTGGAAGATATTTTAAACAGAAATCCACCCCCATATCAACAGACTTCTGTAGTGGTGACACCTAATGCACCGCAAATGGAAACTGAGAGGAATAAAAAACCCGAACGAAGAAATGAAATAAATAGGTCACAAAAACATTTAAAATTTCACAAAATGATGAGACAGAAAGTGACAATGCAACTGAACTAGCAAAAACGACAAAAGAATTGACAGAGAAAATAAGAGAATTGACAAAGAATATGGAAGCTGTAACTGTACCAGTAACGATAGGTCCAGTAATGCCAATTTTTGAAAATCAGAAAATAAATGAACATTCTTTGGTGATTCCAATGAATTCACATGTGCAAAGAAAAAGAGAAGGGATGGAACTGAATAAGGAAGGTGCACACAATTCGGCGAGTACGTGTAGACCAAGTCCACCTACAAATTTGACGATAAATGAGAGTGAGGTTAGAAGAATACCTATGGTGACAGAGTCCGCATCAGGAACACCAGAAAGAACCAGTGATTGAATTGAGTTAAATAGTACACCTGTAGGTCCGACTCCAGAAGAGTTAAATGAATGGATGAAAGCGCTAAAAGCGAAAGAACCTGAAGAAAAACCATTAGATGTAATTAGGTTAAAAATAGACATGGAAGAGTTGATTTTGGGAACAATTGGAACGGAAAAACTAAAGAATTATCAGGATGATGAGATTATGTTTTTGTGTAAGAGTCTTACATGGAGAGCTAGAAATTTACATGACAAATTGGAAGAGATTGCAGGTGAATTAGGAGTGGAATTTGTGAAAGTGAGGACATTGCAGAAACCGTACAGAGTAGATTTTTGTGAGAAAGACATAGAAAATTTGAACACATCAGGAAGACTGACCCAGATAAAAGAGCTGATTGTTTTATTGAGAAAATGGGGTGATGTGGATAGATGGAGAAACAGATGGACAAAGAGGAATGAGAAAACGACAGATAAAGCAGCTTTAGCATTTGCAGTGACAGATAAGGAACCAGTTACGAGAGAGTACCCAATGAGAGAAACACCAGGTGGTAGTTATGTGCATGTTCCATGGACCAGACAGGATATATTGTCATTTACAAATGACTTCCCAAAATTGAGAGAGAAACCAGTAGAATGGTACAGACAAGTGGAGAGATTTGTTAAAGTGTCAAAGGTGCTGTGGATAGATCTAGATGGATTGTTTGACATAGTAGTGCCTGCTGATTTATGGACGGAATTTAAGATTACAATTGATTGGCCAACTGTAGAATATCCAAGGGATGCCAAAACAGGAGCGCCAGGTCCAGAAGTGATGCGGAAATATGATCAGGTAGTTACCTTCTTGAAGAATAAAATTCCACCAAAAGAAACAGATTGGGTGAAAATAGACAGAACAACACAGGAAAGCAAAGAATCAGTGCATGCGTACTATGAGAGATTGTTGTTGGTTTTCAAGCAGTATAGTGATTATGAGACGCTAAGTGAGAAGGACATGAGTCATTTTGTATATAGGTTCGTGTATGGATTAACACCGGAGATAAGTGAAAGGATTAAGCAGCATTTGATAGGGTGGCAGAATAGCACAGTGGACGAAGTTTTGAGATATGCTAAGTATTGCAGTGATGAAATTGAGAGTAAACAGCGTAAATTGAAAGAAAAAGCCATGTGGGCACAGGTGAAAGTTGCAGAGAAGCAAGAAGCCGAATTGAATAATGCTAGCAGTGAAACAGGACAGTTTAAATCCCGACCTAATATAGGTAAAGGAAAAGGACAAATGAGCATAGATGAGGCGAAGAAAAAGTGGCCATGCCACAATTGCGGAAAGCTAGGGCATTGGAGAAACGAGTGTAAATTTCCTCCTAAACCTAATGTAGAAAATCAAACATTAAATTCACAGGTGCAGAGTGAGGTAGTTACTCAACAAGGTCAGGTGCCACAACCACCACTTCCCAAGAGTGCTAATCAACAGAAGTACAGTGCAGAAACAGGATTCTACGGAGGAGAGCAGGTAAAACAGTTGTCACGTGCAGCTGAAATCTCACAATATTGGTTGCGACAGAGTGAGGATGAGTCGTATGAAAGCTCATGACGGTGTCTGAAAGAGAGGGAGAGTGCGTGCTTGGCGCAACTCTAGAGGTAGACCAGTCAGGTCCATTTGTGGATGGAGAAGTGAATGGTGCAAATATAACATTCCTTGTTGACACTGGAGCTACCCGTTCTACTGTTAGGTCAGTGGAAATTCCAAATCTTCCTCTCTCAGGTGAACATATACAAGTGGTTGGAGTTTCCAATCAGCAAATTGAAACGCCTCTTACTAGATTAGTAAAGGTAAGAATTGGTCCATTTAGTGAAATGCACCGATTTGTGGTGTGTGATTGTAGTCCCTTTAATCTTTTAGGACGCGATTTATTGTGCAAGATGAACTGCACAATTTATTGTACTCCAGACGGAATTGCATTTCAGACTCCAGATGAGGATGTGCTGTACAAAATGACAATGGTAAATTTAGAACCAGAAGTAAATCATTTGTTTCCTGTATTTGATGCAGAGAAAATCCCAATTGAGTTGAAAGGGACAGTAAAAGAAGAAGTATGGGACTTGACCGGAGAAGATGTAAAATTAATGAAAGGAGTAGATCCCGTAAAAATTTCCGTAAAAGAAGGAACGAGTTACCCAAATACGCCCCAGTATAAATTGACTCCAGAAATAATTGAAGGAATAACGCCAGTAATAAATAAAATGATTGAACAAGGGATTCTAAAAGAAATCATGAGCAGTCCATGTAATTCGCCAATAATGGGACTGAAAAAGCCAAATGGAACATATAGAATCGTACAGGATTTAAGAAAGGTAAACAAAATTGTTGTACCTTGTTGCCCAATAGTACCAAATCCTGCCGTGATTCTGTACCAGATTCCACGCGAAGCAGAGTGGTACACTGTGATTGATTTATGTCATGCATTTTTCTCTATTCCATTACATCCAGATAGCCAGCCAATATTTGCGTTTAGGTTTGGAGAGCGTATTTTGGCATGGTGCCGAATTCCTCAAGGGTATACAGAGAGTCCCTCAATCTTTAATCAGATCTTAAAGAAATCATTGGAAGACTTAAGAATGCCAGAAAAGTCAGTAATGGTTCAGTATATTGATGACCTACTGGTGGCATCAAAAACGAAAGAAGCCTGTGTCAATGACACGATTGCTTTGCTGAACCATTTAGCAAAAAGAGGACATAAAGTGTCCCCTTCAAAATTGCAGTTTTGTAAACAAGAAGTCCAGTATTTAGGGCATAAAATTGAGAAAGGAGTACAAAAGGTAACGACAGAGAGAATAAAAATGATTCAAGGAATGAGAGCTCCAATGACACAAAGAGAGGTAAGAATGTTTTTGGGAATGGTTGGATATTGTCGACAATGGATAAGCGGTTTTTCACTAATTGCTAAACCATTGCAGAAACTGACAAAGAAGGATGTTAAAGATCCTTTTGAAATGAATGATGAAGAAATGAAAGCATTCAAAGAGCTGAAAAAGAAACTGTGTGAGGCTCCAGCATTAGGAATGCCTGACTATGAGAAAGATTTTGAGCTGTTTTGCAGTGAAAGAGATGGATGTGCATTTTCAGTTTTGGTACAGAGACATGGAACTATGAAAAGACCAATTGCATATTTTTCTGCTGTGTTAGACCCTGTAGCCAGAGCGTTGCCTGGATGTTTGAAAGCGGTTGCTGCTACTTGTGTGAGTCTGGAACAGAGTGAAGGCATAGTGATGGGGTATCCATTGAGAGTGTATGTTCCCCATTCAGTGGAAATTCTCTTGACAAGAACGAAAACACAATACATGACACATAGTCGGCTGACTAGGTATGAAAAGGTAATTTTGAGTGCAGATAATGTGACCATTGACAGATGTATGAATGTAAATCCTTCAACATCATTGCCAGATGAAGAGAATGTGATTGAAATGGATGAAGTAGATCACGATTGTCTGAATGTGCTTGAATACTGTACTAAACCAAGAGCTGACATCCGAGAGGAGCCCTTAAAAGAATCAGATTATATTCTGTTTGTGGATGGCTCATGTTTGAGAACGAGTGATGGAGTTCTAAGTGCAGCATATGCAGTTTGCACAGTAGCAACTGTTTTGGAAGCATCTTGTCTGAAAGGTGTACGGTCTGCCCAAGTTGCAGAATTAGTAGCTCTGATTCAAGCATGTAAGTTGGGAAGAAATGTGCGAGTTACGATTATGACTGACAGTCAGTACGGCTTTGGAGTCGTTCATGACTTTGGTCAGATTTGGTCACAAAGGGGTTTCTTGACGTCTGCAGGGACACCCATAATGAATGGAGATTTTGTGAAAAGGTTGCTTGAGGCGATACAGCTGCCTAAAGAGATTGCTGTAGTGAAGTGCAATGCACCTAAAAATGGGGAAGACTACATTACTGTTGGCAACAAATATGCTGACGAAATGGCACAGTACTGTGCAAAGAATGTGGTCTCTTTAAACAAATGCCGCGAAAGAGAGCATATTTCTTGTCCATTGCTTTTTACTAACTCAATTGAAACATGGGATGAGGTAAGACAGTTACAAGAGGCTGCAGAAGACGAAGAGAAAGATACATGGCTAAAAGCAGGATGTAGGAAACATGAAGAAACTGATGTATGGGTTTATAGGGATGAGAGACCAGTTATGCCTGATAGCATGATTTCTGACATGGCACGGATGTACCATGGGCAAGCCCATATTGGGAGAGATTCAATGATCAGACTTTTTAGACAAACATGGTATAATCCAAAATTCAGAGCCATAGCTGAGAGTCTTTGTCAAAGATGTCTGATTTGTCAACAGTTGAATCCAGGAAGGAAGACAGTAGTGAGTCTAGGCAGAATAGGACGAGAAGGGGGTCCTTTCACCAGAATGCAGATGGATTTTATAGAAATGCCACCTTGCAGCAGATTGAGGTATGTTTTAGTGATCGTCTGTTTGTTTTCCCGTTGGGTGGAGGCATGTCCGACAAGAAGGAATGACAGTATTACAGTAGCAAAACTTTTGCTGCGAGAATTCATTCCGAGGTATGGTTTTCCAGTCACGATTGAAACAGATAGAGGAACACATTTCCAAAACGAATTAGTTAAACTGATTTGTGAAGCCCTTAGTATTAAACAGAAACTGCATTGTGCATACAGACCAGAGGCTTCTGGAATAGTAGAGCAAGTAAATGGAACAATCAAGAACAGGTTAGGAAAAATGTGTCAAGCTACAGGACTGAAATGGCCAGATGCTTTGCCATTGGTTCTGATGACAATCAGAAGTATTCCGGAAAGGAAGACTGGACTCAGTCCACATGAGATAATCATGGGACGAGCAATGAGACAAGCTCAAGTACCTGTCAACAAGCTACTGACTATAACTGATGATCTAGTACTGGATTATTGCAAAGGATTGGCTGATGTGGTGCGTTCTGTGTTTCATCAGGTTGGACCGGATGCGACCACTCTTGAAAGAAAACCAGCACACGACTTGAATCCAGGAGATTGGGTTCGAATAAAAGTCCACCGGAGAAGAAATTGTTTGGTTCCTCGCTGGGACGAACCATGACAAGTGATCCTAGTGACAACGACCGCAGTTAAGTGTGCAGGAGTGAAACACTGGGTTCATGCCAGCCACACCATCAGAGTTCCAGAACCTAAAGATCGACCTGTGAGTCGGCATCTGGAAATAATAGACAACAGTTCAGCATCAGAAAGAGAAGAGGAGACAAACAGGGTGCCAGAACTTGAAGATCGACCTGTAAGTCGACATCTGGGAGACCCAACTACAAGTGAAACGATAGAAGAAGAAGAAGAAATAGAGGAAATAGTTGAAGTTCCAGAATTTGAAGTTCGACCTGTAAGTCGACATCTGGAAATATCTGATACCAGTTCAGAATCTGATACAGAACAGTCAGAAGGAGAAGAAATTATAAAGACAAAGTGGAATTTTGAAAGCATAAGAGAAGAAACTGAGCCAGAAAACAGTGACAGTGAACAACCAAGTACGAGTGGTAGTAGAATTCCTTCGAAAGTAATATTAATAGATGAAGAAGGGAGAGTTTCAGACCAAAAGTTAGAAAAATCGGAAAAGCCCCGAGGAGCAGTAGGGACAGATAGGCAAACACAAGAACAGGGAAATTTAGAAGCAGATAGAGAAATTGACACAAAATCGGAAGAACCTCGAGGAGGGACAGAAGTAGGTGAACGAAGGAGGATAAGAAAAGAACCACAAGTAGATGAAAGCGAAATAATTAGTTTCAAAATAAGAGGAAATAACGAAAAGATTGAAACAGAATCAGAAGAAAGTGGAGAAGAAAGAAATGAAAAACTAGAGACAAGAAAAAGAAATTGGAAAACAGAAAGAGAGGAAAAAGGGAGTGAAGCAAAAAGGCCGAGAAAAGGAGACAATTGGCCCAACGAAGTAAGAAGATTAAGATACAGAATAGTAAAATTGGATGGAAAAAGTGCTGAACAAGTGAATGAAATAACAAGTCAAAAGGAGCAAGGAAAACAAGGTGGTAAACACTTGCAGAAAACAAAAAGAATAAGGAAAGTGAATCAGAAGTACAGATCACCTGAATGGTTGTATCGTGCTCTGACTAGTTACAAAGAAGAATTGAACACTCACAAGAACCCAGAACAAAGAAACCTGATGGGAGAAAGTGAAGTGCAACAAACCTGAAGAAGCAAACCTGAAGTGGTTGCTGTAGATAGTTTACCGGATTTGACACTGTAGATAGTTTACCGGATTTGACAAGAAACACTGAACTGACAAAATTATCGGATGTGACAAGGAAAGAATTCTGAGAAAGAATTGAAGAAAGAACCAAGCAAAGACAACATTCTGAAAGTACAGAGTGGCAAGCAAGTCATTTCTGAGGTGTAGTGACACAATTTTCGAGAAAACAAGTACAAAATGGAGAATATTAGAGATAGAAAATGTAAATGTGAGTTTTTAAAAAGATGGTGCAAAATGTGCTGTTTTTGTACAGGATTATTGATAACAGTATGGGTAGTATTAGCAATAACTATTCCAATTAGTTTAGCTGTAGTGGAAAAGTCTAATAACACCGAGAAGGAACAAGGAGCTAACACTCAAGAGCCAGTTATTTTAAGGAGTAGTGCAGAATTACATAAGGATAAATCAATAACAGATTTTTCAAAGAATGTGTTTACTAAATTATTGTATGAGTACGTAGAAACAATGGATGTAAGGGATTGTTATGTTTGTATGCAGTTGCCTGCATCTGTAGCAGAGGGTGTGACTTATCATCACCTCCCTTTGACGTATGGAATAACATGTAGTGTATTAGCAAGCTTATTTTATAAAACAGGCAGATTAGAATATTATTACACTGATGTAGATAGGATTTTTGCAAAGGTTTCTGTAGTTCCCGAGCTTAATAAAATAAAAGAGGGAAAGATTTTTGGAGAATATTTCTTAGAAGATAAGATTTTAACATTAGATAATATATTTAGGTACAACCTTACCTGTGAGTTAAAGAAAGAAGAAAAAGTATTTCCAGAAATGGTTGAGGAAAGAAGAGTGAAATTTGAAAGAAAAGTAATTGAAGAGACAAAAACACCTCTTTGGGCGTTTGAGGAAGACCATCATGACAAGAAAAAGATGAATGCAGCTATGACTCTGGATTGGCCCCAACAGGGAAGGTTGTGCATTAGAAGAAATAAGACAAAATATGACAATTATTTTGTGGGTTCCAGTAATTGCTATGACAATTACCTAATTATAGGTGGATGGGGATTCAAAGGGGGAAAAGATCCAATATTTCCAGGGATTTATTATGTTTGTGGGAATAGGGCTTATTATAGGTTGCCGGACCATTGGTATGGATCATGTTATTTAGGCCTGGTCTTTCCAAAGATTTTTCATGTGGATAGAAAAGAAAAAGGAACACACAAAATGATAAATACCTTTACACGTAGAAAAAGGGAAAGTTTTTCAGAAATAGTAGGTGATATTTTTGGTGCATTGATACCAGCAGTGGGAATATCTTTGAATGCATTCAGAATTCGGAAATTATCCACAGTAGTAGATCGTTTATCTACAGATACTGCTGGAGGGTTCTTAATGGTAAATACCGAAATGGTTGCCATGAGAGCTATGGTGATGCAAAATCGTCTTGCCCTTGACATTCTTTTGGCAAAAGAGGGCTGAGTCTGTGGAATGCTGAAAGTCCAACATTGTTGCACTTACATTCCTGATAAAAGCGAAAATATACAGAAGTATATAACAAATATTACAAATTTGCACAAAGAACTAGTACCACTGGAGGTTGAAAGTGTTTGGGGAAAACTTGGTAAAGGGTTTTCTTCTGTAACGAATTGGTTAACAAGAATGAGTGGATTAATAATAGGGAAAGTAATAATAATAGCAACCATGATAATAATAATAATATTAGTATTGAAGCTTGCAGTAACATGTATAAAGAGACGAAGAAAGCAGAAAAAGTTAGAAAAAGAAAATATGATAAACAGAGAGAGAGAGAAATAGGTGAAATAGAGTTAGAAGAAATAAAAGAGAACCTGTACAAAAAGACAAAGAGACAAGTTGAAAGCGATACAGAAGTATAAAACTAACAAAAGCAAATGGATAAAAGATATATGCTGTCTGAGAAAATTGTATAACTTGGGTTTATGTGGTGATGTTAAAAATCACCAAAGGGGGAGTTGATGGAGCAGGGTAAATATAAAAATTTTAACCTCCTAATATTTTCGTATAAAAATAATAAACATGTTCGTTCAAGTAATTAACCAACAATGTATGTCTGGGAAAAGGATAACACGCAGTTTTATGTGCAAAGTAATGAACTAATAGTTGTTTACATTTCTAAATATAACATAATATTTTGCGTACTGAAATAATAATAAAATGCATGTTTTCGTGCTTTGAATAAAACGTGTTGTTGCAAAATAAAGCGATGGTAAGTAAGGGACAGCTTTATATGTTGCTTCTGCTAGGTAATACCTAATTGGGGTACGTAGAAAGACGGGAGGGAAACGAAAGGGTTTATATTTCATTGTTTTAATAACATTTTGTTTTCTTTAGAAATAGTGCGCTTAGGCCTGCTGAGCAGCAATATAAAATGGCCGCGAGTTATTAGAGTGCGCAGGAGCGGATGCGACCACGTGATAGAGGAGAGAGGCTGTTGCAAAGAGATGATCACGTGCTGATGCCGAGAGGCTAGGATGAAAGTATGGTCAAGGCTGCTGTGACCCTTCTGAGCAGATGTGTGCCAAGATGATCAGCAAGAAGCGTGAGAAGCCTGGTTGAATCAATAGAAAAGACATTATTATACAATTGTTGCAGAAAAAGAAACAATTTGGACTGATCGAAACGGATGAGCGAGTGCATGAACTGTGGGAAACGATGCTTGCATGGACATTCCTCACGGAACTAGTTAAGACCAGGAAGCTTGATTAGAATGTATAGGGACCTGAGTTTTGGACCAATGAGAATGAATCGCGCCATGTAAGAAGAAACATTTTATGCTGTAAGCTAGAATTAGGGTATAAGAAGACCTACTCTTAGTGGGAGGGGGTTAGAATGCTGCGGAATGCTGCGGGAGATGCTGAAGAAGTTAGATGCTGTAGATGGGAGAGTTTGCGGTTGCTGATGCTGACGAGCTGATGCTGCTGCTGTTTTTTTCCTTTTCCAGTTGAGTATGAAATGCCGCTTTAGGAGAACTAGCATTTGACAAGATTTATATTAGAATTATTAGGATTTCCCCAAGAGATAGATAGGTTGATCTATAGAGTCTTTAGATGATAACTTCATTTTCGGTCTAATAAAAGTGACATGCAATTTGCAATTATTCTTATAAAGATGATAAATGCAATGATCTGAATAATAAATTAATCCTGAATTTTCTGCATTCAAAACTTTATATAAACTTTATTATTCTTTAAACCAATGACTCAGTGATTTTCTTTAGCATAATGATTAATAATGTTTTGATAAAAGAGTTCATTGTGATTGAGCTGGTCTTAATCACCATCAACTGATTCCTACTAGTTGGTCCATCGACCAATGAGCGGAATACCTTAAAAGCAAATGAAAATTATTGTGTCTTTATAAAAGAGGTATCCCGTCTCCTTCCAGCAAATCGTTTTTCTCCTAGGTTTCATGTCGGAGGAAAATCCAGGGAAATAAATGAGTAAGTGAATGTATATGCGGTGTTATGGGCCCCACCGTCATATGGATATAGTGTGTGTATGTTAGAGAAATAATTGCACCTGGATGACCCAAAACCATAGTAGGAGAAAATATTTTTATTGTAAGCGCTGGATCAACCGCATTACCGCTGTCAGTGAGTAGCCGAGTGGCTGTCTCGAAAATGGTTGTGCTGCCCCGCCTTCTTTATTTATTTGCTGCCCTCCCGCTTGTTCAGCCCCAGAGGTTTTTTCAGGAACTTGATGGTATTCTACAGATGTTGTACGGGGGCACTTCGTGACGCCATGTGGCGCTCTAGATGTTGTGCTTACCAATGACGGGGAGGATTAGCGGCTACCGATCTCGAGCTTTATTACTTAGTAGCCCAGCTGCAGTGGGTGGCTCATTGGAGGTCTTATCTCTGGGTTGGAATGGCACAGGTACACGTAAGGGGGCTCGCCATCGAAAGACCTGTTGACTAATGTTTTATGAGGCCGGTACCTGCTTCTAGGGTATGGAATATGAATGTTTTGATAAGAACGACATGCTTTGTTTGGGCTAGGGCACCTAAGAGGACACACACCGCTACTCCATGCACGTGTGAGTTTCCACTGCTAGTTGCCCGGCGCTTTGAGTGACCGGGGGATGGTCGAGGCTCCGCAGGTGGATGGAGGCTGGGGTCACGGTACTAGGCGATTTCTTTGTGGGGCCTGAATTATGTTCCTTCTTGGAACTCCAGGAGACTTATGACCTCCCCATGGGGCACTTTTTATGCCACAAGGTAAAAGTACTTAGGATACATGAGTGGTGGGGACGCAGAGTTGCAGAACCACCAGATCATGACTGTTTGCGCCTTTGTTTCCTCATTTCAGGGCGAGTTAAGGCACTCATGCTACTCTATGGGGCTCTCCTGAAGGGAGCGCAGCCGGACCTGGCACGACTTCACTCTCACTGGGAGGAGGACATGGGGGACACCCTTATCTGATTTGGCTTGCGGGAGGGTACTGGAGACTACCCCTAGGGTGTCTAGAAATCCTTGCTTCAAGTTCATCCAGTTTTAATACTTACACCGGGCTTACCTTACTGGCGAATATATACTATGTTCCCAGCGGCAAGGTCGGCTTGCCCTAGATGCTCTGCGAAGGATGTAGACTTTTTGTATATGGCATCGGACTGCCCACTGTTGTTGCCATATTCCACCACTGTCCTCCAGGTGGTCAATGGAAAAGGAAACAAGCATTTGCAATGCAATCGGTCTCGCCTTTGGGACCTTATATGTATTTAGCTATGCAGCACATTAGCCTGGGTGCTGAAACATCTACTGTTCTTTAACATGGAGGGAAAGTAAGCACCAAACTGCGTGACACGCCAGGTATGGGAACACATGGAGAGAAATATTGCCTTTCAGCAGGAAATGGTTTAGTCCAAAGCTCTGTTTTTAATATAAAAGCAGGGCCTTCGGTGGTCATATCACTGAAAATACAAGATTTGAAAAAAATATTATTGTCTACGGATGCTTGTGGAAGACAATTTCTATGGACTGGAATCTAGAGAATGCTAAAGTGATTCTGGTATTTTACTGACCTCTGCTGGTCGTTTTCTATCAAGAAAGTTAAATAGAGGCAGTTGCCAGAAAAATTTAAAAAAAGATAGTCCCTCAGCAGAAAGCAATTCTGGTATTTTACTGACCTCTGCTGGTCATTTTCTATCAAGACAGTTAATTAGAGACAGTTGAACAGAAAAAAAAGTCCCTAAGCGGAAGCAGACAAGTCCTAGGGCTGATCTCCAGAGCCCACAAAGTACATACACATATAAGTATATACTAAAGTATATATACTAAAGTATATACTAACGTATATATTGTATTGTATTGTAATTGCATTTTTAAATAGTGCTTACTACCCCTGACAAGGCGTCGAAGCAATTTTTCGGCGAGTAGCACGCTACTCCGGGACCCATAAAGGATTAGTGTTGAATTAGTATAGTGAAATATGAAAGTAATTAAAGTGGTGGATAGGTTAGTCAGTTATTTGGATTCGGAAGGATAGCGGAAGGATAGAAGAGGAAAAAAAGGTTTGTATTTATATAGCGCTTGTTACCCCTGATGGGGTGTTAAAGCGCCTTTTTTTTTTTGGGCAGTAGCACGCTACTCCGGAAACCCATAAAGGATTAGTGGTGAATTAGTATGGTGAAATATGAAAGTAATTTGAGTGGTGGATATTAGTCAGTTATTTGGAGTGAGAAGGATAGCGGAAGGATAGAAGAGGGAGAAAGGTTTGCATTCATATATCGCTTGTTACCCCTGAAGGGGTGTTGAAGCGCTTTTCTGGTGAGTAGCACGCTACTCCGGAACCTATAAAAGGATTAGTGTTGAAAATTAGTATAGTGAAATATGAAGTAATTTGAGTGGTGGGTATGTTAAAAAAAACAGGGAAAAGAGGTTTGTATTTATATAGCGCTTGCTACCCCTGATGGGGTTTGAAGCGCTTTTTTTGGTGAGTAGCACGCTACTCTGGAAGCCATAAGGATTAGTGTTGAATTAGTACAGTGAAATATGAAAGTAATTTGAGTGGTGGATATGTTAGTCAGTTATTTGGATAGAGAAGGGTAGCGGCAGGATAGAAGAGGGAAAAGAGGTTTGTATTTATATAGCGCTTGCTACCCCTGAAGGGGTTTGAAGCGCTTTTTTTGGGGAGTAGCGCGCTACTCTGGAACCCATAAGGATTAGTGTTGAATTAGTATAGTGAAATATGAAAGTAATTTGAGTGGTGGATATGTTAGTCAGTTATTTGGATTGAGAACGGTTGGGCAGGGGTAGAAAAGGGAAAAGGTTTGCATTTATATAGCTCTTGTAACCCTGATGGGGTGTTGAAGCTCTTTATTGGCGAGTAGCACGCTACTCCGGAACCCATAAAGGATTAGTGGTGAATTAGTATAGTGGAATATGAAATTTGAGAAGTGAACATGTTAGTCTGTTATTTTGATTGAAAAAGATAGCGGAGGAATAGGATAGTGAAGGATTTTGATTTTATTTTTTATTTTTTTGGAGGTCATAGCAGTAGGAGGAGGCTTTTGGATGAGTAAAAAGGGGTTGTGGAGGGTAAGAGTCAGAGGGAAGAGTTTAGAAAGGTTTGTTTTGGGGATCGGTATAGTAAAAGAGGTGTCAGATGATGCAAGGAGGGGTAGAGTAAGGGAGAGTCTAGAAAGGGTTATTTTGGGGATCATAGTAGTGGTATGGGGTTTAGGATAAATGAGAGAGTGGGTGTAAAGGATATATATTGATAGATGTATAGGGTGAGAAATAGGGTAGTGCATTGGAAAGAGCAGTAGAAAGAAGTTTGAGATGAGTCAGAAAGTTGGGTTAGAAGATATATTGAGAGAAGTATAGGTGAGAAATAGGGTAGTGCATTGGATATGCTGAATTAGAAGAAAGTGATAAATATATAGATCCATAAGTACATTGAAAGTATATAGATGCATAAAGGAGGTAGGTATATGTAGATTAAAGATATTGATAGAGGTACAGGATGAGAAATAGGGTAGTGCATTGGATATGCTTTTCAGGAGGAAAGTAACAAACACACAGATCCAAGTACATGGAAGGTACATAGCTGCACAATGGAAGAAGTACATGTAGACCAAAGATGCACCAGATAAACTCCGGTTTACAAGTGTTATTGTACTTTAATTATTATTTTTTTAACATAAGTATTCTACATGTTTATACAAAGCAATACACAAAGATAGGTACATATTTATAGTAAAAATAAATGATTATATACAGAGGGACATGCTGTAAATTTCTGTTTGCGTATGGTGCTTATGTGGGGAAGAGCCAATTCTTGAGCAGTTTTCTGAAGATAAGGTGGCTGTCAGTGGATCTTATGTTGGGGGTAAAGAGTTCCATAGTTTGGCTGCTTGAACAGAGAAGGATGTGCCACCCATGGTTTTTTCCTTGTATCTTGGGATTTTGAGGCGAGGTGCCATTTTAGAGCGGAGGTTCCTTTGTTGAATGTGTTTGGTGATTTTATTCCTGATGAAGAGCGGTCCCATTCCATGTATTGCTTTGTGGGTGATACAAAGCAGCTTGAACGTGGATCTTCTGGCAACCGGTAACCAATGCAGGGCTTTCAAGGCAGGTGAGATGTGGTCTCGCGGTTTGATATGCAAGAGTAGTCTGGCAGCCGAGTTCTGAATCCGTTGTAGTCTTTTCATGGTCATTAAAAGTGATTCGTGGTAGAGGCTATTGGCGTAATCGAGTTTGGACAGAACAAGGGAAATGGTAGCTGGGACCTTGTGTTGAAATCCCAAATGAGGGAAAATTTGTTGCAGTGTTTTTATAGTGACAAAGCTTGATCTTGCTAGTTTGTCCACTTGGGCATTCATCGACAGCTTGGAGTCCTTGGTCATTCAGAGGTTTCTTACTTCCTTCGATACTTTAGGTGGTGATCCCAGTTCATCAGGCCAGGCGGCAAGCGGGTCATAATGTTTCCAATCGCCACACGTGAGTATTTCCATTTTGGAAGCATTCAATTTGAGGTAGCTCCAAGTCATCCACTGATCCACGGCTCTGAGACAACTGAAAATTGGGGAGTTTCCAATATCTTTGGGGCATTCCAGTTGAAGGAGTATTTGTGTGTCATCTGCATAGTTATAGCACGTGAGGTGAGATTGATTGATCAGTACGTGTAATGACTTAATGTAGATGTTGAAAAGCATGGGCGAGATGATAGAGCCTTGAGGGACCCCTGCTATATACTAAAGTATATACAAGAGGTCTCGAATGCTCGACCTAAAAATGACTTGCACACAGAGCTTTTTCAAACATTTCTTTCATTTCATGGACCTAACAGCTTTGTTCTACTAGCAAAGAAGTGTCACTCAAAGTGTCACACATATGGCATTGAAATGTCACACATAAACACAGAAAACATGAAATGTCACACATAAGCAAACTACAAATTGGCAGCTACGCACAAGTCTTTATCACGGAGGTTCTAGAGATGGCTCTGTCCACAGTTGAAGTGTTCCTCCATCCCTCTCCCCGCCCCAGTAACATTATCGCAAATAGTAGTTTACAGTTACTCCCTCACCTGAAACCAGTCTGACCTTACTCCTAACATTATGTTATTCCATAATTGAATGAACGACCGTTATTTATAGATATTAACATAGCACAGTGGGGAAATTGGGGGGGCGGGGGGAGGGGCGGTAGTGTGTGTGTGTGTGTGTATGTATATATATATATATATATATATATCGAGGTTAACGTAATCTCGAGTGGGACGATAAAATATAGAATAGTAAGATATAGAAAGGGTTTTTCAGGGACTGCCAGTCGGGTTTTGAACAGTTTGTGAGCGGTTATCTATAGGTCTACCGCCGACTTTCTTATGCCGATCACAATGTAGTAAACACGTGAACGGGGGAGATATGTGCATTTTGACTGTTCAGATGCTCCAAGCTATCAGTGCAGAGTGTGCTAATGACATCTATTGTTGGCTGAGGGGGTCGCTAGCCATTGTACACGAAGAGTATATATATATATATATATACCGCAATAGAGCACAAGAGCAGCTGATACGCCAAACTGTACTGAGGCTGAAAAGGAGGAGGGCGGTATTATAACTGTGCAACAATGAAACGTGTAAAGAAATCACACCTTAAAAACTAGACCGTGTCACTTCATTTTCTGACGCTTCACGCTGTCAAGTTGACGGCCACGTTAAGTGTATGTTTACTGTACCAAACGGTCGGAAGGGCGGGGCTTAAGGGAAAAGGGCGAAGCCTGAGCCTCCGTTCAATTCTTCCATTGGACGTAGATAGTTTACCTACACCACAACATGGCCGCCTCCTAAGCCGCATGAGAGCCCGCCCATATAGCCTAGCATTTTATTTAGATGCTGTCAATGGTCAGCTGCTCATGAAGACTGGAGGAGGGTGGCTGATGTAGGCCCTCGCTCGTGACGTCACCACTCACGACAGGTGTCAATCACCAGACGTGCTCCTCCCGCCGCCGTATGTAAATGAGGGCTAGTGACGTCACACGCAGATGGAAAAGGGAAGAGGCAGAATGGCTGCCCAGTGCCGGAGCCCTCGGTGCTCGGCGGAGAGGAAGGGGTTCCGGCGGGAGCTCGACTCCTGGCGGCACAGACTTATCCACTGTGTAGGTAAGAGAGAGACGCCCACAGCTGCCTTCGCAGTTTCTCGTCAGGTCCGAGAGGCAGCGTTTCTTTCCACGGAAGTGAGCATGTAGGGTGCCCAAGCAAGAGGTGGCCAACGGGAGTTGTGGGCGGGGAGAGTTGTGTTAAGCCTTCGCCCCTGACCCTCTCCATCCTAACTCCCCTTTTATCTGGTGAGAATGACAGCTTTCGAAAAACCTAACTGGGCCCCCTGAAGGCTTTTCCACGCCGGCTTCTTTGCCCCTCTGCATCCGCCTGTCATGGGGTTTGGAGGCTGCCGTTGTTTACATGCCCCGTACCCGGAAGAGGGGTGGTAGAATAGATGAGGACACGGGAGTCTTAAACTGAAAAAGGGCTACTTGCATCCGTCTCGCGGCCTTTGACGGTTGGACAACGTGAACTTTATTTTTCCATGAAAGTCCTGCCTCGAAGGAAGGATGGGGGTGCGACTGTCAATGTGATAGTAGCTCCCCCTTTCGTCGCAGGGGTTGACAGGGCATTTGCTCTCCGAGCTGTAGTTCTGTTCAAACTTTGTACTGTGACTAGCGCGAGCGCCGTCGCTCTCTAGGAAGAGGACTACCGCAACCCTCAAACCGTTTCTGTGTATAAGCCCCCCCCTCCCCGCCGTGTGACACGCTCAGATTTGTTTAATTTTCTCTGATTCACCACACGAGGACCTCCGTTAATCTTATGATCGAAACACTGTCTAATAAAGAGCGACTTTGTTTTTTGCGTCCTTCAGCCCCCTCCTTTCGGTAATCGGCTGCACACTGCCCAGTGATAATGGCAAGGGAGGCCATGGAAGCAAACTCACCCCTCTCCCGCCTTTGAACCCGGGCTCCGATCCTTCAAACTTCGCACTGAGCGCTCCCCCGCCCTCTGCTGCTTTCTAGGAAGCAGCAGCAGCTCATCGACGGCAGGAGGCGGAGTGCGCGCTGTTCTCTGGCCAAGTGAAGGTGGTTTTTTTTTCTTTTTTTTTTTTTCTTCTGCTTTCATCTGATCCACAATCTCCATTGTTTTTTTTTTTTTTTTTTTTCTTTTCAGTTCACCACACAACTGTCCGCAAAATCCCTCCTCCCTTCGCTTATTTTGCTGCATGCACCTGATCTCATTCTTTCCCCCCCCCTCCCCCAACTGGTGGTGATCTGCAGCGGTGCATGTACATCACTTTATATACACGAAAGCGGAGCGATATCTGCATCCTGTTGTCAGTACCATTATGGTTACAGCCATTACTACGGTGTTGTCAGAGGGTCAGGCCTTTTAATTGCCACCCCGTCACAAAATAATTTGGCCGTGAAGTGGTGGAGAAATGTTGTCTAAAAGCAAATGTTCATGGTGTTGACTTTAATTTAATCGGGACGAAACTGTTCCTGTTAAACAGCAATCGGCACGAATAGGTTCGTCGTGTCTTCTGGCAAATTGACAGTAGAGCCAAGTGATAAACGATGTTTTGGGATTTCCGGAGACCTCTGCTGAAAACCAAGCGAAACTGGCTACTCTAGGTATGTCACTACTTTATTTTAAAATGAAGTTACTCTTAAGCTTAGCGATTTTAAAATGTGTAATCTTTTTGCTGTCACAATAAGTGCCTTTTGCAGCACCCAAGACTCATATAGTTTAGTGACATATGTTATGTGTATTTGTATAGCGTAGTACTCAACCGGGAGGGTAGCCTGCCGTACCAGGATTCCCGATTTCCCTCGATTCTATAATTCTATTCTGTCAAAATGTTATCCACAAAATGTGGTATTTTTCCTGCATTGATGGTCTTGCTACTCTTAGTAATGTAGAGTCACAGAGTAGCAATCTCTATCAAAGTCTTAGTGGTTGGTCAGCTTTGCTCGAAGCTCGTGATAATAACTTAAAAGAGCACCAGTGTGTTGACGTCTGTAGATTGTTGGCATTTGTTTAGAGAACTTGAGCTTCGCACCAGTAATAAATGCGCGTTTGTAGTTGACATTTTGCATCTACAGAATATATTTCCCCAGTTTCAGGGCAATGTTGTTAATGTTCTATAATTAAGTCTTTCAGTGTGCAACAACGGTTCCCTGGTGTTTATTGGAACGAGCTCGTGGTAACTGTCAGAATAGGAGGGGCGGTCAGTCTGTAATTTTGAGATGAAATGAATGTGTTGGTATTTGGGGAATGCTGTTAAGGTCCGTCCAAATCATTTTATCACATTTGTCAAACTGGATTCCCGACAGGCGAATGTTTCTGAAGCTTTTTCAATTAGTCTTTGTAGTTACATTGTACTTGTTTTAATCTGATGTTTATATTGCACTTAACCAGGCCCTTTTCCATGCATGCCTCTTAATGATCTAAAAAGTAAATACCTTTCCTTTAAAAAATATACATAATCAGTGTTGAATGTCTAATGACTTTTACGATTGGAGTTCTTCATAAACCTAGTATAGTTTTCTGCGTATTGTATGGGCATGGCCCCAAGCCATGCTTTTACTGTCCTGTTGCAGTATGAAGAGATGTCTTTGTTCTTCCAGTATCTTAAACTTGCTTTTTGGTCCTGAGTTATTGTGGGAGTTTTTCACCACTTTACTGTGTAGAGCGAAAATCTACAGTTAATGTTTGTCATTTATTTTCTATTTCTGTCTTTTATCCAACCAGCAGTGGTTGATATATCTGGAAGACTTTGGATTTCAGCAAGTTGAAGGTTCAGACAGACCTGATTTTTATTAGTTTAAAATATTTTGTATATTATAGTCACATTTTCATTGCACTTATAACTTCTTCATGAATTTCTTAAATATGACATTCATGGATTCTGGTCAATCCAATTTTATTTTTATGTAGTTTTTCCCCCAGACAAAATTCCATTAAATTTACATAACAATAAAACAAAACTGAATAAAATTACTTCGTGGTTCAACGGTAAACATTGTACCTTTTCATACATACTAGCAGCTCTGTTGCACACAAGTGTGACTTTTAGCCCTATGTAATCATCTAACTTGTAATAAAAACAACGAAATGGTAAATAAACACCATTTGCTTTCATGTTATCACAATACAAACTTCTTTGTCTTCCAAATAATGCGACGCCACATTTGCCTGTTAGGATTCACCCAACTGGCACTTGTACTGAACCTTGCATTTCCCCCTTTTGTAAGGTTGCTTCCATTTGATAATATTGAAGCATCCCAGAAAGATTTCCTTAACAACTGCCTCTTCACCCGTAACAACATACTGTTCATCATTGGAGCATGTATCCATCTTTTTGGACACCCATTGGTCGTACCCAACATAAACATTTACGATTGCAGGCAGCTGTTGGTCATCTTGTTGCCATAGCGCATCAATATGCTTCCGATTCCTTACTTATTTTATCATTTCACTTTTTTGAATTATTTACTTTATAATAGTGATGTATTTGGTTACACATCTGACTGTATCTTTTAGTTCCATTATATCCAAAGAGTTACCATTTCAGCCTCGCATACATACAACATTGCTCTTGATGTCTTGCCATGTCCAAGTAATGCTTAAACAGGTAACATGCCCAAATAAATGAAGACACTAGCTTCTTTCTCCCTGTGCTTCTATTGGGCGTTAAATAGTTTTTTTTTTAAACCCTTCTTTGTTGGTTGTATTCTGCTATATGTGCTACACAATTAATCTTTTCTGCCAGTGCAGCTAAGTCTGGTATCCTCGAATACTTCTGCTGATTGCAGTCCGTTTTTATTATTTTTTAAAGTGGAAATATATGCAACAACCGGTAGAAAAGGCCACTGCACTAAATCACAATATCTCACCTGGGCATGAGGGCGCACTGTTTCTTGAACATGTGTTGAAAGCCAATACTTTAATGCATCTTTAATCGCACAGTAGCGTTGCAGTTAAGTGAGTCGCTCCAAATATCATTTGGCAAGTTCAAGACAAATTTGCCTTTACAGGGACCAAAGGACGCAAGCCTAGGAGCGTGTCCATGTGTATACATTTTTCTCCCTGGCGAGAACCATAATGTAGTAACATTAAAGTAGGGCACCAGGATTGATGGGCATTAATCTCAAAGTAGCAGTAAATTGTGAGTTTCCGGACACACTGACCACCCATGTGTTAAAATCTTTCTTAGTTTCCTCAAGATTAGAGTCTGCTTTTTTTGTTTATTCATAGTAATCTGTCTCTATTAAGAGGGTTGCCGATAACCATATTGTCTTGCAATATAACACCCTGATTGAAGTTTGGGTTGATTTCTTTTTAAATACTTGTGACTATCACATTCTTGGCATATTTTTCTCGCAGCTCACTTAGAATAAATCATGTTGAGGGAAACTGTCAATAGAGATAGCAAAAAGGAAGTGAGACCTCTCATATTCACCCTTGGTAGACAAACGCCCAGTACGTTTCCAAAGATGTTTCTTGAAAAATTGTTGCTGCCGTGCTGTTTTTTATTCGTAACATTTTTCGCACAAGTTTGTTTTTTCCTCATCCAGGGTTAACCTGTTACCTGGAATTGGTGGGGAATGCTTTGGTAAATACTGAAGCCCAGAGTTTGGGATGGGTACGTTGTGCTGCTTTGAAAAGTTTATTATGGCCTGTTCCTGTTGTATTCGTAGGTGTATTAATCTCTAGTGACTGTGGCCTTTAGTGTATCTGTCAGAGATTGCTATTTCTAGTGAAATCCAGACTCAGTGTCGTACTATGCCATTTCATTGCATCCCTAATAGAGCAGTCATCCCGTCAATCTTAACACCATTAGCTTTGATATTCCTTTTTTTAAAATAAATTTTGGCGGGGGGGGGAAATCATGCTTGCATTTAAGCATATACCAACCATGTAAATGCTCTCCAAATCAACCCATTACATAGTTCCTCATAATTTATATTTTAAACTTGCATCTGTTGCGGATTGGGGGCGGAAGAGACGGGTGAACAGGAGGCAGACTGTTGTGCTTCTGGCTGAAACCATTTTACCTTTAGTGCATACCCCTTCTCAGCACTCCCTACAGTAGTGTCAACCGACACAAGAATGTGCATCTCCCCCTCACTCCAAAACGTTCTATTTCACCCATAGGCCTCAGATCTTCGGGGGCAACCCGTGCTTTCGTAAACACTCTTTTGGCCCCTTGCACTGATCTGTCCACCTCTGCCAATTTTTGGGGGATAGACACTAAGCCTCATTTGCGAGCTGAACCCCTTTTGGCAACCATTAGACCAAGGTAGTAGAGGGGTACTTTTATTTGATTGTCTGCATCTATGGGATGCGCTCTTAAGATGTTGGCTGCATCACAACTGCCATTATTGCCAATAGTGTGTTCATAACCTCTGTTCAGACTGTGTATATAATTCCGCAGCTCCACAAGGTGTGTAGGAAGGTGATTTCCTACCTTGGTCATTCCATGCAGCAACCAGTCATTGCTTGCCCCATTTTGTGCAACCTGCTAGTTATAGTGATCTTAGCCTGGATAAGACTGGGACTTGATTTTATAGCCACCTCTCTGGGGTGCCCCAAGCCTGCCTTCCAGTCTGCCAGTGACCCCTACATTCTTCTCCCATTTACTCCCGAGGTCACCCAGAAAATCAATTGTTATGCATTAGCGTCTTTAAAATGTTTATTTCATACCTTGTCATCCTTTCTCCCAGGACTCTTCTTTCTATGTGATTGGCATCAAGTAGCTATCCTCTTCTTTCATTCAGTTGTGCATGAAGAAAAAGCACGTTGAGGCTGTGTATGCTGATAACTTTTGCATTCTTGGCAACACATTTTTCTCCCCGAATATCCTGAACATCTTAATTTCCCCCATATCTACTAAGCCAATAAGGTCGCGCCATGGAAACCCCTTAGTTTCACTTTCTTTTTGCACTGTTACTTTCACTTGCAGAGTTTCTTTTGTTAAGACACTCTTCGTTCTGGGGTTTGATAGTATATGTAGTGAGCGTTGATTTGACCAGCGTCTTTCAGCTACTGGCTTGAAGCATTGTCACTCGTTTCTTGGCTCAGCACTGTCACTCATTTCTTGGCTCAGCACTGTGGGCTACTCCTCTGTCACCCAAGGCTTTTGGATATATTCTTACACCTCCAATTGAGTACTTAATTAGAACTGGATGAGGGACTCCGAGTACTTTATAACTATAGCCCTCTCTGTACACTTTTGCTGGCTCGCTATTTTTTGTCTAGCTCTTTTGCGCTAAGTATTGTGTTACCACATCAAACAAACTTGCTTGTTTTACCCTATTCTGTGGTGGTTATTTTCCATGTTTTAAGCAGTGCCAACAATTGTGGCTGTCAGCAAGTCTTTCCCACCTCTGTCAAATATATTGCAAGTAGGACCTAACTCCAAGACCAGTCTAGCCTTTTGCTCTGCATTCTGTGTTGGTGCCTATTCGTTTAGTATCTAGTTGGGAGGTTCAATAAGACTGCCACACATTTGGCCACACATTACCGCAATTTTAAACTGGCCGATAGATCATGTTCAACGCAGTACGTAGATCGCCTCTGTCCCACTGCAAGTTCCTGCACTCCCCTTCCAGTAGCCTAAATTGGGTGCCCCAGACTGCATAGCGGCTGTTTTTCAGGATCTCTATATTTTTGAGCTCGGCTGTAATTTTGAAAACCGCTGCCTTACCCGATAGTGAGAGGGGCAGTTTTCTCCATAGACTTACCTCATCCTGAAAATCAGTCATAATTGCATGTAGGTTATGTTAAAGGTCTCTTGCCCTTGTGTGAACTCTATTCCCAAATATTTAATGTTCACCCAGCTTGTATGGTTGTCTCTCTACGTCAGTTATTTCGTCTCCCAGTCTTTAATTATTAGTGCTGAGCACTTGCACCAATTTGTTCTGGTATCGTTAATAATCTCCAGTTTAGTGAGGTTTGCAGAATTGTGGGCATGGTCTTCTCCGGCTCTACTGCATAAAGGAGGTTGTCATCGGAGTACAAAGCCTACCCTTGGCCTCTGCTGCTGTAAAACCCTGGGTGCCACTGTTACCCAGTTACGTCGCCTTTGTGAATAAGAGCAGTGAAAGAGTGCACCCCTTCCTTGTACCTGTATTCAGTCCTTACTGTTTGCATAGCACCCCATTATCCCTTCCTGCCAATGTTTGTGTAGATCAGCCAAACCCAGCAGCAGTGGCTTATGTAGTTTTTTTTAAACGCTCATCACTTATTCTCTACTCTGTAGGGTTTAAATCCATTACATTTCCAGATTAGTTTTTTTTTTTTTTTTTGTGTGTAACTTGGATAATTGTTTGTGGTTTGTTGTAGGGGACTCGTTGTTCTTGACCACCCTAGTTCTCATGCACTACTTGCTGAGACAACGAATCTCATTATCAAACGACTTGCATGATTTCTTATATTTAGCCAGCAGTACCTCGAGTGCCTTTGCCAAACAAATTGGACCTTATAGTGGTAATGTTCTTCGAGTATCACTTATCTATTACCTTATCCCTATTTCCCCTTATTCTTCAGCATTTTTTTATGGCTTCATTCCTCATTGCCCTCAAACTTCTCTGAGGTTCCACTTTTAACTTTTAGTGGTTGGAATAAATTAAGAACAGTACTAGAAGAACCTGGTTGTTGTGAGTTCGTATCTTTGGCGATTTCGTCAGGAGAATACAATCTATTGGTTCGTTAGCAAGGACGAACAGAACGAGTGCCAGAGAAAAGTTTAACTTGGCCTTAAGCTACTTTTTGGCGCTTCTGGTATTCATGTTGACGGGGTATTAGAGTGCTGCGTTCATGACATTTTTGTACATTTTTTCCCCTCTCCCTCTGGAGTCTTGTACAGCAATTATTTTTTTAAATTTCTTGTACATTAAGATATATTTGAAAATTGAGGGTGGGTGGGATGGCTCACTAAACGCATCAAACTTGTCTCTTACCTTATGAACCACTGCTATAGTAGATATTTTATAACTGCACAAAAGGGCAGGGTAAAGGCATTTTTGTGCCCCATCTGTTAAAATATGTGGGTCCTTTTTAGTTTGAGTCCTCTTCAGAGCTTTCTTGTTTAAGACTTCCTTCGGTCTACACTGGGTATATTATGCAAGCAGTGGTTGTATGAGAACCTCTTCACGTGGTGGAAACGCATGAACTCTGAATAGTGGTGTTCCCACACTGGTACTCTTGCATACCACACTTGTTTGGAAGACACTTCTAGAATGTTTTCCATCTGTGGGCAATATCTTGTGTATACTCTGAAACATCACTTGTTTGCACTTGTACGTTGCTGGTTAACATCCACCTATGTACAAATAATTAAACAATAAAGTGGTAACCTCATGACAGCTTCCATTTGAATGTGATCTGTTACAATACGTGCGGTTCAAAAAAGTGTGCTCCTGCAGAGACCAGAACTTATGTTTTGGTTGGCATTCAAGATCAATGATTTGCTTCCTCCACCCAAGTACTGGAGAAATGGACCTTTACAAGTGCTTAAATTGTAAATAAGTGCAGATCCGATTTATTTTAATTTTTTTCCTCTTCTTGGAGGCTGAATGAGGAGGGGATGTAGGCCACGGAGGCATGCCTTTCCACCCCCCCACACCCCCCCCCCCCCCCAAACTCCACAACCACTTATACTCGTGCTCCTGACTACCTTTATACATCTGCTCTACAACCAGGCTGGCTGCACGTTGGCATGCACAGCATCTGGGAATATTTGCAACGGTCCTTTTGTTTCCATTGTGATTTGTGGAAATGAGGCTTCCCATACACTGAATGGTGATCCTTACCCTTTTTTGTTTTCATGTCCTTAATGTAAATAAAAAGGTACTGATCTTCTGTCTCCTGCAAGTCAAGGGAGCAGCTGACTAGAAAAGTGAGGGAGATGGCAGAGCCCTGGTCTCCTTTAATAGTTGCTGGTGGTAGTTAACAATGCAAGCCACTGTACATAATGTACTTTTAAAAGCTGATAATGAAAAGAGTTGAACTCCAAGGTATTTTTGAGAATGCTGCATGATTTTATTTTTTGGTCCTGTTTTTGGGTCCGCTGCAGTGGTTTGTAGCTCATTTGGGAAGCCTAAATTAAAAAACAAAAAAAAAACAAAAACCTTTTACACTCTACCTGATACCACAACTGAATGCAGACCAGGTCTTTGTGTTTGAAACTGTGCAATTGAAAACATTTGAGCATGCAGTTTTGAGGTGAATGATTTAGTGACTCTGTTCACTTGTAGGAGAGCTAAGGTTAAAATAACTAACATTCCTACCTTTCTTGTTATTGGAGGCGGGGGGAAGGTAATGTGTAATATAAAATGGGTATTGGAGTAGTAGGTTGTCAGACTAGTCTTAGAGTTGCACCAGGATCCATTTGGGTCCTGGGTTCTGTCTAATCCGTTCTTGAGTGGAGGTGGAAATATTAGGGGGTGAAGGAGGACTCAAATGTGTAGTAGACCTTTTTCCAGCTTTAGGTGGAATGAGTGTGATCTTAGGATGAATCACATTTCATTGTAGAAAAATGACAGTGATATGAAGAAAAGAACACTCCAGATTCTATGGTTTTACATAAGATGTATCTGATCTTCAACTACTACCCAATGTCCCAAAATACGTAAATCTAACATAGTGATAAATCGCACACATTGCACTGTCCTTATTAAACAAAAAGGCAGTTAGCATTTAAAAGCTGTATGTGGGCCTCACATTTGCTTCTATACCAATTAAGAAGGTATTTAGATTAACAGACTGCTCAACAAGTGCCTGTGATTATCGAGAGTGCTGCCACTGAAACAGTTGGAAGCTTTGCCAGTTGGTCTGAAATATTTTAACACATTTTGCCTATTTACAAAATCTATCTAAGATTGTCTTGGTTATGATGCTCGACAGTATGGGAAAGGTTCTAAAGCCATTTTCACACCAATATGAAGTCCATTATTCCAGTGATAAAGATTACTTGCAGCGAGAACTCGAGATGATTGCAAATTTCCTGAGAAGTGGGTGTTCAAAGAAATGGCCCCAAAATCAGATTGTATGATTTTTTTTTTTTCTTTTTTCCCCCCCCAGACGATCCCTATGTCCCATGCTACTTCAAGGGATCTATGTGTATTTGTGAATTGGTAAAGACCAAACGAGTACAGTGTCTGCGGAAGGATAGCAAGGTGAATTAACGCCTTTCTCCAAATAGTACATTGCTGCATTACTTAGGTTTGCAGAATGATACAGCAGTGAACCACAGGTGTTCTTTAACAATACTTTTGACACAGGAGACAAACGTGGAGTTGTTTGACTAATAAATGTTTAGTGAAAACTAAACTGTTTATTGCCACCAGACCATCATACAACGACAACATAGCTAAAAGCGAGTCTTGAATAACCGAAAACACCAGTAAATCTGAGACTCATTGGCTTAAAAGAAAATGGGTTTTCTAATGGAGTCCTAGTTAGGATATCGACCCTATTGAGATGCTTTGGCAGACGTAGAATTGTCTATAAACCGGTTTGTAAAGAGGTGTTGGTTAGAATTCCTCCCAGGTGAAGAGTGTTGCTCAGATATGAATTTACCTTGAAAAAAATGAAAAGGGAAGAGGCATTTATCAAAACGGGATCAAGTTGGTTTAATTAACCGCAGCTGCAGGGAGAGCAGACAGTCGCATCTGAAGACTCCAGGTACAGACGTTTTGGCTGATCATATATACAGTTCGTGAGGTACAATGAACTGATTTCCACATTCTCAGAGCATGTGGGTCCGGGCCTAGTGATAAATCATGAATACAGTCGTCTGATAAAGGAGATGGGTGGCTCTCTACCTTGGCGTGCCAGTGTGTATGCGTCCAGATGTCCGGCATGGGGGAACGCGTGATCACTGTGTGGTGTGCAGGCTATGTCCTAATTGGCTGAGTGTTCCTGACTCCATGTGGTAGCTAAGGTTGTGGTATTTTGGGAATATGTGCCTTTGGCCAAATGTGTTTTTATTAAGGGCAATTTCCTTGGATCTGTTTGTGGTGTAACTGCCTATCTACGGGATCGATCAGGGTTTTCCCTGGTTGTCTTCGGGCTTAGTGTAACCCCACCTGTGACTTGACAATCGGTACACCTGGGTTTGGGTCGCAGGGCTTGTCTGACCACGTTTCTCTGATTCGTGGTTTATGGGTAGGTCATCTTGCGTGAATTCGACAGCAGTGATACGAGTTTGTTATGTCTAGTACATAGAACATGGCAGTCATTGATGTATTTGCAGGCGTTCTTATTGTTATATGTACAGTTGACATAGTGTATATTGACATTGCTTTTAATGGTATTGATATTGGTATGTGTGCATAGTTTATGGCGTACATAGACATTGCATTTATTGGTAATGCCACTGTTGTGCATGCTTATATCATGGTGTACGTTGACATAGAATTCAGATTATTAACAAGAGGAATTGTTGACTTTATTATTGCTGCTAAAGGGTATTACACGTGTTTGTGAATCACCAGTGAGTTTACTATTGACTCAGTGATATTTGTGTTCTTTCTCAGAGAAAGATCTGTCTGCTGTTAAGACTAGATAAGTCAGTTATGTCTTACTGTGTGAAATCAAAGTCCTATGAGTGTTCTTTTTCGCATAACTTACTACTTCTGAAACATTTTGACATTCTACATATTCTTGCATAGGGCACAACGATCCCCCCCCAAACCACCACCACTATTTGTCTTTTTTACTGTTCCTTAGTGACGCCATGCCTCTTGTCACTGTTTTCTTTATATAAATGCTTAAAACAAATTTGCTGAAATGCAGGAGTAATATTAGATCACTGCAGTGTCTAACTTAGAAGGTTCTCTTCCCTATCACAAACTGTAAGGATGCAGTGTGTTTATAGAAAGTCCCCCTCCATGCCTTTTTAGATACTTCCCTTTTATTCACAGAATAGTTTAATGCTGTGAGTCCTTGGCTACTACAAGGATAATATGTCTCAGAACTAGAGTGCTACCACATCTTGGGGTCTTCTAGCTTGATTATACCTCATTAGTGGTGCAGGTTGATTCAAAGAATAAATCTGGGCCCAATTATTAAAACAATGTGTTTGCTAGTCCCTGAGTAAGTGTAGCAAATCTGGCCTTTGTACTTTTAATGTTGGCATTTTGGGAAATCGCTAAGCTTAGGATGAGCTTGGAGGGGGAGCGACACTGATTTGTTTTCCAAATTGCCCTCAAGAAACTTAAATTCAAGAAGGATTTTAATTGGAAGTTATGGTTAAATTGTTTTTTAATGCCAGAATAGAGGAGGACGGTTAGTCACTGTAGTGGCAAGTGAGTTTACTGGTCTTGGGAATAGTAGACCTGGTTCAGTGTTTAGGCTATCTGGTCTTTCAAGGCTCAGGACAGTCCTCTTGAAGCATTGCTGTTTTTATTTTTTTTATTTTATTTTTTATGGTTCAAAAGTGGGTGTTAAGTTTCGCCATCCTGGAAATTATTATTTTTAACCAATTGGCACTATATTCTGACAACTGACTGCAAGTAAGTGGGGGCTCAAATGCAAAAAGTAGGAATAAAAGAAAAACCAGCAATCATTAACAATGCAACAGGTATTGTTTGCATTACGTATGCCTGTCTCCCATGCAGGTAGGGACAAGGTGGTACGTTTTTCGTAACATGTTAAATTGTGGAGTAGAAAATGACTATAGGAACTACTTTTAGTGTGTAACCAACTGCAGATGACAATGCTGCTGTACAGTCACAGCATTAGAAAGAGACAACTGAAAAGTGCAGCAGCACTAGGCTGAAATTTATGTAGCCAACCTGAATATAGAGCCCTTGTGGTTGTAGTTTTTTTTTTTTTTTTGGAGGGCGGAGGTAAACTTCTGCCGTTTTAAGACTGGATGAATGTCAAAAGTAGCTTCTCTACAACACACTAATTCCATAAGTAATGGACTGTGACTGTAAGATGCAGTGTATTTGCTTTTTGCATGACTTATCGATGACTCGTATCATTTGAAACTAGGAAATGTGGGTCCTTGGAGGAAGTGAATGTTTGTTCAATGTCTGAGTTAGTTTATTGTTGATTAGTTACAATGTTGGAAAGAATAAATATCATGAAAGAAATTAATTTGACCATTTTTAAAATCGCTAATATTGTCAAAATAGTTTTTACATATTTACCCTTATAGGGAACCGATAAGGAACAAATTCCTCTTATAATAGATTAGAAAGTTTTCGTGGCATAAGGCTAAAAGTATGGTCACAATGTCATTATCGTTTCCACTGCTCTCATAAACTTTACAAATCTACAATTCAATTCCACATCAGATGGTTTAAGGAATGCTATCACCGCTTGTCTGCATGAGCGAATGTCCTGCTGGTTAAATGGTATCCTTAGCAGCCTGTGTCTTAGGTCTAATAGAGCCGGGCATATACAAATTAAATGGGTGATGTTCTCTTCGCCACGTTTGCACAATCTACAGATAGTTGATGTTTGTCTCAGCCATGGTGTTGCATGCATGAGGCCTGGGAGAATTCCAAATCGTGCTCTTATGAACCTTCTTTTTTGTCGCAGGGACCAACCAGACTCTCTAAGACTGTTTTAAGGCATTTAAATTCATTTATCATCCAGGCTTGTGCCCTAGATAAAAATAATTCTTTGTCCATTAACATTGATGTTTTTCTTTTTTTTTTTTTTCTCCATTAAGCCGTTGGTTTTTTAAAAAGTTGCTGGAGTCAAAATTTTCCCATAATGAGCCAATGGACAAATCTTCTATTGCCTCAGTTAAATACTTCCATCTTGGTAAATTAGGATTTGTTTGAACTTTGTTTGAACTTCATGCTAAAGGGCTTGATCCAACTTGTTTGAAATATTTTTTCTATTTTTTCTTTTCCAGGTTTTAACATACGATCCCTTTCGTCCAATGATTTGGTTTAACAGACCAAATTCTAATTGTATCTGTTGAATGGAGAAAGCAATTGTCCTTTTCAGGTGGATGATTGGTCAGCAGGAATGCAGATAATTTGGGGCATCTATAATCGGTCAGTCTAATGTTGTGCCTGAATACTGGCCTATGTAGAAGAACAGTACATTCAGATAATTATCTATCAAAATGGGCCAGATTCAGATTAAGTTACAAATGCACATAGCTGGTGTAATAAAGTGGCTGGGAAAAGAGGCATGACATACCCAGTTTTCTTTTATCCGTAAATGGTGATAAAAAGAGCTCCGTGTGAAGTTAAAATAAAAATTAAGAGCATAAAACACTACAAGGCTAAAGTGCAGAAAGCAACTGTCCATCAGAACGGGAAATAGTCAGATACATAATCCAAGCTAATTATAGCATCTTTTTATGAATTTTGGCCTACAGCACATAGACCCAATGTTTTCTGAAGAGTCTTAATAATGAAATTAACCTAGATGGAGTACTACTTGTGGCTCCTCTATTCCAAACGGCGTGGCAGATACTCTAGAGATGAATAAATCACGGGAAGAGTAGGGCATGTGACATTGAGTGAAATTCCTCGGGTAAATATAATTTAGACACATGGTGAGCTAAGGGCTCTCAAAAACCTGTTTCTTGACCTCTCCACTCCCTCTCATGGGAGGGTGAGCTACTGTCTCAATGGCCCAGTCAAAGGTGCCATTAATATGCATTAGTTGAAGCCTTTGTGGTTTGTTAGTGACTGGGTCCATTGATAGTGACTGCCTTGGGCCATGATTCCTCTTTGTAAAAGGTCCTTGCATGCAAAGCCCATTTATGAATAATTATGCATGTGTGTGGGGTGGGAGGGGGCTGGTACAGTAGAGACCAGTTGCAGGGATGAAGGCTTCAGGAGCTTGTTATACTCCTGTAGCTGACACAGAAGGCTAGCCAACTAGCCCTTGGGAACAATTCTGGTGTTCTGGGGTTCACGGGTATGGTAAAGTTCTCCTTCAAACAGCAGGACAATCATCTGGTGGCAGGGCGGTCCTCCTGAAATCTTCCACTGGTCCAGGAGTGTACATAAGAGTTGCTCTGAGGGTCCAATATTTATACCTGTTGCCAACCTGTGAAGTGGGGGATTCCCTATACTAACCCCACATCTGGTTCTGAAACATTCTTCCCTTCCACTGTCCAGGCTCCAAGATGTCTGAGGTGACACAAGGCTTGTATCTGATTCTTTTGTGCTGGAAGCAAGCCCTTTGAAGTGTATGTAAGACAGGGAAACACTCCGCCCCAGCCATCCTGGCAGGATGGCCCATCTTGCCTATACCTAGTAGTCCCCCCTTAGTGTTGCTTTCTGGGGAAAATGCATCCCCCCCCCAGCAGAGCCATTCAGTCATGTGGCTCAGGACACTGGCAGAAGGCACAAATGGTTAGTACAAGAAAATGCCAAATTTCTAAAAGTGGCCTTTTCAGAATTGTGACTTAAAATCTCTTTAACATTAAAAGGATTTTAAATTAAAATTCATTTTAGTCTAAACAGTCTGTCCTTATCTGCTCCCAATTCCCCAGGTGGCACTTATTAAATGTAATAAGGTAACCCAGTGTTAGCCAGTGAGAGAGATGGGCCTTACAGCTGTGAAAAGACATTTTAGGAGTTTTTCAATACCAAGACATGTAAAACTCCAGTTCTTATGTCCTACTTTTTGGATGCCATCCACCCTGCCCAAGGAGCTGTGGAGGCCTACTGTTAGAGGGGACGTATAAGTATTTAAAAGCAAGGTTTAGGTCTGGGAAATGGTTTATTTTGGCAGGTCGATATTTCAGTTGAAAACTGCACTTCTGGCTGCAATGGCAGGCCTGGGACATGTTTAACGTTCTTCTTTAGTGGGTGGCACAATGAGTGCTGCAGGGCCTGGGTAAATGTAGTCTTGCAAGTAAATTTACATGTCAATCAGGCGTAAGTCAATTTTACCATGCTTTAGGGAGAGGACACAAGCACTTTATCACTTGTTAGCAGTGGTAAAGTGCAGAGTACTAAAGCCAACAAAAAAGAAAATCCAGCGAAACAGGAGGGGTGAAGGTAAAATGTTTGGAATACCACGCCAAGGTCTAACATATACTTAAAGCATTTTCAAAATAGGAGAAAAGTAAATCCAATTGGATAACAGAATAGGGATAAGCAATTCTACAATGGATAACGTCAGACCCCAGTGCAGATCGTTTACTGGGCCCCTACCTTGGTGGTTCAGGTAATATTTTCATTGGTGTCCTGGGATCCATCCTACTAAGGTACTGTGTACTGTCAAGTACAACCCTTTGCACAGTTGAATTTCAGGATCTCAAGGGTGAGCAGGCTTCTCAGTTATCTTTGTGGTTCGTGTGCTTTGCTTGTTAGCACTTGTGGTGTAGAGGGTATGAGGTTAGTTTTAGTTTCTCACCCTGGACTAGTGTTTTGGTGGCTTAGTCTCTCCCCTGCAGGCAGAAGCCCACAGTTGTTGGTGGCAGTGCTTGGAAGCTGCCAAGGAGGCTGGGTGCAATCTTCATTTTTTCCTCATCTGGCTGCTTAGGTGCAGTCCTACATAGATTGGCAGTCTGGCGCGTCAAAGCAGCTGCGCCCTGCTTGAGCTGTTGCTCTGTTATGAAGCAGGAATGGGCCTGCTTGGGCCAGGAAAGGCACTAGTACAATTGCAGCCTTAGCTGGGCTGATACATTAACAAAGGCAGTTGCAATCCTAACTGGGCCGATGGTCACTACAGCAGGTGCAACCCCAACTGAGCAAGTGTGCTCACATAGGCTTTTTGCAGTTCCCACCAGGTACCTTCTGAGTGACTGATGGACCCTCTGCAGCACGGTGGCTCCTTGCTTTGCTATTAGTTTTTCTGTGTGTGAGATTCTCCTTGACAGTTTCTCCTCCTGCAAACTACCCTCCCAACAGGCAGCCGCCTTAGCACTTGACATGCTCCTCCAGGAGAGAGAGAAAACCTAAGGTAATAGCCAACTTCCCAGAGGTGAAGGGATTTCAGGCAGACACCATCCATGTTCACACAGCAGTCCTTAAAATACTCTGTCGAACATTGTTCCACTTCCAGATTCTTCATTACCAAGCAAGGCAAAGCTGGGTTCTTTGGGTGCCGCTTTTATATACACTTTTGGGTGCCGCTTTTATATACACTTTTGGGTTGGAGAACTCTACACAAGGGCGCAACAAAACTTGAGTTTTCTGCACCTTGGCGCTCTGAAGCAGTAATCTGGGATAGACAAAAGGACGGTACCTCCCTAGAAAGGTCCTCCTCTTGAACAGAAACTGCCTTGAACCAAACCATACCCTCAACCACATGGCCGCGTTCAGGAAGAACTAATCCGCAGCCCCTTGCTTACAAAGGTACTCCATTTCTAAAAGTACTCTTGCTTCTGGCCTACTCACTAGTGTCTACATTGCCACCTTCCATTCCCAGGACTGTAAGCTGTACACTTCCACTGTCTGGGGTAGCTGTTCTCTATTGTCTTGTGCCATGCCAAGGGCATGTAAAATGGGTTCTACTGGCTTCAATATGCACTCACATGGTCTTACCACTGCACATGTACTACATACATTACACTACTCAACATAGACACAAGATGTCGGCACAAAGTTCTGGGCATTCGTAGACCTTTACAGAAAAGAAGCCTGTAGGTCCCATTCGGTGACCAGATAAAAAGGTCTGGTTATATTATCAATCTTAAACAACCATTGGTAAAGCTAATAGGACTCGCCTATGTGAGAGCTATTGGCTTTGCCAATGTCTTTTAGATATGTTGTACTCCTGCATGGCTGCTGTTCAGCATTGCTAAAAGTTAGTGTCCTGGTGTGGCATAGGTTAGAGTGGCTTTGAATGGTGTAGAGCATGGTTCTCCAAAGTCTGTCCTAGAGGGCCGGCACCATGCCAAATTTTTAAGACCACTACATTTATCTAAATGGGGATATGCTAAAAATCTGTCTTAAAAATTTGGCATGGATCCGGCCCTCCAGGACCGACTTTGGAGAATCCTGGCATAGAGTAGTACAGTTGTGGGTTTAAGTAACTAAAGCATCAATGGAGGTAGTAGATTGGGTGAAGGCAACATAAATAAGAAACAGTATACCTGTGTTTAAAGTAGAAAAGCATGTTGCACGTTCAGGAAAAAATACCGAAAAGCTTATACAATTTAAAAAATAAACATACTGTCAGGAAGAACAAAGGCAAGGAAGAGCACATGTACTTGGTCCATACTCCAGGAAGGATTTAACACAAGACCCAAAGGGAAGCCTGCTGTAGCTAAGCAATCGAAAGATTGCAAATGAGTGACAATGAAAACTAATGGTATGCTGTGGGTGGGTTGGAAGCCTACTGAATTGTAAACCATACATCTTGCAGCACAGCACATGCGCTGTGTAGGCGAGATCTAAACATGGTATATGCCACCACTGCTTTATGCACTGTACCCAGGACAGGGACAGCCGTCTTTTATCCATTATTGGGGACATGCTTAGTTTGCCCTTCCTGGTCACATCGCAGGACCATGATCTAGGATAGTCAAAGACCGGCCTACGCCCCTCCTGTCTTGCTAGGGCCAAAAATAAGTCAAGTGAACAGATAGGTGAGGGAGTGGGATTTGCTGCCCGCGCGCCTCGGGGGGGGCCACAACAAACACCATGTAAGGTTGCTGCCTGATTGCAACCCTCACCCCATTATTATTTTAATAGTGCATGATGGTATCCAGTTTGGTGGAGAGCAAAAACATTGGCATATATTTTCATTCTGTTTGCATAGCGGACCATTGGTCACATGGTATTTCTTGAGCTAGGTGCCCAAAGCGGAGAATCCATCTTCAGAAACAAGATCACTAATGTTGCCCACGTGCCAGAAATTTTCTTCTAGTGCATGGCTGTCATTTCAGGACTTTTCCTGTTTGCAGTAGCTGGGGGATATTACTTTGGAACAGTCATCCTGAATAAAATTGGTGTCCACTCCGAACCCATTGCCTCTGGTGGTGGGTCTGCTGAAAGGGAGTTTCCTTGCATTCAAAATGAGTGGGAGAACCAAGAGGAAGGTAGATATGACATCCAGAGTATTTAACTGATGTCCTGTTAGTTTCTGCCTACAAATCGGACCTACTCATTCTTTTCAATTCACTTTTAGGTCCATTACACGAGACGTTTTGATTTTGTTTGTTACTTATAAAATATGCTTACAGGGGATTTCAGCAAGCCTTTGTCATCCAATGGGCTGTAATTGTCTGAAAAGTTTCAGCGCTCTGTCCATCTCCTTGTGTTTGCTTTGTTCGCCCTAAGTTGGCAAGGCATGCCCAGTCTTGGGTCCCTTGCTCACTTTGCCACTGGAATCAAGCAAGCCTGGCTGATGAAGGGTGTTACCCCAAAACCGGTCCCAGGATGCTTGTTTCCGGTCCAGGGAAGACCTGGCTTGGCAGTTGGGCTGGACTGTTCCATGAGGCACAGGGTCAAGACTGATTTGCATATAGCTGGGTTTGAACTGGGGTGGTGAAGTGAGCTAAAGAACTATGATGGATTCAACCCAGATCTGTGACTGGGGGTGAGTGTCTGAAAAGTTTCAGCGCTCTGTCCATCTTTTTGTGTTTGCTCTGTTATTGCATCAGTCATGTTTTTCTTCTGCCCGCTACTGCATACAGAATGGGGCAGTGGGTCAGCCTACATAATCCATTCTCTAACGTTAGTGTGAGTGAAGGCGTTCTGCCCTTTCACAAGGAGTACATTGAAACACAAAGTAGTTGTTCCCTCCAGTTTCTAGCGACTACTATGTCAATGTATGCTTTTTGAGATCAAAAAATATTTTTGCTTAATTGTTTTTTTTTTTTTTTTTTTTTTTTTTTTTAATTTGACGTGGGACAAGTAGTACCCCAGTAATAAAGTTCTGCAAACACCATGACAAAACGAGCACCTTCACAAAGCTAAGAAGCTGGCAGACAACAGGCTTATTGACTTTGCCAGTGCAGATTTCCTTCTCCCCTCCCTCATCTAACGAGCAAAAAGGACCAGGTCCATATCCTCTGTTGCTCTTTAGAAGAGGACTTTCAGATAATGCTACCTGTTGCCCATTCCTGCCCCTCTTATTTTTGACACAGTACTGCTGTGACTGTTTATTCTGCAGGTTAGGTGACTAGTGTTACAAACTTTAGTTCCCAGTGCATATCATTCTTTCAAACACTTTTCTCTTCTGATGCTCTTGTAATTGTGTTGCTTTATTTCTAACTGTATTTGTATCTGAAAGATGTTTTCATTTTGCTGCTAACTTCGAGTCTAATCACCTATAGTTACTTTGAGTAACTTGCTTGTCGATCAGTAAACAAACCTCGATTTTGCTGTGTGCTTCGGGGAAGATTCATATGGGGTTGGTCTAGCTTTTTGCGATTTCTGTTTTTAACAGCTTTAAGCTAAATGAACAAGTGATATCCATCTGGAGCATGTTTCTTAGGCAACTAGATTATGCTGTGTTTTACATAGAAATGGAGTTTTCAGGCAGTTTTCCGGTTATTGACTAGTAATTGCTGTAAGTAAGCAATCTGATTTGTAGAGCATGGAATCAACTGGATTCTTCAATTAAAATGCAGTTTCTTCTCTTTTCAGGTTTCGAAAGTATTTTAGAAGGGCTTTATGGACCAGGACTTCGTAGAGACCTCAGTTTATTTGACGGTATTTGAATTTTAATTGTATAAGGATACCATACGGGGAGTTTGAGATTTTCTAATGTCTTACCCACAAACTTGTCATGCTTCTGCATTGCACATATTTGAATTTTTTCTTTGCCCTATATCAATGCACTATCAACCTAATATAAATATTATTAACTATCAATGTATTCTTGCAGATTCCGACATTTCTCCTAGTTTCTTAAATCACAACTGGTGATTTAGTGGTGCAAAGAGCTTTGGAAATGGTCAGTGACACTCCACCAGACAAATTATTCAGTACGCTAGTCTGAATTAGACAATGGTGCAACGCAATCCTCGGGAGAGGGGGGTGTAGTGCATATCCATGTGGGTGGAATTAAGTTTACATTTTCAACAAAAAGGTAGTTTTACTTATATAGGCATCGCTTCACTAAATGCACTTTCACTATTGTCAACATTTAAGTGTAACCTGGAACTAAACTGAGGCCACAGGAGAGTGTTTCCTTAATGGCTTTTATTTTTTTATTTTTAATGCTCGTCTTTTAAGTAAAGGTGATTTTGCAGTGCAAGTATTATATTACAGCTTTCCAAGGTAAGCACAACTTCATCTACTTCAGTCCCTATCCATTTAGTTATTACCGTAGTCCATTAAATTTGCCCATCTATGGTCGGTTTATGGTAGGGTAGTAGCCTGATTTTGTATGGATTTTAGTAAACATTGCACCAGTTTTGGTGCTCGAGTCAAGAAGGGTGGTGTTTGGTGAAGGTGTGCTCAGGTTTCCAATGCCTGTGTTAACGGTTTATACCAGATCCTACTGAAGTAAACTTTGAATCCTCTATCAGTTATGAAGGGGACCGGAGAACTTAAGGCACCAGGGGCCTGAATTATGATAGTCTTTTGTGGTCACTAAACCTGTGATTAGCAAAACCACAGAAATTTTGACCTGACTTTTTGCATTGAAATAAATGTATTTTGTGAGTCGGAAAAACTTAAGACTCCGAAAATAACTTTTGCAGCTTATTACATCGTGCAAAGAGGATGGCATGAAATGGACTTCCCACTCTGAGTTCATAATGAAATATGTCACTAGTTTGTGACCCCAAACCATTGAACAGATATTAACGCACCACATAGTATGGTATCTGATTTGCAAAGGGGAAGCTGGTCTGCACCTTGTGAATGATGACTGTTTGCTTGAGAGGAGCAGGCAGTAGTTCAGAGGACCACTGCATGCTCTGCTCCTTGCAAACTCCCCAAAATGTCATTCGGTGTGCCGAATTTTAAGGAGCAGGGACTGCTAGTAATACGTTAAATGCAAATGCAGAAATGGAGGTCTCTTGTCTCTCGCAGGCATACCTTGTAAAATGCCTTCTGTCTCATACACACGGAGGTAGAAGTTTTTGCGATTTCATGCAAATATGCATTTTGCCATTTGGCTGGCTAGTACATCATTCATATCACAAAATGAAGCAAGTTCACACCCATTCAATACAGACTTGTTTGAAACGAGTCGGTGTTGATTTGATTGTGTCAAACTTCTTTTATTGGACCCATGACTCTCTGCAACAAACTTTTTTTAATGCGTTATACAGTAAATATGGAGATTAATTCCTATTTCAGAGGACTGTCAAGATTTGTACTACACATTGTCTGACATCGGTGTCCACGGTCAAACTCATTTTCATATCTGTAATCCTCTTTAAAGCCATTGCACTTCATGCGGGTGAGGTGCCCTCTTTGGACATCCACAGCTGTATCCTGCTCAGTCTTCCTTTGCCAGTAGGAAAGGGGGTGTAGAAGCAAGCTGACGGCTATCAATCTGTGTCTCAGTCTACTGATCTGGGAGGACGAAGAGGAGCTGGGTGGGGGGTGGGGGGAGGAGGAGTTTATCTTGCTCATCCATTTTAGAGGCATGGTCTTAGTTGGAGGGTAATCCAGGGTGTTAGTAGACTCATGTTAACTACGGAGTTGAAGAATAAGAGCTGCATTATGGCATTGTTGGTGGTCTTCTGCATCACAACTGACAACAATGGAAAAAAATCTGATACATTGGTCTGAGGGTTACTCCTGTGTCTGTGCTACTTACCCATGTCTCAGGGTGGCTCTTGATGCTGTTGATGAAGATAATGTCTTCTAGTGACCCACCTTGGGGCTGTGTTTGGTGTCTTAGTGTGACACCTTTGCTGTCACTTCTGTGAAATATCATACTTGGGTTGTGCCATGGCTACTCTGTAGACAGCGGCTGCCATTTTCGGATTGAATCCCTGAAAATGTGATGGCCATGCACCTGAACTCTAGTTGTGGGAATCTCATTCAACACCCAGTTGAGGCAGACTATTGTATGCTTTCTGTATTGTGCTTGCACACATGAAACCTTGATTGGAGCATATAGGTGTGTGCTCTTGTTTACAAGTGGTGGTGTAGAACAAGATACATATGAGAGATGAATAGCATCAGTGCTCAAAGTGACTATACATTTGAGAGTGTCTGCTGGCCTTGCGTTTGTCAAGTTTGAACATGTGTTTTATATACACTTAGGATGCTTCTTTTTGACATCACTCTGAACTGGGATGTAAAATGGCTTATGATGACATTACTCAGTTGGTGTTTAGGAGTCTGTCAACATTCAACATGGCATACTCCTAGGCGGTTAACCAAGGATGAGAGAAGGGAGGTTCAGATTCAACAGCTACCTCTGCGCACCTTATAAAGGGAAGAAGCCGTGCATATATTTCTTAAAATAATGGGCAATGGTTATGAGGATCTGTTGTCATTCTTACTATTGACAACACGACTTCTGCTAGACTTTGGAAACAACTAAACCTATGGTTCATCCCCTCCCCCAAGAGTTGTACAGATTACAAGACATATGCTGTGGACTAGCGCTGACAACTCCGTTATAAACCAGTGGTTAATTTTGAAAAACAAATGAGTGATGGGAGGAATGCTTTAGGTAAACTCCGATACGGAATTACGGAGGGCTGTATTCCTGTGCCAATACAGATGGGGAGCAACCACGTGTATCAGTCGTTGTCCTCTTCCAGCAGTACAGATCCAACTTGAACTGCCATGCTAGATCTCCTCTACACGGGTAGCACAACCCTAGTGTAGCCTGACCGCGAGGGGCAGCTTTGAGCCTGTGACAGAGCAAGAAGAGGATAATCAAATAGTGGCCCATTCAGACTTTCAGAAGTTTACCGGTTTGGGGTATGAGTAATCTAATGTTAATGAGGAATATTATTTCTCATCCTTTTGCAAAATACCTCCCTATAATAGTCAAGCCAGGACGGAAGCCAAACATAACTTCCATATTGTTAGCATGTCCCTGAACAAAATTGCAAACCAGTGATCTCTGAAAGGTTTGGGAAAGAACTGGAGCACAGGGTCCCTCAACTACTGATGTGGGCTAATATTCCCTAGCACTGGTCCAAGGCCAGTAGGCAAGATCTAAAGATGGTAAATAAAGAAACTGATTTCAGTACACATCCTGGAAGGCATGGGTAGAAGAATCTATCTGGGAACGAGGAGAAAGAAGGCCTAAATTTTAAGCCTTCTAGAGATTCCATAATATGACAGACCCAGGTCCATGAAGTGGAACCGTTGTGCTTACAAATGAAAACAGTAGATTTACTTCGTTTGCACACTTGGCAGAATTTATGCCCAGTAGTAGTATGTGAACACAAAACCAAATGTGTATATAGAAGTTTGAAAAAAATAAACCAAATCTTGTTGAGACTCTTCCATTTGATATGTTTTTAAAAGGAAGCGAATGTCCAGTAAGTTACCTGGAACAGTTCTACAGAATCATCTAATACAAGACTGTTGTGTGAGAAGATAACCACGTTCTTGATGGGTGTTTACTTCATATCTGCTGAGAAGTGCCTGGCTGTGTTGCATGGGTCGTATGTCACTGCCAAGCACTCGGATCAAAAAGACCTCATACAATACGGCAGCACTGTGAGCCTATAGTGGATGATTTATTAATTGTTCAAGGAAAATTCAAAGGGACTTGAAACATTGCACATAAATAAGGCCATCCTTCATGTACCTCATTGTCACTCCAGTTTAAAACTGAGGTACGTCTATCAAACAAGTCACTCTCCAAACAAATTAAGTCTACCTGAGTGGCAGTACCAAATCAGGCAAGATCAGAATGTTTAGACGTGTGTACCCAACAAAACAGTAGTACGAGATACTTATAGCGACACACATTCGTGATGAGATTAGTCTAGTATTTTCAAAAATAGACCTGTACAAGAGGTCCCATGGTTGGAACTGTACTTTAAGTCATGGTACATTGCATTTTCAGCTGAACAGTTGCTGTTAAAAATATAAATGAAACTTCGGCATCTGAGATTCCCACCAACATTAATAAACAATGGCTGTGGAATATTTGGGATCCGAGAATACCTTTCAATTTGTGTTTTTTTTATTTTTTTATTTATTTATTTATTTTTAACCGTCCTTACCTAGCTGTCATATTTGAAAACATTGATGCAGCAGCCTCTCTATATTTAAGCTTGTTTGTTAAACGGAAAAGAAGGCTGTTGGAAAACATAGCTTGGTTAAAAAAACTGGACTGTGCTTTCAGGGACCCAGACTGACAATTGCTGTGTACAGTGTCCCTGAACACTAGGCCTTCTAATTTTGGCTTAAATGTGACTACCTTTTGGTAAGATTTCAGAAATAAAACTGGCACCTTTTGGTGTTTCTTTGCGCTCCCATTTATTTTTGCCATGTATTTTATTAGTATGTGACATGCTATCCATATGCCAATCGAAAGTCGGAATAAGCGATCATGTACATTTTATTCCTACCTAACAATGCAGACAGCAGTGTTCCATGTACGATGTCCAAGATATGAAGTGTTCACTAAGGATTTTTTTCTTCTACGAGGTAAGCAATATATGTGCACTTCATAAATTTGTACTGTGTATGGATCTAAGTCTAGGGTAAAACCTGTATAACTCCTGTGTCCATTAGAGTGCTGTCAGATCACCTTAAACTCTTATGGAAAGATCCAAAAAGGTAAAGAATATTTTCCAGTATCAAAGCATTCAATGACAAAATCAGCTGCTAAGATGTAGGCACAAACTCATCTTGCATGGAGGAACCCGCCATCAAGGGACATAGCAGCAGTCTCCGATGCCTCAGGGCATGCCTTTGAGTGTTCAGCTGGCCCTTTATTCCTAAGGTCACATACAAAGTATGAGTCGTTTCTGCAGCGTAGGATCTTCATTGATAGTCCATAAACTTTCTCGTTCTCTGCACCATCCTCATATGATGTCAAAGCCATAGTCTGTCTACTTCGTTCCTGCTTACCTTAGATGGAAGGCTAAACGTCTGTGGGACTACTCCATCGTTACCATTCAACGCCATTGACAACAAGACCTTCCTCAATGTCGATGATGGGTCTGACACCGCCATCACGCTCTTTTTGCGTCCACGTCTCATTTGATGGAAAGACCATATCTATACATGTCAAGATCTCACCTTTCGGCTTCAGGTTCATGTCAATCGCCGTCACGTCATTGAACGCCAGGATCACGACAGACTTCAATGTTGAAACGCTCCATGTCAAAGACTTGTCTCTCCACCAGGATCTCTGGTTTTGTTTAAGACGGTGTACAACGTCAAATACCCCTCTCTCTGTGTCTAATTTCGTTCAGATGGAGATACCTTACATTGGTCTGGTTCATTCCAGCGTATGGATTCTTCATCACCCGAACAAGATGCAAGTCTTCTGCCAATTCATACCATTATACCATACTGATACTCCTCGGGTTCCTTTACAACCTTTAAATATTTTTCCTGTGCAAAGGCACTCGAGCGACTTATGTCACCAATTCTCAAATGAAAAGCTCCATCGCCTATAAACTTCCTCAGTCTCCCAGTCGTTCATTATTCACCAACACAAACCCGATCTCCACATTCCTCCTCCTCCTCCTCCTATACGTCAACATTGCCCCGCTCTGTCTGGGTCTTCACCTGTTGATGATATCATCACATTTCAAGACGCTATAGTCGGGGGAGCAGCTAAACTCGATGTCCAAGTTGATACTCCTCAGCCATCTGTAATTTCAATAATGGAAGCTCTGCAACCTAGAGCTACACGGAGGCCTCTTTCCTCTTCTTCCAGGCTTTATAGGCATTGGTCAAGATATTTGACTAAAGCTACAGTAAAATCTACAATTTCAAGGCTGTTGAAGAAATACAAACCTCCGCCTCTAGATCCAGACTTCCTCAAGACTGATCCTCAACCAGATTCCATAATTGTCACAGCAGTGCCCAGAAAACACGCTTCTGACCTGATACCACGGCACCATTACCTGGAAGAAGGCAAACAGATGGATTTTATCTGAAAGAATGTGTGGTACAGCATTTACGCAATGCCAATTCAGCAGGATTGTTAAGTTGATATCATCGGGAGATTTGAGAAGGAAATCGTTCCTATCTGATCTACCACAACACAGGCAACAAGATTTTATAGAGCTGATCAGAGAGGGCTTGCTCATCTTAAATCAATTCAATGCCGCATTCGACTCAGTTGAGCTTTCCTCTACTGCTTTTTCCCCAAGGCTTTTCCCTAAGACTTACGTCTTGGTTAAGGCTTTTATTTTTAAAACCAGACGCCCAACTAAAGATTGCTAATCTCCCCCCTCCCCCCTCTTCGGCCAAGAGGAAATGCTGCACATTAAAAGCTAGTGAAAACGCTTAAAACGGTGGGTTTAGAAGAACAGATTTTCATGCAGTTTAAACGTAGGGGGGAAAAAAAGTTTCCACCATTGGGTTCAAACCTCTAGGTGGCCCTACCAATATCAACATCAAAAGACAACTAAAAGGTCTTTTCAAAACAGATACCAAATAAGATATTCTCCACACAACCCTCGCAGAACAAGGGAAAAAGTTCTCAATCGAAGCAATGAGGATCACATATCCCCTCCACAGTTATCCACTCCAGTGGGGGGAGCGGTTCAGTCTTATTTGGAAGGTGTGGACAAACATTACAACAAACACATTTTGTTCTAAATATTATTCAGAATGGCTATGCTCTTTGCTTCACCACCTGCCCCTCCAACAAACCATGAATGCCTCAAGCAGGAAACCACTATCCTACTACATAAAAGTAGTCACATCAAAGGCACAAAGGAGTTTATTCCAGATACTTCCTGGTCGAGAAGAAAAGTCACCTATACCAATTCTGGATCTCTGGTTTCTCAACAAATTTATAAAAAGAGAAATTCAGAATGCTTTCACTGCACCAAATTTTTCCACACTTGGAAGGGGGCGGAGGGGGAACAATTGCCTCTGTGCAGTAGATCTACAGGACATGTATTTTCACATTCCCATACTAATGCGTCACAGATAAATTCTCAGGTTTGTAGTGGGTTCACACCACTATCGGTATGCGGTACTCCCCTTTGGTCTGAATTCAGCTCTACAAACCTTTTTTAAGTGACAGTGGTTGCAGCGCAACTAAAAAAAAAAAATGGTCCAGGTATGGATATACGAAAATACGACTGGCTCATCAGTGCAGTCTTTTCACAAAGCAAAGGAGGACTACGCCACCATAGCTTCTCTCCTGGCAAAACTAGGTCTCCAGGTCAATGCACAGAGGTCCATTGAAATGCCGGTTCAGTACCTCCCTTTTCTAGGAGCTACTCTAGACACTAAAAGAAAGCAGGTCTCCTTCGGAAGGGTTTTTTTTTCTTCTTCTCCCCAATTCAAACAAAATGTTCCCAAATCCTACAGCAGACCAGGCCAACAGTTCGCAAGGTAGTATCTCTCCTAGGATCAATGGTGTCCTGCATCAATATAGTACTGAAAGCACGCTTCTATGGGAGACCTGTACAAACATGTCTGGAAGATCAATGGTCTCTTAGAACATGCCTTTGAGGAGATCGGATTCTCCTGACAACCAATGCACATCAATCCCCCTCATGGTGGGCCAACTCGCACAATCTGATGGGAGTTCCATTTCAGAAAACACCATCTCAGACTATCATCACAGATGCATCACTAACCGGATGGGATGCTCACATGAACGATCTAACCATCCAGGGTCTGGCGCCCTAAAAAAAAAAAAAGTCACATAAATCTGCTAGAACTAAAAGCAGTTCTACTGGCTCTCAAAGCTTTTCTTCCATCTCTGCAGTCAAAGGACCTGATGTTTCAAACTGACGCCACCATGATGCTTTACATCAACAAACAGGGTGGAAGAAGGTCCAGATAGCTATCTTGCCAAGCTCTCACACTGTGGCATTGGTCTCTAGCGAGAGGGCTCTCCATCAGAGCATTCCATATCCCAGGAGTTCTAAACGTGGAAGCAGATTTCCTCAGCCATTTCCACGAAGAAAACCACAAGTGCTCCTCAACTAAGTTGTGGAATCCATCTTCCAACGATGGGGCACTCCAACATTGGATCTGTTTGCTACCGCCCAAAACTCAAAATGCTGAGACTTCGTGTCCAGGGCTCTCAAACCGGAGTCTCTGGGCAAGCCCTTTTGATAGACTGGTAGATTCCATTTGTGTACGCCTTTCCACCAATTCCAGGTGTGATCCAAAAGCTACTGAGATGACTTGGCACAATGATTCTCATGGCTCTGCATTGGTGTTACACTAATCTTCTCCACTTGTCCATAACCCACCACAAGCGTCTCCGGCTCAGACCAGACCTTCTCTCTAAATATCAAAGCAGAATTCTTCACCCCTCAATCCAATCATTGAATTTGGCAGCATAGCTCCGGAGGTCACCCAGTATGGATAGCCTAAATCTTCCAGAAGATTTCATGAACATTTTGAAAGAAGCGTCCTACAAGGGCTTGCTATGCTTTTAAGGGGAAATGCTTCTACATATGGTGTTGTGCACAGAACTTCCCATCACAGTACAGGAAGATGTATCATTCTACCTTATTTAGTACATCTAGCCAAATCAGGCCTACAGTTGTCCTATAAGAGTTAACCTGACCGCTATCCCTGAATATCGTAAATCTCCAACGTAAGTTTTTTTTCTTTTTCAAGATTCCAGTTGTTCAAGACTTTCTAGAGGGTGTCAAAGGCTTTTCCTCATGCAGAAATCCTTCTCCTTGAGTTTAGTATAGTGCTGTCTAAATTAATGTGTCTGCCCTTCGAACCGGTCCATAAAGCATTGCTACTACACTTTTATCAGGGGGAAAACTGCCTTTTTACTTGCAATTACCTCGGCTCGTAGAGTCAGTGAATTGCAGGTCTGTCTTCCGTGGAACACTTTCCAGTCTTCCACCACAATAGGGTAGTTTCACATACACACCCCTCTTTGTTGCCCAAGGTAGGTTCAGAATTCCACCTCATTCAGTCACTCTTCCTACCTTTTTTCCCGAATCTTCTCATTACATTCTCTCAATCTTAAGAGTCCTTCTTTTCCACTTAGATTAAAATCTATTAAAGCCTTCCCAACTGTTCCTAAATTATGGGGCTATGAGACTAGGTTTAGCAACCTGCAAACAATCCATAGATAGTTGCATGCATTACCCTATGTTACCAGATTGCCAACAAGTCTTTACCAGGTACACCTAGAGCTCACTCAAGAGGAAAAGCTGCTACAACAGCTTGGATACTTGAAGTCCCTATTAAGGACATTTAAAGGGAAGCAACTTGGAGCTCTCTACACATTCGCAAAGCATTACTGTTTAGAATCGAATACTGTAGCTGACTCTAAATTTGGGCAAGAGACTTTAAGAAAATCTTCAAGTGTTTTTCTTGCCCTTCTGCTCTTCATCTTTTTTTTTTTTTTTTCTTTTTTCTTTTTTTTTTTTTTTTTACTGATTGATCATGACAGCCTCCCTTATACAGTCTTTACGGTCTCTCAGGAAATAGCTAGCTATCGTAATTATAGTTGGGACCAAAGTTTCCATAGGTAAAGTTTTTTTGTTTTGTTTTGTCAATAACTTTGGCGCTGCTTGATGAAACTCCACAGAATGTTCCCAAAGTCTCCTTTTTTGTTCAGCTGCTGTGTTGAAAGCTTCGGGGTGATAAGTCAAGCGGGGGCTGAGAAAAAAGGGGAAGGGTCCCAAGATTTGTTTTTCCCATGTTAAGTTTATGGGATTCATGTATTTTTATTTATTTTTTTTTTATTTTTTTACGCCTTCGCCGCGATCGGAATTCCGCCCAGGTGCTGGACATTCCGATCACGGGCGTGGTCGTGACGAGCTCAGCTCGTCATGCGCACACGCCGACCGCGCAGCATGATGAGCTGAGCTCGTCATGAGCAACGAAGGGGTTAAAAAAACAAGACTACAACCTGAACAACTGAACGGAATCACACCAAATTTGGCAGAAAGCTAGATGTTGGTCCAGAAAGCGTGCTTTTTTGTAATTTGGTATAAATCAGTTTAGTAGTTTTTGAGCTATCTATATTTTTTTCCATATAGATATCTGGGGACGTGAGTCCTTGCAGTGGACTTGCGAGTCCTACCAAAAGTTCCAGAAAAAAGTTAGGGGGGGGCCCTGAGACCCCCCCCCCCTGCCGCCGCCCTGGGGACCCCCACCTCGCCGGGGCCTATATGGCCCTGGGGACCGCCACTCCCCAGGACTGGCTCTAGCAATGTCTCGGGGTGCCCACCCCCAGGATATTATGGTTTGCTATGGCATGGTGGGAGCATTGCTCCTGCCATAGCAAACGGTGTGCTCAACTTTGAGCAAGAGCATTTTGCTCTCCCTTACTTAAAGCGGAGCACACTTTGCTTTTACACACGGGGAGATACATGTCAGCAGCTCCCTGTTTGAAAAAGCAATGCCGGCTCCCACAGGAGGCGGGGAGCTGGCAGGGACCGTAGATTCCTTCACGCACCCCCCACGGTCCGTGTCCTGGCCCCAGAGCTTCGGTCCCTGGGGCTGAAAATGGCCCTGGAGGGGGCCACTTGGCCCCCTCCCTTTAAAGAAAAAAGCCAGCAACGCGCCAAAGGCTCCGCCCCCTATCTCCACAACTCTGCAAATGCGCCTCATGGTGCACTCATGGTTGGGGGATACATTCCCCTTCGCTGCTGAGCGTCCTTGAGGCCCAACAAGACCACCTGTTACCTCAGTATGCCCCACACAGTGGTGTTTCTGAGAGGTGGTCTGAGGCCACGCCCCCTTTCCCTACCACTCCTCAAACATGCCTCTCTGTGCACTGCTGGTGGGGGGTGAGGTCCCCTTGCCTCGGGACTAAAGTGGACTTTTCCCCCCCAACGAGTAGTGTGCCATGAGGCACGTTTGCAGAGTGGGGGAGAAAGGGGCTTGGCCTCTGACTTCTCAGCAATCTATCTGTGTGGGTCTTACTAAAGGTAACAGGAGGGCTCTTTGCCCCCCAAGGGCCCTCAAGAGCCAAGGGGACTTCATCCCCCCCCTCCTAGTACTGTGCCAGGAGGAGTGTTTGCAGAGTGGTGGAGAAAGGGGGCGTGAATGTCACTGTAACCTTTGTGTTTTCTTTTTCCCCAGTGAAAGAACGGGGTCTCGCAGGCAAACTGCCACTGCAGGTGATTGTAGGTTAGGGGACTCTTGAATTCTTGAAGGCGCAGGTCACAATTTGGGCTTTCTAGTGTTCGCATATCACGCTGCCTTTTCCTTTGCATTCTGTATCTCCAGGCAGTGTCCCATTTTCCTATGACAGTTTTGTAAGCTTTGCAGTTCATGCCTCCTGCAGTTCCTATCCACATGCTCCAGGAAAATACAACGCTGACAGTCTACACTATAAATGAATGGAAAATGACTTTCAGTGATGGACACTATTCAGATCTTTTTCCTGGATTCTCTATATGTATTGATGGTTTTCCGGGGACTGCGCAGGCAGCATGGATTTATTCAAGATTTATGACTTCATGAAAATACCTTAAATGCAGAACTATTCCTATACGTATGTAACTTTTCCTTCTGCTTAATTGTTTTTAAAAGATTCTGGTGAAAAAACCTGTTACAACTCCCATGGCAGAAAAACCTCTCCCTGAAGAGAAGTGGACTTGCGCTATACGAAACCATGAATTGGAGGCACGTTCTCACACCTTCACCACAGGACACGACTGAGGAAAGACCGATCTGTTCATAAAGTTTTCTGTTCTTTGCTTGAAGCTATATCTAACCAATGCTTTCTCGCAGCACCTCTGATAACCGATTCCTATCATCTTGGAAGGAAATACGAAGCAGGACTGCAGAGTTAGAAAACATCTTCACGGTGAATCCTGTACTGTAGTATTTGCTCTTGTTAACATCAGCTACTCAGCCAGCCCCTCAGTAATCGCATGCCATGCTCCAATCAATCATGTTAGAAAACTTATGGTAGAAACCTGGCCAGCAAGTTGGATAAAAAATGCTTGCATAGTGCCCATTCTGCCAATTTTAAAGAAACCACACAAAAGGGCCTTACCTTTCCTCTCTGAGGGGATAGGGATAGCTCTAAGTAGGAGTATTAGAAATCTCTTTGAATTTAACTTACCCAATTGGTGCCCCGCTGCTTCCCTCCCCTGTTACCAAGTCCTGGCTGAATTTAATGATTTCTTTGCCACTTGCAGGTCACTAGTTCTGAGAGTAGGTTGGCCAAGCCTTTCATCAGTGTAACAAATGAACAATGTTATGCCTAGGAAAGACAAAACCTTGTTTTCCATATACTGGTGACATAGATGTATACATTAAGGAGAATCTTTGTCAAGCTTGGTTTATCTTAGTTGCAGAATTCTTTATTCATTAGACATCTTTTAATCCATGAATAGTTTACTTTTCCTGTTCGCTGCAACTTTTATCACCTGTGTTCCCTCTAGGGTGCGTTATTGGGCACCCATTGAGCATTTGTGCCTTAGAGAGCGCACAGACGGGTAAACAAAAAGAGCAATTATGCCATTCAGTTTGTCACATTTCTTGGAAAGATTGGCCATTCACATTGGGCCTTAGGACCCTGCCTCAAAAGTCTTAGGGCTCTTTTGCCTTGGTTTGTTCACTGCATGTGGTAACATTTCTTCTATTAGCACAAAAGAGAAGCTTGCTCCTGTTTCGAGACTTCTTTGACTTTGTGCTGGTTGCCTTCCTCCCATGTAAACAAATTCTGGCTACTGAAAACACTTGCAGCACCTGCCCTTTATTTTTGCTGTGCTTCTGGAGTGCTGTATGGTCGAGAAGATGTGTGCTTAACGGGTAAGATAATGCAAGATGCTTCCTTTGATCTTTTGCTCGGGGCCTAGTGTCCAGCAATATGAGCAGATCTTTCAAGCCTGCCTGAGTCAGATACCATGTCAGACAGGAAAGTAGAACTTGTTTCCGTTCCACAAAATTGTCCCAAGAGCTTGAGGCGTCGTTTTAAACGTAATTTTTACACCTCATTAATCTATCAATTCAGCTCTTAGGGAATGAAATAAATAAATGAAATGTTTTATTTCATTGCCCAAATGACAGCGTTTCCGTGCAGCCTCAGAACTGCATTCTGAAGAAGCAATGATCTGCAGTCACACTCATAAGTTAAGTGTGGCTTTAAAGGCACTAGCTCTTCCCAGTCACTGTCACTTGATAATCCTTGGACGTTCATTGCATTCTACATTGCCCACTGCACAGGCTCTTGGAACCTGCGTCTGTATAATATCATTCATTGTATGTACACATAGTAATGTTTACGTTTAAACCTTCTCATCTCATGACTCAGATTGCAGGGAAAGAGGTGGGGCAGCAAATACTAAGAAATGCACATGGCTGCAGCGTGGTGCTGTGATATTGACTGCACAGGTGATAGTGTACACAAGTGCCATATACAAGTAAAACGTGGGCTTGTTAAGAAATGTAAATGTGCAAATTGCATTACAAGATATTAATACCTGGATTGTAAAATCCTGGGCAAGCATGTCTAGCATGCTCCTTTCAACCCAGTTCGCACATCTCCGCTGCAACCTACAAATTATTGACCAGATCTAACAAAAAGATGTTGCTGGTAACAAATGATTTTTTTTTTTTTTTAAAGACACACATTCAACAGTAGGTGATTAGGACGGTCCACTATGCCTTTCAATCGACCCAAAGGTCAGTAAATTGAGTAATAATGACACTTGTTATTTACAGCTCTTCAAACAGCAGAAGTATGGTATGAAGTCTATACAAAATGAGGTATATTAAAATATATTTTTATCAGTTAATACCTTAATGGTCCCTGCAGCATTTTGCTCTACCTTCCCATGCCTGCTTGACCTTTCAGAAACTTTTATTAAGTGTGACCAGCACGACAGTTTTTTTTCCTACTCTTTGTGCCTCCAAGACAACTTGCTACGATAGAAATGAAACTGCAAACCTCAGTTTAGTGTGTTCTGCTATTGGCTATTAAGTCGGGACGGGCTGTAGGTATCGCTCTCGATTAAAGCTACTTAGCAACTATTCAAGACATGAACTCTTCTCTTTTTTATAATGAGGAAATAAATTCTACTGGACGCTAACTCGCGTAGGGCAAGTGAGCTTCCCCGTGTACTGGTACATGGTGATACAATATATTTGTAGATCCTATTTGTAACAAAAAAAAAAAACTTCTATTTTTTTATCAGTTACCATTTATTTAAACTGTCTGTTTCAGTTTTACACACTGGTCGCATTAGAGGACCTTTGAGCTCGTTTTCACTAAGAAAAATACCTTTAGAAGAGTATAGTACATTTCATATGTACTATAAAAGTCGCACTGAGAAGAACTTTGGGACTTAAGATATCACACCTGGCAATGTAGATGCACCAAGTTTGGGATTCTTTTAATGAGCCATAAAATAGCCTTTCCCTGTTTCACCTGCTCTGTATGAAGTAATGCAACAAGAGTGCACCCGCAGCTATTTAGCAGTAAGTGAATAAGTGTATCACTTAATGTGTGTGAACTTTTAATGAATATGCTCCTTTTTACTTAATTTTTTCCTCTGTATATTTATGCCTTAATGGTAAGAAATAAGTCGCAATACCAACTCGTTTTATATAGAGAAATGTCTGCTTAATTACGCTTAATTGAGCTGGACACAGCGTGGAAAAGAATGAAGTCTTTCAGGGTAAGATCATTTTGCCCAAATTAGGGTTCCAAATATGCAACTGACTATTTAAAAATAGGACTCCCTTCCCTTTTACTATCTGTTTATGATCAAGATCTTGGCTAGACTTTGTACCTCTGATACGATCCCCATCCGAACCAACTGCCTTATACATTTGCAATTGTCTATTGCTAGTGGATCATCAATACTTTCAGTAAGGCACACAGTCCAGAGAAGTCTTCCCGTAAACATGTTACTGCACATAAAGAAAAATAATAAGATGGAACATTTCCCATTCTATCCTTTTTGCCTCGGCTTGAAATTTTACCACATCTGATTAAAACAAATTACATTGTCTTTCGAAGTTAAATGAAGTATAGTAGTTTTTGGAACCACTTATGCAACATGTTAACCATTCATAGAAAAAATGCAGGTGTGATTTTTCTCTTGGAAGAGAAAACATTTGGTAAGATTCTTAGACCAGTTGCAGATGAAAAGTGAATGTAAGCTTATCAAGGTTAAAAATGAAGAATTTAATGAAAAGAAATAAGCGGCTCACTGAAGGGGTGACCGCGAAGAGGATTAGATCATGCAGAACTGTTTATATATTTTGGGTACATCGTGGTACTGTAACATTGCCTCCTACTTTTCATAATTAAAACTTTTTTGACAGTTCTAAACCTGAATAATTAAAGTCTGTAGGATGCCAGAGTGCTTTTAAAATGTATATAAAAATTAAGATTTCCTCTATCAAATATTTATCATCCTTCCTTTTTAAACCTGGTCTTCCTAAGCTATGGTCTTGTAAGAATGAATTTGAGACTAGGTATACAATGCAATGTTAATCAGAATACCTCATCTCAAATTCAGATTGCTTTCTAAATTACTTTAAAAAAGATTTGGATGGGTTTAGGATTTCAGTAAAGGTTCCCGTGGTGTAGGAAAATGTTTACAACTAACTGTTTAGTTTAATTTTTAGGTTGAGCCTCGGAGCAGCGCACATGCGCTGCTCTGCAAGGCATTCTGTAATCCCTCTGGAGAACCCACCCATCACATGCCCACTGCTTTTCATTGGTTGCTTAGTCTGCCTTTATAAATTCCATAGTTTTCGTTTGTGAATAGAGTACATTTGTCCTGCATTGTCTGTTTTGTCCCCGCCCTGCAGATGATCCTTTCGCTATGGGCCAAATGTTTTGGTATGCGCACTTTTTCTTTGGCTTGTTTTATAACTTTCCTGTTTGTTTCACTTTGCTCCCGCTGTACTTTAGTTTTGCCTTTCCTCCACCCCCTCCCTCTCCTGTGCTCGCCCATGACCCGCACAGCCGTAACTACCTGGGGAAGAGGTGCGGCATCTGTATTAATGGTCACGATACAACCGCATGCTAGTATCCAAAACAGAAGTGACGCCATAGACTGGCTGATGTGCACTGAAACGGAAAAAGCACTACACTCATGTCACAGCACACGTACTGCGAGCATCTGAATGGGAGAGACACTCGAGTTTTGGGTCAATGATGGTGTTTTAAGGTAGCAGATAGTTTACTGCCTTTTGCTGTGCTTTTTGACTCCATCAGAATCTGCTCCTCATGACGTCTGATACTGTAGGTGCATTCCTCAGAGCAGCGGTTTTAGGTTTCTTCATATCTGGGGCTGTGTATAAGGAAGAGTGTCTCATTCTTGGTAAGCCACGGGTTCCTTTGACAAATGCGGTCTGACTCCGCTTCACCACTTTCTCTGTGCCATTCTCACTGCTCGCTGATTTGTGGCTGGAGTTTGCAAATCGCCCCAGACTGATGCCTCCTCTGGCCTTGACCTTGAAGTATTCTAACTGGAGAGACAGTAACCTCGTACTCTCCCCTTTAGTTACTTGTATAATTAACTCGTCCTTGTCCAACTCCGACAATAGCCGGCGGAGACGTGGGTCCGAAGCCCATATAACATTGCAAGGGAATATACCATGACAGAGGGGTTTGGGCCGGGGCTAGTGCAGCGAAATCAGCAAAGTACAGGGGAGGAGACAGATATGAGAAATTGTAAAAACTGGTAAAGAAAAAAGGAGAGATGTGCCATGTGATGTGATCACAGGTATTCACAGATGTGGTTTATATGCTTTACAGTTATAATTACATGCATAAATGTTTCACATGAAAGCCATCCCTATAGGTTTTCCCAATGCTTTTGGGGAGGGAGACGGAGGAGGAGAGAAAAAAAAATGCAGGGAGTGCTCCAATGTCAAAATGCTGTTTTGCCCAGACTGCTAACAATCATTGCACTAGTTCTGCGTGCTTCCCTTGTATATCAATCACATTTTTTGTGAGTTTGTCTTAATGAGAGCTATGTTTGGAGCACAGTTTTGCATGAGAAGTGCATACAGAGGAGAACACAGGAATGCCGTTTTACTTTTTTAAATTGAAGTTTGTTCTCTCCATGCATTGGGTGTCTTATTAGGTTGAGGCTTGCCCAGGATCTGGTTTAAATCCGTCATTCTTTTGCTCACCACACCAGTTTGGACCCAGCCATATGCAAATCAGTCTTGACCCTGTTCCTTGTGGGAAAAGTCAAGCCCGAACTGCCAAGCCAGGTCCTCTCTGGACCGAAAACAAGCATCCTGGGACCATTCGGGCTGGTCTGTTCCCACAAGGAACTGGGTCAAGACTGATTTGCATATGGCTGGGTCCAAACTGGTGTGGTGAGCAAAAGAATGATGGATTTAACCCAAATCCTTGTGACTGGGGGTGAATGTTTGTATTGTCCAGCATTCCGTCCATCAATTGTTTCTTTTGCATATGTCACCCTAAGTGGGAAGGGTATGCCCAGACGTGGGCCCCGTGCTCACTACACCACTGGGTTCAAGCTAACCTGGCTGATGAAGGGTGATGCCCTGAAACCGGTTCCAGGATGCTTGTTTCTGGTCCAGGGAGGACCTGGCTTGGCAGTTCGGGCTGGACTGTTCCCACAAGGAACAGGGTCAAGACTGATTTGCATATGGCTGGGTCCAAACTAGGGTGGTGTGGTGAGCAAAAGAATGATGGATTTAACCCAGATCCTTGTGACTGGGGGTGAATGTTTGCATTGTCCAGCATTCCGTCCATCAATTGTTTCTTTTGCACACTTTCTAAAAGTGGTATTTCTAAAACAATGTTAAACCCAACTTCACTGATAAGGAATTTATCATTACCATTCCAAAGATATAAAACATGAAAAAACTGCTCCTCTATGATTAGGAATTACAGCTTGGAGGTGCATTAAGGAATTCCCAGTGCTAGCCTATGTGAGGGATAGGCCTCACAGTAGTGAAATACGAATTTGGTTTTTTTGCACTACGCTGCCAGGACATGTAAAGATTACACACGTCCTGCCTTACGCTTACTTGACACCCTACCCGTAGGGTTAATTAGGGCCTACCTTAGGGGTGACTTGTATGTAATAAAAGGAGTTGAAGGCTTCGCAAGTAGTTTCAAATGCCATGTCAAAGTGGCAGTAAACTGCACATACAGGCACTGCAGTGGCAGGCCTGAGACTGGTTTGAAAGGCTACTTATGTGGGTGGCACAATTAGTGCTGCTGGCCCACTAATAGCATTTGAAGTACAGGCCCTGGGTATTTGGTATACCACTTTACAAGGTACTTACTAGTACATCAAATATGCCAGTCGGGTACACACCAATGTCGTCATGTTTAGGGAAGAAGCGCATGCACTTTGAGCACTTTACCACTGCTAACCAGTGTTCAAGAGTCCTAAGGCCAACAAACAGTTAAGCAAAAGGTTTTGGGTGACCCTTCAGAGATAATCGTTCACCATTTTCTCCACTCTTTGGTCTTGAAAGGTGTTGGGGCCCCTCACATTTGTCATACGTTGTGATTCCTAGATATTGGATATGCTTTGTGTTTTTTTTGGTTTTTTTCCCCCCTCTATTGGGACCCCCTCCAATATATAACGTCTTGCCTGCAGTTTAGTGTTTATGGGTCCAGGCCCGGTCTTAGATTTCTTTTTTTGTTTTTCCATAGTTCCTGCAGAATATCACCATTTGATCTATTAACAGCTGCACCGTGTTCCCACGTCTTGCCAATAGAAATTTCTCATGAGCATACAGTAGAACTTGAATTTGGATGCCATTCATTTTGGGAATGTACTATTTTGTCTCTATAGTTCCAGGAGGTTCTTGACATGCATGTCTATTAGTACTGGTACTATCAAGTATTCTTGATTTGCTCCAGTGTTTGTCTGAAATCTCCTGGACAGTTATCTTGATTTGCCATATTGAATGTAAGCTAAGCTGTGGTACTGATTTGAAATTAAATTGACAAGTTAAGTATTCATGACCAAGTTTCTAAGCTCTTCCCATTCCTAAAGCCTAACTGTTCTTTCCAGCACCACCTCATAATCCCAGCTCAGTTCATCAACGACTTGGAAGATGGGCTATCAATATTGGACAGGAAAAATGACCCGAAGTAATAAGATAATGACTTACAATGGACAAAAAAGTGCAAACTTAAATATTTGTTTAACTCTATTAGATATGCCTAGATCTGGTATTCATATTCCAAGAATTTAGAGGTTTACTTTTTGAGACCTGTTCCAGGTAGCATATCTAGCAACGTTGTGCAAATGTCTGCCTGTTGGAACTTAATAACCTTCTTTTTAAAATTTCTTTTAGACTGTGAACCAGATGAGTTGACTGACTGGTGTATGGATGACAGATGTTCATTTTGTTGCTTACAGAAGGAAACTGTCAGTGTAAGTATCCTTGAAGTATGTAATAGTTTTCAGAGAAGTAATTTGGAATATAAAAATGATGGCGGGAAGTGTGAGCTTCAATTGTACCACCATAACTCATTAAACTTTTTAATCTGCTTTTCGCCGTTGGCTTTCCAAATGATTGTTGAATTTGATATGCTGTGGATTCGGCAAATTAAAATCATCCGCATGCTAAGACATTCTGCAGCTTTAAGAACAATTGTGCCTCTGCAATGAGCATTTAGGGGCTGAAAACTTCTGTAAAAAGGCCTTATGCTGCTTGTTTTTATAGGACCTGTATTTGTATAGTATGCAGCTAGCAGCATTGTAAATAAGGGGACAGTTGACGAGCCTGCTTATGACGAAGACACATCCTTCGTGTGCAGCGGAATCTGATAGCAAGCCTTCACCCAGACCTCTGCAGCTCAGCTGTTGATTAATACGTCAACACACTTTCCTGTGGTGGATTTACAGCTGTTGACTTATTCATCAACTATTTGGTGGATGAGAGATTACTTGCATCTCTCCAGCTCTAACCGGGTCACCTTCTGCAGCAATTGTGTGTGTAGTGTTCTCTGAAGACAAAATTGCCAAAGCAGTTGTGCTTCTACAGGAAGAAGATTAGGAGTGGAAAAATGGCATGTGGCCTAGCATTAGTGCTAGGCACCAAAGCCTCTAGTAGGATTGCATCACTACCAGGACCAACAAGCGGATTCACCTATGCCTGTGGTGTAGGTACCTCTAGAATTGCTGGCCATCTTGCAGGGCATGATGTAGGACATTGACTGAAGATTGCCACCAGTGTCTCCAGTAATTGTATAAAGAATTAGTGTCTGCTTTGCAGCCTATTCCTTAGACTCCTCCAGCACAACAAGCTCCGCCTGTTCAACCCCCCCAAAGTATGCACTACCCATTCCTCTGCAAATTTCCCAGTAGAACACTTAATAGGGGTATTGATGGTGATGATTGATTTTCTTCAAGTAGTAATTCAGCGGGGTTAACAAGGTGATGCTAGATCAGGAGATTGGTAACGTCAAAGCTCAAGATGCTGCTGGCGCAAGTCCAGACCCTGTTCCTAGTGATTTGCACCCTGACAACATTGGCAAATTCCATGCACTGAATGAGAAGGCATCGCAGAGATTCAGTCTCCCTGCTTCCACTGTGGGAAAAGTCTAGTTTTCTTTTTGACTTTAAGGGGCAGTTCCATAGGGCTCCAAGAGCAATGCCCTTCTTAATCCTGTCTGGAGAAAAAGGCCTATCAAAGTTTGAAGAATCCACCTACTAAAATGGTAAAAGTATCACACATTGAGAAGAAATGCAAGCCTACTGAGACTGCTCCCATTTACACCTGTAACCAAGACAAGGCAGTTGATCTTTCTGCTGCACAGTACAGATCACGGAATACAGCAACTCCCATGCACAGTCGTCCCTGCCTCACCCCCAGGTAAGGAGGAGTGTAAATAGGACTCCTTGGTGATGTTTAACAACTTTAACCGCAACCACTGCTAAAACATTGACAGTGTCTGTGAAGTGGTAGCCAGATATGATCTCCCGCTACAGAGTGACATATCCTTATTCATCTAAGTTTTCACAGGAAGACTGAATATAAGTGAATGCAATTCTGAATGAAGGTGATGGCCTCGGCTACTTTAATAAATGCTGTAATGGATTCTTCATTATGTAGCCTTCGCCAAATTGAGAAAGCCATAAGGCCTCATAACAATGGCAATCTCAGAAGCGCTTAAGTACCAAGTTTAAACCCAAAGTACGTTCGAAAATTATAGACATGCCGTTTGATTGTCACATGCTTTTTTTTGGCCGTGGAGGGTCCCCTTTAAGAGGGTTAGGGGGGTCAGGGTGTTTCTACCATGTGCCTTTTTCTTCTTTTTTTTCCCCCCCCCCCCCCCTCCCCCTTCTTTTGTTCCTGTGACTCGGTTCAACCCGGTCACAAGATGGCTACCAACACTTCCTGTTTTGAAGTGTTGGCAGACAATCAAATTTCAGTAGGATTTTGGGCTCCAAGCTACCTATATTTTTAAGCTTGTATATCTCTAAAACTACTGAACGAATTTACACCAAAGCACGCTTTCTGGACCAACATCTAGATTTCTGCCAAATTTGGTGTAATTCTGTTCAACGGTATGGGCTGTAGTCCTTTTCAAATAATGAAAAATCCCCATGGACATAACATGGGGAAAACACGTTTTGGGACTTCCTTTTTTTTTTTTTTCTCGGCCCCGTCTTGACGGATCACCTTGAAACTTTCAACACAGCAGGTGAACAGAAAAGGGGGAAGTTATTAAAGTTTTGTGAAGATTCGTCAAGCGGTGTCAAAGTTACTAAAACGCTTTTTGTTCTAGAAACTTTGGTCCGAAGTGTGTGTGTGTGTGTGTGTGTCAATTGCAAATTGATGCTCAGAGCACTGTACATAATTAAAACACATGCCTTAAAATGGAAGAGTATTGTGCAAAGGTCAAAAAACGAGATTAAACCCACTAGAAATGTTTTAATTTCAATTTTTACCATGTTTTCAGAAACTCTCCTTAGTTACATCTCTATGAAAGTGATCTCTAGATCAGATTAAACCCCCCCCCAAAAAAAACTAAGGAACTTCACAAAGGATTTGTTCAGATCGTTTCATCCAAAGGCAAGTCACTATTTTGGATGCTACACCCAGTCTCGGAACCTCTACTGAGACCACCTCTTTGAACAAATTCATAGGTCTATGATACTTCCTCTTTTTTGGAAGGCAGATTTATTGTTCACGGTAACTTCAACCAGAAGAGTGGGTGAGGTACAGGCTCTTACACGGAACCTTACTTAAAATTCTTAGACAGCTTATCTCTGGCTATAAATCCCAAGTTAATTTCTAAGGGCTAAATGTTATTTGAATCAAAGAAAATGCAGACATTTTTTCTAAACCTTATCAAAGCAGCTGGAAGAGCTCTTCACTCATAGGACGTTGAAAGATTTCTTAAATGTTACCTCTAGTATCTTAGAGTTGCATGTCTTCTGTTGAACTTACAAAAGGTTGTGTCTATTGGGACCGGGCTTAAGAAGCTTTATTGGCTTACCCTGAAGAAGAGATCCTCTTTTAAAGTTTTAAAGCCCTGTGCCAACAGGTCCGCTGTACCTTCAATCCTTCGCCAAACCGGGGGGCATGGCCAAGCAAGATGGTCGACAGGAGGCACTGCTAGGAGGCTCACGGCCAATCCCCCAATATCCTGTGAGCCTGTTTTTTGGGACGGCAGCAAGGTGCTGGTGGGAAACTGCTCATTGCGGACCTGGGGCTGAAGTGTCTGCCACCTGGCTGTGGATGGTGCCCACCAGCGGCGAGATAGGTGAGCGGTCCCTGTAGGAAGCTGGCTCTGTATATACTATGCCAAAGTGAGGTATAGTGTGCAGAGTCCAGTGGAACCCCCAAAGGTAGGCAGAGGTAAAAGTAGATAGTACCTCACTCTCTATTTGTGGTAGTGTGGTCGAGCAGTAAGGCTTTATCAGAGGACCGTGTTAAGCATTTGTTGTACCCACTCAGTCAGCGAATGAATTCACACTCAAAGACTGAACTTCAGACCAATTGTTATTGTATAAAAATATTCTTTGTTTTATTTTCTAGAACCAAGCAAGCCTGGCACAGGTAAGTGATAAATACTTTGCAGTAAATATACAGTTGTAATACAGTTTGGCTTGTAATTGTAAATGTACTTTGTTTTGACTTACAGTATTGTTTCTGAGAAATGCAATGCTTTGTAAATACCGCACATATGCTTTGTATAGGATTTTCAGTAAAATTACAAGTAAGTTACTTTTGAGATTACTTTTCTTACACAGTGTAGTATACCTGGATACTACACTGGGACATTTCCTGTAAAAGGGTAAGTAAAATCGTTTTTGTGCAATTTTAAAGAATTTCTTTATGGTTTTCAAACTCCACACTTAGAAACTTTTCCAAGAAAAACAGTCAATGTTATCCTAGGGAGAAAAAGGAAAGTTTTGGTTTTAGGGTAAGTATTCGGTAGTGGGAGTTGAGGTTCTGGGGGTAGACTCGGGAGTCCCCCAGGGTCAGGGATGCACTCTCGTTACACCCTCAGCGGCACTAGGGCGGCCTGGTGCCGAGGCCCAATGTTATCCAATGGGGGATAGGGGGCCTCCGGTTGGTGGCTGCTGACAAGCAGGCCACTTGGTTGTGGGAGCAAAGCTCCTGGACTTTAGCTCAGGGCAAATGGGGAAACAAAGTAGCACCAAAGGTGCACCCTCAGCGGCACTAGGGCGGCCGGGTGCAGGGTGCTGTTTCGACGTTGGGCGCCCTCTTTGCAATGGGGAACCTCTAGTTTGGAAAGGCACTGCAGGCTTGGGGACGAAGGTCTTCTGGGTGCGACCACCACTTCGAGAGGTAAGTTGGGATGCTGGGGGTTGGTTAGGCACAGTCGGTTGGGCCACCCAAGGCCGTGGGGCGTCTGGTGCAGGGGTGCCTTTTAGGGTCTGATCTTCTTACCAGCTCCTGGTCACGGTTAGGGGGACCTTCTGGATTTAGGCTGCAGGCGTCGGCTGGAGGTTTGAGGCAGGTCAGGGGTCGCCGGGGAGACCTTCTCGTGGTGTTTGCCCGCTCGGGCCGTGGACAGCGGGTGTAGAGTGGTACGGATTCGCAGTGTCCGGCCGGAGACAGAGGTTGGTGATGAACGAATCCGGTGTTCACGGGAGACGGTCTTTGTGGTTCAAGGCAGGCAGGTCCTCCGGGGTTTTCGAGGTTGCTGGCTGCAGGACACACCGGGATTTCGCAGGAGCAGGTTCAAGGTGGAGACAGGCCGGTAAGGCTGGGGCCAAGTCAGTGGGCGTCTTCCTCTTGTTAGCTTCAGCACAGCTGTAGTTCTGGTCTGAGGAAGCAAGGTTCAGGGGTGCCCCTAAATCTTAGATTTAGGGGCGTTACAGGTAGGTAAAAGGTTGGGACCAATAGGTCCCTTCCCTGGGGTAGGTACACCCCCTATTATGCCACCCTCCAGTGAGAGGGGTGCATAAGCCTTTCCCTGGTTGGCGGAGTCTTTCCCCCCCCCCCCTCTCCCCCCCCATCTGCAAGATGGTTGGGACTGAGTTGTGCTTCACCTCTCCTCCCCCACCTGAGGGGTGGAGTTGGCAGAGGTGGGCACACCTCTCCTACACTTTTTTTTTTTCCCACCGGTTCTCCCGCCCAAAGTAGGTGTCAGAACCAGTGGGGACCAGTTGCTGAAAGCAGCAAGTGGCCTGGGGAAGCTCACAAAGGCGGCAAGCCTTTGAAGCTTCCCCTTCGTGGATCCTGCCCATCCTGGGGGAGGAGGCTTGGCAACTCGTCCCAGGATGTGCATTGTTTCAGGCCTCCGAGAGCAGCAGGCTCTCAACCCAGGGGGTCCAGAAACATGTCTGGTGTTGGCAGCTGAAAGCGGCCACTCAGCCTGGACACTAGTGGTAGGTTGTTTTTCAGGGGGCATCTCCAAGATGCCCTCTGTGTGCATTTTTCAATAAATCCCACACTGCATCAGTGTGGGTTTAATGTGCTGAGAAGTTTGATACCAAACTTCCCAGTTTTGAGTGTAGCCATTATGGTGCTGTGTAATTCGTAATGACAACCTCCCAGCACCATATACTCTTAATGGCAGCACTGCACTTACAATGTCTAAGAATGGACTTAGACACTGTAGGGGTACAGGGCTCATGCACTTGTACCCTCACCACTGGTAAAGTGCACCCAGCTAGAGGGGTGACTGATGTATGCCAGGGCAGTGGGTTTTAGGCATGGCACACAGGGATGTGTCATGTCGACTCTTCGCTTTGTTCTGCACCCAAACACGCAGCCTGCAAAGGCAGTGTGTGAGTGTGAAGGTACAGGACCTCTAAGCGTGGCACAAGAAGTGCTGCTGCCCTTAGAGGCCTACTCTGGTCGCAGTCCCCTGGGTACCTGTGGTACCATTTACCAGGGACTGACCTGTGGCCAGAGATGCCAATTGGGTTTAGGCTTCAATGCAGTTTTTAGGGAAAGAACATAGGCCCTGGGTACCTGGTTAGCTGGAGCCCAGGGCACACTCAGTCAAAGCACATCAGCAATTCAGAAAAAAGTGGGGGCAACCATGCAGAAAGAGGACACTTTCTCACAGTCCCAAAGGGTGCAGTGCTATCCAGGGAGGCGGCCTTCCGGGCGGGGCCTGAGGCGGGCATGGCTGCGGAGTCTGGTGTGTGTGGTGTACCTCCAGGAGACAAGTTGAGGGGCGCGGCATTTGCTGGCGTCCCCTTGGACACAGTGCTCCTTCTGTGCCCCTCCTCCCCGCCCCGGTCGGCCTTCTGAGGCTGTGACGCCCCGGGCGAGAGTAGGCCTGGTTTTGCCACTTCCGGAGGGGCCTTGTGTGCTGGTTCTTCAAAGATTGAGTGGCCCTTAAGTCCATTAGCAGCGGTGAGTGGCATCCTACCGGGCTAGGCCCCTGTGGGAGTTTGCACAAGATGGAGGTGGCTTGAGGATCCTTGGGACCTGCTAGAAGGGCAGTGACTTTGAGGCTTCAGGGATTCCACTGAAAACTGGCCTGGAGGGTCTGTTGGGTCTTGTCGGTGCCTGTGTCGTGGGGGCGCTTGCACGACTATTGTCGCTTGGAGGCCCGGCTCCCCGTCTTCCCTGGGAGGGGACCCACCGGCAATGTTGGCACATGCAACCCCTTTACCCTTGAGGTGGTTTTTGTGCTACAGTTGCGACTGGTCGGAGTGGCCGTTTGAACCCAGTGAGTGAGACTATCGTGAGCCGGAACAAGCGGGACAATACTATTGAACAGTATGCAACCCCGCTTCCAACTCATAGCACTCAACACGCACTGCACCAAGTAGGGGAGGTGAAGATGCTGAGCAGCTAGCGAGGAAAACCCACGAGTGCCGAACTATTGGAAGCTATTCAGGAGTCTCGCGTTGCCCTGGAACATAAGATTGAAACCGTGGCCCTCGAAGTTAATCTCCAACACTGACCTCTGCAAGGTTTATGACTAGGCTCAACTGGCAGAGGGCTCTATCGAGGAGCTGCAGATTGAAGTTGCAAACTTGGTCAGGTCGCTGTGGGTTCCGTTCCGTTCTGGGCCTTTGAGACGAGAGTGGAAGATGTGAAGGTATGCTTCCGGTGCAATAATGTGCACCTGCTGGGATTCCCAGAGCGGGCGGAAGGGGCCAGCCCTGAATGCTCTATAGAAACCTGGATCAGAGACACTTTGGGACCTGATGAGCTGTCCCATATGCTCATCGTTCAGAGGCTGCACTGTGCCCTGTGTCTCTGCCGTGGCCCAGAGCTCCCCTGAGGGCTATCATTGCTCACATTCTGAACTATTAAGATCTAGACGGTATTCTTAGGGTTGTCAGACAGACGCAGTCCAGTATTAATATCATCATCATCATAAGATCTCCATCTATCCGGATTACAAAACCAAGGTCTAAAGTGCCCGAAAGACATTTTTAGAGGTTAAATCCAAGCTGCGCTCTATATGCCTACGTTATATGCTGCTGTACCCAGCTTGGCGGCTGCTGCTGTTGGAGAGGAGGGGGGATGAGGGGGTAGGTCTGTTTTTTTTGATGCACCTTAAGATGGTTGGAAATGTGGGACAAAGTGCCTAGAGCGCAATGGCATTTAGAGCTCTGAAACGTGGAGAAGTGGATCATTGCGAAACTTGGTCGGAGGGGATGTGATGCCCCCCCCCTCTCCCCTGAAATGACTGCTCTTACAAGAGTGGAGATGCAAACAGATGGCACCATGGCCTTGGCTCCCTCAGGGCAGCAGCTTGGGACAGGGGATAACTCCTTTACAGCGAAAGGGGACTCTTTGCCTATGACCTGATAATGGTGACGCAATGTCTTGAGGCCCAAGACCAGGGACCCTTGCGTATGGAATACTTGATTTGCTTTTTGTTCTTTTACAGGGGTGGTGTGCGTCGCCTAATTGCGTTCCAACTGATGTTGTGATGGATGGGGTGGGGAGAGGTTTCCAAGATTTTTTTTTTTTGCATTGTTTCTGCAACTGCTGTTTGTGGAGGGCTTGGTTTGGATTCTATGGGCTGTTGTGCCCCTTTATAGCAGGGAAGTGTTTTTTTTTTTTTTTTTTTTGGGTCTTGTGCCTTCCCCCACCGTTCGGGTTGGGGGGGATTTGGGCTGTAGGTCCTGACAGCGAGACTCTTATGAATATACAGTGTGGTGTAATTTTGTTGCGCTGTATGTCTGGGGTGGGGGTTAGTTCTATGGATTCCCCTTGTTGGGGGTCGACCGTTTCTTGAGGTTCAGTTGTGCAATTTACAACGGTGCAAATGGCTGCTAACTTGATAGCCCTGGAGTCGAGCATCCTGGGGGATTCAGGGTGGGAGGGGGGAGTTTAAGACTCGACCCTGCAGTGTATATGGTTGACCGAGTTTGTATTGTTACGTGGAATGTCCGAGGGCTCCGAGATTACACTAATTGCTATAGGGTCCATTCTTTTCTTAGACATCATAAGATTCAAGATAAATTCAATTCCTGAGCCACAAATCAAATGGTGTCCAGCAAAAATTAGTCCAAGCAGTAGTATTTTTCAAGTATTCATCCTTTATCTTTATTCTGTATCTTGTATCTTGCGAAGGTTTTTGATTTCAGATTACACTTCAGTTCTTGATTGGCTGTATCAATCCAGAACCGGGAGGTTATGGAAATAATAAAGTAGCATTACCATCTTTAATAAGGAGATCCTAACTTGTAGTGTATGTGGCAAGGTGCTACAGAATGTCATCTGGGAGTGCAATGTGACTATGGCCCAAGTTAGATGGCCATCTATTAGGGCTTGGATTGTGTGATAGCTTTTAATCCCCAGATAGTGAAAGGTGTGGGATTCCCAGGGCAAGAATTGTGATTCCGCTAGCAAATCTTGCCGAAGGCAGTCTGGGTGTAAGGGAAATAGCAGGACTTTGCCTAATTTACCCCCAACCCAGAGGCAGCTCTGAACGTCTGCAATATGATATGAATGTCTGCAATCCCCTCCCGGATATCGCGTATATAGATGAGGACGTCATCTGCATGCTAAAACTACATGCATTTCATCATGCATTGGAATGCCCCTGGCCTGGCCCTGGTGCCGAAGCCTCTGTGCCAGCAGCTCATTTGCCAGGGCAAAAAGCAGAGGGAAAGGAAGAGATGCATTGTCCGATTTTACACGTGCCGTGGGTTCGGTAATTAAGAGCCGGATTAGACCATGTAGTCTACCTGGTATGTCAGAAGCAGTTTGTGTCAAACATATACCCTCAGTTTACCATGTTTAAAGCTTTCTCCAAGTCCAGCACCATACCCTCCATTACTCTATGCAGCCGGTGAATGTTTAAAGTAGTGGATCTCTCGGGCACAAAACCATTCTGGTCCGGATGTACCATTCGGGGAATGTGTTTATATAGTCTGCACACTATATATTTTTACTCAGGATTTCATAATCTTATAATCCGATCCCTACATCGTTAATGGTCGATAAGAGGTAAGCACTAATTGGTCCTTGTCTGGTTTTGGTAGGGATACGATCAAGGAGCCACTCTTCTGGTAGTCTTGGTATAGTTCTAGCAGTTTAGGAACAATGTGGTGTCCATCAATTGTGTGTCTTTTGCTTCCTCGCCCTAAGTGCGCCGGGTATGGCCAGACGTGGGTCCCGGGCTCACTGCCACTGGATTCAAGCTATCCTGGCTGATTAGGAGTGAAACCCTGAAACCGGTCCTAGGATGCTTGTTTCTGGTCCAGGGAGGACCTGGCTTGGCATTTCGGGCTGGGCTGCCCCCATGAGGCACTGGGTCAAGACTGATTTGCATATGGCCAGGTCTAAACTGGGGTGGCATGGTGAGCAAAAGAATGATGGATTTAACCCAGATCTCTTGACTGGGTGAATGTTTTTTGATTTGTTCCGCATTCCGTCCATCAATTGTGTGACTTTTGCTTGGTCGCTGTTCCCCTAATGGCTGCTTTAACCTCGTGCAAAGTAAGGGGAGAATTTAGCTCATCTGTCCATAGGAGACAACTCTGAGGGTCACAGAGTCAAAGGAGTGTATGGCATTGCGACGGTCCACAAGCAGAGGGTCATAGAGGGCTTTATAATGCTCGGTGAATGCCTCATGGATGCCAATATGATCCTTGGCCAGAGTTCCCTGTGGAGTCCCGACCAAGGTGATCGGCAAAGTCTGATTAGCACTGCTTAATAACCAGGCCAATAGGCGGCCAGATTTGTCACCGCGTGCGTCTTGGCCTGGTATGCACGGAAATCGAGATGGGGTAGTTCAGTAAGCTGGGCATGTTCGTCCATCAGCGATTTCTACTGTGCGCGGTCCTCTCGAGCATCCGCCTCTAATTTAGTAAGGGAGGACTCTATGTGTAAAAGCAAGTGGGGGTTCACAAATGTGACTTTCTGCAGTAGTGGGGCCCTCAGTAGTGGCAATTGTGTAGTGGATCCGCCAGGCCTCCATTCTTATTCGCACAGTTCAGTGGGGTGCACAAGCAGTCCCGCAGTGTTCAAGAGCGAAGGGAGACCTCTGCTGACGTTCCGTGCCTAGACAGTCCCTGTAGGCCTCTCCCCTGGAGACCCCACAATGCATCTGCACATAATTTAGCCCACTACCAGGAAGGGGATACCTCCTGGATTTGTCAATTGATAGTCAGTGTAGGACCCGCCTCACCCCATAATCCACCACATTGAAAGGACAGTATATCCAAGTCTTTGCGGCAGGCGTTGCACGCCGCTCCAGCCTCTGTGCATTTCGAGTCCTCCGTGGGTCTAGGCCGCACAGGACGATGCAGGCACCCCTTTGTTGGCGGCATCCCCAGACCTAGCGAGGCCATGAAAAAGGGGATCACAAGTGCCCTGCCAGCTGCCTGAGACTGCTATATTCAGGCACCCAGATGTGGATGGGGGCTACGTGATGTGGATCACGAGTCTCCCGTTGGCACTACCTTAAAACCCATCCACCATCTTAGCTTGGCTGGCCACACTCCCATGAGACTGCTTTGTAGTGTTGTGATTTAAAGTCTGGCACAGCTCTTAGGTCCCAAAGACTTGGTGACTTTTTTGAATAATTGAAAGTAACTGTGCTTGCTTTTTTTAAATAATTCCAAAATTTAAGATATAGTTAAAGATGTATGAGTAGTTCAGTATATGTACGGAGGCAACTCCTTTCTAGCGAACCAATATTGCTTGTGTGCAAGTGCCTGTTTATTTTGGAGAAATCATATATAACCAAATGGACCTCAGAATGACAATGTGTAACTTGCCCGTACAAATAGTGTTTTGAGTAGTAGTGGAATACTATTGGTTTCATTGCCTCCATGTGGGTTTTTGCTTTTTTTTTTTTTTTAGGAATGTACTCCCACGGTTTATTCTTCACAGTCCACTCCTACTGAGGAACGGTTATCTCAGGTTCAGTACAATGCTGACAAGATTGAATGCCAAGCAGAGAATTACCTAAATGCACTCTTTCGAAAGAAAGGTAAGAAATGTCTAAATGCCCAGCCCAACAATAACACAAATGTTTGATTAAATGTTCTAGATTTTAACGTTCAAATAAGGATTTCCCATCCTGGATTTTCATTGATAGTCAAACTTTTCAATACCCTCGCCAGTGTACAGAATTCTGCAACACTTACTTTTTTTTTTTTTTTTTTGTGTGTGTGTATAAAACAGATTGTGCTAGCACTCCAAGCAGCACAGTGTTTTTTCTATCAGTATGCTGCCTTTTACTAATGCCCCATAGCGTTTTGGTAGATGCAGTCATTGCATCCTCCAATCCCTTTTTTAAATCTCAATTTCTCCTACGTTGTATCCTTCATAGATTCCCATACTTTAATCCTCTCCACCATGAAACGGAGTCCATCAGTAGACCTAGTGAGCCGTACAATGTTAAACATACACAGAAAAGCTTTTGTTTATTATTCGTTCTTTGAGTGTAAATGGCATAGCAATGTCGTTATGTTACAACAAACTTTCAACAGAGGATCCTCCATTTAAGACCCACATAATACTGCCCAATATAGAGACAACTGCCTAGAGTTGGAAAACTGAGGAGGTTCATAAAGTAACACTCATAACAGATAACATGAAAAGGAAAGAAACATGCTGATTAATAAATCCCTTAAGTTACCTCGGAGGCAGGAGGCGAATAATGTGAGATGATCCAGATTGTTCACTATTGTGGATGGTCTGTGGTAGTAGGGATAAATGTGTGGGAGGCTTGTCGGCGTCTGGATGAATTGACCAACTTGCATGTGCTAGGGGGTCGTCAGTACGGGACCCATACTCGTGGCTTCTATGACACTTTAGTGCGGGCTAGGGTGGGCTCATGTCAGCTTTGGCCTCCACTGCCTTGAGGGATTCTTCTCACTCCACTCTGTGTGACCCTCTGCAGTACCATGGATGTTTTTTGCAAGGTAATCCAATTCAGCGTACATTCCTCTCTCCAGATCTCTAAAGCAGTGCACAATATGGTGGGCCTTTTGGTAATTGCCAGGCCTTCACTTAGCACCTTTGGGCTAGTGCAAGGCCGAGGTCCAGGAATTTGTGCATATTTTTTGTAGTTTTTTGCGTTTCGTCAATCCCAGTAAGTGTGTGGCACCCAAGAGTATCTTTCTGTCTACTGGGAGACAGTGGTGACAAACCTAACACTGTACTCATGAGTGGTGCCTCGGTACATTCGGGTTAACCGTGCTGCAGTCAAGTTTGTTTGGTGTAGGTAATTAAACTGAATATTCTTGACCATTGCTAGACCTTGTCCCCACCAGGCATTAGTCAGTGTTACTCGTATCTGCCTCCCATTGAGCTTTTAGGGCTGTCGGATGTTACCATCCCTTCCTAAGGAGAGCACTTGAAAGGCACATCACCGCCTGTCTGGTGTGACCATGCACCAACAAGGTCTGTAACACTGGGGACTTCGCCAGTCCATCCTGGGTTTTGCTCCAGACTAGGTAAAGCGGATGTGTCTGAACAGAATACAAGAGAGAGCCCACAGGGGAGAGCCCTTCCCATTAAGTCCTCATAGTCTGAGCAACCCATCTGTGAATGATCACTCCCCCTCACTCTAGCAGCTCTGCTTCCTTCCAAGGGTAAATATTATGGAGAAGTCTTAATTCACACATGCAGGCAGTGCACGTAGGGGAAGTTCATGTGCGTAAGGATTTTGTCCTTCCTGCTGGCGAAGTCCCCTTCACCAACTCAGTCGGGCCACTTTCTCATAAGGGTGTTTCTCCTTCCTGGGGTAACCATTGGAGCTGTAGTATCTGTCCTCTTGGAGGTAAATCAGAGCATTGTCTGCATAGAGACACTGTGTGCCACCTCCCATCCACACATCCCCCATTCCAAACTCCTGGCCCACAGTGCACATGCTGGTATAATTGAAAAAGGTGGGCCTCCCAGATACCACTTTACCTGTTTTACTCTAGCCATTGGGGTCATATTAAGAAGCTCTATCAGGACGAGAATTTTGTCCCCAATCCCAGCATGGCGTACGGTGAGGTCACTGATATTTTTGCCCATTCCATTGTCAGGAAGAGGCGAGACGTGGGTCCCTTGTTCACTGTGCCATTGAATTCAATCTAGCCTGGCTGATTAGGGGTGATATTCCAAAACCAGTCTCAGGATGCTTGTTTCCAGGGAGGTCCTGGCCTGGCAGTTCGGGCTGGACTGTTCCCATGAGGAGCAGGGTCAAGACTGATCTGCATATGGCTGGGTCTAAACAGGGTTGGCCTAGTGCGCAAAAGAACGATGGATTCAATCCAGATCTCTAGACTAGGGGTGAGTGGTTGAAAATTGTCAGCACTCTGACCATCATCTTGTTGGGTTTGCTTTATTCTCATTTTTCTCAGCATTTGTTAAGAATTATACATTGCATCCCCATCTTATTAAGCCTAATACACCAGGCCATCTCTGAATTCCTAAAAAAAAAAGTTATCATTAGACCATGTTAAACTTGTGGAAACAGAGGCGCCGTTCCAAAAGCAGAAACTAAAAATCTTGGGTTGTGGTTTGATCCTAAGCTCTCATTGGGAAGGTATCTGGCCACTGCTTCGGGACTCTGAGTCCTAAGGAAACTCTTAGACCTACCACCTATAGCGGCCAGAAAAACCATTGTTCATGCCCTGGTGACATCTCAAATAGACTTTGGTAATATCCTCTATTAAACTTCAATGCATCCAAAATGCTGCAGCGCAATTGGTTCTTAATCTCCCGAGAAGAGCATCCACCTCTAAAGCTCAGTCTACTCTTCACTGGCTGCCAGCGGTGAAGAGGATTACCTGTGCTACTACCACATTATTTTGTGGAATAAGGGCCCGAGCTACCTATGATCTTTGATAGCTCCTTACATACCTGTACATAATCTAAGATCTTTAGGGGCTTACTTGGTCAAAGTCCCTAGAATTCAAAGAGCCAGGATGGGAGCCCGATCTTTTAGCTAGCTTGCAGCCAAAAGGTGGAACACTTTGCCACTGAATTTGAGTTCTGAACCTACTGAAAGGACCTTCCGTAAGGGACTAAACTTGGCTGTTTTACCCTTAAAATAGGTAAAATATCTAGTAGTTTTCTCAGTCCTCCTGCTCTCTAGCTTGGGCATAGTTCTCCTTTTCCCCTTCTCGCTCTCCTTTTTAGGGGGTTGGAATCCTAGCGCGGGGACACCGTTGGGTGTAACCAGGCGCTTTACAAGTGGCAAAATAAATACCATCCGTGATGATCCCACGATGGAGGAAGGGAAAAGTTGGATCGTTGTATTTCTAGTTCATTGTGTGAAGCATAATTGAAGTTGTTGAACAACCCACTCCTCCTGGAAACCGTTTTAGGTTAAAAATTTGAACCAAAGTCCATTACAAGACCTGGTACAATTTAGAAGCTCTGGTTCACCTTAAATGAGCAGTGTTAAACTTATCAGACTCCATTCCTCTCATTGGCTTCATGTTTTCCATAACGTGGAAGCCGCAAACTTAGTTATGTTAGTGTTTAAAGAAAAACGAATTACACTCTGCAACCTTAAATTGAAATAGGTTGCAATGTTATCGGCATTAAAGTTGCTTTGTTTCTGTCTATAAATCTAACATTTATATGTATTAAAGTGTTCCTGCATTCTACACATTTATTGGACTGTTCAAATATGCAAGTCTTCAGTGACAAGTCCCACAATAGAGAACGAGTTTTACAAGTAAATCACTTCCTTCTCCAGCTTTGGACCTTTCAGGGGTTTACATGCTTGAATTGTTTCCCGTTTTTTGGTGGGTAATCTGGTAAAGTAGTGCAATAGTGTTTGTAGCCTCTCCCTATCATTGGTTGTACCAGCAGGACAGCCTATAAAGTTAATAGGCTTAACTTCACTACGGCTACATGCCACTAAACCTTAGATGTTAGAGTTAAGCAGTGCATTTACATTCACTTGAGGATACCCAATACACATTTGTAGTGATCTGGATTCCTCTGTTTTTATATATTCTCCCCCTTTTTTTTTTTTTTGCTTGCAAAACCGTCACATGTTCACAAAATACTTAATCCAATGCAGATTGAGAAGATCCTCTTGAACCTTTAACACACAATTTGTCATGGGACCACAGTTGAGGAATCTTTTAAAGTATTGAGATTTACCTTTATTAGTATTGAAGGCATACAGTTTTTCATGGTATGTGCGCATTTTCATCTTTGCTATCTCGATAGATTTTCATTCCACCTTCCTCCACCAAATAATTACACGCCTTACACACTTGTGCTATGAAATCGTAGGTATAGTGACTTCTACATGAGTAGGGTTCTAAGTCTGGTCATTTGTTTGACTGCACTGCACAACCTAATGAGGTTGATGGGTTTCACGCATTATGCATGTCTTTTGTACTTCTGGATATACTTTAACGGGGGTTTCCAGCCGGACACCAGGAACTGAATGATTCAGACACAGAGGAGATATTAAAGCAGATTTCTTAAACATTTTTTTTTTATGAAACATTCAAATGTATTAATTTTATGTAAAGTATAAGCATATCAGAGAAATAACATTTCAGCTTGCTTTGTTTGGGCTTCAAAATTAACTGGGGGGGGAGGGGGGAGAAATTTAACTTTTGCTCCTGGTAAACAAGACTTCTTTTGTAGCAGATGTAGACACTTATGCGCTTCAGCTTACCTGACTAGGTAGATTTGTGAAATGCTGTAGTATGTTTAACAGATTTAGAATGTATTATTCAGGACTGGGTTAAAGTGTTAATGAAAATTTGCCTAGCTGTAGTGCTGGTAAGTTTCAATTCTATTAAGGACACGGAGGCGAGGATTATGCCTTCTTCCTTCGCTTTATTCTCTACAGCAGCATTTATTTATTTTTAAACACTATAACTTGCTTTCCCCATTGTTCATGGGAAATGTAAAGTCTCAAACAGGAGTCCTTCCTCGCTGTCCGCACTCCAGTCAGTCAGCATAGTCCCTCCACGCTGTTTCCTCTTTCTTTGCGCGAACCGTTTCCGTCAGATTTCACGCTTCTTGTTTGGAACCATCATTTCCTGCGAAATAGGTATTGTCAGGGGACTAAGCTGGAACCACTTGCAAAATAGCACAAGCAACACATGAGTAACGACCTTAACTCATTGCCACAGCTCTAGAGACCCATGAATGGCTTACTTGCATTCGGACGGGGAGGGTCCACATCTGCAGAGGTCATTGGGCGGGATAATCCTCGCCTCTGTGTCCTTAATAGAATTGAAACTTACCAGCACTACAGCTAGGCAAATTTTCATTCTATGTCAGGACCAGAGGCTCAGATTATGCCAGTTCAAAGCTTGTCGACTACTAGCCTTGCCACCTCCAGTACTGGTTTGAAATAAAACCTCTTAAAGGTGGAGTCGGAGGACCAATTGGCTACGCGCATCAGATCTTCCAAACGCGCACCTAGGGAAAAAGCCTTGGAGACCATCGCTCCTCTTGCCAAGTGAGCACCAAACTGTTTAGTATCAATCCCCGTCTCCTGCATAACCCAACGCACCCATCTTGCGATGGTCGGGGACGAGACCGCTCTGTACGGTTTACGTAGCGCAATGAGCAGCTGCTTCTCACCTGGAGGGCGAGTTTCCTCAGTCAATTATTCATAAGCATGGAGGCACTGCACCACACACAGTTTAGGGGAGTCCGGAAATGCTGGGTACGAAATGACCCTAGTATTACTCTTGGTCCTTCTACTTACTGTGAACGAAACCCCTTTCGGGGAAAACACTCTGGCTGAGATGTCCAAGGCCCTCCCGTCCGAGATGCGTCTGCACGAGGCCAGACATAACATCGTTGCCAATTTGGCCGTTACCTCCTTACGTGACAGAAACCTATTTGGCTGCCAAGAGAAAGATTCAACACTCGGTTCACGTCCCAAAGGACAGAGTACCGCGGCTCCGGAGGGAGAGGGAGGCGAATCCCTCTGAGAAGCCGGCAAACCAACGGGTGCTCGCCCACCGGAGAGCCCCGTACCTTACTGTGAACGGCCGAAATCGCGGAGTGGAAGGTATTGATTGACCTGTAGGCCAGACCATCCTCCGCCAGACTCGCCAGAAAATTAAGGACGTGGACTACATCCGCCCCCACGGGATCGACACTCCATCGCACACACAGACGCCATCTGTGCCAGGCTGACCGGTATCTCTTGGTCGTGCTGTCCGCCCATGCCTTGGTGAGCAAGTCCTCCGCTTTTCCCAAAAGGCCTGGGAGCGACCAGCGACGCCGGAGGTCCGCCAGGCCATCATCCTCAACGTTCCCTCCACTACCAGCCAATGAGGAACGAGATCTGGATTGAGGAGAATGTGAAGAAAGTGGGGGAGTCGGTTGGAAAATCCCAAGAAAGTTCCAGTAGAACCGGAAACCAGACTTGAGACCTCCACCAGGGTGTGATCAACATCACCTCCGCCTGCTGGCGGCGAAGCAACGCAGACACTCGCGTGATCATGGAGAACGGGGGAAAAGCATAGCCATGCTCCCGCTGCCAGTCCTGGAGGAACGCATCCGTCGCTTCCGCCTGAGTATCTGGCCGCCAATTGAAGTACCTCGGTAACTGATGATCTAGCCGTGACGCAAAAAAGGTCTACTGAGAAAGGGCCCCATTTCTGACAACAGAGAAAAGACCTGAGGGTCCAGCTGGCATCGAGGAGGTGACGAGAGTGCCAGTCGGCCACCTCGTTCTCCCGCCCCGGCAGGTACTCCGCCGTCACTGAGATCTGGTTGTCTAGGCAGAAGTGCCAAAAATCCTTGGCTAGGTTCGCCAACATCCTGGACCTGGTGCCACCTAAGTGGTTGATGTACCGGACCGCAGAGATGTTGTCCATCCTGAGGAGGACGCACGATTGTACCCTGTCCTTTGTCCAGCATTGCACCGCAAACGACCCTGCCAGCAACTCCAGGCAGTCGATGTGCAATGACTGTTCGTGAGTGGACCAGGCTCCACCCGTGGAGAACTCTCCGCACCTTGCTCCCCAACCGGAGCATCTGGCGTCTGATTCGATGACAATATCCGGAGCGGAACCGAATATGGCCCGACCATTCCACGCCTCCATGTGGGTAAGCCACCATTCCATCTCGTCCGTCAGGGATATCAACTGTGAGAACGTTAAACCCTGCCTGAGGTGATGCGCCTTCAGGCGCTGCATGGCTCGGTAGTGCAAGGGCCCGGGAAAAATGGCCTGTATTGAAGAGGAGAGAAGACCTACAAGACGCGCCAGTTGACGCAAGGAAATCTGCGTCTTCGCCAAGGTCTGACGCAGCTCGTGCCTGATCTTCGCCATCTTCCTGGCGGGCAGACTCGGAGTGGAAGACACGGAGTCCACATTGAAGCCCAAAAAGGTTGCACACTGAACCGGAACCAACAGGGACTTCTTGTTTATGACAAACCCCAGTCCCTGGAGTAGGTCGACCGCGGTCCTCAAATGGTTGGACAGCTTTTTGGGACACTGATCCAGGAAGAGCATGTCGTCCAAGTAGACGATCATTCGACCACCCTGCGCGCGCAGGAACTTCACTACTGGTCTGAGAACCTTTGTGAAGCCCCACGGCGCGGAGGATAGCCCGAAAGGGAGCGTGGTGAACTTGAAAACCTGCCCTCCCCACCTGACCTGCAGAAAACACCGATGAGGGGGGAAGATAGGGACCGTCAGGTACGCGTCCTTCAGGCCGAACCATCCAGTCGAGTGGTCTCCGCACATCCTGGAGGAGGTGGATCCCCTCCATTTTGAAGTGTTGGTAAACCACCCACTCGTTGAAACTCTTCAAGTTGTTGACCGGCCGCCGTCGACCTTGTCGACTAAAAAGGTTGCTGAGGAACCCACCGGGATGCTCCACTGCGCAGCAGATTGCCCCTTTTTGGAGGAGGGCGGAGACCTCTTCGCGCACCAGTTCGGTATCGCGCTGCGAGAAGGAGATGAGACGGGGATGGGTTAGCTGGCGTGGACGCCCATGAAACTCCAACTGGAAGCCCTGGACCATCTGCAGCACCCAAGCGTCGCTCTTGAGGGAAACCCAAGCCGGTAAAAATGGCGCCAAGCGCCCTCCCAGCTGCAAGCTCGCCGAGGGTATTACACTCACCTCTTACAGAACCCTGTTGCTGGCCTCTTTGGCCCCCACGGCTGTGGAACTTCGACCTCTGGTGGGGTAGAAATTGTTTTAGCGGGCATTGTCTTGATATTGCCCTCTCCCGGAGCCTTGCCCACTGTCAGAGTTGGAGAAGCGGCCGGCCGTGCGGCACCTACCACGACCGGCCCCTTGGAAAACCCGTGGGGTAAAAACCAAGAGAGGTGAAGGTCTTCACGAACATTCCCAACTCTTTGACGAACGGGTCGCCAAATAAGCCCCCCTGGGCCACAGCGCCTGCCTCAGAGGAAGCCAACTTGGGGTCCACCTTAATTAGGAGTGACCGCCGCCTCTCCGTGGAGAGCGCGCAATTCGCATTTCCAATAAACACGATCGCGCGCTGCGCCCAGTTCGAGAGAACCTCTGGTGAGATGGGCACCTGACACCTTGGCCTCCTCAGCCATGTCTAGAAATTTGGTGACAGGCCCCACTGCGTCCAGCAGTTTGTCTGGCACGTATGCCAAGAGCGATCAATACCCTTCTTAGGGTCCCGTACGAATTTCGCTAGGAAGGTTGCCATCTTGGGATCGATCTCGGGTGTTAAGGCACTCCGCCCGTAGGTGGCTGCGAGCGTCCTTGTCCATCGGCTTGCGCAGACGCTCGCCACATACTGGGCCACTTTATCCCAGGAACGCAATCCAAAGACCTGGGGTGGACAATGTCGTCCAGATCCAACATATCAGAGGCCCCCACTGGGGCTGGAGTGGGCGTCTGGAGCCAAGACCAAGAGAAGCCCGCTTCCTCGTCCGTGTCCCCGGGGGAGTCACCATTACCAAAGGGGTCTGGGGAAGCGGTACGCGGAGGCGTTGGGGTGCAGTCCGCGGGGGCGCCGGGTCAGGCTGAGGGGGCACCTGCACCAAGAACACTTGTTTCAGACGGGCAAAGGCATCTACATCCACCCCTTGAACATGGTTTCTTAGCAGGGGGAGAACCAGTAGGTTGCGGCGCAGGAGGGGACTTGGGGGTAGCTGGTGCGGGAGCAGCCCACTTTGCACATTCTTTCGCTATTTGCGCTGACAGGCGTTGCTCCAAAGGCTCCATGGCCTGGTTGAGAGCACTGTAGATGGAGTCATCCACCGCCTGGTAAGTCATCATCCCAGGGGAGGTACGCCAAGGGATCCTCCTCCTGGTACTGATCCTGCTCCGACTGCATGTCTTTGGTAAGCAGAGGTATAGTAACGGGAGAACAGGCAGCTTAGTGCTGAAAGCACTATTCTTTAAAGGTACTATGGGCACTCTGTTTACAAGCTGGGGGGAACCCAGACAAATAGGAGTGACCAAGGGCACACGATTAATGGGCAGAGCCCTAGGGACACACCAGCCCTCTGGTCACAGGGCAGCCACCCAGGACAGTGTCCCACAGGCACCACAAGTCACGGTGCAATTGCGACCCCATAGGGTGTTCAAAAATACCTTACAGACCCTCTAGGAGGGCGTTCAATGAAAACCAGGGAAAATACAGACCCCCACAGGGCGTTACCGGGTGGCAGGAGGCAACCTGACTCGCGCTGCCCATAGAGTGCACTACGCCCCCTGGCGGCGGGAGGACCACACCGCACCTCGCAGGGAAGCAGTCACGTAAAGTACATTTAAAAACGTCCCTTGACTAAAGGGAATCTGTATAAACAGAAAAAACACAAAGCGCTAGCAAAACGCCACCAAAACGCCACCAAATTAGCAAGATAACCCCCACAACAGGAGAAGTAAAGAAAATCGACTTATCTGCTGCTGAGCAGTGAAGGAAGAGGAAACCGCGTGGAGGGACTATGCTGACTGACTGGAGTGCGGACAGCGAGGAAGGACTCCTGTTTGAGACTTTTGCTTTCCCCATTGTTCATGGGAAATGTAGTTGTAGTGTTTTAAAAAAATGCTGCTGTAGAGAATAAAGTGAAGGAAGAAGGCATAATCTGAGCCTCCGGTCCTGACATAGAATTCATGTTGTCCATTCAATTGTGCTAGAATGCAAAAGAGGCTTTTGTGGAAATGTATAATATTGGTGGATGGCCTCCTTCTGCAATATGCAGACTAGATTTCCCTCTCTGGGAGGAATGAGTGTGGGAGGTGGTTCTTTGAGTGGGAGCTGCACCTAAAAGAGAAACTTGTACGGACAACACAGCCATTATGTACAGTCCACTGAAGCAAAAGGAACCATCGCTCCCTCTTTCAAGCGTATCTCTTGAACTAAACCAGTGGTCTTCACACTTGTTAATTCGATGAACCTCGCCCCCACTGCTTTCTTTCTTCCCCCCCCCCAGGAGGGGGCTCTTTAAGGATTATTTGGAGCCTCTCTCCCTTCGCCACCTACTCCAAGCCAAGATGCACCACCTAGCAAACTATTGCTCCCTTCCGTTCCAGTTCAAACGCTTCCTGGCCTGTCAACATTGAACCCTTGTCCAACAAAGTGATTGGCCTTGGTTTCCAACATTGCTTTGGTGATACATAAAAAAAACTCTATCCGAAACCCCCTTACTGTCTGGAGGACCCAGTTCCTACCTTTTGTAATAAAACAGAGCCAGTTTCCCCTCCCACCCTTACATGTGAAAAAGTGATGATTTACCAGAATATCCTCCTGAGGAGCTGGGAGTGCCTCTTTATTAACCCCGGTTGACTCCTCAGGAGGGAAAGAAAACTGAAGCAGTCGTGGTCCTACCACTCACACCTCCCTCTTCTCTTCCAGCTGAGGAGGACCTTAATTGGGAAACCAGCTCAGTCTCCTCCAAAAATCTTCTGACCAATATATATTTTTTTCATTGGTACCTTTTGCTTTGTCCAGGGATTCAAATGTCCATGTGTATTTCTAGGACCATGTTTTATTTCTAGGAGCCTAAAGGAAAGGCTTCTAGAAGACTCCCCCTGTGCTACATTTCCGGTGCTGAAAATGCCAAATCGCCCAACTTGAGGTAGACTTTAATCGGTAGCGACCTGGGTTTTTCTGTCCATATTGTGTAGTTGGTGTTACCCTCCGAGACAATTGTTCTCTGCGCCCAACCTGATAGAAATATTGGAGGATTCAGAGAACTGGATTCCTTCCCCTCTTCTACCATAGCCTGGATCTTCACAGGTCCCACGATGGCCAGCAACTTGTTTATGCAGGCTTGCAAGGACCTACCCATACATCATGTGTCTCTGGCATTCGGGCTACCTTCCCTTCCAGGGGTGGACGTGTACATTCTGCCTGTAGACTGCTCCTGACTTTTGTTTAGAGGCTGCCACAAACCACGTATTGAGCTACCTCGTATGCTGGTGACCATTCCGTTGACAATGGGTGGAAAATGTCCTCAGATCCAGCTCTGGAGAAGTCTTGGTCTCCTGACCCTCCTCAGCCTTAGGGTGCTTATGCTCTGGACGTATGCTCTGGACGTGTACATCATACCCATTATCCTAGTCGTCATGTGAATCTTCGCCTTACATGTCTTTCCCTTTTCTTTTTCACCTTAGTTTCCTACTAATAGTGACATCACAGCCCAGAACACGGGCTCGTTTGCCATTAGAGGATGCTTTGGCTAACGTGGGATGGCCGATGATGACGCCTGACACCTGGGAGTTAACAGCCCATCCTGAACTTTTTTTTTTTTTAGCACATCTTGGTGCTGGTCCAACAGTAATTTTGGAAACAGACAGTAGCCGGAGCATTCCTTCATCGGAAGTACACCTACATAGGAATGTGGCACGAGACCACAAAGAGTGGACTTGATGAGTTAAGGGCCTTGATGAAGGTTTGACTACAGGACTCGCTCTCCCTCAATGAGGCTAGGTTACTAATCACTGAGGATACAGTTTCCACAGATTTGTACATAACCCAGTGTAGACAAATGGTCATTCAGGTATTGTATGCATGTTTTAAGCTAAACGCCGCATTTAAGGAAATATTATAGGGTCACAATTGGGTTAAGTATGGTCCTGAAGAAAGCCCCGGACAGGGCCTTCACAGGGCTGAAACATGTCGACCTAGCGGACAATGAGCACCATAGCAGGGCTACTATTGTCCTAGATTTCGTGCTTTTAATCATCCCTCCATCAGCAATTAATAAAGTTTATAAAATTTCCGGCAGATGGTAGGGATTTTGATTCCGGTAAATCCCCCCCCTTCTTTCCTTTTTCACCTTGGTTTCCTACTAATAGTGACATAACAGCCCATAACCCGGGCTCGTTCGCCATTAGAGGATGCTTTGGCGAATATGGGATGGTAGATGATGAAGCCTGACACCTGGGAAGTGTGAGGCCATCCTGAACTTTTTTTTAGCACTTCTCGGTTCTGGTCCAACAATTTTGGAAACCGACAGTAGCCGGAGTATTCCTTCATCGGAAGTACACCTACATAGGAATGTGGCCCGATTCCACAAAGAGTGGAATTGATGAGTTAAGGCTGTGGTCGTGTTTTGGTGGAAATGAAATTGGATACATGCCAGTAGAAGCTCACTTTTGAGGGCAAATAATATGCCAGACAAATGAGCCAAGACCCCCGCACAGGACGGTCTCATCGACAACACGGGACGAGCAGACTGACAAAGACCTGAAAGAAATCCTAGTTGACGTTTAAGATCAGTCTGCGAGCCATCAGCCAAACTAGACCTCATGGCAAGCTGCCTCGATCGCATGAAGGAGAGGGTCGACCAACATGGATGGCAGAATTGACAACCTGGAGACCAGGATCTCTGAGGCGGAGGATGGACCGGCCACATCCAGTGAACAGCTCTTGCGCATGGATAAAGTCTTGGAGCTCACAAAAGAAAAGAATGAAGACCTGGAGGCATGGTCAAGACGCAACAATCTTTACATTATTGGCGTTCCCAAATCCACCAACTTTGATAGAATGGAAGATTATGTGGAGGCTATGCTTCATGAGCTCTTTGGGAACCTTCTATATCTAGATCTGGTCTTCGACAGTTCAGGTATGTCCCGCCACCCTCACCCGGGTGCCGCTGCACAGCTACACACCTTAACTGATAAGTCCCTTATAAATGCTTGGCGACAGACACGGGCAGAGTATGGAAGCACACGTTTCACATCCAGCACATGCTTGCGTATAGACTATTGGCTCATCTCTCGTGATGCGCTTATATGGACAACTGAGGTCTCATTTACCTAGAACCCTATCAGTTCTCACCCCAGTAATCATTGAATTCTCATTGATCATTACGCGCGCATTTACATGGAGGTTGCCATCTGGTGCTTGCTTGCAACTGTTTATTGTGCCGAAATACTTGCAGCTATAATTGAATTTTTTCGAACTAAACAAAGGCTCCATCCATTTACCTTCTACGCTATGGAAAACCTTCAGGGTTGTGATTAGAGGGGTGTGCATTGCAAAACAAGCTGGTGTCCTCAAATCAATTAGAACGCGCTTGGCGGTGCTGGAGGGCTAACTCCACGCACTGGACCTTGAGCACGGTATATCAAAGCCCCTATATACTATGGCACACTTCTGGGGCACACTAACTAATCCCCTTCGGTGCGTCGGACGGCCTGGGGCTGTCCGATGCACCAGTGCTCGTAGGACGGCCCCCGGCCGTCCTCGCACATGGCATTTGAAATCCCTCTGGTGCGGGCACCAGAGGGATTTCTCCCCCCAACAGCCTCAGGAGCTGGAGAAGAGCTTCCCCAGCTCCCGAGGCGGTCTCTGTGGTTTCCCTGAAATGACGATCAGCGCGCACGTCGCACTGACCTCATTTCATTGAAACTGAAATGAGCTGAGAGGTTTTTTTCCCCACGTTGAATTTAGGGGTGGGGGCTGCCCAAGAGAGGCATACCAATGCCCCCACCCGCCCCCACAAAATTCCAGTCTTTCTGCCTCCCCGGGGAAGCAGACAGCCCACTGGATACCAGGGCCTTTTTTTTTTTCTTTTCCCCTGCTGCAATTAGGGGTGGGGTCTGCCCAAGATGGACATGCCAATACCCCCACCCACCCCCCACAAAATTCCAGTCTTTCTGGCCCCCCCCCCCCCCTCTAGGGGGGCAGTAGCCCCAATCTGCCTCCCTGGGGGTAGAAAGCCCACTATATGGCAGGGATTTTTTCATTAAATTTAGGGGCGGTGGCTGCCCAAAATGGGCATGCCAATGCCCCCCCGCCTTTCTGCCGATGGGGGCAGTAGTCCCTAATATTTCCCTCCCCCGCCCGGGGGCAAGGGCAGAAAGCCCACTAGGAGCCAAGGATTTAATTTTATTTATACGTAGTGGTGCTTGGCTGGTGGTGTGTGTGGATGGCGCTTGGCTGGTGGTGTGTGGATGGTTGTGTGCGTGTACTGACTCTTGGCTGATGGTGTGGCTTGCATGGATCCCCCAGTGTTTTCTTACCCAGAATCACCCGCAAACCTCAAATTTCAACTTACAAAGTCAAATTTTCCTCACATTTCTGTGTGGGTAAGTTGTAGGATCACCGTGCAGGCACAGATTTCCTACTACCCAGAATTCCCCTTGGTCTCTGAGAAAAATGATACCTCACTTGTGTGGATGCCCAAAGTAGTGTCAGACGAAAAACTTATAAACCAATTGCCCTTTTAGACTCGCTTTGGGCCCCCCTCAATTTCTACAAGTTTTTGGTCCTTCCTGTCATAGCCACTTGGCCCATCCACACAAGTAAGGTAGAATTTTTATCGGGAGACTGAGGGGAATGCTGGATAGTAGGAAATTTGTGCCGTGCGTTGATCCCACAACTTTCCCACACAGATATTATTGGAAAATGTGACTTTTTAGCTAAATTTGAGGTTTGCAGCGAATCTTTGGAAGGAAAATGTTGGGGTAATCGCAAGCCACACCTCCCTGGACTCCCACGGGTGTCTAGTTTTCAGAAATGTCTCGGTTTTTTAGGTTCCCCTAGATGTCTGCAAACCCAGGACCAAAAACACAGGTGCCCAGCTATCTATCACAAAACTACCTGGTTTTTCAAGGGGGTCACCTGCGTTTGTGGTCCCGGGCTCAGCGGGCATCTAAGGAAACCTACTAAACCCACACATTTCTGAAAACTAGACACCCTGGGGAGTCCAGGGAGGTATGGCTTGCGTGGACATCAAGGTTTTCTTACCCAGAATCCCCTGCAAACCTCATTTAGCTGAAAAAAGCAAATTTTTCTCATTTGTGTGGGAAAGTTGTGGGATCACCGGGCTGACACAAATTTCCTACCACCTTGCGTTCCCCCAGGTCTCCTGATGAATGGTACCTCACTCGTGTGGGTGGCCCAAGTACCCGCGACAGGCAAGGGCCCAAAACGTATTGAGGAGACATCAAAATTACCTATCACAAAACAACCTGGTTTTGCAAGGGGGGGGTCACCTGGGTTTTTGGCCCCGGGCTCGGCAGCCATCTAGGGAAACCTACCAACCCCATACATTTCTGAAAACTAGACACCCAGGGGAGTCCAGCGAGGTATGGCTTGCATGGATCCCCCAACGTTTTCCTACCCAGAATCCCCTGCAAACCTCAAATGTAGCTGAAATTAATTTTCCACATTTTTGTGGGGGATTACCGTGCCGGCACAAATGTCCTACCACACCGCATTCCCCTCAGTCTCCCGAGTAAAATGATACCACACTCGTGTGGGTGGGACAAGGGCCTGTGACTGGGAAGAGCCCAAACCAAGGGATTAAGGGTATAGCACCAAATTCTAAGCGCCACATTTAAAAAAGTTTTCAGCCAATTCTGCCTTGGACACCCACACAAGTGAGGGGGTATTTCCCTCGTGAGACTGAGGGGAACGCTGTGTGGTAGGACATTTGTGCCGGCACAGTGATTCCACCCAAAAATGTGGGAAATGTGTTTTTTTTTTTTTTGTTTTTTTTGTAGCAAAATTTGAGGTTTGCAGGGGATTGTGGGTAGGAAAACGTTGGGGGATCCACGCAAGCCATACCGCCGGGTGTCTAGTTTTCCGAAATGTGTGGATTTGGTAGTTTGTACGAGATGGCCGCGGAGCCCGGGGCCAAAAACCCAGGTAACCCGACCACCCCCTCCCTTTGCAAAACCAGGTTGTTTTGTGATAGATAATTTTGATGTCTCCTCAATACGTTTTGGGCCCTTGCCCGTCGCGGGTACTTGACCCATCCGCGCGAGTGAGGTACCATTTTTATCGGAAGACCTGGGGGAATGTAAGGAGGGTGGAATTTTGTGGATCCACGCAGATTCCAGAACATTCCATCACAGAAATGTGAGAAATGTGTTTGTTTTTTTTTGGTGTGTTTTTTACAAAGTTTGAGGTTTGCAGGGGATTCTGGGAAACAGAACCTGGTGAGAGCCACACAAGTCACCCCCTCCTGGATTCCCCTGGGTGTCTAGTTTTCAAAAATTTATACGTTTGCTAGGTTTCCTTAGGTGCCAGCAGAGCTAGAGTTCAAAATCTACAGCTAGGCACTTTGCCAAAAAAGGGTCAGATTTCACTGTAAAAACGTGGTGTGTCCACGTTACGTTTTGGGCCGTTTCCTGTTGCGGGCACTAGGCCTACCCACACAAGTGTTTTTGAGTTAAATCTTTGCTACAAGACGCGACCCAGTGCCAAGAACCGGCTACATAGTGGGAGAAGATGCCCCCCAGCATCCTGAGCCAAAGACCTCTGGGATCACTCCTACTGTACTTTCGCGCACACAACCCTACCCCTAGACAGTCAAATATAACACATTCCCCCATAAGTGCCCCGACCTCAGAGCCTGGACCCCCAGCCCTTCTATAAACACGCCCATGTTGAATTAGGACAAGTCTCTTTTTCCAAATAAAAGTGTGCATTTTCGGCCCAGCGCTTATCATTCTGACTCAATTTGTCTTGAGGTACATAATGATTGTCGTCTTATTTTTGATTTTGCTGCACAGCCTCGTTGGCTACTTTCAGTACTTGTGTATTATGAGCTGTCCAAATGTGCTGTTCATTTCGTTCTGCACTTCTTCCCCTTGCGATTCCATCTCTCTCTTCTCACCTCCTTTATTATGTTTCTGTTAATTGCAAGGTATACGACATGTATGGTGTCCCTATCTGCTGTTCATCCAATCTGTTTTGCTTTGCTTCTTGTTGTAAATGCCAATAAAGACCGCTTAAAAGAAATATTAAACCGCTATAATAGCAAAAAGGAGATTGAAGAGGGAAGGTTTTCTTACCTGCTGATGCAATAAGAGGGAGGGGAGAGTTGCTTTGGAATTATATAACCTGTTATTGATATGCTTGCCTGTTTGGAACTACATTGTCTCTCTAGGTTTTGTGGGACTTTTTTCTTTTTTAAATCTGTTTTTTGTTTCGTGGGTGAATACAGAAACCGTTACAAGCACAGGTAATAAGTACTCCATTGCAACACCAGTGTCAGATACAATACAGATTGACCTACAATACACAGCATTTCCTTTACAATACAGTTTACATTCCAATGTCAATCCTAGTTGCACGAGGTATGGTTTGCGAGGACAGGAATGAGGCTTGCTACGCTTGGATGTGTGCATCAGCAGTTGCCAATGGTGGTAGAGGAAGTAATCCTGTGCGTTAAATGTGGCGTATCTGTTCCGTCTGCTCCTGTAGGTAGTGGGAGGCAGTTGAGTAAGGCTTGGACAAAGCAATAATAACTAGGTAAACTCAGCCCAACTGGGGTGTCGACTGGCTCTGTGTGTAGATCGCAGTTAGGGCACACGTGGTTGCAGCCGTAAGCATCGAAGGCTTTTATGTTTGATACATTTGTATAGCGCATGGCTGCCCCATTCATTTAATGAATGGCCCCATCTGTGATGTGACTACCTCTGCTATGCAAGGGTGAATCGGGGTCTCATGGCTTACGAATCCACTGGTGAAGTGATGGTGGAAGTATGTATATCTTGTGATGGTTCGCCCTGAAGGTCATGTAAAAGTGTCCCAATTCGCAGTGATGGGCATTTTGCGGAGGCCTAGGGTGTTTTCAGTGTGCAGTGCCACGCTTTCAGCCATTGCCCACACCAATAGCGAGCGTCTCCAGGATATGGAGGTGGGGGATGTCGGGCGATTTCCACCTTTTCGTAATCGGGCGTTTGGGTACTAGCATGCCCAGATCAAAAAAGTGGTAAGTGACTTTCTGGCGTTTGCCTCTGGGGTAGAGATGTGATACACACCTACCAAGTGTATGATGGGCTGTGACCGGTGCAGGCAGTCAAGGAAGTGTCTACCATCTTGGCCTGCTAGCCACGCCCCCTCCGTCTGGATTTCTTTTCTTGTTGATTAATCAATATGGCTGCTGTGAATAACGTTAAGATTGAAGGTGTAATCCTCACCACGAAGTCACATGTCAAATTAATAGATGGTCAGGGACTAGGTGAACCTACTACTGCATGCCCCCACATCCCACCCCAAGGCAAGCGGAGGCCCTGGATCAAGAGAACTGTTCTGTGTAATGCAAGTGGGGTTGGGAGGCTACCGACTTTGCCAGACATGGCCTTTTAGGCAGTAACCTTTTACAAGTTGAGATTTTTTTAAGCAATGCTTGAAATGTAAAAAGACAGTTCACAAATCCATTAGGCTGATCACTATAAAATGCTAAGACTGGCTTAAGATGTCCCCCTGACATTGGGCCATTTGACTATTTTGCCTTCACTGCAGCTTGATCTCTGCATTAGGCTGTATAATTGCAGCTATCTCTTTATAGCACTGGCCACAAAACGCGCACCTAAAATAAGCCAGACATGTTGGGTTTCCCAATTCTTGTTTGAAATATTTTGCAGAAATCCAAAAATAAAACTGTCCTTTTCAAATCTACTTTCCCAAACTTTTCCTGGGGACACTAATTTGAGACTGTGGATATTCCCCTTTTTTGTTTACTGCCTTTTGTTTTTTTGATCTTTTATATAGGTTTATGCAAGTGGCATTTGAATTTGATGCATTCTGCAAGCAATTCATAGATGAAACTTGAATTAAGCAGCAGTACCATCTGTTTTGTATTCAGTATGAGTTCAAATACATTTTGCATTTCACATCAACACATACCAGTTGTCACCTAATTTTCTTTTGCCATTCAACATATTCCCTAGCTTTTGGTGACCAGCACTATAATTAAGTTTTTTTCTTTCTAGAAACTGTTCTCCCTCCTACATCCATAATACTGTGACCCTTTCCTCTAACAAGAGAAAAATAGGTCTCCATAAGCACCCTCTGTCATTTAGTGACTTGTAATGAAGTTTGAATAACTGTGCAAATTCAAAACAGTTTAGTTAAATCATCATCTGCAGGTTTTATGGTTAATAATGTAAACCTGCTGTTTTTAATGTTGATTTTATGTATTTCTTTAGATCTTCCTCAGAACTGTGATCCTAACATTCCCTTAGTTGCTCAGGAATTAATGAAAAAGATGATACGTCAGTTTGCAATTGAATATGTTTCAAAAAGCCGAAAAATCCAGGAGAGCAAAAATGGATCTTTTATCTCAAATCATACATGTAATGGTGTCAAAATGAACCAAACTCTTGTTCAGGAAGAACAGGACGGGCCCTTGGACCTTACTGTTGAACGAACTGGGGAACAGAATATGAAGCAAGGTAAGGTCTTAAGGGCTTTTTGTATGCTAAAAAAAGTAAGTGGGCCATATTTGTTCTTGTGTACTGTTCAATTGGTTGTCTCTGGGAATTCTTCACCTCAGAACGTATTTTCATGTCAGTAATTTTTTCATTGCATTAGCAAAATGAGCTCAAAGTTGGATTTTGGGATCATAACCGCCCAGTTGTATGTGAACAGTTGTAAGGCCTGTTTAACCCCTTCAACTTCCTAGAGAATTATCATAACATGTTTACAGGAATTGAATGTGCACTACTGGCTTTCTAAAATTTTTTGTGTTGCAGGGCTTCTTATGGGTCTCTACAAATAAATAAATAATAAATGAATAAAAACAAATTCCCAATGAGAGGAAATAATTATGGCACAGATGTTTGTTGTGATATGGTGTTGGGGTAGGACCGGAGTGATGGAGTGCTAAAAACATTTGCATATGGAATCTTCACTCTACATTTCTGGGTCCTGTCCTGTCCGATCTGTCTCTTTTCATTTTAGTTACGCTGGCGTCACTGGTAGTCCGCTAAACAGCTGCTCCAGTGAATGATTCGATTATGCTTCATAGCCCTAACCGTAAATGAAAGGGGAGGATTGGGATGGGTGTGTTGACTGGGTGAAGTGGCCACTCTAAGATCTCCACCTTTCTACTTCCAACTCTTATTCCTTGCCTTTATTGCTAGTATCACATTTCTTTCTACTTTCATCTCCATTTCTTACTACTTTTTCTTTGTACTGTTGGGCTTTCCTCATTGTACAGGCTCAAGACCACACCAAGCATGCTTGACTTGCTAATCCTGCCTTTGCCACCACTCTCCACTTAATGGAGTAAAATCTTAACTGACCAGCGAGTGATACAGCTTGTGAAATCCGGACACATGCTGTAGATTCTCCAAAAACATTAATCATGGACTTGGCTCAAGTAGCAAGCCGTACTTTCCCCTTTTGTTTAGAGCTTCAGTGTTCTCGGGAGCCCCATCTGGTTATGGTCTGGTATTCAGGTGATCATTAAGGGTGCTCTTTTCCAATCTTAAACAGATAGGCATCATAAGTTCAAGAAGGTGAAGTCAGCTCAGACCCTGAAAGCATTGGGTCAAAAAGAGCGATTTTTGTTTAAAAACATTGCAAAGCCCATGGGGAAAAAACCTAATCCTTGGCAGCACAACCAATGGTTCAAACCCATCTGTGGGTTGCACCAGCTTCAGCAAGACAGCTACTTTTCCTCTTCTCTGCAATACTCCAGTGTAGGGGAGTTTATTAGATCATCTCGAAGACTTGCACAGAATAATCCAAGGCATATGCACTGAGCAATGTAGAAAATAGTATGCATTGCATTTTAAGGTATCCCAAAGAAGTTACCTCAAGATCTTCTCGTATATAAAATAAACATCCTTGTGCAGAAGCACACCACAGAATCGTGTGTGTGTGTGTGTGTGTGTGTACCTGAACACAAGGTAATGCCTTCTAAATGATAGAAAACGACTCCAGAACCATCTGTGTCAAGTTTTACAACTTTTTAAAAATGTACCTTGTGGGGGACCTGTGTTAAGGCAAGTGTTTACTTTTTTGCTCAGCTCTGCCCCTGTAGACAGGATGCGGTACTGCAGGCTTAAACACACCATGGAGTGTAAACAACACTCCGACCGGAGTTGCTTGTTCCCAGCAAGACCAGCAGAACAAAGACCGTGATTAAATGCGCGAGCACCTGCTGATGGCTCCAGGCTCAGTTAAAGCAGCGAGCGGCATAGATGCCTTTGTCATTTTAAAACCCTGCTCTCTCCTCTGATAAGTTGACTGCCTGAAAGTTTATAGACACCAATGTCAGCATTTCTTGTTTTTGGTGGGCAGAGGTAATGAACATACAAGAGTATTTATCAGCGCTTATTTGTTTTTGTTTTTAGAGGTTAGAGCGGAAAACGTCAGTAAAAACGCCAGACAATCTTGGATATTTCTTTGTTTATAGTGGCAAGTAGGGAATTTGCTGAAAGCGCTCATTAAAGCTCTTCATTCTTCGTAGCTGTCACTTTTCAGCAAAACAGATGCTAATGGCCCTGACTCGCAAACCATTTTTTGACTTTCCTTATTAAGTTATTTTACCGACCGATGAAAAGGACATTTCTTTTCGGTTGGATCGGGTAGCATATGAAATACCCGTGGTAACTATGTTCGCCACCCGAATTAAGAAACTTTTGCAAGTGGGAACTTTTTCAAATATACCTATTTTTTTTAATCCAGCAAGGGTGAAAAGCAGAGTTGAAACCGAATGCATCTGTTTGAATTTGGGATTTTACAGTGTACATTCAGGTTAAACAACCAGAATTGGAACTTGTGGTATCCTGAAAAAGTAGATTCAGGGAGAGTCACGCTACCCTTTTCTCCCCGCATCTATACTATAGGGGTTGTGACCAGTAGATTATGCTCTTACAGTAGGAGAAAAATGAAAATCTCCGAGCTATGTAACATAGGTACATTCAAGAAAACTATATTTTTATATTTTTTTTTCTCATTTTGTAAGTAACATTTTCAATTGAAAAAGACCTTGCGAGTGGATTTGCATGAATTTTGCCAATCAGTGAGGAATTCAGTCAGCTAATTCGGGGAATAAGTTATGGGCTAGTGAAAAAGAGTGAACTCCTATTTTAGCTCCTGTAGGAAAATTTCCTCTTATGTGCAACCCGAACGACTGAACGGATTTACACTAAACTTCGTATGAAAGTAGACATTTACTCAGAGTGCTTTTTTGCTTGGTATAATCATGTTCAGTAGTTTTTTTTTTTTAGAAAAGGTGCTTAACACTTTATTATATCTCTGCCATTTAAACTTGTGAGTGAATCCTGTTAATCATATTTTCAGAATTTAAGGCAATTTGGGGGATATTTACAAGGAAATTGCGCAGCGTGGCGCTGCACGCAATTTAGCAGCGCCATGGTGTTTCATTTAAAAAACGCAGGGATGCATCGTATTTACAAGAATACAGTGCACCCCTGTGTTTTCCCTTGCACTAGCGCTAAAAAAAAGCTGCCTAGCACCAACACAGACACCCTTGCGCCATAGCGCAAGGATGCCAACGTTGCAGGGATGATTCCCTGTAACGCAGACACCCTTGCACCGTGGTGCAAGGGTGTCTGAGTTGCAGGGAATTATTGTTTATGTGCAGGAAGGGAACCTGTGGATTTGCAATTTGCAGAGGATAAATGAATTAACTCTCCATAACATAGTTAAATCTCAAGGGAAAGTGACACCCTTCTACAGTGGAATCAGGGCTGGTGTCCAGTACAGGTGCATTGTCATGTAACTGGGACAAGGATTTAGGATTTGAGCTAAGCGCCACGGAATGGTGGAGATTTTGCTGATCAGAGTTGTGTGGTGCAACGCCCAGCATAATCTACCAGAGTTTTAAAACTTATATTGTTTGCATATTATACTGCTACAGTTAAGCAGGTTTGATCCAAACCTATCTGCTGACTGTCCACATTTTTCATGCACGCCAGGATATTTTTTCCACTTGATTTGGGAATTCTCCTTGATAGGACAGATTAAGATTTAGGGCATGTGTTTATGTATAAATGTAATTGCTGCTACCAAAATACATTTTGATTGTTCCCTGTTGCCCTGTACACAAGAAGTGATACCTAAGGCAGAGGTGAGGACCCCTCCTGGGAATTTACGATTATCCTATTATGGTTATTGAATAATTCCTCAGAGGTGCCTTTATGGGGAGCAGAACGTCCTTGCAAGTGATTCAGAAGTATTAAAGCCTTCTCTCCCTCACCCAAACAATGCAAATTCCTTTCTACATTGTAGTCCGGGTGCTTTTCTCTTCCGTCCAGCATATTTGTTTCCATCCCCTCCTCGTTGCTTGAGTACCTATCCTCCTCCAAGGGCATCTAGCTCAGGCATGCAAGTAAAGGGCAAAATGGTTCAGGCTGTCTTTTTTTGGTACAGATGTTTACCTCACACATTCAGACCAGAAAGTATTCCTTTTTGGCTCTGGTGCAAGGCAGTCTACAGTCTCTGCAAGCAGGCAAGTAAGAAATTAATTTTGTTTTTTGCCATGGTCTCTGCAGTGTTTTTGTTTGAACCATTTCTTTTGTCATGGCATATAGTTTCTTGGTGCTGGAGAGGACAAGGGTGCATAGTAAAAAAGGATCTTTCTTTTCAAGTTGTGCTCAGATTTCCTCAGTTGTATTCAGAACCAGTCAATCAAGGAGGTGAGTGAAGGCCTACACACAAATCAGAGCCAGATTTGAATGCAGGACAGGATGCCATTCTAGTGGTACTACTGGTTACATCACATGCGTACCATACTTACCCATATATTTGCTCTCCTCTTTTACTTCTTATTCGAGGATCTACCATTTAAGTATTGCCTTTAGTCCATATTAATTATGCCCTGATGAAATCATTGGTTTATTTTTAAGTGATGAAACACATTTTGGCTTGCTAGAACATGCTCCATGCTTCAACTTTGATCATGTTCCACCAATCAGTGTACTGATGTAAGTAAGGGGTACGTTTATTTATTTATTATATATTTTTTTGCAGAAATCACTTTCATTGGGGAAGTTATTTAGTCTGTGGGATGAATATAATGGCTGTTAAAAAATGTAAAGGTGGATCTCAATTCAAGGAATAAAACAAGTCTGGTCAGGTCCGTCCGAGCAGTTTAGAATTCTTACACATTTAGAGAAGCCAAGAGGGTCCATGTTTGAAATTACCACCGGTTGTGTGGTATACCTCCAGATTTTTGCCTTGACAGTTTTGCTTGCTGTAGAACCTATCTCTGCTAACCAGTGGAAAAGTGGTCCCCCTTTCAAGATGAAGAAATTAGCACACACCTAATTGGTATATTTCAATTACCTATGATTTCCTACTACAGTGTTTTACAAACTGCAGGTCGCAGCCCAAGGGTGGGTCATGCAATGATTTTTGGTGGGTCTCGAAAGTTAGAGGAATAAATACATTTTATCAGTAAAACTGTGCCTGTTCAAATTTAGTGGCCAATTCAATGCAAAATGTGCTGCCTGTTAATGACAATACACTTCCACAAGATGCTTTAGTTACATTTAAAAATCGCCCTCCCTCATGTCTATTAAAGCTCGGTGGGTCGCAAAGGTTTGTCATTCTAAAAAGTTGGGTGTGGTTATAAAAAGTTTGGAAACCACTGCCCTAGTATATGGTACAAAGTGTTCCGAGGGCCTGTAGGATAAATGTCACCAGCGGAACTCAGCACCCATTGTGCAACCCTCTGCAGTGACCGTGCAAACATAACTGGAGGCCTACCATTTGTAGCATGGCTGTGCCGTTTTTAACTGCTACTTAGACTTGTCAGAATAACCGTTTTTGACAGGTCAAAGCTTTTCTTTTAAATATGAATAACTCGCCCCTCCTAAGTAGGCCTTATTGCCCATAAGGCAAGATGCATGGTATTTAAAATTAGGACATGCAAAAGTTTAATATTACACATGTTCATACAGTGAAAAAGCTCCAAAAGCTATTTTCACTGTAACATGTCTGGCTGTTCCACAGGAAAGCACTGGGTTGCGTTATTTAAAATAATGCTAATTTTGGGTAGGAAACAAATATAATTCAGACTCTTTATTATTTACTTCAAATTCAACATAACAATAAGATAGAATTTGTAATAAATATTAATGAAAAGGTACTTTTAGAAAGCTAGCTTTTTCCTGCCTAAAACCTCTAGAAGCCCATTTTCATACGCTCCAACTATCACCTGGCAGCTGAATATCCCCTTTGAGTTGTGAACTTGCTGCAAGAGCAGGGAGAAAACACCTTGGATGTGGGAGGTGGTGTTTCCTTGACAGGATAGTCTGTGAGCTGGGCCCATGAACTTGATTAACTTCAAAGAAGCCTACCCTCTCACAGGCAGATGTAGTTAACACCTGGGATGCCCCTTCCCTTTGTCCCCCTAGTCAGGCAAGCACCGATTCCAGTGAGAGGGTTACATCCCCCTGAACTGGTTTAGAGTAGGAGCTGCTCAATTATATGGCCACCTTCTGCGGTGTGCACAGGAGCCCGCAAAATGGAAGACAGGTTCTGCCATCTTGGGTTTAGGTAGAGGGGCATTATGGGATTATTTGCAGTACGGCACACAGTAAATGCTGCAAAAGTGTGCAGGGCTACCCCTGATAACTTTTCCCCATTGGTAGGGGAGGGACCAGGAGCCATCCCTACCAGGAGCCATCCCTACCAGGAGCCATACCTACCAGGAGCCATACCTACCCACAGGCTGGTGCCAGGTATAAATGTGGCTTCCACAGTACCCCCCTCAGAACACTTTCTGGACTTGGAAGAGAAGAGGATTGGATTTGCAGTCTGTAAACTTAAGACAACTGAACCTCCTCTCCCTTTTGCAGCCAGGTCAACGAAGTGGACTCCAAGTGCCATTAGGCTGACCTATTCATGGTACAGGGACACAACAAGCTACAAAGAGGCATTTCCTGCAATTGCTCATCTGACCAGTTTCAACTGGATCTTCCCTGGAACCTGTTTCAGGCTTCTGCTGAAGTGAGTCTTGACCCTCTAGTGCTGTCCCCAAATTCCTAGACCATTGGCTGGTGTCAAAGAGTATTACTCTTATCTACTTAGACCTGGGAATTAGAAAGCTTTTGGCTTCAAGAACCTCCGGAGGACAAGGATTAACCTGTCCAGCCGATCTGACAAAGAATTTTGCTGCTCCGCCAAAGATTCAGATTGCTCCCCAGAGTTTTTCTGCAGCCACAAATCCACTGGAACAACTCTAGCGATCCACTTGTAAACCGCTTTAAAACCTTCCTCCAGGACATCAACCTTAACCAAGCATGCAATACCCAGACTCGTATCAAAGGAGCCACTTTAGATTTAATCATTGCAAAAGAGAACTCCATACAAATTGAATCCATCATACCTTGCGATTGCACCGACTACCACTATCACCTTCTACCTATTTGAGAAGACAATAACCACCAAGGGTCAACCTGTAAGCCAAATACTGGGTAAGAGACAGACACAATATTAACCACTCATAATGGCGATAGTCCTCATCCTGGAATCCACCCCCTCTGCCTGGGATGACTCCTGGTGGCCTGCAGTGCTCGGAACCCCCCCCACCCCCCCACACACCACACATAAAACCTTGGCATCATCCTGGACTCCTCGCTCTCAATCAACCCCCAAACCAACGGTGTTTCGTCCTCCTGCTTCCACACACTCCGCCTACTTCATAAGATCATTAAGTGGATTTCCACCAAGTCCAGGAAAACGGTCACCCACACGCTCTGCAGCAGCATACTCGAATACCGCAACGCACTCCACACCAGCCCAACCCAGAAATTCCTAAAGAAACTGCAAAACATCCAGAATGCCTCTGCAAGAGTCATCCTGAGCATCCCACGCTGCAGCCACATCACCGGCCACCTGAAAGACCTTCACTGGCTACCTATCAGCAAAAGAATTACCTTCAAGCACCTCACGCACGCCTACTAAGCCCTCCACAACACCAGACCTGCATACCTCAACCACCGCCCCTCCTTCTACACTCCCAACAGATATCTCCGCTCTGCCCAACTGGCCCTGACCAGCATCCCACGGATCCGCAAGACCACGTCTGGAGGAAGATCCTTCTTTTACCTCGCTGCAAAGACCTGTAACTCCTTGCCACTGCACCTCAGGCAATCACCATCAACCACTTACTAAATTTCCTCTACTTATCTAAATTGGTTTGGATTTTCTCTAAGATCTAGAAGCTCAGAAATGTGAGGTGGTATGGCATTCTTTATGAGAATGGTAGGTCAATAAAGGCAGGCATGAGTAGGTGACTGCAGTGGCGTAACGAAACTTGAGGGGGCCTCCTTGCAAAGTACATGCAGGGGCCCCCATGCTCCGGACCCAGTCTGGAGCTCTCAGGCTAGGGACCTGCCAGTGCCGGAGGGGGCACCTGGAGCTCGGGGGCCCTCGCACCGCAGGGGATGCTGGAGCTTTTCTTACACCACTTGGGTAACTGCCATGCGTATCAGATACTGAGTGACTGATGAGTGACTGTGCCTGATGAGACAAATGATGGACCATGTAACTCTTTTAGTAAGATCGACGTATGGTATGGAATACTGCTTCCTCTGTCCAGCTCTCTTCTTGACTACAGTGTTGTAAATGAAGTGAAGGTGCAGAAGTTTTATTGAACCATAACTTTGTGATGGACACTATGTGGTGAGATCATGGATACCAAAGGTATTTTTAATTGCTGATCTAACATTGAGAATGACACTAGCTAAAATATTGATAGGACATTGAGGGGAACTGAATCATTAGAGGGGGCTGGTTCACTTGTAGTTTGTTGTCTCCTTTGTGGGGGTCAATTAAAGTCAATGTTGGGATAATCCTTGAGACAAATGTTATAGGGGGTCCTGTGTGGGGGTGAATGGGTGGGGAAGCATTTTTTGAGGACATGAATGAATGAAAGTAGCCTTCCAGTACTATTCGGGTAGTTCTTTGGGCGACCCTCCCGGTCCAACAAAACCGTAATCCATGAGAGAGGCCTATGTCATGATGCACACGCATGATCCGACTTCGCCCATGACAAAGGGGCACAAAGGGCAGAGGTACATTTCTCTTACCATGCATTGGACTTTTCCGTCCCAACGGTTCCCTTGCCCACGAATATGCTCTCAGATCTACTGTAATTCATTAAGGTGTTTGTCTCCAGATTTTCATAACTGGTGAGGTATTCCACCTAATTTTTGTTTCAAAAATATCAGTTGACAAAAATATTGTGATATTGGGAATATCATGGGACAGAATATGAAAGATAAGAATTTAGATTTTTTTAAGTATTTTACATTTTTTTTTTTTAAGTTGTGCAGAATTGTATCCTATTTTTTTATGTTAAGTGTTTATTTGTAGTGTATTTTGTGATCTGGGAGTAGATTTAAAAGGCTTTTGATGTTTACATAAATTGTTTATTGGTGGGTGTTTGGGTTTCTAGTGGAATAGAGTGCAAGGTGTTTTAAATATTTTTTAATTGAGTATTTATTTTATAATAATTTGTTAATTTGATTATTAATTATGTAGATTATTTTGTATTAATGAATAATTTAACAAAAAATCAAATTCATTTTGTTAGTTGCTGAATGTTAATTAGATATTTGATTTTGTAAAGTGTGTACATGTTTTTAATGTGGATTTAATTAATTATATTGTTTTTACATAATTTAATAGTGTGTAGTATCCTCTAATATACTTATTTTTGTGGGTGTGGCAACATTAGTCTCATAGGGTGGGATTTAAAAAAAAATCTAATTTATTGTTTTAATATAATTTCATTTATAATTTAAATTGGTAATGTAGTGTTTTTTCATTTTTAGTTACATAAGTTATACAAAAAAACATTCTATGTTTTATAGATTTGTGGTAATATATTTTATGTTTCTTTATTTTATATAAATTTATTTTTTGTTAGTTTAAGAGGTAAAAGTAAACCTGAGCTTACACTGCTAGTGGCAATCGTAGGTCTGGCCCCTCCAACGAACTCCTTTTTCCCTACTGTATTTTAGGTTGGAGTGAGAATAGTAAATCTCATCCCTCCAAAGTCAAACCTCACCCAACTGTTTAGGTTGGAGTGGGAATAGTAAACCTCACACCTCCAATCTCCAACACTTTCCCTACTGTTCCTCGGGTTGGACTGGGCTAAATATATCTGACTCCTCTAAAGTCCAACACTTTACATACCGTTGGTCAGGTTAGAGTGGGGATAGTAAATCAGACACCTCCAAAGTCCAACAGTTGCCTTATTGTTTCTTACTTTGGACTGGGAATAGTAAATTCAACCCCTCTAAAATGCAAACCTTGCCTTACTGTTGCTTATATTGGAGTGGGAAAAGTATATCTGACCCCTCTAAAGTCCAACACTTTCCCCACTATTGCTTACGTTTGAGTGGGAAAATCTGATTAAATTACCCCTGATTTAAGCCTTCATTGCCTCCCATTTGGTTGCTAGGGCAATACTATCCTACCTTCTGCAGCTCTAAGAATTCTTTATTTGTTCTTTAAACTCGCCCTCAAGCCCTGGGCCTCTCAGATGATATTCACAAAGTCTTTTGGTGGGATTTTCCTTCCCACTGTTTGCACTTTTTCTGTTCCAATATTCAGGGATACTAACATATATTCTGCAATTTATGAATTTAGCAGTTAGAAAGGAAAGAAAGGGATTGTTCTGTATAAAAGTTTCTGTTTCAAATTAGGCCTGGGCAAAATTTTTATTTCCCCAGAGTAATTTCAGTAATTTTGCATTACTCTTGTAATGCAAAATTACTCCATTATGCCAGCTTGAGTAGTTAAGAGCAATTTTGGGCAAACATCTACAGCAGGAGCACAGGAACAGCGAATTAAGATAGAGAAGCAGCTGTTGGCGTCAAGTAGTTTAGTGCTATTATCTCAGTGCAAAATGCATCCGCTGGTCCATTTTAGACGCAAGGGTGCATTTTGAGCTAAGAAAATAGCACTAAATGGTGGATTACGCCTCTCACGTAATTACTCATACTAATGAGTAATTTTGTGGTAATTACATGTAATTACGCTGGGTTATGCCAGGTATGCCCACCCTTGTTTAAAATCAGGATGTATGGCATATTTTACTATAATGGATGACAGAAAAATATTTTTGCTTTTAAATTATTAATGCTTTTTGTATATTTTTGATTATCAATGGCTGATGGTGATCTCTTTCACTTCTGTAATCAAAGCCTATCAGAATGTCATGTAAACAACTGCTCTTATTTCCGTTTTGGTTGAAATTGATTTATATACTGAATGTATGTTGTTGCTAGGCTTGGGTTGCAACCCAAAATAAATAAAGTTAAGTCTGATCTGGTCTGAAAGAACAGTTGAGGCAATAGGACGGTACTCAAGATGCTGAATCCACTCTTAGGTGCAGGTTTAGCAATGTTTTGCTTTGCCCTTGCATGGAGACGCAGGGTGACGCAAAACCTAGATTCAAATTTACCAAGCCATGCAAGGCCACCCTACGTGGCACTGCACAGTTTAGTAAATCTAGTGTAATGAAAGGCAGCGTAAGTTGCTGCCTTGTGTTGCACTGTATGGTGGCAGCATTACATGAGTGGGACGTGGGTGTTCCCATGTATCCACCGATGCGTTCTGATGAATTCCCAGGTTTACCAACACTGATGGACCTAGGAATGCATCAGAATTGTACACCTTCCCATCAGAGGTGTAACAAGGAGAAATATCATCCTTTCTCCTCCATTGTTTCCTCTTTCCAAAAGTTCTGCAGCACACTTAAAGGGAAATTGCCTCTAAGGATTGTTTTTTTTTTATGCAGAAAGGAGTCCTTTCCTGCACAAAAACAACCCTGCCTGTAAAGCAGGAATCCTTGCATCATGGTGCAAGGGTGCCTACATCGGTGATAGGCGCCACTGAGTGCGCCAGTGCAAGAAGGACAGGAATGCACCATATCTTGATAGATATGGCACATTCCTGCCCTCTCCCTTTCACACAGTGCAGCGCAGCAAGGTGTCTTGCTCCATTGTGTTTAATGAAAAAATGATAAATCTGCCCCCTACTGCGGATCCATAAATGGAGAGCGGTGACACAGGCCTTGAAGTCCAAAGACATTGAATTGAACATGTCCCCAAATCAGAAGTAAAAAGATAAAAAATAGGACTGAAGAAATATTTGTTGCTTCGGAACCTTAGTCAATAGAGACATGGAAAAAAGACCTGATGTCACCAACAGCCGAGTGTCCTTTTACACCGCTACAAAAATATTTTGAAATCCACTCTGTTGTCTGGGAGAGTTCACGTAAGAAATCTACAGAGCTGTATCCATTAGAAACCTACTTTAGCTGGTGACCTTGATGCCAAAAATGTTTTTATGTAAGCCTTCTCGTCGGGGAAAATGATTCCCAAGATAATTATAGCTCTACAACTGTTTTGGTGGAAATATTTGCATTTTTCCCGAAGCTGTTGAAATCAACAAACTTTGCAAATTCGTTATGTTATCTTTGTATTTCCTCACCAGCAGCAAAAAGAATGTGCGCCACTCAAAATTAGGCCCAGAAGAAACCCATAACCAATCCATACTTCAGTTTCAATTTTCATTCAATTGTTGGGCTGAGGCGAGAGGAAAAGACTATTAAAGGAGTGTGATTCAAGGCACACTAGCCTTATTGCAATGGTGTTCAAAATGTAAAAATGAACGGGGCTTTCTGTGCAATCTGAACTCAAGCTCATACTCCAGGGAGAGCAGGGCTTCAGATGTCAAAGTAGAGCATCAGTCTGTTACAGAACTTCAGGGCTCTTCTGGGTGATTGTCAGTCTCACAGACCTAGTGGCTTTTGTCAAGAAGTCCCTTGTTACCTCAGATTCTTTAGAGCCAGAATGTCTGCTTATTTGTCCAGCTTGTAAGCCTCTGTTATAACGTTTGCATTTCCTTACTGCAGACATTGACACTCTTCTGAGCTACGCATCCATCTTATCACTGGGAGAACTCTTGGGGCACTTCCATGGTATTTTACAGCCAGAAGTCTTAATTACCCAAAATTGGTCAGGGCATCAAGTAACACGAAAACATTTTCTGTTGCTTATCATATAAATAATTGCAGGATATTTGCCGGATTGGTTGTAGCCTTCTCTTGTGCTTGTGCTACTCAGATCCTCCCCTTCCTCTGCCTAGCCGTAAAATGTACATTAAAATGAAACAACATTTAGTTTGTATTGTGTGCTTTACAGTACAATCATATAATATTAGCTTGTGGCTAAACGTGTTTCCAGTGGGACAGACAGGATTTGTTATATTTTCTGCGTTACAATTAATATGATGTGTAAAAGGCCTGATGTGATGCTCTACGTGTCCAATAAGGAGCTCGTCTATCAGAGCAGCATGAGACAGAACTTCATGCTGAATTAATGAACACCGTGTAAAGAGATTATGATCAGGGCCACCGAAGAGAAGGTACTGTGGAGGAAAGATTCCTGCCAGGGTTCACCAAATTATGCGCCATGAAAAGCAAATAATGCAGCAACAAAAATTAGGCATATTATGCAATTCAAGGCAAACTATGCAGCCCGTTCTGTGGCCTCATTATTTGGCAATTTTGACATTGCAACACAATTTAGTGTATATAAAAAATCCACTTTATACTCAGCAAATTCTGCTCAAAATAATGGGTTTTCTTGTATGTGATACACGAACACCGTTTTATACATGCACACCATTTTATTAATGGTCTTTCTACATCTCAGATTACAATAGTTTACGTAAAACATTTATGTTGCACATGGAAAACATGCCTACGTGAACATACATACCTGTGATAAAATGTGCGCTTATTTAATTCTGAAACATCCTATTCTTGTTTAAAAATGTGTCTTGAGTTTATCCTGTGTTCATGCTATACAGCCACTGGATGCACCTGTTTCCATTAAGACACATTTGCTATTACATATTTAAGTGTTTCACTAGGAGGCTCCATGACACTGAAGCCGCACATCCTTTCAAAGAGATGTGATAAGATGGGTATTATTTTAAAATCCGAGTTAACTCTTTTCTGTTTCATAATTTTTTATTGTAATCCTAGTGCACTCTTGAAATAACTAACAGATTCAGAAGTGCCTGTAAACTAATCACCCCTTTGCATGTAACATAATGTTAAATGCACAAGAGTAAGAAGGAAACATTTTTCACATTGTGTTTGAGGAGCAAATTAAGCTAAATCTATTTTCCCCATCCTGTAAATAAAGCCTCGCCCTCCGTCCACCAGCCGGGATGTTAAATTCATCTGGCTTGAGAGGGAAATGGAGAAGGCAACCCGCCAGCCACATCCATGCAGATGTACCTTTGCATAACAAAAGGGCCATTAGCACGTCAAGAGGCCCGAGTGCTGGAAGCCGGTGAAGTCAGTTTACTTCCCAGACTGGGGGATGGGCCCTGCTTCCAGGAGCACACCTTTACAGAGAGAAAGGTGCCCGGATCTGACAGCCCGACAGCAGCAAGGATGGGGCTCGGGAGTCTAAAAAGAGGCTGTCTCATCTTAGACTCGAGCTTGGAGCTACTTTAACAACAACAGTTGTAATTTTGAAGTGCATATTACATTTAAATGCGCTGGTGTTTTTCTTATGCATATTGTAATTCACAGAAAATTCCTTCTGTCCAGGGGTTTGTACTCAGTGAAAGTGAAAAACATCTTGATCTCTTCACAAAAACTGGTTGTTTAAAGCTTTTGTTGGCTTTTTCTTAACATTCTCACATTGAAGGTAATGTGCATTACAAATGGAGAGATGTGAGGAAGGGCAAAATGGCAGGACTCTGACAAGAGAGGGAGAACGTTGAACTTTGAAGGATCTAAGAAATGAGTTTGAATGTTTGACGAGTTTAATATGAGCAAAGAAAAAACATAGGACGTCAGTAACACAAGGAAGACGAGGCAGGAAATGGACATATCTGACGAAGGACAGAATGAAAGAGCTCAGGCGGAAATGGGATAAGGGAGAGAACGAGATGGGGGTCTGGGATAAGGAATGCGTGAAAAGGAAGAAATGGCGAGAGTTTGTGTAATTAGAGAGGAGAGAGGGATACTTTACAGCCAACATTGGTAAACACTCAAGAAGCATATTTATGATTTAAGAGATTGAAGTGCCTACTGTTCACGCAGATGTGAGGAGAGAGTGCACTTAAGAGACTCATGCCCCCACAGATATGGCCTACACTGGTCACACCAGGAATAATTGAGAAGAGCCATCACCAATCAAAGAATTTCAAAGCTTTTCAGTTTGCATAAGATACAAAAATAATGCTTTGGGCACCTTATTGTTTATAATTTGTCCAAGATAATAAGAAAGCACCAGGACAGATACAGATACAGATAGAGATGGGGAGCAGAGGCATAGTTTCCATTGGTACAGCAGGTGAAGTGCGCCAGGGCCCCGAAGACTGAGGGGCACACTGAGCCATGATTATATCTGAATTTAATAATTCAGACAGCATCCAGTAGGTATATTGCCTCTTTTGCACCAGGGCTCATGACACAGTAGCTACAGTACTGATGGGGAGAAACAGAAAGAGAAAGACAAAGATAAGGAGAGACTGACAAAGTCCGAGAAAGACAGGAAGAAGATGTGGAGCAGGAGACAAAGAGGCAGGGAGAGAGCTCCGAGAGCTATAAATATAGAAAGACAGGAAGAGACAGACAAAAACCGTGTTTGGGAGATAGAGGAGAGAAATGTTTGCGAAGAGAGAGAAAGATCTGGCCAGACATAGAAAGATGGAGAACTCCTGGAGGAGAGGTAGTAAAACACAAGGATGCACAGAGACTGGGAGAGAAAAATAAAGGCAGACCGAGAAATACAGAGAAAGTCAGGACAAAATACAGAGGGTGTAGAAATCTAAATAGATATATAGAGAAAAACCATGAGAGCTAGAGAAAAGCCATGAGAGATGCTGGGAAAGGGAGGACGGATAAAGACAGAAAAAGATAGGCAAAGATAATGACATGGAGAAACTGGGGAAGAGAAAAACGGAGAGAAAAAGAGCAGGAGAGACAGCGAGAGAGAGGCAGCAAGGGAAAGATAAAGACTGAGGACTATATGCAAAGGCAGAGAGAAAATGGAAGTGAGATACAGGTAAAAGGCAGAGTGGTGTAGTCAAGGAGAGAAAAGAGCAGAAGAGAGAAACACATGCAGACACACAGAAACAGGGGTGATAAAGTTATAAGGAAATATACAGAAATGACAAGAGGAAAGAGATGGAAGAGGAGAGGAGACATGCACACCCTGAACTCAATCTGCATTACTTCAAATCTGTCTGTCTATCTCTCTATTTATCTATTTATCTTTCATTATGGCTATCCACTTTTTATCTCTGTCTCCATGTCTCTGTCACACTGTCTTTCTCACTGTTTGTGTCTCTCTCTCTGTGCCCCTGTCCCTCTGCTAGTTTCTCTTCTTTTTTTTTTTTTTTTTTTATACTCCCTCCTGCTGCCCCTACCCTGTCTCTCTTAATCTAAGTCTGTTTAAATCAGACTCTCTCCCAGCATCTGAGAGGACTCAAGTGAAACCTGGGCCTAATCTGACCCAACATATTGTGGAAGAGAATTGTATTCTAGGCACAATTGGAAGCTCACATCTGCATGGACAAAGTCGTGCCACTAAGAATGAGACGTAAAGGTGAATTGAACTTCATAGTGCATAATGTTTAGAGAGAGAACACCTGGAAAGATATCACATTTTATATCCACCAATATAGAGAGCTGTCATCTATGAATTTGGTAGATCTGTGGATGAAGTAATAAAGTCTGTTTTGGCAAAAACTGGAGGTGGGGGTTGAAAAGGGATAGGGAAATCTTAGGGAGGGAAAATGGATGACCCAATTTCAGCAGGGACATGATTTTCAAGTTCAGCTTTTCTTTCAATAAAGCACTGTAATCTGAAGCAAAAGGGGAAATCTACAGCGGAGAAAAAATTGCTATATGACTCCATGTTACCATGAAACAACTTCTTGAGTCAATGCCACTACATCGTTTCAAGTGACCAGAACCAGGACTACAATTACCAGAATACATTGATTCTTTTTAAATTAGAAGGTACAGGACTGGAAAAAAAAATTCTTGGTTACCCTACAACGTGAATTCATCTATTAACCTTATGAAATCCGAAAGAATATGAGAAATTAAGGGAATGAAATGGAGAGACATCTGGGAGAAATGTATAGGCACTGTGAAGAAGTTATTACTTTGGGGTAACTCAATGGTTTCTCATTGCCAGGACCCAAGTTTTTAGGTCTGAGCCTCACTTTAAAAAATCATTGTTATCAGATGCATTAATCCAGTTTGGTAAATTGAATCAAAATTAAACCTTCAAAAATGAGACGATTTGCTAAACTAAACTGTGAACTGGATGGGTGTCTCAGCATAGAGTAATCAGGTAAGCAAAGCTTATTTACCTCAGTGACTGCTGAACCTTATTGAAAGGCATGCAAATTAAAAAAGTTGACACCTTAAAGAAGGGCAAAACTTTGCATCTCCCCATTCTCTTTAATGCAACCACAAGTTCACAGATACAGGAGGCTGCAGGATATTACTTTGTCATCGGCCAGTCCTGGGTGACAGTCGAAACACAATGGCCACTTTCTGGCAAGTTACGGGGTTAGTATTTCCCTCTGCCAGGAAGCACACCCTGGGACTTTTACTTTTGGGGACTCTTTGTTGCATTGCCCATCTGAAACCATTGACCAGACATGAGTAGCATGAAGAACGTTTCCATTTAATTCTGCTTTCATAAAATGAAAACCATACCAGCTGGTGAGATTTAAAAAATGTTCAGTTGCTAAAAAATAGGCGTTGTTGCTTCTAATTTGACACCTGCAGCATAAGCTATGAACCCATCCATACAATACTTTGGTTTTCAGAGATGATGACTGGGGATTGCAGGAAGTTCTAGTAGATGAAGGAGTCTAGATATAGAAATACAAGAATCACTAAGATCAGTAACATACACTCACTCCTACACCCCAATAACCTCTTCCTCCATGCAGATAAGATGTCTGTGCATTCCAAACCCCAAAGGGACTCACGTGACTGTCAATGAAGGGTCCAAATGTATACCGAACAAAATTTCAAACATGGCCCAACAATATGTATCATTAGTTCTAAACAACCACAGTGTTAAAAAAAATCTAACCACATTGTTTATAAAATGAATTTGGCTTAGCACATGTATCCGCATTGTATATTACTTTCAGAAGCGCATGCTGCTAATCACTGGCTAAGCATAGGCACACCCTTTTCATTGTTGCCCCTGGTTATGTGAATTCGATCCCAAGGAAGCAGAACCCAACCTGTGTAAGATTTCAAATGAAGTCCAAGCAGGCAATAGAGGATGGCCTGTCTGCCAGAAGTTTTGTTTCATCTGGAACAAAAGCTTATTTCATGCTTTCACACTTGATCTGATCATAATCTAAGTGACTTGTTGATACCCAGATGGTGAAGGAATTGCTCCGTAGACAAAGATTTTATGAAGAAGCTTGAAAGATTTCCAGATTCATATGAAAGTCTGACAGTTTTTATTTTTTATTTCAACCGGGTGGAGATGGGGAATTCCTTCTCAACTTCGAAGCTAATGTAATCCGGAATAAAGGGTAGAACTTTACCTTTGAATATGAGAGATTTTGGGGCATATTATCAAGGATCTGCGATATTTATCGCAAAGCGCGCTTAGCGCTGTTTTTTTTTTTTATCGCCGGCTATCGCTGGATTTCCTTGCCGTGATAGCGCGGTATTATCAACGCGTATCGCAAAGGCGATAGGAAATCCAGCGATAGCGTGTAAAACCAGCAATAGCGTGAGAATTCCAGCGCTAAATTAACAGCGCTAATGAAAAGCTTGCTAATAGGCAAGTGTATACTTAACCCAACAATCCACCCCCATTGACAAGATGGTTAAGGCAAGTTTTTTTCAGGCGTTAAATTCCAGCGATAAGCGCCGTTAGCGCGAATTTTCCTATCGCTTCGCGGGCATTGATAATAGGGGAAGTTGTGTTTGCGACTGTTTCAATGGAGTTTTAGTCAGGAACGCCTACTTTGCATGTCATTAGCGCTATATATCGCTGACCTGCTTAGAGGTAAAAAAACGGCCGCTATCGCTAATAAACTCACGCTAAGGCCCGTTAGCTGCAGCTTGTTAATAGTGTGATAAAAATATCGCCGCATTAGCGGCAGAAAAGTGCCGCTAACGCGGCGATAAAGGGCTTGATAATATGCCCCATAGTCTTGTTTGCCAAGACAGTGAGGTTGAAGACGAAGGATGTCACCGGGTGAGGGGAACCTGAGGCATGCTAACGGGTTGACACTTCCAAAGCCAATATTTTTGGCAGCTGTATATTTGCAAACCTAGGGCCTCAAGTACTGCAACACTGCTGACATTACCTTGGGGAATACCTGCAGATCTGATCTCAGGTTGAGCGATGTTGTGCGTACTAATAGGGGACCCTCTCCTGTTGCAAAAATGTAATGGCACTTCTTGTGGTACAGGTATTGCAGTACCCTCCCATAAAAATATTGAAGGTAGGGATTTAAAATAAAATCCCATAGGCCTAATGTTAAAATAAATTACATTATTCAATTATGTAAAGCGTTAAAAAATATAGTTAGATTTAATTTATTGTTTAAAAAATTCTAAAACTAATAAAAAATTATTCATGTTCCATTTTATTAATCTTTTAGTAAGTATAAAAAATTATCTAGCATTAATATTTATTAAAAAGAATCAAATTACTGTTAATTCTGTCACTTTTAATAATTTGGAATACTTAATACAAATATCTTTTTTACTTTTGAAGAAAAGGATCGTGTAAAAGTCCACCAATTTTCTTTCCAAAATTCAAAGAATGGTAATTTTCATTCCATAACCCTTTTCAGTCCTCATTCAACAAATAATCACTTCAGAGTCTTGTTACTTAATGTTGATCCAAATTTTAATCAATCATTGTTTTCCATTAGAAGCAGTTAATGCAGCCCAGCCAGCGCGTTTCGTCCCTACGGACATCAGGGCTCAAAATCATGCTTCAATCAGAAGATTTGGTAATTCCTTCTGTAGTACGTCAGGGTGCAGCCCAACTCACAAAATGGCATGAACCCTTGTTCTCATTGATCTCGTATTGTCAGTCCATGGACTTTGTTCCTCGTGACCGCCTAAACGTTGCTCCTCATGAATCCATCTAGTAGACGTCTACTAGGGTTATGGAATGAAGATTACTATTCTTTGAATTTTGGAAAGAAAATTATTTGTGGACTTTTACACGCTCCTTTTTTTTTTTCTTTTCAAAAGTTGAACTTTGCATTACCATGGCCCAGGGGCAGTGGGAGCGCATAAAGTTGAGCGTGAAATGTGTTGAGGGAATTATCTTGATATTACACCAGTGTGCCCTTGTTGTTAGCCCACACTGCCAGTTGTAGAATTTTGATATACATTTTTTACGTTTCTTTTTAATTACCCTTCAGCTAAATTATTTTGTTTTAAATGGTATACAGCCAAATAATTTTTTTTATTTAAAATTCAGTCAAAGCATAAAATTAATTAACGTTAATAATTAACAGAATTATATATTTTTAATTTATTTCAAACTTTAATAAAGTTTTAAACCTTTCCATTTACTTTACCATTGAGAGATTTCTGCCCTTGGGGTGGAGATCCTTGCCAACGTGTGCAAAGCGACATGTAGTAACTTCAAACTCATAAATTAGGCTCCTGCCCCTGAATTCAGGGGGTGGGGACACGTAAGGGTACACTTTCAGTATCTTTACACTTGTAAATGGTGAACAGTCTGAAGTAAGTTACTGAAACGTGCAAGATCAAACTTACACTTGTAGATGAACTTATATGTAAGTTTACATTTGTGAATATGACTTATAGGTTTGTGAACTGTAGTACTACTTTATGTACCACGAATGCAGTTTGTAAATCGAGCTCTATTTCTTTGGGAATTTGAACATGACTACCGTAACACAAAGTGTCTGGAGGGACTTAATTTGTATCATTAAAACTACACACTAACTCTGGGGAGACCATGAACTGCATTATAATCACATACTATCTTTAAACTTGATAATCGTTACACACCATCTTTGTTTGAGTTGAATATCCCTAAAATTTACACATCATCTCTGAGGCCACCTGAACCCCAGTCGGTCACTCACGATATTAGTTTTAACTTGAAAATGAATATCTTCAGACACTATTTGTGCGGGGACTCGAACATCATCTCTACACACTATCACTCTCTAAACATAATTACCTTCCTAAACTATCTGTGTGGAATCGCAAACATTATCTGTATGGACTTGACCACGATAATCTCTATGCACTATGGGTCATATTCCTCAAATGGTTTCATCACTTTTGCAACAGGGTGCATGCATGACACAACCCTTAAGTGCAATTTATCAAGCCATGCAAGGCCACCTTGCGTGGCCTTGAGTGCAATGCAGCGCAAATCGCTGTGTTGTGTTACTCTGCCCCAGTTAAGCGTTCCATGGGTGGTGTGTCTGTGTTTCCACGCAACTCATGGATTGACACATTCCCAGTTCTTCCATAAGTGGTAGACCTGAGAATGTGCCAAAATGTCTACGCCTCCCCAGGTGGGGTGTAACCAGGAGAAATATGTTTATTTCTCCTCGATTTTTCCTTGGTCTATGTGTGCTGCATTCTTCAGCACACATAGGATGAGGAAAATGCCTCAGGGTATTGTTTTTGTGCAGGAAGGTGCCCCCTCCTGCACAAAAAAAATACAGCTTACAAATGCAGGTATCCTTTGCATATGGTTCAAAAGTGCCTGCATTGGTGCTAGGCAGCACATAGCGCGCCAGCACTGGGAAAAGGCAGGAATGCACCATATTATGATAAATGCAGTGCATTCCTGCTCTTTCCCTGTCATGCAGCGCAGCAAGGTGAATTGCTGCACTGCATGACTTTTTGATAAATAGGCCCTTATGTTGGTAGGGACTGGAACATCACTATAATCACATGCTATGCAGATTCTTGAACATGCCTATGGTCACACACTATTTCTGTGGAGACTTCATTACCGTCACACACTAACTTTGTAGGGACTTGACACTTTATCTTCACACACCATCTCTGAGAGGTGTTGCACAACCCAATAACCATACACTATCGTTGTGAAGATTAGAACACCTCAGACATCACACACTTTTCTTGTGGGGACTTGAACATCCCAATCACACACTATCTCTGTGGGGAATTATACATCACTATAATCACACACTATCTCTGTGGGACTTGCATATCATTATCGTTTCACACTGTGTTCTGTTATGCAGATACATAAAGTGCACTATAACCAGAGAGGGTATCCTGGCTATTGCTGTATGGACTTAATATTGATAGTCTCCACAAAATATGTTGGTAGAGACTTGAACACAACTATAATCATATACTATATGAAGGCTTAAACATGCCTATAATCACCCACTATCTCTGTGGGGACTTGAATATCACTATCTTTATTCATTACCACTGTATGGACATGACCATGATAATCTTCACACACTAAATAAATAGGGACTGGAACACCACAATTATCACACACAATGAGTGTTCTTGAACATGCCTATAATCCCACACTATCTTTGTGGGGACTTGACCATCATCATCTGCACACACTGGCAGCGTAGAGAATTGAACATTATCGCCATACACTATCTTTGTGAGTACTTGAACATGCTTACCTTCACACACTATCTCTGTGAGATCTTTAACATCCCAATAACCACATACTATCACTGTGAGGACTTGAACATCCCAGTAACCACCCACTATCCCTTTAGTGAACATCCCAGTAACTGTAGTGAACATCCCAATAACTAAACAATACCTCTGTGAGGACTTGAATATCATTATCTTTTCAAACTAAGTTATGTTATTTATGCAGATTTGCAGAGCCCACTATCACCTGGGAGGGTATCATGGCTATCACTGTATGGACATGACCATGATAATCTCCACACAATATGTCAGTAGAAACTTGAGAACCACTATAATCACACACTATGCAGAAGCTTAAATGCCTATAATCACACAATGTTTGTGGGGACTTGAATATCATCTTTTAAACACAAACACTATGGGCCTTATTACGATGCCGGTCGGGTGGACCAAGGGCCGCCTGACTAGGAGTCGGAGGTCCCGCCATAGGAATTAGGATGCAACGGCCTTGAAGGCGGTCGCAATGTGTATATTTTGTATTGCAGCATGTGCTGCGGGCTACAGCACACGCCGCAGTACAAAATAAACGCATACATATCCCTGCACTATATGGCAGGCACCATACAGTGCCTGCCACATGGTGCAGGGATATGTAGGGGGGCACCTAGGCCCATATCGGAGGGTCAGGGGGGGGGGAGGGGGACCCGCTACGGGCCCCCAAGTCCATTTCCACCAGCCTTTTCATGGCGGGTTATCCGCCATGAAACGGCCAGTGGAAAGGGACATTGTAAACCCTACGGCGGTGCCTGAGCAAGCACCGCCACCATTGTAGGGATTCAAGTCCGTCGGCCGGGCTCAGTCTCTCCACCCGCCCTCCATCCGCCCGGCATCATAATGCGGTGGGCGGCCATGCAGGGTCTGATGGTGGTGGGATATAATCATACAGTTTACTGTTGTCGAGTGGAGGGTCATTAAATGGAGGGTGGTACAAAACCGTGGAGGATAGTGTTGTAAAGTATACTGTCGTACAGTATAGTGTCGTGGAGTAGTGGTATGAGGTGCACTTGAGTAGTATAGACTGGAGTGGCATAGAGCGGAATGGCATAGAGCTGAGTGGCGTGGCATAGAGTAGAGTGGCAAACAGTTAAGTGGGATAGAGTAGAGGGGTGTACAGTGGAGTGGCGTACAGTGGAGCGATGTAGGAAGGAATAGCATATAGTAGAGTGGCATACAGTTTAGTGGCATACAGTGGAGTGGTATAGAGTGGGATAGCATACAGAGGAGTGGTTCAGTGTTATGGTATTTATAAAGCACGCGGGTACTCCCAAGAGTGTCCCGGCGTTAAGAGAAAAACCACATAACAGCTAACAGAAAAACACCCAAAGCAGAAACTGGCTAGGACCTAAAGTTGAAAAAGCCCTGTTTTTAATTTCCTCCTAAAAGTGAGGAGGTCCTGTACCTGTCTAAGAGAGAGAGGTAGGCTATTCCACAGACGAGAGGCCACCACTTGAAAGGCTCTTCCCCCTACCCGGGAAAGCAGGACCTTGGGAGTAGAGGTCAAAGGCTGAGCAGAGGACCTCAAGGTACGTTGAGGGGTATAGTGTTGAAATCTTTCCCTAAGGTAAAGGGCTCCTATCTGATGAAAGGCTTTAAAAACCAAAACTAACGCTTTGAAATGGATTCTTTTCCGGACCGGAAGCCAGTGCAAGGAAAACAGAAGATGGGTCGTGCGTGTCCTAGGTCCTGCCAGAAAGATGGCCCTGGCCGCCACATTCTGGACCACCTGCAATCGGCCTAGTAAGTAGTCCGGGAGTCCCAGGTACAGAGAGTTTACATAGTCCAGTCTCGAGACCACCAAGGCCTGGACTACTGTTTTCCTGTGAGAAACTGGGAGCAGGGGGAGAAAGTTCCTCCGTATTCTCAAAACCCCAAAACAGGTCCCGTCCACCGATTGGATCTGAACCTTCATAGAGAGGGCAGCATCCAATCTGACCCCAAGATTTTTCACGGTGGTAACTGAAGATGTGGGGGGAGACATATCCTGCGGCCACCATTTGTGCCATGCTTCTCAAGGATGTGAGCCGAAGAAGATAATCTCTGACTTTTCAGAGTTGCACTTCAGTTGGTTTTGTCTAAGCCAAGAGAGAACCTCTGAAAGACAAGTGTTGATCACATTGCCCATGAACTCAGCCCCCTTCTCGCAAGTGAACAACAATTGCGTGTCGTCCGCATACGATGCTATTTTGGCCCCATATTTCTTGGCGAGAGGTGCAAGAGGGGCCATATACAAATTGAACAGTGTTGGGCTCAAAATTGAGCCCTGTGGGACCCCGACATTCATGGGGGGGATTACAGCAGCGAAAGGAGGGGACCAGATAGTTTGTAAATGGTTGTTTAAGAATGAAGTGAACCAACTCAATACCATGCCTCCGATACCGCCCTCCACAAGTCTTTGCAGTAGACTATTGTGGGGCACGGTATCGAAGGCCGCGGAAAGGTCCAACAACACCAAAACCGCATTGCCTCCCCTATCCAGAGTAGCTTTTATAGTTTCCGCGACTTCTAATAAGACCGTTTCCGTGCTGAAATTAGCTCTGAAGCCCGACTGACTCGGGTGCAGAAGATGGTTGGACTCCACGTAGTCCGTGGTGACTGTGTTGACATATTTCTCCAAAACCTTGGAGAAGAAAGGCAGCAGGGATATAGGCCTGTAGTTACCGGCGACCTCTGGGTCAGCCGTGGGTTTCTTTAAAAGCGGGAGAATTTTCGCATGTTTCCAGGTTTGCGGCATGTGCCCCTCACGCAGGGCGGTGTTCAAAATCAAATTCACAGCAGGGTTTATCAGTGGAGCAGTGGAGTTCCATACAGTGGAATAGTGTAGTGTTGTACAGTGTAGTGGCATACATTGGAATAGTGTATACTGGAATGGCATACAGTGCAGTGGTGTACAGGGAAGTATGGTTGAGTAGACTGGCATACAGTGCAGTGACGTAGACTGGAACAGCGTGGAGTGGCATTGAGCAGAGAGACATACAGTGGAATGGTGTAGAGTAGACTTGCATAGAGTGGAGTGAGGTACAGAGTACTGGCATAAAGTCCCATAGTGTAGTGTAGAGTAGAGTGGCGTACAGCGGAATAGTGTACACTTGAGTGGGGAAGAGTGTAATAGCATAGACTATAGTGGAGTGCCGTACAGTGGAGTAGAGTCGAGTGGAATAATGTTGAGTTTAGTGGCATTAAGTCTAGTGATGTACAGTGGAGTGGTATATAGTGGAATAGCAGAGTAGAGGGTCATACAATGGAATGGCTTAGACTGTAGAGGCGTAGAGTGTAGTGGCATACAATGTAGTGTTGTACAGTGTAATACCATGCAGTGGATTGTGGTGGAGTGGCATATTCTGCAGTTGATGAAAATAGAGTGCCGTGGAGTGGCATCTAGTGGAATAGCATAGAGTGTAGTGATGTACCATGAAGTGGTGCAGAGTGGAATGGCGTAGAGTAGCGTAGAGTTTAGTGTCGTAGAGTGGAGTTTCATCCAGTGAAATAGCATACAGTGAAGAGGTGTACATTGGAGAGGGTACAGTGAAGTGACAGACTGGAGTATAATAGAATAGAGTGGCATTCAGTATAATAGCATAAAGTAGAGTGGTGCTGCGTGGAGTGCCCTAGAGTGGAATGAGGTGGAGTACAGGAGTGGCATACAGTGGATTAGCGTACAGTGCAGTGGTGTATAATGGACTGACGTAAAGTGGAGTGACAGAGTGGAATAGCGTAGAATGGAGTGGCGTAAAGTGAAGTTTCATAGAGTGGAGTGGCATAGAGTGAAATGTGTTAATTGAAACAGACGTAGGGCCATATTATCAAGAATGGCGCAAACATTATCACCACTTTAGCGGCAGGAAACTGCCGCTAAAGCGGCAATAAGGGGCTTGATGATATGCCCTGGAGAATTCCAATAGAAGCCCAGGTTTGATGTCCTTGACACCAGAACCTGGGCTTCTATTGGAATTCTCTAGGGCATATTATCAAGCCCCTTATCACCGCTTTAGCGGCAGTTTCCTGCCGATAAAGCGGCGATAATGTTTGCGCCATTCTTGATAATATGGCCCGTAGTGTGAAAGTGTGAGAACTAATGTAAATGTCATGTAGTAGGAATATACATTATGATGTGTAAACGTTCATTGTTGGTAGTATCCGTAAATAGTGTAAGTAGTGTTAAACTTATAACTTTTACAAAATATACTTATATAGTGTACCACTTTATACCGTGGTATGTTTATGGCATACCATGGTACATACGGCTGAGAAGTGAATATGTGCTTGGCTAATGGCTGTGTTTACCAAAGGAAAAAGGCAGCCATGTTGTTTTTAGGTCTCGCCTAGCGATGCAGCGCAAAGCGCTGCTCGCTATGCGAGATCTATTGTTGCCGACTTTTGCTCCGATGCGGGACAGGACAGGTGCACGCGTACGGCAAGTCCTGGACAGGAGATGTGCACGCGTATGGTGCGAGCAGAAGTTGTAACAATGCCGCAAGCCGTACGCGTGCACATAGACTGTCTGTGCTCAAACTTAACAGACAGGAGATGTGCACGCGTGCGGCTCGCATCTTTTACAACTCCTGCTCGCACCATACACGTGCACATGTCCTGTCCAGGCGCGGCGTCCAGCATGCCTCCCGCTCAACCCCACTCACCGGCTCTTGTGGGGACTCAGCGCTGAATCTTGCTCCGGCCGCACCATGCGGCATTCACGAAGGCGGGGTGGGCTCCCGCCGGACTTCCCTCTGCGGGGTGGGCTCCCGCCTCACTTTTCCAACACACGGGGCTCCCTCAGCTCACGGGAGCCCCGGACACCTCCGGCCGCGCGCTCCATGCGCCGCCCATGCGCCACGCAACTGACGTCGCTCAAAACTATTTCAGCTGCCCGGACAGCCGATGTGCACGCGCACGGCGTCTCTTGCTCACGGCGCACTCGACAGGGCTTGTTAATTTGGCTCGGTGTCTGTTATGGATGCTGGGCTAAGTGCGATTAACTTGCCTCGGTAAAAGCATTCATACGCTCGGGCTCGAGCGTGCACTCAGTAGTCCCCCAGGGCACAAGCAGGCATCCACTTCTGTGCTTCCTCGTTGCTTTATCGGGCTCGAGCGTGCACTCAGTAGTCCCCCAGGGCACAAGCAGGCATCCACTTCTGTGCTTCCTCGTTGCTTTATCTTGCAGCTGACAGGGAGCACCCCTGCTGCCATTCTCTTTGGCCAAATTCAGCAGTACAGCATTGGAGGTGCCGCAGGGAGCTCTGGAAGGTGAATATTATGCTCAGGCTACTTGTTCGCTGTGGGCGAGGGTTTTTACATGTTCCACTGTCTCCCTGAGACAGGAAGCACGTGTGCGTGGAGAGAAAGGATTGGGGCCAGTTAGTACCTGTAAAGCCTCATGTGCCCCCACTCCCCGCGCCCCTGCGGAATAGCCCCCAGAGCTGCTTCGTGTCACCCGCCCCCGAGGCAGCCCCGGTTTCCGGTGATTCACGGCTCCGTCTGCCAGCGACTCGTCCTCGCGGCCAGGTCTGTCACCGGAGTTCACATCAGCATAAGGACTGCTGCTGCATGCTCAAAAGCCCTCGCCCGCCTTTTTAAATGACAAGCCAAGTTTATAATTACCCATGCTTTTATCCAGGGAAGTCTGTGCCGTGTGTGAAGGCAGACATGCTGTGTGTGTGGGAATGTAAAGGGACTCAGTATTTTCATCATTGTAGATAAAGAGTATATATATCCCACCAAAACATATATCTGTGTTTTCCTGCATTCTGAAGAACAATAGATTTGAGTGAAACGGTTTAGACGCTTTAAGACGCGCTGATGGTATTTGAACATGTCCTGCAACACGTTTCCCTCTTCGGCTGCGATGTCGTGCACGCCGTGTACTCTGTGACAGTAGTGAGTGCACACGTGGCTAGTGGATGTCTGATGCCTGATGTATGATGATTGATGTCTGATGCCTGATGTCTGTGGATGTCTGATGCCTGTTGCTTGTGGATGTCTGATGCCTGTTGCTTGTGGATGTCTGATGCCTGATGCTTGTGGATGCCTGATGCTTGTGGATGTCTGATGTCTGATGCTTGTGGATGTCTGATGTCTGATGCTTGTGGATGTCTGATGCCTGATGCTTGTGGATGTCTGATGCCTGTCTGATGCCTGATGATTGTGGATGCCTGATGTCTGATGCTTGTGGATGCCTGATGCTTGTGGATGCCTGATGCTTGTGGATGCCTGATGCTTGTGGATGCCTGATGCTTGTGGATGCCTGATGCTTGTGGATGCCTGATGCTTGTGGATGCCTGATGCTTGTGGATGCCTGATGCTTGTGGATGTCTGATGCCTGATGCTTGTGGATGTCTGATGCCTGAGGATGTCTGATGCCTGAGGATGTCTGATGCCTGAGGATGTCTGATGCCTGAGGATGTCTGATGCCTGAGGATGTCTGATGCCTGAGGATGTCTGATGCCTGAGGATGTCTGATGCCTGAGGATGTCTGATGCCTGAGGATGTCTGATGCCTGAGGATGTCTGATGCCTGAGGATGTCTGATGCCTGAGGATGTCTGATGCCTGAGGATGTCTGATGCCTGAGGATGTCTGATGCCTGAGGATGTCTGATGCCTGAGGATGTCTGATGCCTGAGGATGTCTGATGCCTGAGGATGTCTGATGCCTGAGGATGTCTGATGCCTGAGGATGTCTGATGCCTGAGGATGTCTGATGCCTGAGGATGTCTGATGCCTGTGGATGTCTGATGCCTGTGGATGTCTGATGCCTGTGGATGTCTGATGCCTGTGGATGTCTGATGCCTGTGGATGTCTGATGCCTGTGGATGTCTGATGCCTGTGGATGTCTGATGCCTGTGGATGTCTGATGCCTGTGGATGTCTGATGCCTGTGGATGTCTGATGCCTGTGGATGTCTGATGCCTGTGGATGTCTGATGCCTGTGGATGTCTGATGCCTGTGGATGTCTGATGCCTGTGGATGTCTGATGCCTGTGGATGTCTGATGCCTGTGGATGTCTGATGCCTGTGGATGTCTGATGCCTGTGGATGTCTGATGCCTGTGGATGCCTGATGCCTGTGGATGTCTGATGCCTGTGGATGCCTGATGCCTGTGGATGCCTGATGCCTGTGGATGCCTGATGCCTGTGGATGCCTGATGCCTGTGGATGCCTGATGCTTGTGGATGCCTGATGCTTGTGGATGCCTGATGCTTGTGGATGCCTGATGCTTGTGGATGCCTGATGCTTGTGGATGCCTGATGCTTGTGGATGCCTGATGCTTGTGGATGCCTGATGCTTGTGGATGCCTGATGCTTGTGGATGCCTGATACTGGTGGATGCCTGATACTGGTGGATGCCTGATACTGGTGGATGCCTGATGCCTGTGGATGCCTGATGCCTGTGGATGCCTGATGCCTGTGGATGCCTGATGCCTGTGGATGCCTGATGCCTGTGGATGCCTGATGCCTGTGGATGCCTGATGCCTGTGGATGCCTGATGCCTGTGGATGCCTGATGCTTGTGGATGCCTGATGCTTGTGGATGCCTGATGCCTGTGGATGCCTGATGCCTGTGGATGCCTGATGCCTGTGGATGCCTGATGCCTGTGGATGCCTGATGCCTGTGGATGTCTGATGCCTGTGGATGCCTGATGCCTGTGGATGCCTGATGCCTGTGGATGTCTGATGCCTGTGGATGTCTGATGCCTGTGGATGTCTGATGCCTGTGGATGTCTGATGCCTGTGGATGTCTGATGCCTGTGGATGTCTGATGCCTGTGGATGTCTGATGCCTGTGGATGTCTGATGCCTGTGGATGTCTGATGCCTGTGGATGTCTGATGCCTGTGGATGTCTGATGTCTGATGCCTGTGGATGTCTGATGTCTGATGCCTGTGGATGTCTGATGTCTGATGCCTGTGGATGTCTGATGTCTGATGCCTGTGGATGTCTGATGCCTGTGGATGTCTGATGCCTGTGGATGTCTGACCTGTGGATGTCTGATGCCTGTGGATGTCTGATGCCTGTGGATGTCTGATGCCTGTGGATGTCTGATGCCTGTGGATGTCTGATGCCTGTGGATGTCTGATGCCTGTGGATGTCTGATGCCTGTGGATGTCTGATGCCTGTGGATGTCTGATGCCTGTGGATGTCTGATGCCTGTGGATGTCTGATGCCTGTGGATGTCTGATGCCTGTGGATGTCTGATGCCTGTGGATGTCTGATGCCTGTGGATGTCTGATGCCTGTGGATGTCTGATGCCTGTGGATGTCTGATGCCTGTGGATGTCTGATGCCTGTGGATGTCTGATGCCTGTGGATGTCTGATGCCTGTGGATGTCTGATGCCTGATGCCTGTGGATGTCTGATGCCTGATGCCTGTGGATGTCTGATGCCTGCGGATGTCTGATGTCTGATGCTGGTGGATGTCTGATGTCTGATGCTGGTGGATGTCTGATGTCTGATGCTGGTGGATGTCTGATGTCTGATGCTGGTGGATGTCTGATGTCTGATGCTGGTGGATGTCTGATGTCTGATGCTGGTGGATGTCTGATGTCTGATGCTGGTGGATGCCTGATGTCTGATGTCTGATGCTTGTGGATGCCTGATGTCTGATGTCTGATGCTTGTGGATGCCTGATGTCTGATGTCTGATGCTTGTGGATGCCTGATGTCTGATGCTTGTGGATGTCTGATGTCTGATGTCTGATGCTTGTGGATGTCTGATGTCTGATGTCTGATGCTTGTGGATGTCTGATGCTTGTGGATGCCTGATGTCTGATGCTTGTGGATGCCTGATGTCTGATGCTTGTGGATGCCTGATGCTTGTGGATGTCTGATGCTTGTGGATGTCTGATGCTTGTGGATGTCTGATGCTTGTGGATGTCTGATGTCTGATGCTTGTGGATGTCTGATGTCTGATGCTTGTGGATGTCTGATGCTTGTGGATGTCTGATGCTTGTGGATGTCTGATGTCTGATGCTTGTGGATGTCTGATGCTTGTGGATGTCTGATGCTTGTGGATGTCTGATGTCTGATGCTTGTGGATGTCTGATGCTTGTGGATGTCTGATGCTTGTGGATGTCTGTGGATGTCTGTGGATGCCTGATGCCTGTGGATGCCTGATGCCTGTGGATGCCTGATGCCTGTGGATGCCTGATGCCTGTGGATGCCTGATGCCTGATGCCTGTGGATGCCTGATGTCTGATGCCTGTGGATGCCTGATGTCTGATGCCTGTGGATGCCTGATGTCTGATGCCTGTGGATGCCTGATGTCTGATGCCTGTGGATGTCTGATGTCTGATGCCTGTGGATGCCTGATGTTTGATGCCTGTGGATGCCTGATGTCTGATGCCTGTGGATGCCTGATGTTTGATGCTTGTGGATGCCTGATGTCTGATGCCTGTGGATGCCTGATGTTTGATGCTTGTGGATGCCTGATGTCTGATGCCTGTGGATGTCTGATGTTTGATGCTTGTGGATGCCTGATGTCTGATGCCTGTGGATGTCTGATGTTTGATGCTTGTGGATGCCTGATGTCTGATGCCTGTGGATGTCTGATGCCTGTGGATGTCTGATGCCTGTGGATGTCTGATGCCTGTGGATGTCTGATGGATGTCTGATGCCTGTGGATGTCTGATGCCTGTGGATGTCTGATGCCTGTGGATGTCTGATGCCTGTGGATGTCTGATGCCTGTGGATGTCTGATGCCTGTGGATGTCTGATGCCTGTGGATGTCTGATGCCTGTGGATGTCTGATGCCTGTGGATGTCTGATGCCTGTGGATGTCTGATGTCTGATGTCTGATGCTTGTGGATGTCTGATGCTTGTGGATGTCTGATGCTTGTGGATGTCTGATGCTTGTGGATGTCTGATGCTTGTGGATGCCTGATGTCTGATGTCTGATGCTTGTGGATGCCTGATGTCTGATGTCTGATGCTTGTGGATGCCTGATGTCTGATGTCTGATGCTTGTGGATGCCTGATGTCTGATGTCTGATGCTTGTGGATGCCTGATGTCTGATGTCTGATGCTTGTGGATGCCTGATGTCTGATGTCTGATGCTTGTGGATGCCTGATGCTTGTGGATGTCTGATGCTTGTGGATGTCTGATGCTTGTGGATGTCTGATGCTTGTGGATGTCTGATGTCTGATGCTTGTGGATGTCTGATGCCTGATGCTTGTGGATGTCTGATGCTTGTGGATGTCTGATGTCTGATGCTTGTGGATGTCTGATGTCTGATGCTTGTGGATGTCTGATGCTTGTGGATGTCTGATGCTTGTGGATGTCTGATGCTTGTGGATGTCTGTGGATGTCTGTGGATGTCTGTGGATGTCTGTGGATGTCTGTGGATGTCTGTGGATGTCTGTGGATGTCTGTGGATGTCTGTGGATGTCTGATGCCTGTGGATGTCTGATGCCTGTGGATGTCTGATGCCTGTGGATGTCTGATGCCTGTGGATGTCTGATGCTTGTGGATGTCTGATGCTTGTGGATGTCTGATGCCTGTGGATGTCTGATGCCTGTGGATGTCTGATGCCTGTGGATGTCTGATGCCTGTGGATGTCTGATGCCTGTGGATGTCTGATGCCTGTGGATGTCTGATGCCTGTGGATGTCTGATGCCTGTGGATGTCTGATGCCTGTGGATGTCTGATGCCTGTGGATGTCTGATGCCTGTGGATGTCTGATGTCTGATGCCTGTGGATGTCTGATGTCTGATGCCTGTGGATGTCTGATGTCTGATGCCTGTGGATGTCTGATGTCTGATGCCTGTGGATGTCTGATGTCTGATGCCTGTGGATGTCTGATGCCTGTGGATGTCTGATGTCTGATGCCTGTGGGATGTCTGATGCCTGTGGATGTCTGATGTCTGATGCCTGTGGATGTCTGATGTCTGATGCCTGTGGATGTCTGATGTCTGATGCCTGTGGATGTCTGATGTCTGATGCCTGTGGATGTCTGATGTCTGATGCCTGTGGATGTCTGATGTCTGATGCCTGTGGATGTCTGATGTCTGATGCCTGTGGATGTCTGATGTCTGATGCCTGTGGATGTCTGATGCCTGTGGATGTCTGATGCCTGTGGATGTCTGATGCCTGTGATGTGGATGTCTGATGCCTGTGGGATGTCTGATGCCTGTGGATGTCTGATGTCTGATGCCTGTGGATGTCGGATGTCTGATGCCTGTGGATGTCGGATGTCTGATGCCTGTGGATGTGCGGATGTCTGATGCCTGTGGATGTCTGATGTCTGATGCCTGTGGATGTCGGATGTCTGATGCCTGTGGATGTCGGATGTCTGATGCCTGTGGATGTCGGATGCCTGTGGATGTCGGATGTCTGATGCCTGTGGATGTCGGATGTCGGATGTCTGATGCCTGTGGATGTCGGATGTCGGATGTCGGATGTCTGATGCCTGTGGATGTCGGATGTCGGATGTCTGATGCCTGTGGATGTCGGATGTCGGATGCCTGTGGATGTCGGATGTCGGATGTCTGATGCCTGTGGATGTCGGATGTCGGATGTCTGATGCCTGTGGATGTCGGATGTCTGTGGATGCCTGTGGATGTCGGATGTCTGTGGATGTCGGATGTCTGATGCCTGTGGATGTCGGATGTCTGATGCCTGTGGATGTCGGATGTCTGATGCCTGTGGATGTCGGATGTCTGATGCCTGTGGATGTCGGATGTCTGATGCCTGTGGATGTCGGATGTCTGATGCCTGTGGATGTCGGATGTCGGATGTCTGATGCCTGTGGATGTCGGATGTCGGATGTCTGATGCCTGTGGATGTCGGATGTCGGATGTCTGATGCCTGTGGATGTCGGATGTCTGATGCCTGTGGATGTCGGATGTCGGATGTCTGATGTCTGATGCCTGTGGATGTCGGATGTCTGATGCCTGTGGATGTCGGATGTCGGATGCCTGTGGATGTCGGATGTCTGATGCCTGTGGATGTCGGATGTCGGATGTCTGATGCCTGTGGATGTCGGATGTCGGATGCCTGTGGATGTCGGATGTCGGATGCCTGTGGATGTCGGATGTCTGATGCCTGTGGATGTCGGATGTCTGATGCCTGTGGATGTCGGATGTCTGATGCCTGTGGATGTCGGATGTCGGATGTCTGATGCCTGTGGATGTCGGATGTCGGATGTCTGATGCCTGTGGATGTCGGATGTCGGATGCCTGTGGATGTCGGATGTCGGATGTCTGATGCCTGTGGATGTCTGATGCCTGTGGATGTCTGATGCCTGTGGATGTCTGATGCCTGTGGATGTCGGATGTCGGATGTCTGATGCCTGTGGATGTCGGATGTCTGATGCCTGTGGATGTCTGATGCCTGTGGATGTCTGATGCCTGTGGATGTCTGATGCCTGTGGATGTCGGATGTCTGATGCCTGTGGATGTCGGATGTCTGATGCCTGTGGATGTCGGATGTCTGATGCCTGTGGTCGTCGGATGTCGGATGTCTGATGCCTGTGGTCGTCGGATGTCGGATGTCTGATGCCTGTGGTCGTCGGATGTCGGATGTCTGATGCCTGTGGATGTCGGATGTCTGATGCCTGTGGATGCTCGGATGTCTGATGCCTGTGGATGTCTGATGCCTGTGGATGTCGGATGTCTGATGCCTGTGGATGTCGGATGTCTGATGCCTGTGGATGTCGGATGTCTGATGCCTGTGGATGTCGGATGTCTGATGCCTGTGGATGTCGGATGTCTGATGCCTGTGGATGTCGGATGTCTGATGCCTGTGGATGTCGGATGTCTGATGCCTGTGGATGTCGGATGTCGGATGCCTGTGGATGTCGGATGCCTGTGGATGTCGGATGTCGGATGCCTGTGGATGTCGGATGTCGGATGCCTGTGGATGTCTGATGCCTGTGGATGTCTGATGCCTGATGCCTGTGGATGTCTGATGCCTGTGGATGTCGGATGTCTGATGCCTGTGGATGTCTGATGCCTGATGCCTGTGGATGTCTGATGCCTGATGCCTGTGGATGTCTGATGCCTGTGGATGTCGGATGTCTGATGCCTGTGGATGTCGGATGTCTGATGCCTGTGGATGTCGGATGTCTGATGCCTGTGGATGTCGGATGTCTGATGCCTGTGGATGTCGGATGTCTGATGCCTGTGGATGTCTGATGCCTGTGGATGTCTGATGCCTGTGGATGTCTGATGCCTGTGGATGTCTGATGCCTGTGGATGTCTGATGCCTGTGGATGTCTGATGCCTGTGGATGTCTGATGCCTGTGGATGTCTGATGCCTGATGCCTGTGGATGTCTGATGCTTGATGCTTGTGGATGTCTGATGTCTAATGCTTGTGGATGTCTGATGTCTGATGCTTGTGGATGTCTGATGCTTGTGGATGTCTGATGTCTGATGCTTGTGGATGTCTGATGTCTGATGCTTGTGGATGTCTGTGGATGTCTGATGCTTGTGGATGTCTGATGCCTGTGGATGTCTGATGCCTGTGGATGTCTGATGCCTGTGGATGTCTGATGTCTGATGCCTGTGGATGTCTGATGCCTGTGGATGTCTGATGTCTGATGCCTGTGGATGTCTGATGTCTGATGCCTGTGGATGTCTGATGTCTGATGCCTGTGGATGTCTGATGTCTGATGCCTGTGGAAGTCTGATGTCTGATGCCTGTGGATGTCTGATGTCTGATGCCTGTGGATGTCTGATGTCTGATGCCTGTGGATGTCTGATGCCTGTGGATGTCTGATGTCTGATGCCTGTGGATGCCTGTGGATGTCTGATGTCTGATGCCTGTGGATGTCTGATGTCTGATGCCTGTGGATGTCTGATGCCTGTGGATGTCTGATGTCTGATGCCTGTGGATGTCTGATGTCTGATGCCTGTGGATGTCTGATGCCTGTGGATGTCTGATGCCTGTGGATGTCTGATGCCTGTGGATGTCTGATGCCTGTGGATGTCTGATGCCTGTGGATGTCGGATGTCTGATGCCTGTGGATGTCGGATGTCTGATGCCTGTGGATGTCGGATGTCTGATGCCTGTGGATGTCGGATGTCTGATGCCTGTGGATGTCGGATGTCTGATGCCTGTGGATGTCGGATGTCTGATGCCTGTGGATGTCGGATGTCTGTGGATGTCTGATGCCTGTGGATGTCTGATGCCTGTGGATGTCTGATGCCTGTGGATGTCTGATGCCTGTGGATGTCTGATGTCTGATGCCTGTGGATGTCTGATGTCTGATGCCTGTGGATGTCGGATGTCTGATGCCTGTGGATGTCGGATGCCTGATGCCTGTGGATGTCGGATGTCTGATGCCTGTGGATGTCGGATGCCTGTGGATGTCGGATGTCTGATGCCTGTGGATGTGGATGTCGGATGTCTGATGCCTGTGGATGTCGGATGTCTGATGCCTGTGGATGTCGGATGCCTGTGGATGTCTGATGCCTGTGGATGTCTGATGTCTGATGCCTGTGGATGTCTGATGTCTGATGCCTGTGGATGTCTGATGTCTGATGCCTGTGGATGTCGGATGTCTGATGCCTGTGGATGTCGGATGTCTGATGCCTGTGGATGTCGGATGTCGGATGTCTGATGCCTGTGGATGTCGGATGTCTGATGCCTGTGGATGTCGGATGTCTGATGCCTGTGGATGTCGGATGCCTGTGGATGTCGGATGCCTGTGGATGTCGGATGTCTGATGCCTGTGGATGTCTGATGCCTGTGGATGTCTGATGCCTGTGGATGTCTGATGCCTGTGGATGTCTGATGCCTGTGGATGTCTGATGCCTGTGGATGCCTGTGGATGTCTGATGCCTGTGGATGTCTGATGCCTGTGGATGTCTGATGCCTGTGGATGTCTGATGCCTGTGGATGTCGGATGTCTGATGCCTGTGGATGTCGGATGCCTGATGCCTGTGGATGTCGGATGCCTGATGCCTGTGGATGTCTGATGCCTGTGGATGTCGGATGTCTGATGCCTGTGGATGTCGGATGTCTGATGCCTGTGGATGTCGGATGTCTGATGCCTGTGGATGTCGGATGCCTGTGGATGTCTGATGCCTGTGGATGTCTGATGTCTGATGCCTGTGGATGTCTGATGTCTGATGCCTGTGGATGTCTGATGTCTGATGCCTGTGGATGTCGGATGTCTGATGCCTGTGGATGTCTGATGCCTGTGGATGTCGGATGTCTGATGCCTGTGGATGTCGGATGTCTGATGCCTGTGGATGTCTGATGCCTGTGGATGTCTGATGCCTGTGGATGTCGGATGCCTGTGGATGTCGGATGTCTGATGCCTGTGGATGTCGGATGCCTGTGGATGTCGGATGCCTGTGGATGTCGGATGCCTGTGGATGTCGGATGCCTGTGGATGTCGGATGCCTGTGGATGTCGGATGGATGCCTGTGGATGTCGGATGTCTGATGCCTGTGGATGTCGGATGTCTGATGCCTGTGGATGTCGGATGTCTGATGCCTGTGGATGTCGGATGTCTGATGCCTGTGGATGTCGGATGTCTGTGGATGTCGGATGTCTGATGCCTGTGGATGTCGGATGTCTGATGCCTGTGGATGTCGGATGTCTGATGCCTGTGGATGTCGGATGTCTGATGCCTGTGGATGTCGGATGTCTGATGCCTGTGGATGTCGGATGTCTGATGCCTGTGGATGTCGGATGTCTGATGCCTGTGGATGTCGGATGTCTGATGCCTGTGGATGTCGGATGTCTGATGCCTGTGGATGTCGGATGTCTGATGCCTGTGGATGTCGGATGTCTGATGCCTGTGGATGTCGGATGCCTGTGGATGTCGGATGTCTGATGCCTGTGGATGTCGGATGTCGGATGTCTGATGCCTGTGGATGTCGGATGTCGGATGTCGGATGTCTGATGCCTGTGGATGTCGGATGTCTGATGCCTGTGGATGTCGGATGTCGGATGCCTGTGGATGTCGGATGCCTGTGGATGTCGGATGCCTGTGGATGTCGGATGCCTGTGGATGTCGGATGCCTGTGGATGTCGGATGCCTGTGGATGTCGGATGCCTGTGGATGTCGGATGCCTGTGGATGTCGGATGTCTGATGCCTGTGGATGTCGGATGTCTGATGCCTGTGGATGTCGGATGTCTGATGCCTGTGGATGTCGGATGTCTGATGCCTGTGGATGTCGGATGCCTGTGGATGTCGGATGTCTGATGCCTGTGGATGTCGGATGTCTGATGCCTGTGGATGTCGGATGTCTGATGCCTGTGGATGTCGGATGTCTGATGCCTGTGGATGTCGGATGCCTGTGGATGTCGGATGCCTGTGGATGTCGGATGTCTGATGCCTGTGGATGTCGGATGTCGGATGTCTGATGCCTGTGGATGTCGGATGTCGGATGTCTGATGCCTGTGGATGTCGGATGTCTGATGCCTGTGGATGTCGGATGTCTGATGCCTGTGGATGTCGGATGTCTGATGCCTGTGGATGTCGGATGTCTGATGCCTGTGGATGTCGGATGTCTGATGCCTGTGGATGTCGGATGTCTGATGCCTGTGGATGTCGGATGTCTGATGCCTGTGTGGATGTCTGATGCCTGTGGATGTCTGATGCCTGTGGATGTCTGATGCCTGTGGATGTCTGATGCCTGTGGATGTCTGATGCCTGTGGATGTCTGATGCCTGTGGATGTCTGATGCCTGTGGATGTCTGATGCCTGTGGATGTCTGATGCCTGTGGATGTCTGATGCCTGTGGATGTCTGATGCCTGTGGATGTCGGATGTCTGATGCCTGATGCCTGTGGATGTCGGATGCCTGATGCCTGTGGATGTCGGATGCCTGGATGCCTGATGCCTGTGGATGTCGGATGTCTGATGCCTGTGGATGTCGGATGTCTGTGTGATGTCGGATGTCTGTGGGATGTCGGATGTCTGATGCCTGTGGATGTCGGATGTCTGATGCCTGTGGATGTCGGATGTCTGATGCCTGTGGATGTCGGATGTCTGATGCCTGTGGATGTCGGATGTCTGATGCCTGTGGATGTCGGATGTCTGATGCCTGTGGATGTCGGATGTCTGATGCCTGTGGATGTCGGATGTCTGATGCCTGTGGATGTCGGATGTCTGATGCCTGTGGATGTCGGATGTCTGATGCCTGTGGATGTCGGATGTCTGATGCCTGTGGATGTCGGATGTCTGATGCCTGTGGATGTCTGATGCCTGTGGATGTCTGATGTCTGATGCCTGATGCCTGTGGATGTCGGATGCCTGATGCCTGTGGATGTCGGATGTCGGATGCCTGATGCCTGTGGATGTCGGATGTCTGATGCCTGTGGATGTCGGATGTCTGTGGATGTCGGATGCCTGTGGATGTCGGATGTCTGATGCCTGTGGATGTCGGATGTCTGATGCCTGTGGATGTCGGATGTCTGATGCCTGTGGATGTCGGATGTCTGATGCCTGTGGATGTCGGATGTCTGATGCCTGTGGATGTCGGATGTCTGATGCCTGTGGATGTCGGATGCCTGATGCCTGTGGATGTCTGATGCCTGTGGATGTCTGATGCCTGTGGATGTCTGATGTCTGATGCCTGTGGATGTCTGGATGTCTGATGCCTGTGGATGTCTGATGTCTGATGCCTGTGGATGTCTGATGTCTGATGCCTGTGGATGTCGGATGTCTGATGCCTGTGGATGTCGGATGTCTGATGCCTGTGGATGTCTGATGCCTGTGGATGTCGGATGTCTGATGCCTGTGGATGTCTGATGCCTGTGGATGTCTGATGTCTGATGCCTGATGCCTGTGGATGTCGGATGCCTGATGCCTGTGGATGTCGGATGTCGGATGCCTGATGCCTGTGGATGTCGGATGTCTGATGCCTGTGGATGTCGGATGTCTGTGGATGTCGGATGTCTGTGGATGTCGGATGTCTGATGTCTGTGGATGTCGGATGTCTGATGCCTGTGGATGTCGGATGTCTGATGCCTGTGGATGTCGGATGTCTGATGCCTGTGGATGTCGGATGCCTGATGCCTGTGGATGTCTGATGCCTGTGGATGTCTGATGCCTGTGGATGTCTGATGTCTGATGCCTGTGGATGTCTGATGTCTGATGCCTGTGGATGTCGGATGTCTGATGCCTGTGGATGTCGGATGTCTGATGCCTGTGGATGTCTGATGCCTGTGGATGTCGGATGTCTGATGCCTGTGGATGTCGGATGTCTGATGCCTGTGGATGTCGGATGTCTGATGCCTGTGGATGTCTGATGCCTGTGGATGTCTGATGCCTGTGGATGTCGGATGTCTGATGCCTGTGGATGTCGGATGTCTGATGCCTGTGGATGTCGGATGTCTGATGCCTGTGGATGTCGGATGTCTGATGCCTGTGGATGTCTGATGCCTGTGGATGTCTGATGCCTGTGGATGTCTGATGCCTGTGGATGTCTGATGCCTGTGGATGTCTGATGCCTGTGGATGTCTGATGCCTGTGGATGTCTGATGCCTGTGGATGTCTGATGCCTGTGGATGTCTGATGCCTGTGGATGTCTGATGCCTGTGGATGTCTGATGTCTGATGCCTGTGGATGTCTGATGCCTGTGGATGTCGGATGTCTGATGCCTGTGGATGTCGGATGTCTGATGCCTGTGGATGTCGGATGTCTGATGCCTGTGGATGTCTGATGCCTGTGGATGTCTGATGCCTGTGGATGTCTGATGCCTGTGGATGTCGGATGTCTGATGCCTGTGGATGTCGGATGTCTGATGCCTGTGGATGTCGGATGTCTGATGCCTGTGGATGTCTGATGCCTGTGGATGTCTGATGCCTGTGGATGTCTGATGCCTGTGGATGTCTGATGCCTGTGGATGTCTGATGCCTGTGGATGTCTGATGCCTGTGGATGTCTGATGCCTGTGGATGTCTGATGCCTGTGGATGTCTGATGCCTGTGGATGTCTGATGCCTGTGGATGTCTGATGTCTGATGCCTGTGGATGTCTGATGTCTGATGCCTGTGGATGTCGGATGTCTGATGCCTGTGGATGTCGGATGTCTGATGCCTGTGGATGTCTGATGCCTGTGGATGTCTGATGCCTGTGGATGTCTGATGCCTGTGGATGTCGGATGTCTGATGCCTGTGGATGTCGGATGTCTGATGCCTGTGGATGTCTGATGTCTGATGCCTGTGGATGTCTGATGCCTGTGGATGTCTGATGCCGTGGATGCGGATGTCTGATGCCTGTGGATGTCTGATGCCTGTGGATGTCGGATGTCTGATGCCTGTGGATGTCTGATGCCTGTGGATGTCTGATGCCTGTGGATGTCTGATGCCTGTGGATGTCTGATGCCTGTGGATGTCGGATGCCTGTGGATGTCGGATGTCTGATGCCTGTGGATGTCGGATGTCTGATGTCGGATGTCGGATGTCTGATGCCTGTGGATGTCGGATGTCTGATGCCTGTGGATGTCGGATGTCTGATGCCTGTGGATGTCGGATGTCTGATGCCTGTGGATGTCGGATGTCTGATGCCTGTGGATGTCGGATGTCTGATGCCTGTGGATGTCGGATGTCTGATGCCTGTGGATGTCGGATGTCTGATGCCTGTGGATGTCGGATGTCTGATGCCTGTGGATGTCGGATGTCTGATGCCTGTGGATGTCTGATGTCTGATGCCTGTGGATGTCTGATGCCTGGATGCCTGTGGATGTCTGATGCCTGTGGATGTCGGATGTCTGATGCCTGTGGATGTCGGATGTCTGATGCCTGTGGATGTCTGATGCCTGTGGATGTCGGATGCCTGTGGATGTCGGATGCCTGTGGATGTCGGATGTCTGATGTCGGATGTCGGATGTCGGATGTCTGATGCCTGTGGATGTCGGATGTCTGATGTCTGATGCCTGTGGATGTCTGATGCCTGTGGATGTCGGATGTCTGATGCCTGTGGATGTCGGATGTCTGATGCCTGTGGATGTCTGATGCCTGTGGATGTCTGATGCCTGTGGATGTCTGATGCCTGTGGATGTCTGATGCCTGTGGATGTCTGATGCCTGTGGATGTCGGATGTCTGATGCCTGTGGATGTCGGATGTCTGATGCCTGTGGATGTCTGATGTCTGATGCCTGTGGATGTCTGATGCCTGTGGATGTCTGATGTCTGATGCCTGTGGATGTCTGATGCCTGTGGATGTCTGATGCCTGTGGATGTCGGATGTCTGATGCCTGTGGATGTCTGATGCCTGTGGATGTCTGATGCCTGTGGATGTCGGATGCCTGTGGATGTCGGATGCCTGTGGATGTCGGATGTCTGATGCCTGTGGATGTCGGATGTCTGATGTCGGATGTCGGATGTCTGATGCCTGTGGATGTCGGATGTCTGATGCCTGTGGATGTCGGATGTCTGATGCCTGTGGATGTCGGATGTCTGATGCCTGTGGATGTCGGATGTCTGATGCCTGTGGATGTCGGATGTCTGATGCCTGTGGATGTCGGATGTCTGATGCCTGTGGATGTCGGATGTCTGATGCCTGTGGATGTCGGATGTCTGATGCCTGTGGATGTCTGATGCCTGTGGATGTCTGATGCCTGTGGATGTCGGATGTCTGATGCCTGTGGATGTCGGATGTCTGATGCCTGTGGATGTCTGATGCCTGTGGATGTCTGATGCCTGTGGATGTCTGATGCCTGTGGATGTCGGATGTCTGATGCCTGTGGATGTCTGATGCCTGTGGATGTCTGATGTCTGATGCCTGTGGATGTCTGATGCCTGTGGATGTCGGATGTCTGATGCCTGTGGATGTCTGATGCCTGTGGATGTCGGATGTCTGATGCCTGTGGATGTCGGATGTCTGATGCCTGTGGATGTCGGATGTCTGATGCCTGTGGATGTCGGATGTCTGATGCCTGTGGATGTCGGATGTCTGATGCCTGTGGATGTCTGATGCCTGTGGATGTCGGATGTCTGATGCCTGTGGATGTCGGATGTCTGATGCCTGTGGATGTCTGATGCCTGTGGATGTCTGATGCCTGTGGATGTCTGATGCCTGTGGATGTCTGATGCCTGTGGATGTCTGATGCCTGTGGATGTCTGATGCCTGTGGATGTCGGATGCCTGTGGATGTCTGATGCCTGTGGATGTCTGATGCCTGTGGATGTCGGATGCCTGTGGATGTCGGATGCCTGTGGATGTCGGATGCCTGTGGATGTCGGATGCCTGTGGATGTCGGATGCCTGTGGATGTCGGATGCCTGTGGATGTCGGATGCCTGTGGATGTCGGATGCCTGTGGATGTCGGATGCCTGTGGATGTCTGATGCCTGTGGATGTCTGATGCCTGTGGATGCCTGATGCCTGTGGATGCCTGTGGATGTCTGATGCCTGTGGATGTCTGATGCCTGTGGATGTCTGATGCCTGTGGATGTCTGATGCCTGTGGATGTCTGATGCCTGTGGATGTCTGATGCCTGTGGATGCTTGTGGATGTCTGATGCCTGAGGATGCTTGTGGATGTCTGATGCCTGATGCCTGTGGATGCTTGTGGATGTCTGATGCCTGATGCCTGTGGATGCTTGTGGATGTCTGATGTCTGATGCCTGTGGATGCTTGTGGATGTCTGATGTCTGATGCCTGTGGATGCTTGTGGATGTCTGATGCTTGTAGATAACTTTGTGAGTGTGTGATGTGTGTGCCTGTGGCAGTTTTGATCCTTATACACATGACTCCTGAAGCACAGATGATTTATAAGGGTGATATATCACATTCATAAAATGTGCTTAAGGTGTTACATGTGCACTGTTGGAACACCGTACAAGTGTCAAGTTGGTACATTATATTTGCTTATTACTTTACAATACAAGGGACTTTTTTATTATTAAGTGTCACCACTTTGCCAACTGCTCCTCACTGAAACTCTCCAATGCAGGGTGTCTCATACTTCAGGGTTAAATGTGAGTTTAAATGTCTAGGAATAAGTCCGTAACACAAACTACCAGTGGGATGTACTACACCCAGACTTCTCAAGTCACTATGTGTTCTGACACACCATCACCAAGTGGGGAGCGAGCTTAGAGTGCTCTTCCTAGGCTCCCTGCCCTACCTCCCTGGCTAGAAGAATCTGGAAGGGGGTGGCTTCCATTGCAGGAGGTACAGCTCCCGCCTCCTGGCACATCCTCTCCTGGTACATCAGCTGGTCTCTCCATTCAGGAACACTCAGTAGCTGCCCCCACAAGGTGCACTCTGGGGCAGTAATACTCCCTGCATTTTATCGGGGCTCTGCTGGCCCCCAGATTACTTCAGAATGTCAAACTCCTCAGCGAGGATGTCTAACATAGACCCAGGAGGGCCCCACCCAGTGCTTAATTTGAGGCAGTAGTTTACGGTGCTCGACACCAGCAATTAATTGTCAACATCTGCACTTATCACAGTCTGCCACATGGTGGCGCTGTTTGTGTGATTTAGAGATAAGCAGAACAATAGTTTTATTATTTCATTATACATTAAAAACAACAGATACCTGCAGCCCAAACCATTCTTATAGCTGTGGAGGCCTCTAACAGTCTGAATTGTCACACTGGTAGCAGTCTGATGATTAATAGTTGTGCAGGTAATGTAATGGCAATTTTGACAGGGGCAATGGGTGGTGCAAGCTGCAGTGGCCTCCTGGCGAGAGCCCTGGCAATTATTTCTTTACAAATTGAGCACTGGCCCACCCCTGTCACATTTTGGGGATAGCTACATAAGATAAATGTATACACAGTAAGTTAAAGTGCATTTATGGGATCAGCACTTACAGAGAAAATCTTGCAAAGATGCTACCCCTCCTGGACATACCTAGTACCCCTCTCAAACCCACCAGTCACTGTGACAATGTTGCACCTTTGCAAGCACTTTTTGGACAGGAAGCGAACAATGCTTCACAGTTGGGAGGGTGCGAATAAAACGTCAGGAGTGCATGTGGGAGCGGGACAACAAACTGGCACAGTGAAGAAACGAAACAGTATTTGGGGGCCTGCGAGGAGGAATCCTCCTGAAACAAGCATTTGCAAAGCAATAGGTCTCGCATTTACGCAAGTTTAAACTATTGGCATTGTAAATGACAATGCCTTTTATTTATGTTTTGGTTTGTACAACATAAATTAAAGGCATTGTCATTTACAATACCATTTACAATACCAATAGCTCCAAAACTCGCAGTTGCGAGACCTATTGCATTGCAAATGCTTGTTATCATAGTTTTGCTGCTTTCTGCGGTCTGTGTTTCGCTGCATTCTGAGTTAGGGTCTTACTTATAGGTAAGTATTAGGTTTTATTGTTGTTCACTATCTATTACCATTTTATTCAAGTGGCAATAGGTGGAGATTTTTATTTACACATTTTTATAGCAGTTTAGGGTAAATTGCACTTTTTTTTTTTTTTTTAAGTAGTGCGATAATTTTTCATTATTGTAAAAAAATATATTAGAAACATATAACACACTTAGGTAAATGAATAAAAATAATATAATATACATTTCAAATAAAAACAGTTTTTAATGAATAGTAAACATAAAAAGATATAATTTAAAATATGTACCAACAATTAAAAGAAACAGCAAAAATAATGTATTTAACTCTAATTAAAATAAAAGTAGGAAAAGTATTACTTGAAAGGGGTTACATTTACTATTCCCACTTCAACTTAAATAAACTCAGGTAAAATATTAAACTTCAGATGAGTGAGTTAGATTAACTGCGGCCAGGGCAGCTGACTTCGGAGCACAGGGCTCACAGTTCGATCCCCGGCTCCGGCGGCAGCTCAGCACCATGTGACTGGGCAATAGCTCACTTAATTTCCACGACGGCCCCCAGCGCCTTGAGACCCGTAAGGGTGAGTAGTTAGCGCTTTACAAATGCGGATTTACATTTTTTTTATTTTTTTACTCCAATCTAATGGTTTGGATTTCGGAGGGAGGGGTTACATTTACTATTCCCACTCTTATCTAAGCAACCCAAGGAAAAAAGTTAGACTTCAGAGAGACTACGTTTACTATTCCTCTCCAATCTAAGCAACAGTACGAAAAGTATTGGACTTCAGAAGCGTTGGACTTTCTATTCTCACTCTGATCTAGGCAACAGTAGGGAAGGTGTTGGATTTAGGAGGGATTAGAGTTTCTATACCCACCCCAGTATAAGCAACAAGTAGGGAAAGTGTTGGACTCTGGACAGGTTAGATTTGCTACTCTCACTCCAATCTAAGTAACAGTAGGAAATGTGCTGGACTTCAGAGGGGTTCAATATACTATTTCCACTCCAGTCAAAGCAGCAGTAGGGAATGTGTTAAACATCTGAGCGGTCAAATTTACTATTTCAATTCCAACCTAAGCAAAAGCAGGGAAAGTGTTGAATTTCAGAGAGGTTAGATTTGCTATTCCCACTGCAATGTAAGCAAAGCTGGGAAAGTGTTGGACTTCAAAGGGATTATGTTTACTATTCACACCCCAATATATACAACCGAAGGAAAAGCATTGGACTTCAAAGGGGTTAGATGTACTATTCTCACTCCATTCTAAGCAACAGTAGGGAAAGTGTTGGACTTCAAAAGGGTTAGATTTACTATCCCCACTCCGATGAAGTAACAATAAGGAAAGTATTGGAATTGGATGGGCTAGATTTACTATTCCCACTCCAATCTAAGGAACAGTAGGGAAAGTGTTGGACTTCAAAAAGGTTACATATACCATTCCAACAGTCATCAAAAAAATATTTAAATACCTAAAAACATAAAATGAGTAGCCATATTTAAACTAAAAAAATATATTGTATACATTTAATAAAATGCTAAATTTATTATAAATATACAAAATAAATGTGTAAATAATTGAAATATTGAAGTATACATACATAGAATTCACTTCTCTTGCTACTACTGAAAAACCCACAAACACCAAGAAGAAAAATTAAAATATAAATAAAACAATCATAAAATAAATATATGAAACATATAAAAATGATAAATATATACTGGTTTATAAATATTAACTATCTCTTACATAGCCTAAATCAAACAACAATTTTTCATATAAAATAGTCAAGGAAAAAATATATAATGATTTATGAATTAAATATTTAAATAAAGAGCTATTTTAATTTAAATATTTCTCACCCTATTCCCCTACAAACCAAACACACTACTAAATTATAGATGACTAATCATAATATACAAAATATAAATTAGAAATCCAAATCCAAAATTAAACCCAAAGAAATGAAAGAACAATTACAACATATACATAATAACCAATTAAATATTTAATTTACCTTGTATTACTTAACATTAAAAAACAATTCTTTAAAATGTAATTAACTTCCCACCATATTTCCCTACAAACCCAATATCCTGCTACTAAATTATAAAATACTAATTACATTTTAAAAATTAAATAAATTACAAACTATATTTAAAAGAAGACAAATATTCTAATTGTACTATTATATATTTATTTAAAATCGGTGTTTATTACAACTATATTAAAGTACACAATCTTAATTGCAACAATTTTCTTATAAACGATATTGTATACAATAAAACCTGTATTCTTACTTTTGATATTCTGTTCCACTATATTTTTGTAGTGGTGATATTTTTAACAACATATTTGTGTCACATGATATTTTGGAATCAATATTTTTTTTATTCACCATATTTAACATGTGCCCATTTTGAACACGTCCCTTTCCATATGAAAAGTGAAGTTGCACAACTGTAAGTGATTTTCTCTACTCCGGCACAAAGGGACCACAAACCTAATTGTAAAAATTGTGCTTAAGACTCTATGTGCAAAATGCCCACTGCTTAAAAACATGTTTTTCAACTTTGTGAACGACTCCTATCTTTAAAAGAGGCACATTTTAAGGTTTATTCTCACACAAAAACAGCTAGTGCATGACTATCAAATTGTCTTTCTCTATTCCTGAACAAAGGGCCCGATTAGGATGCCGGTCTCACCACCATCGGACCCATTATATCCGCCTGCCATATTTCAATGGTGGGCGGATGGGTGGCGGTCGGAAAGACTGACAGCCACTCATCCGATGGGCTCCTTGAGCCCGCCGGTGCGGCGGAGGCGGCTGTATTCCCTACAATGGTGGTGGTGCCTACCAGGCACCACCATAGGGATTACGATGTCCCTTTCCGCCCGCCTGTTCATGCCGGTTAACCCGCCATGAACAGGCAGGCAGAAAGGGACTTTGGGGGACCGTTGCGGGTCACCCTTCCCCCCCCTCCGATGTGGGCACTGGGCGGCACCTATGGTGCCCCCCTACATATCCCTGTACCACATGGCAGGCACCACATGGTGCCTGCCACGTAGTGCAGGGATATGTACAGGGTGCATATTTTGTATTGCGGTGGATGCTACAGCCAGCAGCACCCGCCGCAATGCAAAGAATACAGGGTGCGACCGCCTTGCAGGCAGTTGCACCGTAATCCCTATGGTGGGATCGCTGATGGCTAGTCGGTCGGTCCTGTTTCCGATATGGTACATCCGCCCGCCATCCTAATCGGTCCCAAAGGATTCACCAGCCCCTCTTAGGAAGCCTAGTTGTATACCCCACACACACACACCAATGTACAACATTTAGCCTCACTCCTCAAAAATGTTTTTGTTACCATTGCAAAAGACTCCTATACTTAAAGTAGGCACATTCTGAGGTTTTTATTCCCATGAAAAAGACACATGCATGTCAGCCAAAGTGACTTTGTCTACTCTTACACAATGAGCATACCAGCTCACTTCAGGAATACAGTTTGTAAGGTTGTATATCATTTGGCCTTCAAATAACAAGACCTTCAACGCTGAGAAGGTCTCTTGTAGTTGACTTGGGCACTTCTGAGAAGATGCCTTTTTCCATGAAAAAGGGTGTTGCACCACAAGCCCAAACTACCTTTCTCTACTCTTGTACAAAAAAACACAAGCCTTGTTTAAGAATATCTATTCTACACTCCAAATATAAAAGGTTGGTTCTCAAATGGATGTTTTAACTTTGTGAAAGTTTCCCATGTTTCAACTGGGCACATTTTGAGAATGTCTTTTCCCATAAAAAGGTGGATGTACCACTGCCAAAATGATTTTTATCTACTCTTGCACAAAAACAACTAGCCCCATTCTGGAAATCCACTTATAGAATTTGTGCTCCGAAACACAATAAATGTTTTGAGTTTGTTAAACAAGGTTTATGTACATATATACAGGTATTTATAGAGTGTGAGCCTGGGTAACTAGAAAGCCAATACAACCGGAGCACATGGGGAAGAAAGGTCAGACCGCCCCCCACTTAAACAATTATAAACAACATTAAATCTGACCTCCGTTGAACAGAACACCTGGTGTTCTTTTAGACCCCCAGGAAGTTTTCACAATCACTTTCAACTTCCCCCGCAGGCACGGCCAATTAACCATTACCAGCTGGTCCTTACTGTTCAATTTAAAACAACGTCAATAACCACAAAACCTACACACAAGTGATATCGTACCATCAAGTGGTAGGGAAGGAGGAGTGAACGCGCTGTCACGACGCAAGCGTGGTGGTGACTGATATATGCAGCCCTGAAGCTGAAACTCAACCAATTGGCGCAGGACCTTTTACCGAAAGTGGTTGTAGGTACGAGTGACGACCGCAACCACTCGATTGGTGTGAAAATATGGAGGTGAAGACTGGCTTCCCCAACAGCCCTGATGAAGTTGCCTAAAAAAAGTGCGGCAACGAAACATGTTGGCCTTTCGTGGATGAAAGTGGCCATATACATGACTTCTTTTTTACCCTGAGGACACTCACGGCTCTAAATAAAGGATGTTCTGCATGTGAGTGATACCCCATTTTAAACAGAGAATTTTTTTTTCTCTACACGGTTGGGGACCAGTGGGCACTGAGAGCCTATATTCAGTGTTGTCTGTCACACAATTTTTTGATTTATCTTTCTTGATTTTCCACCTCATAGGAAGTCTCTATACACACTTTCCCTTTTTTTTTTTTCTTTGGCCACGAGAGCAACCGATGATGAGAACGTGAGCATACTGGCGAGTACCATCCAGCAGCTCCTTGGGTGTGCGGACGTGAGGTGCTCTCTGGCATCTTCTCACATTTTTTTGTGTTGCACACATTCACTTGATGGTACGATATCACTTTTGTGTGTAGGTTTTGTGGTTATTGACGTTGTTTTAAATTGAACAGTAAGGACCAGCTGGTAATGGTTAATTGGCCGTGCCTGCGGGGAAGTTGAAAGTGATTGTGAAAACTTCCTGTGGGTCTAAAAGAACACCAGGTGTTCTGTTCAACGGAGGTCAGATTTAATGTTTATAACTAGAAAGAGCCCCAAGAGCAGGTAGAAGAAATAATTTGAGAGAAAGAAGAGCTTTATGAGGAGAGGAATATTACTTTCTCGAATTATAGAGAAATAATTATAAAGATGTCCGTTCTTAAATCTATTTCTCTACTGTAATAATCCTAAAGGGTCAGAACGAATCAGCATAGGGAGTTTGTTGCAATCAAACAATACAGTTTTATCTTCCTTATGGAGGCTAGAGTTCATAAGATGGTGGCTAGAAAAGAGAATGAGAACTCAGATACTTGGATTTTTAAGGAAGCATGGACCTTCCTGGATGTGCACAGTTTAACTTAGTTAATGCTGCGTTTGAAGTGGGATTACTAGATATGGGATCATTCCAGTCTATCTTTTGTGGTGGCTTGAGTACCACTATTATCACATCACATCTCATGCGCATATATATTATGTACAAATTCACGCCTGGGGGTAGCTTGGTGCTGAATACCATATGTTTATTGTCATCCAAGTAAATAGTACTTATTGTATGAACCTTGGAAGGATGAAAGGCTGAGTGGAAGCACCAGGATTCAAACACGTTTGAGAGAGGTCAAACACATATCCCTCAAGTGGATTAATTAGTTTAATAAGCCACAAGACTAATATGATCTGTATGGGTTCTTCAACATCCCTATCATTACACACCACTGTGGAGACTTGAATATAACTGTAATCACACATCATGACTGTGGGGACTTGAACATCACTGTAATCACACTATCTCTGTGGGGACTTGATCACAACTATAATCACACACTATCTCTGTGCGCTATCCCTGTGCATCCCTATAATCACACACTATCTCTGTGAAGACCTGTGCATCCCTATAATAACACACTATCTTTGTGAGGACCTGGGCATGTCTATTCTAACACACTATCTCTGTGGGTACCTTGGCATGTCCATAATCACACATGATCTCTATGGGGACCTAGGCAATGTCTATAATGACACTATTTCTGTGGGGACCTGTGCATCCCTATAATCACACACTATCTCTGTGGACATGGGCACATCTTTAATCACACACTTTCTCATTGGGAACCTGGGCATGTCTTTAATCACACAGTATCTCTGTGGGAACCTGGGTATGTCTATAATCACACACATTCTCTTTGGAGACCATGGTAATACTATAGTCACACATCATCTCTGTGGGGACCTGGACATCTTTATAATCACACACTATCTCTGTGGGGACCGGGCATGTCTATAATCACACACTATCTCGGTGGGGACCTGGGCATCCCTATAATCACACACTATCTCGGTGGGGACCTGGGCATCCCTATAATCACACACTATCTCTGTGGGGACCTGTGCATCCCTATAATCACACTATCTCTGTGAGGACATGGGCATATCATTAATCACACACTTTCTCTGTGGGGACCTGGGCATGTCTTTAATTACACAGTATCTCTGTGGGAACCTGGGTATGTCTATAATCACACACATTCTCTTTGGAGACAATGGTAATATTATAGTCACACACCATCTCTGTGGGGACCTGGACATCTTTATAATCACACACTATCTCTGTGGGGACCGGGGCATGTCTGTAATCACACACTATCTCTGTGGGGACCTGGGCATGTCTATAATCACACACTATCACTTTAGGTACAGTGGTAATACTATAATCACACTATCTCTGTGGGGACCTAGGAAATACTGTAATAGTTTCTGCATGAACTGCAGCATGACAATCATTTTACACTATCTCTAGGGGTACTTGAACATGACTATAACCAAGCACTATATCTCTATGGGCCTGGGCAGTGCTGTAATAATCAGACACTATCTTTTGGAAGATTTGACCATGACTATAATGACTTGCTATCTGTGTGGCAACCTGGGCATCACCCTAATGACACACTATCTCATGTGACTTCAACATAACTATCATCACACACTATCTCTACAGAGAATTGAGCATTATTATAATCACACATCTCTGCGGGGGCTTTAACATAAATATAATCACACTCTGTCTATGGGGACTTGAGTGACTGTAATTAAACACTATGGGGCCGATTCACAGGACTAATCTGAGATAAAATCCTAAACTTACTACTTTTGGTTTTCACAGCAGGCATTTAGTAGTAGTTAAGTTAGGACTCCTTACTTTACTACTACTAAACTGAGACAAAATCCTAACTTTACGACTTTCGATATTCACAAAAGGCCTTTAGTAGTAGTAAACCTAGGAGTCCTAACTTTACTACTACTAAATGCCTTCTGTGAATACCAAAAGTAGTAAGTTTAGGATTTTATCTCAGATTAGTTCTGTGAATCGGCCCCTATATCTGAAGGAACCTAGACATTAATATAATCATGCACTATATCTCTATGGGGGCTTGAAAATGACTATCACAACACACTCCCTATGTCAGCACTAGAACATTACTATAATCACATGCCATATCTTTGGGGACTATTAGTGTACAACCATACCAAGACAATGGTGAAGTTGATGCAAAAAAACTAGGTATTCTCAACTTGACTTTCCCATCTCACACAAATTGCATGCTCTTTGGCTTCTACATTAATTTAACTATTCGTTGGATCCTTATCCCTTAATGTTTGTGAGAACTCAGCAATAGACTAGATATCTGTGAATCCCTTTCCATGGACTTTATGTACTATAGTTTTGTACTGAGAAATGCATTATCATCAAAATCCGTTTCCTGGATGCTCCTAGGAGAGAGAGAGCTATTCAAATATGCCTAAACTATCATGTAATATAGGTAAAGCACTGAAAAATAACATTTAGCCATTTGTTTGTTAATGTATTCAATCACAAATGATAATTATTGAGTAAGTGCCCACAAGGATGGTAGCACATGTTCAAGTCCCCACAAGGATGGTTGTGTGCACGCGATTAAATAACAATATATTTGCAGATTTGAAGCAGGATCCTATATAATGAATTTTTTCTTAAGATTTTTCTGTTATTGGTATATTTTTAAAACATTGGGAAAAGTTAGTCCCCACAAGGCAGGTGTTCACACATAGTCCCCACAAGGATGGTAACGTGTGTGTTCCCCCCCCCCCCCCCATGAGCAAATAACTACCCTAAGCTTTGTAACTATGCAGGGCCGTAACTGTCTTGGTTTACAGTGGGCAATAAGGCTAGTTTGTCAGCCTTCGTCATCTACCTCTAACCCTTTGTTTCTTTTTAATGTGCACTTATAGACTGCCTTTCTGCAGCATAGTCTAAACCTGGTTGCTCCTGTGAGTTGCCTGATTGCACAGTGCCATAGGCCTGCTCCTTTGAACCCCACGTTATTGATCCAGCACCAGACTCCGGAAAGCCTTGTGGTGCAGGCTTCCACTGGCAAACTTAATCCAAATTCCTTTCCAGGGAGTCCAAGCAAATTGGTTCTTTAGGAAAATGTGCGTTTTCTTCTGCCAGTGTGGTCCTAAGGTCCTGGAACGCAGTCTCTCTGGCTGTGATCTTGCAACCAAGTATGTACTGTTGGGTAATCTGGACAACCTGGATTGTATTGCTTGTGCCATAGTGTGGTTATTCGTTGCCACATCTGGATGCATGGCACCTGCTTTTCCAGTGATATCCAGGCTTCTTTTAAAGGATATGCAGTTTGATTGAACAAGGTCCTTTGGTAAAAAGGCAGCATCAGCTGTTGAGCGCTTTTAAGACTGCAGGGCTCTTGCATGCTCTTTGGGGCTGCTTTCCTCAGCACTTCTGTTGCAGAAGTTCTGGGGCTATTTGAGAGGTCTTGCCTGTTGCCAACACCAGTCCTTGCAACTTGTCTAGGCTTTACGAGGTCCAATGGAAAGTGTGGTGTGCGAGGCGGTGGTCACCAGCAAGCCAAACATTCCTCTGCTTCCGCCTCACCTGCTGCGACTTCAGTCACACCACATTAGCTTGCCCTGCAGGGGTGTGAATCCTATTTTGCATGCCCAGCTAGCATGCAGCTACTTCGGACCAGTGGGTCCTTCAGGTTATTCTATTCGGTTATGCCCTCTTTTGTATCCGGCCTTCCATTTTCTCCTTTAGTTGTTACTAGGACATCAGAATTCCATGTGACATCTTGGTCAAAGAAGACTCTCTGCTTCCTAGGGGTGCGATTGAGGTGGTGTTTGATGCATGGAGGGGCATAGGATGTTATTCCCGATACTTGTAGTTCCCAAGAAGGAGGGGTGGGCGAAGACCAGTTGAGAGTGCCTCTTTTGACATGGTTAGCTCCCACTTTTTGCCTGGACATTGATGTGGTTTCGATTATAGTGCACGGGGTCCCTATCAACCAGGTCCCCTGTACCAGTTCTTCCCTAAAAACCTGGCCACAATTGGTATTTCTGCCCCCTGTAAGTCCCTAGTAAGTGTTAACCTGAGTACCTAGTGCTTGGGACCTGAAGAGGGTCCCCTGGCACCCCCTCACTACGACCATGCCACTGCACTTGCAGTCTGCATGCCCCTGTGAGGTGAAAAACTGCAGGTGACTTGGCACCCTGCCTGGGTGCTATGCCAGCCAGCACTGACTGTAGGTATAGGTAAGTCACCAAGCTAGCAGGCCTTACAGCCCTAAGGAAGGGTGCACTATATCACAGGCGAGGGCGTATCTGCATCAGTATATATGCTCCTACAATACTAAAACCAATTCTAAAATATTGTAGGTGCCAGGGAAACCATAAGGCTGGCAACTCAACAACTCTAGTTCCCCAGCACCTCCAACTAACTTGGTTTTCCCGCCCAAAATGGGGGTCCGAACCGGTGAGGGCCACTTGCTGGGAGCAGCAAATGGCTGGGGTAGCTCACAAAGGCGGCAGGCCTTTGAAGCCTTCCCTTCATGTACCCAGCCCATCCTGGGGGAGGAGGCCTGGCACCTCGCCCCAAGATGTGCTTTGTTTCAGGACCCCGAGACCGGCAGGCTCTTGACCCAGGGGGTCCAGAAACATGTCTGGTGGTGGCAGCTGGCGAGCAGCCATTCAGCCAGGACACTAGAGTTGGGTCGTATTTTAGGGGGCATCTCTAAGATGCCCTCTGAGTGCATTGTATAATAAATCCCACACTGGCATCAGTGTGGGTTTATTATGCTGAGACGTTTGCTACCAAACTTCCCAGAATTCAGTAAAGCCATTATGGTGCTGTGGAGTTCGTAATGACAAACTCCCAGACCATATACTCTTTATGGCCTTATTGCACTTAAAATGTCTAAGAATGGACTTGGACACTGTAGAGGTGCAGGGCTCATGCACCTCTACCCTCACCAATGGTATAGTGCACCAGCTATAGGGGTGGCTTACCTAGGCCATGGCAGTGGGTTGTAGGCATGGCACGCAGGGATGTGCCATGTCGACTCTTCACTTTGCTCTGCACCAAAATGTGTGTATATCTATCCTCGAAGGGTGGCACAATATGTGCTGCAACCCTTAGAGGCCTTCCCTGGTCACAGTCCCCTTGGTACCTTTTACAAGGGACTTACATGTGGCCAGAGTTGCCAATTGGGTTTTGCAACTGTACAGTTTAGGGAAAGAACATGGGTCCTGGGTACCTGGTTGGCAGGAACCCAGAGCACACTCGAAGTACATCAACAGTTTGGCAAAAAGTGGGGGCAACCATGCAAAAAGTGGCACTTTTTCTACAGCTATGACTGGGCCCACTGGGACGAAATGGAGGGGCTTCTCCAACACCTCCCAGTGGAGCATAGAAAAAGAGCAAGAGATTGTCAATGAAGGCAAACTTATCACAAACCATTCCATTAAGTGTGCACTAGATGCAGCTGACACTGCTGCTAGAAGTATCAATACCAGTGTCCTAATAAGACATGCATGGTTAAGGGTATCTGGTTTCAAACCTGAAATACAACAAACCATATTAAATCTCTAATTTGATGAGGAACCATCTGTTCAGCCCTCAAGTGGACAAAGCCCTTGAGAAAATGAAAAAGGACATTGAGTTAGGACAATCAATGGGAGCTCACCAAACTAACACCTATAGAGGATCCTTTTGTAGGCCTAATTGCAAACAAGGGGCACGGACAGCTTCCACAGATGCCTCTGGTTCAGAATATAAAACTCTGGGACAAACTTCAACAAAAACCTTCTACAGAGGTAACCATTTTAACGGAAGAGGCAGAGGAAACAATACCCGTTCCTCAAATACCAATACTAAACAATGACTCCTTTACCTTTCCCCCACAACACCAGACACTGGTTGATGGTCGTCTTCAACAATTTCTCAACATTGGAATTTTAATTACAACAGACCAAAGGGTCTTAGACATTATCCAACATGGTTATTGTCTGGGGCTTATAACAACTCCAAATATTCCACCTCACAAACACAAACTATCCAGGCAACATCAAATCTTTCTGCAACAAGAAATAACAGCTCTTTTTGCAAAAAGGAAAAATAGAACCAGTTCCACCACAATTTCACGGGACAGGTATATTCACTATAGTTCCTTATTCCCAAAAAAGATGGATCCCTCGGGGCCCATTCTTGATCTCAGACCACTAAATCATTACGTAATATCAGAAAATTTCCACATGGTCACTCCAAGTGATCATGCATTTCCGCCTATTTCCATATACCAATTCATCCTAAACACAAAATACCTCAGATTTCTATTTCAGGGAAAACATTATCAGCCCAAAGTTCTTCCCTTTGGGATCACTACAGCACCAAGAGTATTCACAAAATGTTTAGCAGTTGTGGCAGCACTGTGCAGCGAAAACATTCATGTCTTCCCATATCCAGGTGACTGGATAATCAAAGCAAACACATTCACACTTTGCAAACAAAACACTCAAAAGACCCTGGATTTACTACATCAACTAGGGTTCACCAGCAACCTACAAAAATTCATCTACAGCCAGCTACTACTCAAGTGTTTCTATGGGCCATGCTCAACACAAATCTAGCGTTAGTATGTTGCTTATTCTGTCTTTGTTTGGGGATGCTATCATTAATTCAACACTTTCAAACAGGAACTCTCATTCCAGCCAAAACCTTTCTCAGACTTCTGGACATGATGGCATCTTGTATTCATATGCCGGACTAAATATGAGACCTCTACAACAATGTCTCTCAACAATGGACTCAGTCACTGGGTCAACTTCACGTTTAGTTTTGGTAAACAGCCGCACATATCACTCTCTGCAATGGTGGAATCCACAAAATCTATCAAAGGGGCGGCTGTTTCAAGACCCAGTTCCCAAAATAATTCTAACAGATTCTTCCCTAACAGGATGGGGAGCACATCTCAACAACCTTACTATTCAGGGACTAAAGGATTCCAAAAACAAGAATCTCCATGTTAATCACCTAGAGCTGCAAGCTGTTCATCTAGCGATCAAAGCCTTCCTAACTCACCTACAGCACAAAGTTGTCCTTATTCGAACCGACAATATGACCACTATGTATTTATAAAAATCTGGGGGAGGGGGGGACCACACACTCCAGTTATCTCACTTAGCTCAGAAAATATGGAAGTTAGCAATACACCACAACATTCATCTGTTAGCAGAACGTGTCCCAGGGACAAGCAATCAGATTGCAGACTTTCTGAGCAGATCACAGCAAGTCCATGAATGGGAGATTCATCACAATGTTCTTAAGCCATACTTTCACAAGTGGGGGTTTCCAGAGATAGACCTGTTTGCAACAAAAAAACGCAAAATGCCCACACTTCGCAAGCAGATATCACCACCATCAGTCCAAAGGTAATGCTCTACGGATGAACTGGTCTGGGATATTTGCAGACACTTTTCCACCTCTCCACTACCATTAGTGGTCAGGAAACTCAGACAAACATCTACTCAGACAAACATCTCTCACCATGGTACTAATAGCTCCCACATGGGCTCGACAACCATGGTTTTCTACATTCATGGAATTCTCTCTAGTGACCCACGAGGAGCTTAACCTGGAACTTCTCATTCAGAACTGAGACATTAAGACATCCCACTCCCAAAGAAATTAGTCTTGCAATTTGGCTCATGAAGTCTTAGTTTGGGTACTTAAATTTACCTCAAGATTTTATGAACATTCTTAGAGGCTCGTAAACCAACTACAAGGCAATGTTATGCAGCAAAATGGAAACACTTTGTTATATTCTGTCACAAACAAAACTTTAACCCTCTTCAGGCAAAAGTAAGAACATTTATTTTATACCTATTGCATTTACAAACTGCAGGATTAGCATATACTTCTAAAAGATTACCCTTTGCAGCTATTGCAGCATAGCTCCAAAATAGACAACACATATCAATGTTTTAAATTCCAGTTATAAAAGCTTTTATGGAGGGACTGAAAAGAATAATTCCTAATAGACTTCACCTACCCCAGCATGGAACTTAAACATTGTCCTAACCAGATAAATGGGTCCTCCTGTCGAACCATTACATTCTTGTCAGTTGCAGCATCTTTCATGGAAATTTGCTGTTTAATTAGTATTACTTCTTAGTCCGTGAAATTCAGGCCTTCACCCTGGAAGAGCCTTTCTTTCAACTACTTAGGGACTTCGAACTAACCCAAAATTCCTACCAAAAGTAGTTTCCAATTTCCATATTATTTGATCCATTGATTTACCTGTTTTTCCCCACAACCAGATACAGTTGCAGAAAGGGCATTACACACTTTAGATGTAAAAAGGCATTAATGCATTACATCGGCAGAACTGAGGGCCAAATGTACAACTGTTTTTTGAAGTTGCAAATGGGAAAATCGGCCTGTTTGCGACTGCAAAAAAGGGTGGTGGTATGTAAAAATGCTATATTTTGCGAGTCACCGACTCGCAAAAGTGTTTGCGAGTCGCAATTAGGACGGGGTGTGCCAAGGGCATCCCTTCCTAATAGTGAGTCAGAATGCTATGTACCATTGTCTTGCGACCGCAATTTGCAGTTTACCACCTACTTCGAGTAGGTAGTAAGCCACTCGCAAACTGGAAGGGAACCCTTTCTCCTTTGTGAATGGATGCGAAAATATTTTTTAAGAGCAGGCAGTGGGCCTTTGGACCACTGCCTGCTCTTGGAGAAAAACAAAATTAAACGTTGAACTTCTTTTTAAATGCCTCCCGTTTACCTTTTAGGAAAACGGGATACATTTAAAAATAAAACTGCTTTATTGGAAAAGCAGTCACGGGCATGTTGGTCTGCTGACCCCAGCAGTCCACCAGCCCACCAGCCCTGCGAGTTCTGGCTATTCCCAATGGGTTGCAAATTGCGACCTGCCTCATGAATATTGATGAGGCCGGTCATTTGCCACCCCATTAGCAATCGCGAAGTGTCTGAGACACTGTTGTACATTCAATTTTGCAAGTTGCTAATTATGAGTCGCAAAAGTCACAATTTGTGACTTCGCAAAATGGAATGGTCGTACATCCGTCAATAAATCATTTAGAGAAACTAATCAATTGTTTGTAGCCTTTTCACCTCGTTTAGGAAAAGTAATTTTAAAATAAAGCATTTCAAGATGGATAGTTAAATGCATCCAGACATGCTATGCAGAAGCTAAACGACTGTTACCTGTTCCACAAAAAGCACAGGAGAGGGACTGCTTTATAGCCATGGGAGTCTAGGGAAATCAGCAGTGTCAAACTCCTCAACTATATCATATTTGTTTTGGAGGCAGCTCCCCCTTCAACTGTGATGGACAATGGCTGGCTACGGGTGACCCTGGATGAAAGGAGACTTCTGCCCCAGGTCTCACTTTAAGCTTAAGTATGAATGGGCAGGCTTCACTCTGGCCTCTCGTTAGTGAAGTTCCCAAGCCCTCTTCACTTGCCTTCACTGAGAGAGTTTGAGCGGCATACATCATACCTAGGCCTTCCTGCCAAAACAACCAAACTGTTTCTGACCCTAGGTGCATTTTTCACATCATCAAGGGGAAGCACTGACAGGACAGTGGTATAATAGATTATGTAGCTTATTCAAACCAAGGTTACCAAAAATAGTATTTTAATTGTACTTTTGTTTTTCAGATCGGAATAGCTACAGCCTTATGCAGTGAAAATAGCTTTTCATGGTTTAGTCACTAAAAAAACTCAGACTGGGTAGTGATGGTTTTATTAGGTCGCACCACTGTTTGGCATGTGCCAATATATTTATCTGGGATTTACAGAGTAATCTGATTGTGGTGCTAAGAGGTACAGATGCACTAAACTACCCAATATGCATCAAATACATTGGTGAAACACCTCCATTCACATAAGAAACTAATGTACCAAAGCACTACAGACTGGGTTTTGTTTTTGAGACATGGGATATACGAATATTTAGGTTACTGTTTGAATTTACTACTGTGGGAAGAAATTACGGTTTGTTTCATCTTCTAGGTGTAACGGACTTCTTGAACAGACACAGGATTTAGGATTTTTTTTTCTTCCACTCACTCACGTATATACATCTTTTTTTTTTTTTTTTGTGTGTGTTTTTTTTTTGTATACTATCTAATAAAGAGGCTTATCAAGGCGCTCCTCGACAAGACCACTTTAAAATATGGCGTTTAGCCGAAACCGGTCATGCCGTCAAGTTTTCATAATAAACGACCGAAGTAAACCCCCCGCTGTGTCCTCTGCTCTTCTTCAAAGGGAGGAGGTTTGGTGTTGTATGTGGCGTGCAGCTCGTGGTGCGCCACAGAGGACCCTTCCAACTTTGTGGTCGCAACTACATGGGCAAAAGGAACTTTTCACGTACCGAGGGATCGGATGATTGCGACCCGCCGCCTACATTTCAGGTGACCGAGACGCTGCTGCCAGTTGGCGGTCCAGGATTGCCTGGAGAGACTACGGCACTGTCCTCACGTCTTAAGCCTTGGTTCCTGTGCAGTAGGTTGGCTGGAAGTAGGGGACCCGAGGTCGTCTATTGCCTGTATTTTCGCAGAGTCTACCTCCTGCAACACGGTATTTACCAACATGCTGCATTATGGGACATGCTGTCTGGACATGGGGCTGCTGTAACGTTTTGCGGGCTAATGTGGCGCAGGTGAGCCCTCCATCACTTGATAAGGAGGAGCCTATTTAAGATATTCATCAGGTGACTCGACAATGAACTGTGGCATTTGAGAAAGGCGTTTAGCCGAAACCGGTCATGCCGTCAAGTTTTCATAATAAACGACCGGAGTAAACCCTGCTGTGTCCTCTGCTCTTCTTCAAAGGGAGGAGGTTTGGTGTTAGATATCTATCTATCTATCCTCTAGTGTCATAAATAAAAAATTTATGGTGATGACTCCAGCTGAAACAGCTTCTTTAACTCCTATTTTTTCATAGGGCTGAACTGGTCGTTCTTTAGAACCAGTTAATACTTGTTCTCTCATTTGGATAATGGTGGACACTTTTGAAGAAGCTTATCTAGCAAATCTACATAGAGAACATTGAAATTACTCGACACTTCTTTTGTTGTAAGTTGTCAACTTTAATAGGACATGCTCACAACTGTAGGGATCGGTCTTGAACTTGTTCTTGAATTTACCATTATCCATGTATGTTCTTTTAGACAACATGTCCAATATACTGATCAGCTGAAAGATAATTCTAAGGTGTGGAATAAGTTTTGAAGACCTGGGATGTCATTGCCGTTCTAGGCTCTGACTGTAAGTTCAGCACCAGCTTTACAACGGATCTATAAATCTAAACCTTTGATTAATCAACGATGGGGTGATTAACTTTTGAAAATATTTTTATTTTCTCGGACTAGTTCAGGAATATCCTCCTTACCCAGGCCTCTTGACCCACTGGATCGTGACAACAGTATTATTCCATTTTGGTTAGTTCCCCTTTATACAGATTGACCTTTTATCTTAAGACTATCCCTTTTACTTTTTCTTTTGGTGGTTAGCTACAGAGTTTATCACTTGTTCACATTCTTAATTTCTAGATCATTTCTCACTAATCATTGAAGCAAAAACGCACTACTTTAAACCTTTTTCTAAAAACACTTTCACCGGGAAAAATATTTTCTCTTGCTTGGATGTTCTTTTAGCGCATGTTCGCATTGGAGATACTCTATTTTTCACATGGTAACTTTATTCATAGTTCCCTACAACCGTTTCTCTGGAGTAGACTCACATCACGGTTTATTAAATAATCGCACACATAATATTACAAGTATGTATTTATACACCATACGTTTCACTTACACAAATATTTACTTGTATGCATATGTAATTACAGCCTTGAAGAAGTCACTTGTGTGACGAAAGACGTGCCGGCTGTATTTTGGACTACAATACAAGTTTCTACAACAAATCTAGGACTCCCGTTCTTTGATTTTGGGGCTTGGACAATATTGTGTATGACGACTATACCATTGATTTACTTTGAGTGCTTTGGTACATTAGTTGCTCATGGTTTAGTCACTGTAGGAACTTGCCAACATGACATTCTTACATGTGCCACTTTTAAAAACTAGGCATCCTACCTTGTGGGCTACAAGGCCTACTTAGGGGGTTGACCTGCTCTTTAATAGTTGGGTTCCTTCCTATCAGTGTTTTGATGGCTCCACCAGCAGATTTAAAAGCTGCAGCAGTCAGACTACACATGTAGGCATAGCTTTTTTTTGGGGGGGATCAGCCTAGCAGGATAGCACAATATGTTCTGCAGTGCACAGGTGGCATTTAACCTTCAATGCCATTGGTGAATTATTTTTGTGCACCATATACTATGGCCATACTGGATACTTAACTTGGGGAGTAGCCTCTTTTACCATGTGTTAGGGGTTGGAGCATATACACAAGAGACTATCAGAAGTACCCCAGTGCACAGAGGTTAAAAAAGTAACAGTCAGTCAAAAACTGGGAGTTACCCCAGAGACTTTTTCTAGCATGAACCAGTTCAGAATACCTCATTGTAGTATCTGTCCTGGATAGCTGTATCTAGTTGCTATTATTTAGGCTGATATGACTAGTAAAAATGAATTTTACATTCCCTAGAATGCCCTGTTTTGTTTCATTTTTATAAGAGTAGTCATTGGAACTTACCCATCTTTTCTTCTGAAATTTGTTTAGGCTTTTCATCTGAATCATAATATTTCTTAGCCTCTGTTAAAGAAAAAGATAGTCCTTCATCTGCTAAAATGACCTCACATAGCCAGATATCCAGAGATGGCACAGCTTTTATCTTGACAAAACAAAAATGATTTTGAAAATGTACTGTAAACTACAGTCTTATTAGGGCTGTTGTGTCTTCAAAGCGGTGAATTCTTGGTGAGATCAATGTTCTCATGCACATCCTTGTATTGTTGAAAAGCTGTTGTATTCCTGCAAGGTAAACCAGAAGGCTTCTTCTACATGTTTGAAAGAAGCCCCTTCTGCTTTAGTAAGAATCTTTCTGTTGCTGACACTTGCAAAGTGGTTTATTGGGGAACTGTTTATACATTTACCGAGTCTACTCCTTGGTCTTAGGCTCCAGAGCTGATACCAAATATATATATATTTTTTTTATTACAATGTTTTATCATCTTATAGCTTTTCAGCTGAGGGGATGTTTTTGCTGTTTGCTTCATATCTTCACTGCTTTCAATGATAATCCTGTAATGGAGAAGGACATATGACTTTCTTGTGAAGAGTTAGCATTGAATGACTTATCATTGAAGTCCTAAACAACCTTAGCTGCTTCATGGCAAATGTTTTTCTGTGATCAACATAAAACATTGGGATTACGTAGACTTCGTCACAAAGTGGTGCAGCTTCCACTATAAGGCATTATTGGATTTGAAAACTTCTGGTTTGCTTAAAGGAGCTATTTCAAAACAGTTTGCAGTTGCTGCTTATTTGGCTCACTTTTTCTAATTGTCTTCTGTTTTTCGTTCTGATTGAATCAGCAAAGTTAATGTTTCAGCTTTTCGGTTTACTGTTACTACTTACATTCAATCTGAAATGGTTTTTAAAACAGCAAAATTCAGACCTTTTAGTCTCACTAATGCTCCTGTATTTATCTGCTTTTAAAAATCATAAAAGCCTTGTTTAAAAAAATAAAAATAATAATATATATATATATATTATATATATATATATTTATATATATATATATTTATATATATATATATTTATTTATATTACGATTTTCAAGATCCCGTACATAGGGTGTGGGGGTGGCTGGTAATTTGTTCAGAACTTCAGTTAAGAATCCTACGAAGAAGGCGTAGGATTTTCAAGTAATCTTTTCCTTTCTCGCCTTAAGAATAATTCAGTTTATAATACTTTATGCCAGAATAATGAAATAATTGGGTTTGGATTCTTTTTTTCCTGTAATAGGAGATGGTGTGCTAGATCTTTCTACTAAAAACTTGTATTCAGAAAAAATAACTACATTGGATTCCTCATATGAATCTCCATTGTCGCGGTAAGAAGCGTTTTTGTTTTTTAATGCTGAAGTACTTTTGTGTATAGATGTTTTTAATGAAGACCTTTTGTTGTCTCGCATTGACAAAAGGGGATGATTTGTGTTTCTTGTAGCGAAGGATTGGTAATTCTGAACTGATTTTGTACTATTTATCTTCTCATACATTTCATGTGCTTTTTTCTGTTGAGTATTTTCTTTTTCTTTATTTAAAAATGTTTACAATTAAACTCATTTGAACTGCTAAATATTCAGAAAGATAAGTTTAGTCTTGAACAGGCAGCTAATAAAGTATAGAAACAGAATTTGGGAAATTAATTGGTCGTACAAAATCACCCAAATTAAGACTCCAAGGCTGAGACACTAAAACCCTTTAAGTTTCTGTTGCCTTTGAAGTGGAATATATTTACAATAAATTTTAGAGTCTTTAATCTCTCGTATTCTACAGCATAGGGAAAGGTTTGCTTATTAATGTGAAGGGCGATAAAGCATGGTTTTATTAATCTTTTAAAACAGACTATAAAGTTATATGGTTATGTGTTTTGTAAAAATTCAGTATAACAAGATGAATATAAAATGATGTGTTGTGCGCATGCGTGTGCTTACATTTCTGTTGCACAAAATTTAAGGGGGTTGACTCTTTTATTACTTGTTTAGCGGTAACGTCACGTTTCTACTAACCAAAAAACTTTAGGATTTGGAAACTTAGTAATGGATTGCTAATTGCATCACCATATTTATAACGGTTTTGCTCTGCAAGCTACTGTCAGAGGAATAGAAAGCACACATGAATAATATGCATATACTGAGCTATGACTTTAAGATCTTGGAAGGGCTGCTGTAGAAGCTTATGTTTGATTGACTCACTGACCTAGCAGGATTGTAGCTTTTGCTATGATAACCATTAACTGCTACATCTCAAAGACATAATGACAGAAGCAGTGATGTTACCTAAGCAAGACGTTTAATAAAGGAGTGGACTGTCCCCTACAATAGCTCTTTACAAGTCTCTCATGCATCAGTTTACCATCGTTTCATTCCATCCATCCAGGAGACGACATAGAGACCGAGAGGACTATTTGGAAAGAAGTGCTGAGTTTGCAGATGGTTTACTTTCAAAAGCTATGAAAGACATTCAGTCAGGAGCACTGGACATGAATAAAGCAGCCATACTTTATGGCATACCTCAGAAAACTTTATTTATACACTTCAAAGCCTTAACAGCAGGAAAACCTGCATATTTTAAAAACAAAACTCGAAGTTTTAATGATAGTTATTTGTATAAAAACAATAAAGAAACCTGTGAAGTGCTGCAAAAAGTAGCCTTGTGGGCAAAAGCTCAAGCAGAGCGCACAGAGAAAAATAAGCTTAACTTACTTGAAACCTCAGAATTGAAATTCCCCACAGCTTCCAGTTACCTCCACCAGTTAACTCTTCAGAGAATGGTTACTCAGTTCAAAGAAAAACATGAAGGACTAAATTGTGAAACGTCAAGTCCTATTGTACAGTTGAAAATTCCTCAGGTACGAGTTAGTTCTGTGCCCAAGCCACAACCTGACACGTCTGGTCTTCTTGACGTCATGTATCACGTTTCTAAAACTTCATCAGTTCTGGATGCATCAGCTCTTCAAAAACTGAAAAATATTTTACCTAAACAGAGCAAAAATGAATGTTCTGTGCCTGTAACTCGTTCAAGTGTTGACCCCTACATTATTCATGGAGACCTCTCGCCTCTGTGTCTTCATGCAAAGAATGGAACAATTGATGCTGCTTCTGATCACGCAGATGATCTGTGCAAAGATAATAAACAGCCAAGGAAAAAACGTGGACGCTATCGACAATATGACCATGAAATAATGGAAGAAGCAATTGCTATGGTAATGAGTGGCAAAATGAGTGTTTCGAAAGCACAAGGGATTTATGGGGTACCTCACAGCACTTTAGAATACAAAGTTAAAGAAAGGTCTGGAACACTGAAGACTCCACCGAAGAAGAAATTCCGTTTACCAGATACTGGTTTATTTAATGTGACAAGTTCAGGGACTGGCAGCTCTAAAAACAGCAGCAATCCTGTATAAAATAAATGTTAAATTATTTTGTATATGTAATGTGCACATGTGTACATATACAACTGTGTATGAGACATTCCCACTCTGACAGGAAATATGAAATTATACAGTTCAGAAACCACATACCACATACATGCCTTTAAAATTGTTTATTCAGGGTTTTCACTGTGTTCGGAATTATATAGTTGCACACTTAATTTTGATAGTTTGTATTTAATAAATTGTTGTTCAAATAGGTGAAAATATTCAGGTTTCTTTCATAGTCAAGCATAAGTTTGGAAACACTTGTCACGTGAAGCATTAACATTAAATGGTGAAAATCTTTCTTCTCCCCAATCATTCTGTACTCCCATCGCTATACGGGATTTTAATACTGTGATTACTGGTTTGTAACTTTTATAATAACAAGCATCTCCAATAAGTAGAATCATGAGAAGGTGTTTTTTTTATTTATTAAAGAAAACAAATCTAATTCCCTACCAGTGAAACAGGTTTGTGCAGTATTAATATACATTTCTAGCAGTCAACAGTTAAAGTTCACCTTCTACACAAAAAATTCTATTTTAATTTGAAATTGTTTTGTAGGTGAAATATAAATGTATATTTTAGGCCGAATTCTTTTGGCGAGTAGAAAATAATTGGGGCACATGAATTGCACCTTGGTGTAATGTATACATTTGTTTAACTGACAATTATAGTTACAGACCCAGTAGCTGTAGAATTTTTTGAATGACCATTGCAAGATGTAACTATAATGGACGCCTCTGAGGATTATTTATTCAAAAAACCTTCTTAGTGGGCGCGGAGAGATAATTTAGCATTGTTTAAAAAGTAAGTAGGGATGCAACTTGAAGCTGGTTCATAATGCACAGAGCATACATCTAACCGTTGCGATTTTACCGTGCTGTTTAGGTGATGTTATGACTACTGAACATTTATTTTAGTTATCGACTGTCACTCTTGCTACTGATTGACACACTCTTGCTACTGAACCTCACTGTAACTAATTCAATTGCTGCTGTGACTTCAGAAATTATTTCTGTTGGACAAAGTATATATCAGGGTCTTATTTTGGTGGGCCAATACATGTATCATTTTGCTAATAACCAAATTTACAGTTTGTTCAGGGTCTTGATAGATTTACCTACATTTAAAAAGCTTTTGAACTTGCAGTTGCTTAGTGTGAAACTGAGCAGTTCATTTTAACTTGGTTTGAAAGATTTCATCTTAAGGTTGCATTTATATAAATATTTGAAATATTTATATTTGTTTGTATGAAATGCATATTTCTGGTGGTTTAATGTCAAAGTACTTATGTGAATTTATAAATCATACTTTAGTCATTATCTTCTGTTAAATGGCTTGTTTGAGTTGTCCTCATTAACCACAGTAATTCATGCAAACCACTAAAATAACAATTTTGGGGGTTTCCTTACACATTTTGCACAGCCTGTGTTTTGTACCCAATTCGGTGTATGTATTTTTATTTATTGTATGTAATTTATTCAAGAATGGACTGATCTAAACTCCTATTTTCTACTAGTGTCCTATATTACAATGTGGAATGTGGGCTTAAACAGCTTACATTTTCCTTTAATATTCTAGCACTCCACTAAGAGTTTAAAAATATCATCGCTTGTTCAACCTAATTACAAGTCTGTTATAGGACCTAAATATGTTAAAGTACTTTTAGTTCATTAAAAAGAAGTTGGCACATACCAGAGAATCCAGGCAGTGTTTGACTGTTTGCCAACGTAAGCTGTGTTTTGAGAGCGAAATCATAATGGTAGGGTCATGACTTTTACTTTTAACAGCAAAGCCATATTTGATCCAAGACATTTGGAAAAGTATTGTCACTGGTTCAATGTCCCCAGCAGATTTTCTCTTTAGTCTGGAGCATAATGGGGTCAAGTTAGAAATGTATACTCAATTTGCTTAAAATGTTCGGTGAACTGATTGAACTTACCTGAACATTTTATCAGACCTTATCAGAAATATAAACTGTTAAAGCATACATTGCAAGCAACCTTAGATTTTGTTTGATTTATTTGAAAGATGACCTGACAAGGTAACAGGAATCACAGAATCAGGGATATTTTACTACTAATGGAAGTCTTCAGTTGTAGTTTTTAAAGTCTAATTTACAGATCTCTATTGCTTGTATTAATGTTATGGTCCTATTAAAATATTTTTAGATACATTTGTGTTAATGTTTGCTGCTTTTTAAAAAATATCCATGCTCAGAATTATCTGGCTGCACGTACATGCCACAGGTAAACAGAGCAAAGGCTGTTTCCTTCAGCGCATTCTAATGCAAGTAGTTTAAATTTTAAATGTCAATATTTATACTGATTGGGACTCTGTTGAAGATTTCTGAAACTACAGGTGTCTGCAGACTTTTGAAAAGGTAAAAGCCAACCACATACATGCTTTTGTCTTATTTGAATGTTTTAGAACTATTTTATATTAAAATAAAAAAAACAGTGCCTCTGGTTTTTAAAGTAGTTGGTTAAACCATTGTAGTAAGTAAAAATTATTTTATTTAACGGTTATTTAATTTTAGTAACATTTGTTCGCATTTTAGTTTGCGTTTCAGATTTTTGTTTTTTAATAAGTTTTCATTGTCACAGTAATTTAGTTCACTGTGGCTACTTTATTCTTAATTTTTAAAACTGATTTTAGGCAGTTATATTTATGCATAAATCAATTGCACTATAAGTCATGCATTATTTATTTGAATTTCTTCTAATGAATTCAGTGTTGTGTTGTCATTGTACTGTAAATGTTTGTTATAAAAATGATTGTATGCTTTTAATAGTTAATTTAACATGTTATAGGCTGTAATTTGTAGTGAAACATTTCAATGCTTTTGCATATAAAATTTCAAACCACATTGTGTTGAATTGCTCATTTTGGTTAAATAGTGAATGGCTTGTTTAGGTTACTCTTAATTTGTGGAAGCATTTTGGGTGCTGTGAATGGAATATATAGTGGCAGAGCTGGTCTTTCACCAATTTGATGAACAAATGTACTGTAGAAATAAACATGCATGATCTTTATTTAAATTGATTAGTTACCTCACCAGTGTCCTATTGAACTGGCAGATTACATTTCAAATGCATATATCTTTATTAGAGCCTATCTGGTAGCGAGGCCACTATAAAATACTTCATGGTTTCACAAGGTTGTGATTTCTATGTGCCTCCAGGAATTATTTCGGCCTCGATGTTTAGTGCGAAGACAGGCTATTTATGATGCTGTTGCACAACTGTACGCTGCTGCCTTTCTAATGGTACAGTCACTAGGATAACCAAATCAATTATAACAATTTAAAGGTTGTTTGTCTATCTCAAAATGAGCAGAGGTTGTTCTGAATCTTCTATTGCAGGGTATTTGTTTTTCATGCAGCCAGAGTTGGCTAGAAACTGCCTCTAGGCACTCCGACGAAAGGTTTTAACCAACAGTTTGACATCAGTCTGGAAACCGATCAGAATTTGAGAGCCTTCCAGAAGGGGGGTGGGGGGTACTCATTTCAGCATTTTTAGCAGTGGAGTCCTGGTCTGTTTTCAACACTGAGAAAGCACCACCCCCTGGCCAGCCTTACTTGTATTTTGGCACCACAATTTGGCAAAGATTGGCTGATCATGGGTTTCTTGGAGCTAGGAGAGGCTGACGTCTTTTTGTAAGAGGGGGACTCAAAGGTGACTTAGCCAGTTCCTCAATCACATCAAAAATCTGGTCTGTGCCAATGCAGGTCTGCAGATATTTGATTAGAAATTTTTGGTGAACAAAGACGAAAGCTGTTAGCGGACGTTAAAGGTCCGCTACAAAGTTCTCAAATTTCATTCTAAAGTCACCTAGATGTGCAGTAATACCTGCTTTGCTTCTTGGTGCTCTCAGCTGGGTTGAGCTGAGTAGTGCTTTCATAAGACTGTAACTGCTTAATTAGGTCTTGTTCCAGAATTCACTGGATACTGCAGTTTGGAAATTATGTATGTTGGGTGATTTTACTAAAGGGTTCTTTAAACAAGGCATAACAAAGATTATTTTCAGCAAAATTTAGGACCATGGGCCATTTCAGCGAGAGGTAAGTGTATTCAAGAGTGGCTGCCATCTCTTGAAGCGGTGCCAGTGCACTAAGGATGAGCCAGGCTTTTATGGTATGGAAACCCAGGAATATTTACTCTTGGGGATCACGATATTAAATGTATCTTGGATGTCTGGTTGAAAGTGATGAGGTATGGAATTATAACTTTTCTGAGTCATTGTTTACCATTTCATCTCTTATTAGAAAGCTTACATTGAATATTGCTAAGAATATTCTGTCTATATCTGGTAATTGAGTTACATGTATTTTGAGTACAAATTAAGTTATTGGTATATTTAGACTTGAAAGTTGCCACCGATATCCATCATTAGGTCTGTCACGTAACTGAGAGAAGTTTAATTCTGAAGTGCAGTATTTTTATTTTTCCAGTAGAAGTTTGTGGTAGTGCTGAATCTCAAAGGTTGCTTTATCAACTTGTTCATGTGTTTTTCTTACAACCATTTGATTTTCTTTGCTTTTACTTATTCTTGGGAAATAAGAAATGGTTTATCACTGTGGAATTTGGTTGTCTAATGTCACTAAAATCTAGCTACTTATGTGGTTGTAGTTACTTAGTATGCTGTCGAGTGAGAATAGGATGCTGAGATCCTATTCAAAAAGATATCCGTCTAGATTATTCCTCGTTTTTGTTTTATGGTGCATCGTTAGGAGATTGGTATGTCCAAATTAGTGTAGTTGAAGATTCGGTATTCTGAGTGCCTCTGTCCAATCATTGGTTGTTACATAATGCATCAAATTTAAGGTTGTCCAAAACATTTTTGAGCTACACATCCCTACCACCCCACTCAGATGTTGAAATCTCTTAACACCAAGTGTTTTCTTCTGTGGAAAAAACCTAGCTACTAGGCCTGCAAAGACATTAGTGAATTGGGTATAGAGGTATTGCATGAGGTTACTCCAGGACAGTGTATTTGCCAGTAGTACATTAAGCAGTATCATGTCAGAAAATCAATCAAGTCCCCTTCAGTGAATTTCCTGATTGCTCTTCAACACTGCATCTAAGCATTTGAAGACTTGAGTAAAGGGCAGTGCACTCTTGATTAATTAATAAGGCTCATTTCTATAAGCTTATTCACTGATTCCTGACCACAGCATTGCCCTTCAAGCTGACTTTAGGCTAGGAAGAATGATCCCAGTTGCCCGCAAGTGCTGTAATCAATGGTGGTTAATTACCTTGTATAATACGTAAGAACAGCAACGCATGGAATAAACATGGAGACAAGATTTATTTCAAACGGCCTAGAGCAAGATCATGAACCCTAACTACAGTCACTGACCTAGGCAGTCTTGCTTCAGAATTCCTTCAGTATAGGCATTTGAATATACCACACAAGCAAAAAAGCCTTCCATCACAACTTCATATAGGTGTGTTGAGCAGACATATTGCAGGTATACTATCAATCAAGGATTTGTAAAGTATGGCAAATCAACCGTGGGGGTCTCAAGGCGCTCGAGTTGTTGCTTGCTTCGTGGTGGTCTGTTTATTCAAACAACCAGGTCTTGAGTCATTTCCTAAATAGCTGGAGCAATGGGGTCGTCCTGAGGTGCAGGGGAAGGTCGTTCCAAGCTTGGGCTGCCAGGTGTGAGAAGTAGCGTCCTCCACTTTTGCCTCTGCAGACCTGCGGGGTGTCTGCAAGGAAGAGTGAGGCGTATCGTAGGTGTCTGGTTGGTTGGTTGGTTGAAAGTCAAGCGTTTAATGTAGGCATGTCCTTCGTTGTTCAGGGCTTTGCATGCGTGGGTCAACATCTTGAAATGGCATCTCTTCTGGATCGTCCACAAGAACACCATCCGCATTACGACCAACTCCGACGACACCTTCACAGCCGGCGAACACCTGCACTTCCAGATACACACCGACCCCAAGACCACCCTCAGAGGCACCCTCATCTACAGACCCCCAGGACCACGCACACAATTCAGCGAAGACATCGCCGACCTCATCAGCCCGCACGCCCTCCTCTCGGCCGACTACATCCTCCTTGGGGACCTCAACTTCCACCTAGAGAACAACAACGATCGCAACACCACCACCCTGCTGGACAACCTCGCCAACCTCGGACTCAAGCAACTGGTGACCACCCCCACACACCACGCCGGCCACACGCTTGACCCCGTCTTCTCCTCCAGCAAGGACATCTCCTTCAGCCACACCACCGGACTCCACTGGACAGACCACAGCTGCGTCCACTTCAGCTTCAGCAGGACCACCACGCACCACCACCCGCAACAGCTCCCGCGCAGAAGCTGGAACAAGATCACCACCGACCAACTCACCACATCCCTGAGCCAGAACCCTCCCGCCAGCTCAACGAACCCCAACCAAGCCGCCAGCAACCTCACAAGATGGATCACCAACTGCGCTGACATCCTCGCCCCATTGAAGACCCCCCAATCAGACCCGGCAACAAGAAAGCACCCTGGTTCACCGACGAACTCAAGAAATCCAAGAAGAACTGCCGGGCCCTCGAGAAAGCATGGCGCAGAGACCCGACTGCAGACAACATGACCACCCTCAAACACGCCACCCGAAAACACCACCAGCTGATCCACACCACCAAGAAAACCGCATTCAAGGAACGACTGGACAACAACGCCCACAACAGCAAGGAACTCTTCATCATCGTCAAAGAGCTCTCGAACCCCAGCGCCGGAAACGACACCACCCCCTCGCAAGACCTCTGCAACTCGCTCGCCTCGTTCTTCCACAGCAAGATCGCAGACATACACAACAGTTTCAGCACACAGCCGACGTACCCTACAACCGTTCCAACGTCCCCCACCTCCACCCTCCGAGCCTGGACCCCAATCAACACCGAAGACACTATCCGCACGATGAACTCCATCCACTCCGGATCACCAACCGACCCCTGCCCTCACCACATCTTCAACAAGGCTGACGCCGTCATCGCACCCCACCTCCGGGACATCATCAACACCTCCTTCGACACCGCCACCTTCCCAGAGAGCTGGAAGCACGCCGAACTCTGCGCCCTACTGAAGAAACCGTCAGCGGACCCCACCGACCTCAAAAACTACCGCCCCATCTCGCTCCTTCCTTTTCCTGCCAAAGTCATCGAGAAGACCGTCAACAGACAACTGGCCGCCTTCATCGAGACGAATGGATCCCTCGACCACTCACAGTCCGGCTTCCGGGCCAACCACAGCACCGAGACCGCCCTCATCGCAGCCACCGACTACATCCGAGCCCTGCTCGACAACGGGAAACAGCGGCCCTCATCCTCCTGGACCTCTCCGCAGCATTCGACACAGTCTGCCACCGCACCCTAGTGCAACGCCTGAACAACGTCGGAATCCAAGAGAAGGCACTGGAGTGGATCATCTCCTTCCTCGCCGGAAGAACCCAGAGAGTCCGCCTCCCCCGTTCAGTTCCGAGGCCACCGAAGTCATCTGCGGCGTACCACAAGGATCATCACTCAGCCCCACCCTCTTCAACGTCTACATGAGCCCCCTCGCAGCCATCGCACGCCAACAACCTCAACATCATCTCCTACGCCGACGACACCCAGCTGATCCTCTCCCTCACCAACGACCCCACAACCGCCAAAACCAACCTACATGAAGGGATGAAGGACGTAGCGAGTGGATGAGGAACAGCCGCCTGAAACTGAACTCAGATAAGACGGAAGTCCTCATCCTAGGATCATCACCCTCCGCCTGGGACGACTCCTGGTGGCCCCCTGCCCTGGGCAACGCACCCAAACCAACGGACCACGCACGCAACCTGGGCTTCATCCTGGACTCCTCCCTCTCAATGACCAGACAAGTCAACGCCGTCTCCTCGTCTTGCTTCAACATCCTACGCATGCTGCGGAAGATCTTCCGGTGGATCCCCACCGAAACCAGGAAGACTGTCACCCAGGCCCTCGTCACCAGCCGACTGGACTACGGCAACTCCCTCTACGCCGGAACCACAGCCAAACTTCAGAAAAGACTCCAACGCATCCAGAACGCCTCAGCTCGACTCATCCTGGACATCCCCCGACACAGCCACATCGCCGGACACCTGAGAGACCTGCACTGGCTCCCCGTCAGCAAGAGAATCACGTTCCGACTCCTCACCCACGCACACAAAGCTCTCCACAACCAAGGCCCCAGATACCTCAACGACCGTCTGACCTTCTACACTCCCACCCGCCAGCTACGATCAACCAACCACGCCCTCGCCGCCGTCCCCCGCATCCGAAGAGCCACAACGGGAGGAAGATCCTTCTCCTACCTGGCTGCCAAGACGTGGAACTCCCTACCCATCCACCTCCGCCTGACCCAAGACCACCTCTCCTTCAGGAAGCAACTCAAGACCTGGCTGTTCGAACAGTAGCGGACCCCCCTCCCCCTAGCGCCTTGAGACCCTCCGGGTGAGTAGCGCGCTATACAAATGCTTGATTGATTGATTGAGTGTAGCTTCTTCAGGTGGGGTGTGATGTGGGTTCGTCTGAGGAGGTAGAGGAGGAGTTTGGCCCAGACCTGAGTTTTAAAATCTAATACTTTGGAATGTTGCAGAGATACTTTCAAGGCTGGTTTCAAGACCACTTTTTGTCTTGAGGTACTAGGGGTGATTGCAATGGCCACAGAGGTTCTTGCAATATAACGTTTAAGGTCTGAGGTTCAGGCAAGTTTATTTAGCGGACTATAAAGGTTCCAGTATCCCAGCATTCCTCTCCTTGCCTAACAGGCAAAGGACACCCAGGCGGAAGGTAATGGCTCGTTCCAATCGCTGCTAGGCTAGGTATTCCATTTGTATTCCAAAAGATTAGATTTGCAAAGCCTCTCTATGTCCCAATTATTTCATTACACCTTCTTGGTATTGGTTGCAGATTACATTTTCATTTCAGGGTTCTGTTTTTCAAGCTAACATTAGTTATTCTTGCCTGCATACAACTATGGGGTTCGGTTGCAGCAATTCTGAGATTAGGCAAAGTGCTGAGGTACCATGCACGATGGCAATGGACATTAAAGCTAAGTAATGCAAAGGCGCTCATGATGTGGTTCATTGTACCTGAAGCATCATATCTGAATTCGCAGTGATATGTGCCTCATACTTGAGGTTGGTTTTTTCCCCCAGCACTACATGCCATAGAAATACATTGGCTAAAGAATATTCAATTTCCATCATACCAACAGATGATGCATATGTTCTAAACCTAAATGGTTGGATATACCCATCAGCTTGGTGAATACAGTAGCAAAGTACCACGATTTATTGCAGTTCACCAATAATCCGGTTTCAATTGCTAACTGATGAAGCAAACAAGAAAACCTGATGAGATGATGCTGTCAATAGCTCAAGCATCACATACTGTTGACACTCCGGCAGTCATTTTGGAGAAATCCATAAGCAGAAGCTTTGTGCACCAATCCAGCACATTGAGGAAATAAACCGCTGCGCCCAGTTACCTCATGAGAAATGCTACAGATGTGAATTTGACTTCCTGTTTGATGCTTCATGTTGTACTGTAGGACAGCAGAGCCACTTTTGTAGGTCGAAAGACCATTTTCAAGTGCAACATGTCAAAAGGAGCTGTCAAATGTTCTACAGCAGCCTATGCTTGGCACAACCAAATCCATGGGAGCAGATAAGACATTGAACCAGGAAGCTGAAGGCGGCTCATTTATTAGATCATCATCATCATCATCATCATCGTCATTCAGATGACACTTATTAGATTCAAATCCTTGTTGATATGGGGGTAACATTCAAAATCGTACAGTGGGAGAACTTGCTGAATCACACAACCTTGATTTAAAAATAAACATCAATGGAACTATTCTGTATTTGACAGTTAAACTGGAAACTAACAATGGATGTCGGAGTTGTTGTTTTCCAATCTGTTTGGAGCCTGTTTTCTCATGGATTAACTGTGTAGTACAGGCATAGAGATTCTTCCTGAAACTATAACAGCTGTATGTAAAGTGAGAGGATGCCAAATTATGTGGCACATGCATGAGTTAAAAAAAAACAAAAAACCTATGTACAGTACAAGACAGAACTCCACTACCCATTACACAATTGGGACTGTATCCTGATCTCCACCCCACGGGTGCCTCTAATTGTTCTAGGACCCAACCGACAATATGGTGGATGCATCCAGATTTGCGTCTACATGAGGAAGCCAAATGCAACCATAGAAAGGTAAACCTACATATCACCATGCATACAAGATAATTCTACATCAATTATGTGGATCCAGTGTATTCCTGAAGCTCGATCTCAACTTAAGTTATTATGAAGTTATGACTGGAAACAATTTTCAAATACATAGTCTTTGCAGCTCATGTTAGATTCTCCCACTAAAAGCATCTCGTCTGCGGCAAAGGTCTTCCAAGAAATTTAATTAAAGTGACATCCCGGTATTTAGCAAACCTCAAACTTTGCACAGTGAGACCCTGATCTGAGACTGGAGTGCTCTATTGGAGCCAAATGTGACACTTGGTAGAAAGAAGTATTCACTGGACAAGTCCTGTTGAAGGTTTTATAAACCTCCTATGTTTGGCATGAGGTGGTATCTGGACAAAGTAAAAAACTCGCTATTGCACTTAGCCCAATGAATCTCAGTGTGTTCCTTCCGTGGGACGGCGAATAACTGTTCCAGTCAAGTCCAGCTATAGGCAAGAATTTTTCATTTTCAGTGCCTTTCTGCAACATCTCCCAAGACTGGATTTAAATGTACACTGATGAAAGGGAAAGCATATGATGCCATATGTGTGAGAGCTTCTTTCTCACACATGACATCTGACAGATGTTGCTGTTTTTTGAATAATGTACATTGGGGCACTGTTGTCCAGTCACTTATGTTCGTGCCGCAACCCCTAAATCCCAGTAATATTGGCTAACTCCTAATTGACATATTTAACTTCCCTGAATGGCAAAATATATGGTGCAGGAAATGCACCTATGGCATTAAAAGTTAACTGCCATCTGTGGTTGACAGCATATGTTGTCATTCACTAGACTGACAAAGAAAATATGGCTTTGGGCCTACCTGTGTAGTCTGACTCCTACAGCTTTTAAACCTGTGAAAATAACCCATTTTGACAGGAAAGAACATTGCAATTTTAAATTGGTCTTCCCTAGGTAGACCTTGCAGCCCACAAGATAGTGTGCCTAGTGTTTAAAAGTGGTACATGCAAGAATTTAGTGTTGAAATGTATTTACAGTGATGGGCCCCCCAACAGCTATTTTCACTGTAGAGGGCTGTAACTGTCCTATAAGGAAAAACTAAAGTTTAGATAAATAATAATCCTACTGTCTTTGGTTTGAATATGTTGGAGTTCAATCCACTGGTGAAGTTAAGTTTCTAAGAAATATTTAGTAACCGTAACTTTTAAAGTTATACTGTCTGTCTGAAACTCCAGTGATGCTGATTAGCTTTAGCCTGCCAGCAGCAAGCCCTTGTCTGTGCTTCCCTTCAATAGTATGTGAAAACTGCTCCTAGATGAGAAACAATTGCTTGGGCCTTTGGGCAGAAATACCTGGGTATGAGGTATGTGACTACTTTCTAGTAAGGAATGGCAGCTGACAACGGTTCAGGAACTTAGTTAATTCCAAAGGGACGATGTGGAGGCCTGCCGATCCACAGTTGAATATAAACACTGACCGTGAAGAGAATCCTTTATTCCTGGTGTCTTCTGTAGTGAGCATAGCTCCAGCCCAGTGGAAGGGAGTGTTGAGGCGGAAGGAAATGCTCATTTATCTAAGCACACCCATGGCTGGCACAGCAGTGGTCTGAGCCGAAAGGTGCTGCCATCTTGGATTTGTCTCTGAGTAGTACACTGTGAAAGTTTGCAGTAAGGCATACAGGATGTGCTGAAAAAGTGGGAAGGGAGTTTCCAGATGACGCCCCACCCCCTCTCACTGGATAGTGAAACCTACAAAAGTGGCACCTCGCCCACTGCTCATCTGAACCTGTGAATGACTAAAAGAAGTTGGACTTGTAGTTTGATACTTGTATTGAGACCTGAAGGCCTGGACCTGCTCCCATAACATAACGTGTATTTTTGTAAAGCGCACGTTCACCCAGAAAGGTATGTTGGCGATGTATAATAGATGTTTGTTACCTAACTCAATGGTCCTCATTTTATCGACTTCAAAAGGATAAAAAGATGAGTGGACCCGCCAGGATTTGAACCAGTGACCATGAAGTCAAACACAGGCCCCTTTAGTGGACGCATTAGTCCACAAAGCCACCAGGCCCAGCCCACTTTAACCAGGACAAAGGAGTTGACTCCAAGGGTGAGTTGGCTGGATTTGTGTGGCTACAGGAACACATGCAGCAAGAGTCCCTTTTCCTCGAGTGACCAGTCAATCCGGAACTAGTAAGACTGGACTGGATCTTATTTTTGGTGTCTGCTGGGCTGAATACTTGCCCCTATGTTCTGTCCCTGAGGTCCTGGGTGCCTTAGATGTGACCAGGAGGAGCGGTTCCAGAAAGTCTGGAAGGTTTGGAACGTTTTTGGACTTGCAAGACCTCCAGAACTTCAGTGGGACTTCGTGGCAAGGGTGTGTGACTGGAGGGATGTCCATTATGTCATATACTCCAAAAACACTCACATCCGCAAATACACACATACTCCAGCGCTGGATTACCTCGTGCCTCCAGATATTTCTACAACCTACCACTGAGAGGACGCACAATAGTTGTTTTTGTTAATATTAATCCCTTGTATAGAACCCTTAATTGCCTTGGACTTTGGACGACATTTCCTATGATGAATTGCTCTTGAGTGGGTAGAGTGTATAAGTATGTGTGTATTTGCGGATGTGAGTGTTTTTTGAGTGAGTGTGGGACTCTATATCTGTTTTGTTTGCACTAATAAAATTATGTCTTGTTATTGTTCTGCAAACTTTGACAAAATGTTGTAAATATCAAAAATAACAAAATAAAAAATATATCTATTTTGTCATATATATGAAATCTTCTCTATTTTTTTCGGGGAAATCTGTTTTTGTTAGCCCAGCGAGGTACCTATTTTGTAGTGACCCTTACGGGCACTCCCATATTATCGTTAGACAGGTTGGGTTCTTTGATTGTTATTGGTCCTTGTTCCCCTGTCCGACCTGTCTTATTCGCCTCCAGGGGCCCCTTTGTCTCAGCAAGTTATTAAGTATTCCACACGTTGCATGTTAAAATTTGTGAATTGTCTCTGTTCCCATGTCATGTTGAGAAACTATTCATCAGCTTGTGAAAAGGCACACTGCATCCTCCGCCTGGTATTGTACCCGTCTGTGAGTATCTTTCAGGGGCGCGTGTGGGCCAACATGTCTTGTAGGATCTGCCCTTGTCTGTGGCAGAACATAGGTTTGGGGAACTTTTGAGCGCCACTGTTTCGAATGTGCCAGTGTGTGTTGATCTTGGATTCTTGGTAGGATTCAATGTTGAAAGTGGTGATATGCAAATCAGTCTTTCCTCTTTTTCTTTCTGAGGGGGAGGGGTATCTAGTAGGGTTTTCCTATTGTTTTTTGCCCATTTTAAGTGCTTGAGACACAATCTTTGGGCATTTCCTGACCTAGTTTGGTTGCCAGACGATATGTTTTGTAATCCTTTAGTTCAGAAAAGTTCCTCAATCTTCGGAACTATCCAAAAGGAAAGTTTTCCATGAGGTGACGAGGATGTAAACTGTCATACAGGAGGAGACACTTCTTGGCAGTCGGTTTTTCATGTGTGGTGGTTCTGAGTATTCTCTGATCGGATATGATATTTAGATCCAGGAATACCAGTTAATTCCTACTCGGGCTATGGGTAGACTTTAGAAACTCGTTTTGTACATTCAGCCAACTCAAGTTGTTTGCAGTGGCTTCATTACCCTCACATATGATGAGGAAATAGTCAATGTACCTTTTCCACAGTTTTATGTGTTTCTGAAAAGGATTCTGAGGGCATAGGATTTTGTCCACCTCAAGATGGTGGACATTGAGACCAGCAATAGTTGGCACGAAATTGCTCCCCATGCTGGTCCCGTGTTTTTTGTTGGTACAGAGTTCCTTCAAATTCAAAGAAGTTGCAAGTTAAAGCCCACTTGCAGCACTCCATCACTACATTCCTGGGTGTTTGATAATCACACTCTACCTCAAACTGGACCTCTTCAATTATATTCAAAGTTTGTGTGGGAAAGGCTGGTATATAGACTCAATGTCCAGACCCATGAGTATATATTTGTCTGGGTCGAACTGTATGTTTCTCAGAAGATGGAGTACATTTTTTGTATCTTTCGGATATGTGTTGGTGTTCTGAGCTATGGGTCTTAAAAAAGCATCTTTGAACCTTGATAAAGGTTCTAAGATTGGACCTATCCCAGATACTATTGGCTGCCCAGAAAGATTTTCCAGATTCTTATGCATCTTTGGAATTGCGTAGAAATAGGTGGTGGTAGGTGTTTTGTTAGTCAAAAACTCACCCTCCTTTTGTGATACCCAGTTGTGTGCTAGGGCCTGTTCTTTCATGTTGCCGGTCTGTATTCTAAGGAAATCAGTTGGATCTGTTGAGAATAGTTCTTAATTCCTTTTGTCACTGAGTAGTACGACATTCCTTTTGATAAACCACTGACGACTGGATGACAATGGATCCCCCTTTGGCTGCTGGCTTGATCACTGTATTTTTATCATTGGCCAGTTCTCCAATAGCTGCATTTCCTCCTTGGTATTATGAAAAACACTGTACTGGTGCTCAATCATATGGGCACATACAATGGTTTACTTTAAATTAAAAAAAAATGCATACTGGCAGTCTTTTGGCAAACTAACTCTCCCATTATGTATTTACAGAATTACAGGCAGTAACACCAAGTAGGTGGTGTGTGTGTGTGTGTGTGTGTGTGTGTGTGTATATATATATATATATATATATATATATATATATATATATATATATTCACTGAAAAAACCATAGGTTTTAGGGACAGTTATAGTTAGTTGGACATTTTACTCGTACAAAACCATAGAAATTCCCCGTTATAGTTAGTTCAGCTAACTATAACTCGCGCTCCGCAATGCACTGCTGATGACGTCACATATTACATCACTCATGACATGGTCCGTGACATCACTGATATCTCAAATGACATCACTGATGACATCATCCAGTGACTGTGTTTCTGTAAAGTTTAAATATGTTTAATATATATAGGGAAAGGCGTATTGAAGAATGAGTGGGTGTATAAGTGTCTGAATGGATGATTTAGTACGTAAGTGACTGACTCTACAAGTGAGTGATTAAACGTATCTTACTGAATGCATGGGTTAGTGACTAAACTGTGTGAATGTCTGTATCCGTCTGTTTGTTGGTGTGTAAGTGGATGCATGGATTTGCGAATAGCTACATGAGTGTCTATATGGGTTATTGATTGGTTCTCTGAGTATCTGTATGGCTGCCTGAGTGTTTGTGTGGGTGGGGTGTGTGTGACTCTGTACATAGATGTGAGTGGGTGATTCACTGGGTGCATGATTTCAAGAGTGCATCTGTGATGGACTGCTTGGGTGGGTGAGTGTGTGTATGGGTGTGTTAGTGAGTGAATGTATATCTCAGTGGTACATGTGCGAGTAACTACATATGTAAAAGGCAGTATATATGTGTGTTGGAGTATATAAATGGCTATAAGTGAGAGTGTGTGATTGTGAGAGTGGCTGTATGGATGTGTGTGTGCTTGTATCAGTTATTGTATAAGAGCGTAAGAATGTGCTAGTATTTGTATGAGTAAGTGAGCTGGTGTGTGTATAACTGTATAGGTGAGTAAATGGGTGTGTGATTAATTTTTTGCATGACTGACTAGGTGTGTGAGTACCTCTATGGATGAGTGGCGGTGTGTGAGTGTTTATATAGGTGTATGAGTGCATATGATAGTCCTGTACTGAGTGACTGTAAGTATGAGTGACTGGACGGGTGAGTGAGTAGATGTGTGTGTGTGTGTGTGTGTGTGTAGACCTAAGAATCAGTGAGTGGGTATGTAGTTATTGGTATTGGAGTGTGTATGGTTTTGCGAATGGCAGTCTGTAATTTAGAGTGGGTGTATCAAGTTATATTAGGGTGTGAGAAGATGCATGAAATAATCACATGGATGATGTCATCAGTGATGTCACTGACCATGTCATGAGTGATGTAATATGTGACGTCATCAGCAGTGCATTGCGGGGCGCGAGTTATATTTAGCTGAACTAACTATAACGGGGAATTTCTATGGTTTTTACGAGTGAAATGTCCAACTAACTATAACTGTCCCTAAAACCTATGGTTTTTTCAGTGAATTTCAAAGTTTTTTTTAAATGCAAATTCCTAACTATAACATGTCTGAAACCTATGGTTTTTTTCAGTGATTTCCAAGGTTTTGTAAATGACAATTTTTAAATGTATTAATTGTTATATTTATTTTTTGATACTGATTTTCTACATTTTTTAAACTAGTTATTTTTTAAATTACATTGTAATTACATTATACATTACAAAATATACTTTCTCAGAATGAATTACTTTAGTTTAAATTCTTTGCAAATAGGCAATAAACTTTTAAGTACAGTAGTTACAGTTGTTGCAATAGGCAACATAATTTCAAACACAATGCAACATTGAGCTCAATGTGAATTTCAAGTTAAATGCAATTAGTTACTTTATGGATTACTTTTCTAACCACAGGACTGGATCCTAGATTCAGTCCTGGGACATCTCCTGTAAACAGTTGAGTAAAAGCGTTTTGGTTACAGTACTGATTTTTAAGGAATATTATTGTATTTTAAAAGTTGACACTTAGAAACTTTTTCACATAGAATCACCAATGTTATCCTATGGCTGGAAATTCACTTAGCAGGTAAGTAGTGTTATCGTTACTTTTTCTTACTCAGTGGTGGATCCTGGATCCAGCACTGGTGCATCTCCTGTAAACAGTTGAAAGAATGCGTTTACGTCACATAGGCGATTTTTAAGGAATATTTGTAGTTTGTGAAAATCGACACAAACTTTTCTGCTGAAAACCAGACAATGGATTCCTATGGAAGGAAATACAAGTTACTGGTAAGTACGGTTAGAATTACTTTTCAGGGTCAGTGCTGGGCTAAAAGATGCAGCACAGGGTTCTCTCCTGATAACAGGTGAGTAAATCGGAATTCGTAGTTCGGCTGATTTTAGAGGAATATTATAAAGTTCCAAAACTCCACACTTAGAAGAATTTCCAAGTGAAACCAGTCAATGTTAGCCTATGGAAGGAAATTCAAGTTACTGGTAAGTACGGTTAGAATTACTTTTCAAGGTCAGTGCTGGGCTAAAAGATGCAGCACTGGGTTCTCTCCTGATGACAGGTGAGTAAATCTGAATTCGTATTTCAGCTGATTTTAGAGGAATATTTGCACAATGGTGAAGGGAGGGGCGGGGCCTGAGGTGACATCTGTGCAAACGCGCCCCGTGGCGCGTTTTAAGTTGGGGGATTAAGTCCCCTTGAATCATGAGGGTCCCTGGGGGCCAACTAGCCCACCAGGAACCTCCAGTATGCGCCAGGGGCTCGTTGCAGAGACGTGTACAGAGGCCACACCCCTTTTTACACCTCTCTGCAATGCAGCTCTGTGGCACTTTCTGGACGTACCTGTTGGGCAAGTTGGCCCCCAGGGACCCTCAGGATTGAAGGGGATTTAATTCCCCATCTTAAAATGCGCCACGGGGCCTGTTTGCACACATGTCACCTGAAGCCCCGCCCTCCCTTCACCACTGTGTAAACGCGCCCCTTGGCGCATTTTAAGTTGGGGGATTAAGTCCCTTGAATCCTGAGGGTCCCTGGAGTCCAACTAGCCCACCATGTACCTCCAAAAGCGCCACAGAGCTGCGTTGCAGAGAGGTGTAAAGGGCGTGGCCTCTGTACACCTCTCTGCAACGCAGCCCCTGGCGCATACTGGAGGTTCCTGGTGGGCTAGTTGGCCTCCAGGGACCCCCAGTATTCAAGGGGAAATCGTTCCCCATCTGCAAACGCGCCAGGGGACGCGTTTGCAGACTGCTGCAGGGTGGGGCGGGGCCTCCGGCACAATGTCGTTTTTTTTTTTTTTTATGGGAGGGGGCTGCGTGGCCCCCTTCACTTGGCCTCTTTTGGCCCCGGGGACCCCATCCCCGGGGCATGAGGATTTTCATTTTTTTAAAATGATGATAAAACGGGAAGGGGGCCGCGTGGCCCCCCTTCCCTGGGCCTATATTGACCCCGGGGACCCCATCCCCCGGGGCATGCCCTCTCCGTTGGGGACTGTGGGGGGGGGTCCCCAATCCCCCCACAGTCCCGCCGGCTCCCCGCGTCCCTTGGGAGCCGGCATTGCTTTCCACATGGGGAGCTGCTAAGATGCAGCTCACCATGTGGAAAGCTATGTGCTTTGGATATTGGAAGAGAGAGCAGGTTTCCCTGCTCTCTCTTCCAATATCCAAAGCCGTTTGCTATGACAGGACGGGAGCCGCGAGGCTCCCGTCCTGTCATAGCAAACTACAGTGTCCCGGGGTAGGCACCCGGGACACTGCAGGAGCCGGCCCTGGGGGTGGCGGTCCCCAGGGCCATCAAGGGCTCCAGGAGGGGGCCGCGCGGCCCCCTCCCTTGAATTGCACAGCCCCGGGAGGTGGTGGTCCCCGGGCTCTGGGGTCCGTAACGGACCCCCACATTTATTTTCTATGTGCCCCGGGAGGTGGTGGTCCCCGGAGTGTGTGGGGGGGGGGCTGGAGCCCCCCCACACGTTATTTAAAATATAAAAACGAAGCCCCGGGGGGTGGCGGTCCCCTGGGCTGCGGGAGGGCAGGAGAGCCCTCCCGCACCATTTTATTTTTTATTTTTATTAAGCCCCGGGGGGTGGCGGTCCCCGGGGCTTGGGGGGGCCTTAGAGGCCCCCCATATAAACAATAAACCCCCCTCCGCATGCCCCCGGGACTTGGGCCACCCGAGGCAAATTTGCATCGAGCGCGGAGACCGCGCTTCGATTTTTTTTTTATTTTTTTCTCGGCAGGATCCGCGCATCCTGCCGATTTTATAAATAAAAAAAATATGCTTTTTTTCTGCCCAGGGGGTCCTTGTGGGACCCCCAGAGAAGACTTAGGGGGTCAGGGTGTTTCTACCCTGCCCCCTTTTTGCGCTTTGCGCACTTGTTTCTGTCCCTCGGTTCTACCGAGGGACAAAATGGCTGCCAACACTTCCTGATTTGGAGTGTTGACAGCCAATTAGCATGCAGCTCGTGTTCGGCAGGGTGCGTGAATCCGACGCGTCCATAGATATATATGTGATTTTCATTTTGATTTTCTCAGGAACTACTGAACGGATTTACACCATTTAACAAAAAGGGTTCTTTCTGAACCAAGAACTACCTCTTTGCCAAATTTGGTGTAATTCCGTTCAGCAGTTCGGGCTGTAGCCGTGTCTAAAGTTTCCTATGGAAAAATGAATGGGGAAAACACGTTTTGGGACCCCCCTTTTTTCTCGGCCCCCGCTTGACAAATCACCCCGAGACTTTCAGGGTAGGAGCGGGCCATAAAGTTTGAAAATTTCGCGAAGATACGTCAACCGGCAAGAGTTATTTCAAATAGAATGTCGTGGATTTCCTATGGAAAATAGGTCCTAACTAGAACTATCTACTGGCGACCGCCAGTAGATAATATATATATATGTGTGTGTGTGTGTGTGTGTGTGTGTGTGTGTGTGTGTGTATATAATTTTTGCATACAGTGTGTGTGCACAGCTAAAATAATACAACAGGAGTGGTATCGGGGAGTTAGATTCTTGGTCCCGAAGAAAAGCCTTGGGGGTATGGCTTGAAACATATTTACCTTTTATAAAGGCAGGCACATTATCACCTACACTTTCTATTTTGTTTCACCTGTTTTTTATTATTCCGACTAGAGGACAGAATAAATAGCAGTTTACCTACTACTAGGCATGTATTGTAATCTCACTTTCCACATAAAGCCCCCTCCCCACTCCTATTTTGTCATCACCTTTATATCATTCAATATACAACAGAAAAAGTGCTCCCATGTATCATGTAGGTCGCAGCACACCCCATTGTGCAGCGGAACTGGATGGACCCGATGAAGTATGCCACGAAGAGGCAACACTGGTGGGTGAGGGTTATAGAAGAAAACCTAGTGTTTTCTTCATTCTCATGGGGGGTTAGTCCATACAAACAGTAGGGATCTCTTTGGTTTTGATTTCTTTAATTCACAAACCAAAAGAATACGAAAAAAGTTAGTTTTTTCACTTGGAATGTCGGACTTTCTGGGGATGTGGGTAGCTGCGGTATTTGGGCAGAGGACCAGTCTGCATTCAAGGAAACCTAAAAACCTCAGTTATTCTGAAAAGTAGACATCCAGGGGAGGTCAAGAGTGATGTTGCTCACATGGAACCCACCACTTTTTCTTACCCAGATTGCTCTACAAATGTCATAAGCTGGCAAAAACAATAGACCTTCCTCATTTGTTGGTGGGAATTTTTCAGAATCTGTGGGTATTGATAGAATTCTTAGCACCCAGCTCTCACAAACCTATTTCTATTAGAAATGGTACCCCACTTTATTACTGCTGACAGTAAAGGCCCCAAAATCCAATGTGGAAGCATCAAGATTTTTTTCATTGAAATTCAATGTGTGGGGGGGACTGCAGCATTTGGGCCCACGACTGTCTGGTGCCTAGTCACCTAAACTAGACACCTATAGGAGTCCGGACTGGTTTGTCTCTCATGGACCCCACCACTTTTTCTTATCCAAGATGCCTTGCAAATGTGAAAATTTGGCTAAAGCCAATGTTTTTTCACCCATTGCTGTGAGACGAAAATTCTGGTGATCTAACACACAGCTTTCCCACACTTCACCCGATTACAAATGTTACCCCACTTGTTTGGGTGGGAATATCACGGGTGACAAACAGTCCAGATTTGGACCATGTAAAGTCAATGTGGTCTGCACACGCTTACGGTTTTGGTCCATTCCTGTGTCGTGCTTCAAGTGTGCCTACATTTTGGAGACTGATCAGCAGGAGATGTGTGGTAACTTCTGACTTGTATGACTTTTGCCATTGGATAGAAGTGTGTGAGATTTCTGTCAAGTATTGCAAATCGTTTGGTTTTTTTGACTCATACTTTTGCGTTCACAGGGCATTACTGGTAAGAAAACGGGCAAGGATTTATGTAAGCCAAACTTACTAGTTTTGATTACAATTTTGTTGTCTTTCATAATACAAAGTCACTTGCCTTCATTTTGGACTGCATACTCTGCCTCAATTCTACTTCAGTGCTCACTTTCTAGTGCGATGATATGTTGATCAGACATTTAATTTCAGAATATTATTATAATTCAATCTCCAATTCCTTGTTCTGTCCTGGTTTGATTATAGCAGCTGTCTTCAACAGCATGAATTGCAGCTAGGAACTCTGAGGGCAACTTTTGCATGCAGTCTCTATTTGTTACTAGAAGGAAAGTGCAATGACCGCATTACTCATCTCATACTAACCCTGCAACGGGTTCTTGTTGAAGCCAGATCACATTACGAGAGTACTTTCTTCACTCACGTGGTTTTGAACAAGGAACTTATTTTTGCTTAGCCAGTAAGTTCAAGTGTTTCGAGACCAGCGAAGCTGTTATGGCTCAGTGCTTTTCAGGTAGTGCAGTCTTAATTTGAATCGTCTTCCCACGTGTTCTATATAGCAATTATTTTCGTGCAACATTCAACTTTGTTCTTGCAATTATATATTTTTTCTTTTCATGAGAACTTCCTTACTCTGTTCTTGTCATCACCCCTTTTGCTTCCTCTTGCTCATCTTAGCCATGTATTCTGCCTATTCTTGATATAGAGCATCTCGTATGTCCTTAGCTTTCTCTCTCAACTACAGACTTCCTTCTCACCTATCGGTGGGGTTCACTTTTAGGGCTAGCACATAGACTGCTTTAACTGTGTCAGCTTAATTTAATCATTTAAATTAATAATGCAAACATGTATACTTTAAAAGAGGCTTTGCTCATCTGGAATATCCTTCAAATGCTTGATCAGCCCCCATTTAGCATAGATGAGTAGGACAGTGGGTCAGCCTCCTTCAGATGTTTGCTTCTGTCGGTGTTGTCAGCCTTCTTCAGCTATTGGCTTTTCTGAGTCACTGACTGTTTAGACCAATTTACTTTACATTCAGTTGGTGTTTGCAAATGTGGTCACACACAGTGCTTGACAGGACACTTTTCCAATTTTTTTCCCCCCACAAAATATTTTATTACATTTTAGGAAATACAGGAAGCAATGGGAATATGCACACATTGCATATATCAAAGGACTAACATGATATAAGGATGCAAACACAATGAATAATGTCAATAATCGATCTAACTCCGCATTGAGAAGTAGCTGCACGGATTGACGGAATAGATGATGCAGCTGCAGCCACTAACTATATACCTAACCTCCTGGCCACTCCTTTCTGCTGCGCTAGCTGTGGGAAGACTGCTGCTCTGCCTTCGCACATAGAGCTTCATTACTGGTTACTTAAATCACCCACTTGCAACTTTAGATTTTTTTTTACAACCCGCATGTGAAACCTTAATGATTCGATAGAGGTTTTGAGGAATGTTTATTGATTTTAATTCTTATATTTTAACTGCAGTGTAACTCAGTTCTGTATTTTCTGAGTATTTTTGTTTTGCAATCTCCCAAATGTTAGGCTCCCCTGGAATATTGTAGCAATTGACCTCAAAATATCCCAGGTTCTCTTTCTGCTAACGCAGTTTATTATTTAAACCTAAGCTATTGTAGGATGATCAGAGTGAGATTAGACAGTGGAAAGCCTCTGTTATTGGTCTTCGTGTTTTTTTTTTTTTTCTTTTTCTTGCCCATAATGATTGTGTACTGTAGAAGCTGCATGCATGCAATCAGCAGTATGACCGGGGACTTCAAGTGAAAAGCCCCAACCCGCTCATTTGCTCAAGAGACCTACCTCTCGGTGGCAGACAGTGGTGCTCCGCCAAACGGATGAGCAGGTGACCTTTGATCAGCGTCTACCAAAGTGCTTGTGATATTCAAGAGACCTTGCTCGCCATCTGGGAATCTGTTATATAGGCTTATTGTGAATGCGCTCATTTTGTGCTGTACGTTTTTAGGGGGTTGTAGTTTGCTACGTACACCTGTTATTTGAGACTGACGGTCTCTACCTCTGTTCTGTATGTGGGCAGTGGATGATTCCTCGTGCCATTGTTTCTCACTAACTGGGCCCCTTTTATGATCGCATTATGCCTTTTTTCCATACCACACTATTTGGCACTTTATTTCGCATCCTCTCCATTTAATTTGACACACAGCTTTGCTTGCTTTTTATTTATTTTTGCTGACTTCAACATTAGAAGGGGGTTCTGTGATCATTTTGTATCGCAAATAATTTCAGCCTTATGCATTTATCTTTAGCTTGTCCTTTATGGAATTTGTAGAGCGCAACATTCATCCCCAGCGGGGTACCATGGCACTAAGATGCTCCCTATCCTTTCAACTGTGAAACTGAGAAGTTTATGATAGCTGAGAGATTACATTATGATTAGGCTTTCCTGTTTTCAGTTTCTATTTTTGGTAAATTCTGGTGGTGGTTTTTTCAGTGTTTTCAAGTGATTTCAATACCTTAAAAAAACAGTGGTTATAAGTGGTTACACATTTTCGCGCCATTAAAAACAACAAACAGTGTTTTTCCGGTGTTTATGGAACATTTTGCTTTTATTATTGCTAGCTTTCTGTACTGATAGTCAATAGTATATAGACAGTGTACGTACAGTGTATGAGATCCAAATACATTTTTGCAAATCAAACTTATTGTAGTACACCACACAATACTTCAGTGAGTCTTTGGTCATGTGCGCTCACTTTTTCCTTCCCATGTAAAAAAAAATTCTGTGAAAAGGCCCTCTTAACGTTGGCACTTGAGATGAGCAACGCCAATAGAGCCAGTACACAATTTGCTAACTCTGGCCACTGACCTAGCTTTCCATGCCATTAGTGGTGCACTTAAAGATTGCGATTCTCTTGTCGGGTTCGGGAACATTTGTGTTGAACTGGGCGCTTATGCCCTCAGTTATTGAAGCGGTCAAAAATTAAGCAACACTTTTGAAACTACAGAGAAAATTCCCCTTTACTGAAGGGATCTAGAACTTGTACAGAGTACCAGTGAGATTTCATTGACTTCAAATGCCATGGCTGGTGAAGGGACGCTTCTATGCATCTTTGCAAGCCATTTCTCATACATTGTAAAATGAAAGTTCCTGATTGCTTGTCAATATTGCTTTGCTTGCCAAGTGGCAAGCACTGGAACATGTTGCAATGCCAAAGTCACTAATGGTGTCGCCCAGCCTACTCTCAAGGAGATGTTTCACATCTACACCAATTATGCTGAACACTTGGCAGACAAGGGTGTTTTCAGACTCTAGTTATTTTATTATGTCCACTACAGCAGTTATGTTTTCCTGTAAAAATCTTAAGAATGCAGTAGAGTGTACTTTTTTCACATCACTATCAATATGCGACCATAGATACTCACATTTCTTGCCTTTGGCATCATCAATTCTGTAAACGGTTGCCACATGGATAATATAGCATTCATAGCCCCTTGGACTGAGAACCATAAGCTAAGTGACACAGTTATGATGACTTTCTTTGATGCCACACAAAGCACAAAATGAGAAATATTTGCATTTTAGTTCCCGCGCATAACAAAACAGTGCACCAGAATGGACTAAAGTCAATAGCATTCTTATTTAACTCTGAATATTGTAAAGATGCTTTCAGCATATCATCTAACAAGTGGCAAGGATCTCTTACAGGGAAGCACTTCAGCTCAGGTATCGATTTTGACAGGTCATCACACAACTTTTTCACATATGTAGCTGAATCACTGCAATACAAACAATATCACTCCAATCTTTGTTGAACTTGGAAATAACCTTTTTCGGGCAGTATTCCAAGTGACATTGCGTTCCATGTTTTCCAAACGTCTGGTGTCATATTTTCACCACTATCCCAGATGCTTGGTGATAGCACTCTTTTCACATATACTTGCCACTATACCTTGCATTGAATGTTTAAAGCCTGAGGTGTTGGCAAGTCACCTACTATCAATACTGACTCACAAGAAACTGAGGGCTGATGTATCAAGGGTTTTTACCCATTCTCTGTAGGTAAATGTGATGGCACATATTGGGAAAGATTCTTATGAAACCAGTCACTTTACCAATCAGTGAAAGAATCAAACGCAGCCAAAATGTCAAATATGATTTTGATATTTCCTGATTCTCTACAGTTTATAAAATCATTACATAAGACCTAAAACATGCTTCTAAACCCTGCATCTTTAGACCAAAGACCACAAAACTGAAAAAAGCAAAAGGAAGAAATAATATTTTAGTGACATCCCTAAACAACCAAACTCAAGCAGAATAATGTTAGCCCAGTCTTTCTTGCTGCTAGCTTGTATTAAAGTTACATTGTATTGGCCCCTTCAGGAAGAAGAAAAATTACTTTCACTCTCCTTTTCCTTTCTTAGAATGGCATTTAGTTTGTGGTTCAGCAGGTGTTTTTCCAGTGTTTATATGTTTACACTGGTGAGGGCTATTTCCCTTCCGGTGGGGTTTTATCAGTTATTATAGGTTTAAAACCGGACAGCCTAATTATGATCTAAAAAAACAGTTTTTTTTCCTAAACCAGTGATGGTTGTTGGTAAGACTAAGATCTAGGGATAAAGTGTTCCATTTGGCCGCTGCCAGGTAAGAAAGTGAGTGGCCACCAGATCTGATTTAAAAAAAAAAAAAAAAAAAACTTTAAAAAACTTTAAAAAACTTTTTGGGCTTTGCAAGTGAAAGATTCCGTGAACTCAGATCGTGCATTGGATTATAGAATTCCACTTTGGCTTGTAGAATTTCGGGCCCAGTGTTGTATAGGGCTTTGTGTGCATGGCAGAGAAGTTTGAAACTGACTCTTTTGCGCATTGGTAATCAGTGCAGGGTTGCCAGGCAGGCTGATGCCGGCAACCTTGGCAATAGCGTTTTGAATGGAGTCAGGTGAACACATAGTCTGCCATACCCACGTAGAGGGCATTACCATAGTCTAATTTACTAGTTATTAGAGCTTGGACTGTTTCTTTGCCGGTCAACCGTCATCCACTGAAACTGCCTTCTCAAGAGTTTGAGGATGCCAAAGCACTTGCCACAAGTGGCATTGACTTGTTTCTACATGGAAAGTGATTTGTCAAGAACCCCAAGATTATTTGCTTATTTCTTGGACTGCAGAGCAGCACCTAACGAGGCAGGCCACCAGGAGGAGTCCCAAATCTGGTGGGCCCTGCTGAAGAGTAAAATCTGTTCTGTTGATGTTTAATTTCAAACCATGATCTGTCCTCCAGTTTGCTATTTCAGAGAGGCATTTTGTTAGTTTACCTCTGGTTTTGACATCTCTCCCCTATTGATATGACTAGCTGAGTGTCGTCCACATATGAACAGATCTCAAAGCCCTATTTTGTAACAATTTTCGCTAGTGAGGAGACTGGAATATTAAAGAGTTATGGGATCAAGAAGGAGCCCTGAGGGACTCAACATTTAGATATGGCCTGTGTAACTCCAGTCCATTTTTTATTCAACTACTCTCTACACCCATGAACAGGTGTTTCCTCTAGCTGTTGAGGGTGGCATTATGTACGCAGAAAAGGATTGTCAGGAATACAGACCAGACAGCTCTATGCTCCTGCACTGCCGTTGGTGGCTCGGTCTGCTGGAGTTTGAGATTTGCAGAGCATTGTTTGTAAGAAAACCTTGTGGAATCCACGCAAGACACACCACCCTGTACTCTCCTGGTTGTCTAGTTTTCAAAAATGTCTGTGGTTCATAGGTTTGCATGGTGGCGCCACAGCATGGCCCCAAATACAGCAGCTACCCCCTATTGCTTCTCTCTCAATGTAGCCCTTTAGGGCCTTTTGTGTCATGGTCTCTTGGTCCTCCCACACAAGTGGGGTACCATTCGTATCAGGAGATGTGTAGGAACTCTGGGTGGTAGGAAATTTGTGGCTCCCTGCAGGTTCCAAAACTTTCAGTCACAGAAATGTGAGGAAAATGTGTTTCTCTTACCAATGTTTGACGTCTGCGAGGGCTTCTATGTAAAATTACCTGGTGAGAGCCACACAAGTCACGCACCCCTAGACTCCGCTGGCTGTCTTGTTTTCAAAAATGTACAGGTTTGCCTAAGTACCGACTGAGCTAGGGCCCAAAATCCACAGCTACCTACATTGCAAACAAAAGTGCATTTTCACTGCATAAATGTGGTGTCTGTTGCGTTTTTGTCATTTTTCAATCTTGGTCGCTAGGGTCACCCACAAAAAGTTTGTTCAGTTTTTTTTGTGGGAACGCTGGTTGGTTGTCAATTTGTGCATCTCAACAAATTACAGAAATTTCCAACACAAAATGTAAATCGATGAGTTGTGTATGCACTTTCAAGTTTTGTACGGCATTCTAGGAAAGTGAACAATCCAAGCAAGTTACATCATGCTGGACACCTCCGGGTGTTTAGATTGCAGAAAACGGGGAGTTCTTAGGGCCAGATTTACATTTTGGCTGACGGAGAAGACTCCATTGCCCTGGCGGAGTGTTTGACATCTGCCATGCTGAGACTACTCTGCCCTCCAAATTTAGAAATGACTGCCAACCTAGTGGTCGATTAAACAAACATTGGCATGAGCCACCGTCATTGCGGTTCCTGTCAATGCCTTTTTGTTTGTCTCACTGTTCAATCAACATGACCGAGCCGTACATCCAATTTTATTTTTTTAATTTGTTTTAACTTTCAAAAACAAAATCCTGAGGCCAAATTTTCTTTTTGCAAAAAAGAAATGCCCCTTACCACGGGAGTGCTCCCATGGCTAGGGGTGCATTAGACTGTTTTCACTGGCGCTTACTACCATGGTTTTCCAGGTGGTGATGGGCAGTGAAAACTGACCTGCATGTCTGCACATCTAAATTAGGTGGGCAGGCAGAGGTCACCTACAGATGGCCCTTACTCAGTCGGAACGTGGGAGGGGTGCAACCATGTCAGAGATGGAGTAGTCTTCTCTACGGTTACACCAATGATCTGTCTGCATATATTTCAGGCGGGCAGACCATTATCTACGCGGTAAGGATACTCTGTCGCCTTTGCGACTGAGAATCCTTACCACCACAGATATAAATCTGGTGTTCATTTTTTAAAGTTAATCCACCACTTACACAGGTTGGTTTTAGTATCTCCAGAAATGATGGCTTCAAAGCAAAATACTTATCACAGTATTTGAATATTGAAACCAAGACTACTGAAGGTGGGCCATAAAGGTCACGTCAAGGCACCAACCACTTTATGGTCCATTCACACTCCACACACTACTTTCAAATTGCTGTCACTGGCCCGTCCAACAGATCAGTACACTTGCATCAGCCTACCACCGCCATTCAAGGACCAATCACTTTCATACAGCACAGGATGGAATCTCCATTCAAGACTCTCTCAACCAGTCATCAAGCAAATTGCACAGAAACACACCACAAACAAACCTCTATAAACACAAATGTCCAGACATGTTGACGGCTAGTGCATCCACAACCTTCACTAATGAATAGACAATTTGACTAGATTTTTACCACCGGTCAAATACCAGCCTCCATTCTGTTCATTACTGAACACATGCCTAGTGCACCTTTTACTAATTGCTCCCATGACAAGCATATGAGGCTCAGGGAGACATGTCTTGCATGCATCTTTAGCGCACTCACTGTGTTAAATCCAACTCCTTCCAGTTTGTGAATGCAAGTTGAGGGGTGTCCGAGAATGCCTTCCGAGGCCTACATTCCTCGAACTGATTGAGCAGATCTACCTTTAAAACAAAGGCAAATATGCTGGGGACTACTGCCTTGGTTCCCTAAAGAGCCCATCATTTACGAAGAAAGTAATTTTTTGCACCCAGGATAGTCTGAAAACATAGCAAATGTCCCATCCACTGTTGTGCTGTGACTGTAATGTGCTTGTCTTACTGCAAACTGAACATCTACTAAGTTCTGACAGAGGATAAACATGACAAGCAGAACAAACCTTTTACCTATACATGTTGCTTTAGTCGCGGAGTTCTTTGCAATAAAATTCACAACATTACAAAGCACACTATCACCTGAGAGAATACCCTGTCGCTGATGCAGGAGAAGTCCGGGCTAATCCATGGATTAACAAAGTTGAGGAGCCAAGTGTTCAGCTTTGTGTGGAATACAGTAATTTGAGACAAAGCATATGTGTAGGGGCTTGTCATTCTGCCAGCCAATTTGAAGTCACTACTTGCTCTGGTGCTGTGTATGCATGGAATGTGTGTGAATAAGAGTTCGGCTGAGCAAAGGTGTCTGGAAGGTTTCTGAAATCTGAGGCAATATTGAGGCATGTTGGACCAGTGCTGTGTAAGGCTTTGAATGTGTGTCAGGAGTTTGACGAGCTGTGGATAGGGAGTCAGTGAAGCTATTTGAGGTGCAGGGTGTGTGCATGGTGGGATGTTGAGAGAGGAGGCTGCCTATGTTCTGTATGGTTTGGATTCATTGCTTAGTTGAGTGAGGGAGTAATTCAGTATATGGGCAAGTGCGGCTCCAATGGGTTTCAGTCCCTAGGTGAAGCGATGGCATGTGTAGCTGTTCTACAATGACTATCTGCCTATGCTATATCCCTGTAAAAGCACACCTAGCCTAAGCTTTTCCTACCCGTTCATGTTCTTTCCTTATCAGTGTTAACTTATCCCGTATACTTGCCAAGTGAATCTATACTAACGTCTTCAGTCGCTAGCTACTTGAAGCCAACGAAAATGTCTTTCATGTGCCCTCAGCACATTTACTGTGCTAAATCCAACTCCTTCCAGTTTGTGGATGCAAGTTATGGGTGTCTGAGAATGCTTTCGAGGCCTACAGTCCTCCAACTGAGTGAGCATACCTACTTATGAAACAAAAGCAAACATGCTGGGGACTACTGCTTAAGTTTCCTAAAGTAGTAAGCCAAACAAATGTCCTTTGGGACTCATTCACCGACACTTCTACTTTTGCTTGTATGCCGCCACCGTTGTCTGCAATCATGTTGCACATTGGAAAGGTGTGCTTTCCCCGGGTAATCCATTTACCTCTGCGGGACCATCTAAAGAGCCAAGCTGCCTATTTTGCATTGTTGCTTTTGTCTAGGAGTACCCTCTATATGTGTAGGTGTCACCACTTTTTCCACACAATACAAAGGTGCATTTCATCTGAATAATTTGTTTACCCCACTGGAACTGTCCGACTAACCGAGCAGCCTGATATACAATGTAGACTCCATCTTGAAGTATGCTTGCACGTATTGGTTACAGGATGCCTTATAGAAGTTCCCATGATTCCAGGGTTTCTAGGGAACTTTATTCAGGCGACTTTTGTCCTGATAAGACCCTAAAACTAACTACAGGTTGAATAGTCTACATCCCCTCCCAAAGTTGCTTTCAAAACATGTTATGTTTTGCTAGGAGATGCCATATATGAACAGTCAGGATCTACACATGTTTGTTTGCTAAAATCATATACAACCTTGGAATCTGTTTACTGTCTTGTTATGTTGTTGTGTACCTATTCCCTATCGGAGCACTGTGATGTCTGCACTAATTTTGAAATGTATATTGTCCTAATACTAAAAACTGTGTCCTCACCCAAGAAATTGTATCCTGTTTCAATCACATTGATTGTGATACAAGTTACTAATTGTTAGCTCACTTTCAAAGCAAGCAGAAGTGTTGGTGAATGAGTCCCACAGGACATTTGTGTGACTGGTTACACTTACTTTGGTTTTTGTGGGCAATCATGGTGGTCCTTGTGTTGTATACATAAGTTCCCTAAAAAGCACTTAAAAAAACTAGTCAAGCAGTTTGGGGACTATAATTATAATGCACTTGTTCTCACTGAAATGTCGATCAGGCCATAAGCAAGTCCATGATTTCCTCAATTAGAGGAACAAAAATTCTACAGCTGATTGCTTGGTAAAGTAGTGGCCCATTGAAGGTAGGTATCCATGCACAGCCATTGAAAGGTTTACCTTGCAGCAGCTCCACCCACTGTCAATTTCCCAGTACTTCACTTTTGTATGGTACAACATAAAGCAAGTTAGAAGAGACTAGACAGGCTGAGATGGGCACCCTGGACAGTAAACACGACGCTCCTGCTACTTGCTTAGAGCAAACTATAACGACGACCTAGTCTAATCTTTACAGCTGTTTCAGGAATGCGATCGACAGTGTCGGTCCTGCAGCCTTGCCACTTCCTCCAGAGCATATAAAGTGGAGACTTCTACTTCTGTAGCAGTAAGACTTTCAATGATGGTCAACTGAAGGTCAAGAAAAGACCAGAGTCATTCGATGGTGGTCTGAAGATAAACAACATATGCATTATATATTGCCACCTGATGGTCAGTTATTAGGCACCAGTGTGCTAGTAGCATCCTTTGAGCACTGCTTTAACCTACATTTAATCAAGATTGGTGCTGCGCATTGACTTTCGATCGTTCTGTTTGTTAATGTTAATCACCTGCTAATTTTTATTTTTCTTATCAGCAAATTGTTGTTGGTTTTACTTAAGAGATCTGTTGGACTTGGCCCTTTTTGCAGGGTCATCCCTGAACTGTTTGCCTTCCTCCTGTATTTTCTCTGACCTGTTTTTGTTGGTTTTATGACTGGGCACTTTACCACTGCTGATCAGTGCTAAAGTGCATATGCTGTCCCTATTGTAAATTGATGTATGGATTAGTGACTCCATGATTGGCTTATTTGATTTACTTGTCAGACCCTAGTATAGTGCACCATGGGTGCCCAGGGCCTGTAAATCAAATGCTGCTGGTGGGCTTGCAGCACTGGTTGTGCCACCCACAGAAGCAGCTTGTAAAGTGTAGCTCAGGCCTGCCATTGCAGAGCCTGTGTGCAGTCTGAGACTGCCATGTCGACTTGGCAAGTGCACCCACTTGCCAGTCCCCAAACCTTCCCTTTTCTACACGTTAGCCACCCCTAAGGTAAGCCCAAGGGCAGGGTGCATTGTATGTAAAAGGTAGGACATGCCCTGATGTGTGTGGCATGTCCTGATAGTGAATTACAGCCAATTTCGTTTTTCACTATTGCAAGGCTACCTGTCCCCATAGGCCAGAATGGGCAGCTTGATTATAACATCTCCTAATCCTAACTGACCCAGGGAACATGGTAGAAATTCGAGTTTAGTATGCCTGAACTCAGAATGATAAAATACATCTTTTAGTGAAGTTGGTTTTAACATTCTGTGTTTGAAAATACCACTTTTAGAAGGTAGGTATTTTCTTGCCTAACCATCCAGCCTGCCTCTGCTAGCTTGTGTATTGTATGTCTGGTTTTGTGAGTGACAAGGGCTGGGGGGCTCCAGGAGACTGGGTGAGTCAGCACTAGGCTGAATAGACCTATCTGCATTGGGAGTGGTGGGAGGAGTAGCACCTGGGCCTGAGTAGGGCTGTGCCTGCCTTCCACAATGCTGGCTCCACCTCCTGTGGTGCGTCTGATGACCCTGGCCTACTCTGACAAAGGAAGAAGTTGTGCACTGGCAGCATGCACCCAGAACTGGTTTGGACTAGGTACAGGACCCTCTGCCTTCAGAGGACAAAGGATTTACTGGTATAAAAAGGGGGACCCAGACCCCAGAACTTTAGATCACTTCTGGAACAACAAGACGAACCTTTGCCAAGGAGAAGAACCAAGGAAGCTGCAGGAGTTTGGACTGCCCCTCTGCCAGTGTGCTGTTTGCTGGGTTGGCCTGCAGTGGGCTTCATTGCCAAGGAAAGGAGAAGGAACTTTCAAAGAACTTTCATCATCTTGCAGAATATTTCTCCAAGGGCTTGAACTAGCTTGCCTCCTGCTGAAGTCTCAGGGCTACAAGACTTCACCACCAGCTCCCTCCTGAATTCCCTTGCTGGGGATTCTGTCAGCAGAAGCCTGCGTGTCGCTGGGAGCTGGAAGCGCGACTCGACTAGAAGAAGCGAGTCGCTGTTGCCGTCGCATCGCCGGAGAAGCGTGTCGCCGCATCACCAGAGAAGCGTGGCTTTGTAGCAGCTGCCTGCTGTCGCATCACCAGAGAAGCGTGTCGCCGTCGCAGCTGCCTGCCGTTGCATCACCGGGGAAGCGTGTCGCCAACGCAAGGTTGCCGTCACATCACCGGAGAAGCGTGTCACCGTTGCAGCTGCCTGCCGTCGCGTCACCGGAGAGGCGCGTCGCAGGGCCTGTCGCGGCTCCAAAGGTACAGAGTTCGCCGCACGGCCGTCGGGCGTGCACGCATCATCTTCACATCGTCGCATCGCATCAAGGGCGCACTCATCGCATTGCACCGAATCGTCGCCCCGCATTGAGGCGCCTGCTTGCCGCATCGCCTTCCCTGCGGACCCTTTGTTTGTTTTGCGTTACGCATCCAATGTTACTTTTGTGAGAAACGTGTCGCATTTATCATCAACTTGAACTAAGTTCTACCATCTTTAAGTCGATTTTGAGTGCAGTATTGTGGATTTTTGTCGTATGTGGTCTTGTGTTAAGTCTATATAAAGAATACTTATTTTTATAAAACCTGTGTGGTGTCCCATCTGTAGTGTTTTCACTGTATTACTGAATGTGTTCACAAATGCTTAACACACTTCCTCTGAGATAAGCCTGTCTGCTCGTGCCAAGCTACCAAGGGGGTGAGCTCGGGTTATCCAGTAGTGTAATCCCCTTTCCCTGACTTAAAAGCAAGGGTCCCTATTTGGACAAAGGTGTATACCATTGCCAACTAGAGACCCCCAGTTCTAACAAGATCTAATTTAAAAAAAATAAAATAAAGCAATAGGTCAGGAAAAGCAATAATGTATTGCCAGACAGTACATGATAATACTTCAAATACTCTAGTCCATAGTGTCCACCATCAACCCAGATCTTCTTTGATTCATGGACGCATCCTCTAGCAGCGTACACTAGTTCTTCAAGTTTAGTGTACCTGTCTATTTCCTTACGTCATGCTAGTATCAATGCGCTCTAGGCTTTGACAATGTCTTGTTTGGCTATAATGGTTCCCAATCCCACCAGTGACCTTAACCCCCTGATTTTCACCAGATTTAAGCAGGCCCAAGAGCGCCACTCAAGGGGAGATGTCTATAGGCTGCTCCAGAATCTATGACAATGTGCAAAACACCCCCCCCCCCCCACCACCACCACCACCACCACCCCCCCACGTATCTGGCGATTACTGGCAGCACCAGACCATTTAAAAAAATGTCGAGTAGGTGATGTGAAGATATTTTTTATTGAATCAGGAGGGTATTGCCAGTTCCTGTGGAGCCATTAAAGCCTCCCTCGACTCGCAGTCCCCAAGCATTCCCACCCACTCTTCCCCTTCTGACTCTGAAGGAGATAAAGGGGTCTGGTGAATTTATTACCAAAGATTAGCACCTTACCCACCCAGAGGAAATGGCTTACCACGCCTGAATATCCGTGAACCATTTTTGTGGGATCACATGTGGGAAGTTTTGAAGACTGTATAGAAATTTCGGCAAATCCATCATTTTAAAGAGGGACGACCTCCCAGGAATGCTGATCGGCCAAAGGGTCCACATGTCCTTGTCTTTCTTAAGAGTAACTACCAGGGACGTTAAGTTTGGAGACCAGGCTAGATCTGGAAACGGGGAGATGTATATTCCCAAATATTGAAAGCTTTAACCGGTGTTTTGCCAATCTCCCACCTCAACATCATTTGTTCGGAACAGCAGGGATTTTTACCAATTTACTAGAAGTCCTGACTCTTGCCCCTATAAGTTGATCATCTAGAGGAGCCTGGGTATGGTGCCCTGGGGCCAAGACAAAAAGAACCGAACATAATCTGGTTTATGGCAATGTGATCTTCTGATCCATTCCTTCCTCCTCCGCCCCCCCCCCCCCATTTCCCCAGACTAGCTCAACGCTTCTGACCCACGTAGCCAGCAGCTTCCAATGTTAGAGCGAAGACCAGAGGTGATGGGGGGCGACCCTGCCTGGTGCCCTGCCGGATCCAGAAGTCTCAAGACAATGCTCTATTCACACGAACCTGAGCTGTGGAGTTGGTGTACAACACCCGCCCATATGTTATAAATTTGTTTGAAGGCCTATTCGCCAGTGTGTTCCACAGGAATTCTCAGTTAAGAGTATCAAAGGCCTTCTCAATCAATAAGGAGAAAGGCGCTAGACCCAGCTGTGCTGTTCTGATATGCTAGGGTTGCGTGTAACCTCCTTACCCACCAGTATCTGGTGCTTCGTTGAGGTACAAAGCCGCATTGCTCTGGATGGACCAGAGCTGGCAGTACTCTAAGAAGCCTATTGGCTAGCACTTTAGCATCGGTGATATGGGTCAGTACCATATGAAGGACCACAATAGTAGCCACATCTAGACCTTCCGGATAGTGGTGTTTTGCTATGGCCTCATTGTAAATGGCCAACAACAGTGGGATCTGTTGCGACCCGAGCCTTTGGTAATACTCCATTGGGAAACTGTCCAGTCCTTGAATCTACCCCGAGTTCATGTGTTTAAGAGCATCTTATAGCTCCTCCAGAATTATGGGTTGTTCCATGTCTGTAGGTTCCAGCGCAGATATAGATTTCAGTGGCAGATCAGCTATTGAGGGTTCAGAGCTCTCCCAAGATGGTCTTTCTCAGCGAATGTATACGGCCTGGTAGTAGTCTGCAAAGGCATTGGCTGTTGTTTCTGTGACTATCAACACCAAGGGCCCCCTGATCCCCGTAATCACCTGGTTGGCTGCCCAATGAGTCGCAAGCCAGGAGATCAGTTTACTAGATTTGTCCCCCCACTCGTACACTCTGCTGGTGAATGCCAGTCAATATTGGCAGGCCTCATCAAGGCATAATTGCTGCAACGGTGCCCCATCAATCCATCTCATCCAACTCAGTCTCTTTTTCTAAGCACACTATTCGGGCCTCCAACTCTGTTATGTGTTGTTGTTTCATCCTGTCTCGTGCCGTTAGATGTGACCGGGCAATTCCCTGCATGTAGGCCTTTTCCGAACCCACAGACCAGACTCCACCATCCCCTCATTCTGTTCTAGGAATGCCTTCAATACCTGTGACAGGAAGTTGAAAACCTTTCCATCAGTGAGGCACCAGGCATTCTGTCGCCATATTGGGCGGCACCCACCATTGGGACCCCACCACCCCCCCGTAGCATCTCTGGAGGAAAGGTCTGAGATACCCCTGGGTAGAATGTCTACTCACTGTCCTTCGCCAGCAGTAGGAAGATGCAAGTCCATGACCCCAGGGTTACGAAAACTACTACTAGGCTAAGGGTAACCCGGAGCATAAACTGTATTACTATCTGCTGCTAGGTGTTGTGTAAACTTGCTTCATTGCTTGTACCTTCTTAATATTGAGATATGCCTGTCCTTAGGTTTGTGCAACAAACATGCAAACTTTTATTTATTTTTCAAGTCTACGCTGCAGCTGGCTAGACCTGTTTCCAGCATATATCATATACTTAGTGGGCTTGGGCTAACTCCTTGCTCATGGAAAGTTTGCTTGATTGGCTGTCATACTTTTCCTCTCTGGCTTCGTTGGCTTTCCTCTCTATGGTGCTTGCCCAGCCCAGAAGCATTTCAGTCTCTCAGTCTTCTGACTGGATGCATTGCAGCCTTCCACTGCATACTAGTCAATGCACTTTTTTTTTTTTTTGTTCAGCACTCTATAAGAGCGCATGTTACTTGCGGTTTCGCGCTGCATTTTCCTGTCTCCCAACCCTGCACTTTCTTTAACCTCCCTAAAAATATAAATGGCTTGCAGACTTTTTGGTGATGACGGATGGTATTGATAAAGAGTTAAGTTTGGGACTTGAAGGGAGCAAATGAGGGTAGCGTAGCCAGAGTACTGCATATTGGGCACAAGATTGGCCCAGGGTGGGGTTCTACAAGTTGGGAATCTTGAGATTTTAACATTTTAAATCTAGGCAGCTCTGCCAATTGAGAAAAGGAATAGGTATCTTTCAAAAGAAAATAAACCGAAGCATAGAGGCGTTTAAGAAAAGGGAGAGTGAAAGGACAAAACAAAAAATGTTGGATAATCATAGTCAAAGGCGAAGGGTACTACATGTAGAATCTATTAATAAACATAGCCAGTGAGTTATTCAAGAGCTAATTAACTGGAATGTGTCATTTAAAACTTATGAGGTTGGGGCCATTTCCCATTTTAGTTACTGTTGCCACAGTCAAGGAAAGTCGAGTAAACACGCCATCAGATTTCACTCGTTTCAGGCCTGTCCTTGCGGTATTTGCGCTAACAAATTCCCATAGAAATGGAATAGCTGACCTTGGTGGTACCAAAGGTAGCACATCTGACTCCTCTTCAGAAAGTTGTGAGTGTCGTGTTGGATTTTGCAAACGGTTTACGTTTGGGATTATTTTTTATGTTGGTGAAATATGCATCAATTAAATAGTGTACATGGCTTTTATGAGTCAATTTTCACAATGTGTTTAACTCTGCACTCCACTGAGCTGTTTTTGCTCTGCCCTGCTTTTGCCTTCCAAAGCTAACAGCAGAAAGAACCTGTCTGGGATAGTAAGCTGCTAGGCATCTCCATCCTGGCGACAGAACATTGTTCATTAAAAAAAAAAAAAAAACGATAAATATCTTCCAATATGTAAATTGGCAAACATTTTTACAATGCTCCCCTCTTGAATAGCATTTAGTTCCAATTTTGATGAATTGTAGGACAGCAGACTAGCATTAGGCGTCTTCAAAGATCGATCCTGCATAGAACAGATTGCAATACTGCGCGTTATTGAGCAGTCCATAGAATGGCAGCCCCACCCCCATGTCGACTTCATCGACTATGAGAAGACATTCACCAGCGTGGATAGAGAGACTTTGAAAACTCCTCTACCACTATAGTGTGCCAAATAAACTTGTAAGAATCAGCGGGAACTCTTACGAGGGAATGGCATACAAGATGGTTCATGGCGGACAATTCACCAAAGCCTTCCATGTGAGGAGCGGAGTCCTTCCGGGTTGTTTGCTCCTGCCTTTTCTCTTCCTGCTGGCCATAGACAGGATCCTGAAAACATCCACAGCAAGGTGAAACAATGGAATCCAGTGGACAACTTGGACACAGCTCGTCAACCTGGACTTTGTGGACGACCTGGCCCTACTCTTCCCCTACCCATCTGCAGATGCAAGAGAAGACCGATAATGTGGCAGCTACATTAGCACAACTTGGCCTCAACACCGATGCCTCCCTAGACAGATGGGGAGGTTTTCTGCAGGATCTCTGGGTCAGTGACCGTTGGCAGCAGCAACATTGACATCTCCACATCAACTTACTGTAGCTCAGATTGGTATGTTTAGCCTTGCAAGTATTCCTGCCAAAAAAAGAGCAGTTTTAGCCCAAACAGACCGCACAGCCGCACTGCATTATGTCAACAAGTAAGGGGGCAACAGATCTCACCTCTCTCAGGAGGCACGATGCATTTGGAAATAGGCTATCCAAAACTGAGTCTCTTTAAAAGCGGAACACCTTGTGGGCGATCATAGCACAAGAGCAGACACGCTAAGCAGGCTGAAGTCGTCATGCCACGAATAGGAATTGCATCAGGGTATGCTAGACAAGAGCTTTCTCCAGTGGGGCAAACCAACCTTGGATCTGTTTGCGACTCTAGAGAACAAGAAATGCCAGCACTTCGCAAGTTGGCATTACTATCAGGGATCTTGGAGGAATGAGTTTTTGACTGCATGGTCAGGCACTTTTGCCTACGCTTTTACGTCAATTCATCTCTTGCATTGGCTGCTGATGAAGATGAAGGCAGAACCCTGCAGAATCATCCTCATAGCCCCATCATGGCCGCGCCAGCATTGGTATACAGATTTCCTCCTACTTTCAGAAAGATAGCCCAACCTCTTGGATCCCATTCCGTCTCTTCTAACTGTCTCAGAGACCAGTGCTACATCCGGATCTCAGATTGCTTCGAGTAGCAGCATGGCTCCTGAACACCTCGAGTTTTACCATCCGAACCGCCTATCTGAATGTAAGGAGATTCTCTCCGATGCCTGGGCACAAAGCACCAACAAACATATAGAATGAAGTGGAAGTGATTTTTAGGTCGAGCCTCGAGTAGCGCGCAAGCGCTGCTAGGCGAGACTTATAGTTAAGGGGTTTCGAAAGCTGACCAGACGCTCGTGCGTCATGGCCTTTTACCTGCGGTTACGCGTGCAGGGCCGACATCTGTTTTGCTTTATCGTGCCCGATAATGCAAAACAGATGTCTCGCTGTAGCGCGCGCAGATCGCTCGCTGTGGCGCGCGCGCACACCACTCGCGTCGCCCCCACCTCCTCCCCGCTCGTTATTCCAGCAAACCGACCATCAGAAAAGACCGACCCCCTAGAATGGGGTTGGAGGTGGGAGGGCGAGTTTCTCTGGTGGCTGTCAGCACACGTCTGCTGGATAAGGAGGGGCCATTACATAAATAAGTTATTTGAAGAATCGGCAGGTTCACTTCTGCCCCGGTTCTTCGCAGAATTACCACGGAGTTATGTGATTGGTTTAGCCTAATTAACAGCGCAATACAAACAGACATTCGCTTCGACCTACCAAGGGCTTTCACGTCATAGATGACAAGTTCAGCCACTCGTGGTTATTTAGGAGCAGTGTGATGCACTCTGGGTCTTGTAGTGAGTATTGTGAACAAGACAAGACTGGCTGAAGGTTTATCCCATGACATTCGAACACTTGGCTGCTTTGAGCAAGTGTAGGGTGTGTGGTAAAAGGAAAAAACGCCCTAAATTAAGAGCTGTAACACATTAAATCTTGCCCAGAAACGGTAGCGACTGAGGAACCTTGAAAGTGGTTGCTCACAAACAGCCCAGCCATTTTGCACTGAGTGAATAAGGCAGGCTGCCCACCCCCTGCGATACCACACCCCCAGGAAAGAAAACCAGCATTGGCATAGCCAATAGGTCTCGCCTTTCGGACCTTATAAGTGTTTAGCCATGCAATTGTGCTGCATAACTAAATACTTATAAGGTCCCAAAGGCGAGACCGATTGGCTATGCCAATGCTTGTTTCCCTTTGGTGTCAAGAATCAAACGTACATCATTTCTCTGCCTCACCATATGAAATCCTTCCTTACATCCTACTTTTGGCAAAATCTGGATTAGCTCACGCCTCCAATAAGATCCATCAAGCTGCAATATCTAGTTTTAGAAGGACCTCTTCAGGGCCCTCTGTATGGTCAACTAGGATCATTAAGCAATTCATGAAAGGGCTATTTAGGGTCTTTTCACCAGTCAGACCTCCTTCACCGCTCTGGCATCTTAATGTAGTCCTTTCGAGCCTATCCATAAAGCTCATCTCAAGTTTGTTTCATGGAAGATTGCCTTGCTTCTACCATTGGCATCTGCTAAAAAAGTCTGTGTAATTCAGGCTCTTACTATCCAGGCACCATTTCTTCAATTTAGGAATGACAGTAGCCCTGCGTACCAACCCTCGATTCATTCCCAGAGTTCCTTCGGACTTTTACTTGAACGAGCCTCTTATCCTCAAAACCACCTTTCCTCAACCTACAACTCCTGCTTAAAGATATCTTCATGAACTGGATATAAAACGCTGTCTTAAATTCTATCTTCAAAGAACTAAATCCTTCCAGAAATCTTTGTGGCCTATAGTGCCCCTTGGAAAGGCTATCTATCCCAACAGAGTATTGCACGTTGGATCTCAAGTGCTATTCAGTACTGCCATCAATCTGCAGGAAAACCTCTCCGGGCGCCGGTGCGTGCCCATTCTCTGAGAGTGGTCTCCGCCTCAACCGCTCTATTTGCCGGAGTACCCATCCAGGACATCTGCCGAGTTGCTACCTGGAAGAGTACCCACACCTTTACCAAGCACTACTGCTTGGACTCTACAGTTCAGTGACACAGCAGTGGGCCAAGCGTTGCTGAGAAACCTTTTTCAGTAACTGTGAGCTTTCTCCTTCACCCCTCCTTCCTTTCTTCTACAAGACTACGCACATTTATTCTTGCGAAATATACTCTTTTCCTCCTGTTCCCTATTTGCTATTATTTTGAATTGACCTGTTATTTATGATTACTATTATGAGTTATCTCTGCCATTTATTCCCAATTTAAAAGATCATAATTTAAAGCATGTCTTGTTTATAAGGTTCAGAAAATTGATACTTTAAACTAGTCTATTGACCAAAAAATGTGCTAGTAACTGCAGCTAGCCACTCTGACTCCAGCATGTGAATATATGAGTTGCAATAATGGAGTAAGAAAATACATTTCTTGCCTGTAACTATAGTTCTCCAGTATAGGAATCTTTCATAGATTCACATGCAGCCCACCCTCCTCCCCTGAGAAGCTCACCTTTCAGACCTGATTGGCTGAAAACCTATTTGGTCTCTTTTACAAAACAACTGAGATGTTACAAAACTGAAATGGGCTTAGGCCTTTTTAGGTCTCGCCTACGCAGCGCGCATGTGCTGCATAGGAGGGCCTTTAGCCGTCGCTCTGCTCATTTTCAAGCACTGTGCTTGTGGCGGCATCCACCTTGCGGGAGCGAGCAGCGGTGTGCCACAAGCACGAGTGCAGTGCTTGAAAATGAGCAGACTGCTCTCCCAAGCGCGCGCTCTATTTGTTTACTTTTGCTACAATCCCGGCACCTGCGCTTTACTTTAACATGGTTAAAGGTAAAGCGCGGGTGCCGCGATACTGCAAAAGTAAAGAAATAGATGTTTTTCTATTTCTTTACTTTTGTAGCAATTGCGGCACCCGTGCTTTACCTTTAACATGGTTAAAGTAAAGCGCGGGTGCCGCGATTGTAGCAAAAGTAAACAAATAGGAAAAAAAAAAGAGGTCCGCCATTTTTTTAAATTTGTTTACTCTTGTTTGCAATGCCATAGGTTGCAAACTCGTAATTGCGACACCTATGGCATTGTAAATGCTTGTTTTTCCGTGCCATATGGTGAAATGGCTTTTAAATAGGAACTTGAGCCATATTCAAAGCTACAGACACTTGTTTTGCGAAATCCTAGTTCACAAACAAAAAAAAAGAAAACACAAGCGGCAACCACACGCTAATTTTAAACCTGCAAACTGAATTCTCAGCTACACTTTCAGTCACTTCGAAGGCTAAAATCGGGGCTAGAATACAATTTATTCCGTGGGTAAATGTCATCAATTTCAAATTAATCAAACAGATTTGCTAATAACCTATCACACAGTTACTACGTATTAACAGCACAATCGGACGGAATGCATCTCGACATACCCAGACACACAAAGCGGCTTGGCTCCAAGGCAGGATTGAAGGCATAGGTTCGTACGTGTTCCCCTGTTGGTACGTGGGCATAGCGCCTCTTGACGCAGGCGAGCATGCTTCTAGCGCCTCTCCTACGGTTATCTGCGGGGGACAGTTCGTCCGGTCTGCTCGCGGGGAGTTCCGAGGATCAGCCGCCGCCAGCGCTGACAGAACCGGTGGCAGGTAACTGATTTAATTGGCACGTGGCATCTACCGCATGCCAGGTTACCAAACACCTGGAAACGGGCAGATCAGGTGATGGTAACGAGAGCAGAGACCGCAAATAGAGAGGGTGCGCCGTGGAAACTGGAGGTGCTGACTGGTTCGGAAAAGACAATTTCCTTAGGACAGTGAATGAAAATAAATAAGCATATACAGCTGCAAACATCATCCTAAACCAGCGAGGCGCTAACATCTCAAAATTACACAAAACATACACCAACGAAAAGTTTGTTCAATATAAACCCATAACTGGTAACATAGCTCACGAGTGGAACACTCACTGCTGATATCTGGGACTCTGTGAGAAAGACAACATTCTTCTAGAGTGGTGAAAATAAAGAATGTGGATGTTCGTCAGTTAAAACTAATGCATTAATACTATGGGGTGTGCACGAGAAGCAAAATAGCTGTTTAATAATTTTAAAAAAACCAGCATTGGCATAGCCAATAGGTCTCGCCTTTGGGACCTTATAAGTGTTTAGTTATCCAGCACAATATCCTTGGTGCAAGAACATCAACTGTTGCATGGCTAAACACTTATAAGGTCCCAAAGCGAGACCTATTAGCTATGCCAATGCTTGTTTCTAGTTGACTTCGCATTGCTATTTTGATGTACCAGGGACTCCCATCTCGACGACCGGGAATGATTCAAGCATGTAAATCTATGAAAGATTCCAATACTGGAGATCTATACTTACAGGTAAGTAACTTATTTTCTTATTCCTCTAGATCACAGTTCACACGATGTCACTTCTGGCAGTGTTATAGGATTGGACCCATCTATAATGTTGCTTCCTGTGAGACCGTTTGGTCATAAGTCAAAAACTTTCGGTTATGTCTTCGGTTAAGCAAATAAACCAGTAAAATTGACAATACTACCTTTTTAATGCCTAGTGTTTGAGACTCTGGAACTCAAAATTACTATTTGCATTTGGTATATTTTCAGGAGGTAAAAATTATAGGACAGTACATTGGTTGTAGTAAGTTAAACTAGGTGCACTTGCCGACAAGTTATGTCCCGTTCATGCAATTAGCATTGCAGTCAGGGTTTTAGTGGCTATGAACACTAGGTTGTTTGAGTCTAAAACGAAAAAGCACAATTTGGTTCACAGTTCTGCTCTTGACGCACAGACTTTTTAAAGAATATTACGTAGATCAGGATTCTTAGCTAATAGCTTGCACTGCTATCTGACTATCTTAAGTAGTGTCTTTGCATAATAGTTTTGCGTACGTAAAGGCAACCTTTTTGGCAATGGCTGTCTGATAATTTCATTTGAAACCGTATGTTCAGCTTCTGCCTTTTTCAGCTGCCCAACCCTAACATAACTCTTCCACTACAAGTGGTTTATATATATATATATATATATATATTTATTTATTTATTTATTTTACCTACTGGTGGTCGCCAGTAGGTAGTTATAGGAAGGACCTAGTAAAAGCGTTGATTGTTTTGCCAATAACTTTGGGGCCGCTTGACGGATGTTCACCAAATTTTCAAAATTAGTACAGCAGTCTGTTCAGCTGCTTTGTTGAAAGATTCAGGATGATTCGTCAAGCGTGGACCGCGAAAAATGGGGCGTCCCAAAATGCATTTTCCCCATGCAAATTCCTATAGGAGTTTTAAACAAGACTACAGCCCGAAATGCTGAACAGAATTGCACCAAATTTGGCAGAAAGGTAGCTCTCGGTCCAGAAAGTGACCTTTTTGTGAATTGGTGTAAATCAGTTTAGTAGCTTTTGAGATTTTAAGGGAAATCCAAATTTGTATATATACAAGTGGCCCCCCTCTAAGTGCAGTGTTAGTCCCCGGGGACCATCACCTCCCCGGCGCTACAAAGACTATTGAGGGGGGGGTAGCGTGGACCCCCTTCCCCCAGGGTACCACCACCTACCCGGGGATTTAATAAAAAGAGGGGACATCATGGCCCCCCCCCCTTTAGAAGCCCCAGGGACCACCACCTCCCCGGGGCAAAAAAAAAAAACCCCAAACAATATGGAGGGGGTCTGCGTGGACTCCAGGCCCCGGGGACCACCACCTCTCCGGGGCCAAACCAAAATTTAAACCTGGTCCATGCAGCCCACCTCACAGGGCTGGCCCATGCAGAACAAAGGAGGGTGCCAAGCGGACCTCCTAGAGCCATATATGGCGCTGGGGACCCCCCCCCACCCCCGGGCCGGCTCCTGCTATCTCCTGAGGAACCCACCATCAAGAGATAGTTGTGAGCTCTTGCTTGGCGGGAGCTGTCAGCTCCTGCCAAGAAAGAGCAAACACTCCACTTCTAGCAAGTGGATGCTGTCAAACCGCTCACGCTTGCTGGAAGTGGAGTTTTTATCTTTTTCCCTGCCCGCAAACCACGCCAGCTCCTGCAGGAGGTGGGGAGACAGCTGGAACTGCGGGGACCTTGAGGCTTCCCCTGTGGACCTCAACATGCACTCAGTGTGTGACCAGGCCACCCAGGGAGACTTGGCTATACTCCAGGGGATGGGCTCCCCTGGGCTAAAAGCATCCAGGGGGAGCCTCGGTGTTTTAGTTAGTAGTATGCAAAGGTCTTTCCCTCCTTTTTTCATGTTGATGGACCACTTAACAAAAGGCCCACAAGTGCGCGTTTGTAGCCGATTTTGACGACTTGTTGTTGATGCAGAGGAATACGAGGACATCTCCACCAAATAAGCACTTCATTTAGTCAAGAGGAAGTACCCCTGTTTGGTGGAAATTCCCCTCTTTGTAGTCATCATCTTCTCTTGACGAGGATTCATGTTGGCGCAGATTTATGGATGAAGAAGCTTGAGAAACAATCGCATTATCAAAATTACATGCAAGGTCACTGGAGACATTACCCCGTGGTACTTTACGCAGCTGTAGTGCAGAATATGCACAAGACATTTAGCCAATGAGGTAGCACTTACTAATTAACTAGAAAAAAGTACTCAAGTCGGGTAGCCGTTTTCGGCAAAACTGGGGAAAAAATTGAGGTTCTAGTCTGGCCCTGTTGCGCATTTCACAGAAATTAAACCTAAACGGGAAGCACTTACAAATATAAACATAGAAGGTGCCCCCGTTTAAGCTCCACTGCAGTAAAGCCCAAACGTTGATAAATTCTTGGGCTTGGCGTAGGCAAATCAAATGTTTCCTCTCGAATGCCACATTGAAAAACAATCCAGTCCTTAATGGAGGTGAATGCATCGTTGATCTAATGGAGCACAATTTGATCTGTAGTGACTGACTAGTGGTTTCTTTCTGGTCGTCTGCTGGTGAGAGCAGAGTCCATGGTTCTCCCTTTTAAATACCCTAAGTATGCAAATGCCCAGAATCCATAGTTCCAGTCGCGCACACGCACACACACACACACACACACGCACACACACACACACACACGCACGCGCACACACACACACACGCACTCGCACACGCACTCACACACGCACTCACACACCCACACACACAGGCACTCACACACCCACTAACAGACCCATAGCACCACTCACAGACCCACACAGGAATGTGTTCACCCACACAGGCACTCACATATACACTTACCCATTGCACCTCTCACAGACCCATACAGCCACTCACAGACCCATACAGCCACTCACAGACCCATACAGCCACTCACACACCCCCTCATAGACCCCTACAGCCACTCGCACACCCCCTCATAGACCCCTACAGCCACTCGCACACCCCCTCATAGACCCCTACAGCCACTCGCACACCCCCTCATAGACCCATACAGCCACTCGCACACCCACTCACAGACCCATACAGCCACTCACAGACCCATACAGCCACTCACACACCCACTCACAGACCCATACAGCCACTCACACACCCACTCACAGACCCATACAGCCACTCACACACCCACTCACAGACCCATACAGCCACTCACACACCCACTCACACACCCATACAGCCACACACCCATACACACACCCCCATACAGCCACTCACACACCCATACAGCCACTCACACACCCATACAGCCACTCACACACCCATACAGCCACTCACACACCCATACAGCCACTCACACACCCATACAGCCACTCACAGACCCATACAGCCACTCACACACCCACAGACCCATACAGCCACTCACACACCCACAGACCCATACAGCCACTCACAGACCCATACAGCCACTCACAGACCCATACAGCCACTCACAGACCCATACAGCCACTCACAGACCCATACAGCCACTCACACACCCACTCACAGACCCATACAGCCACTCACACACCCACTCACAGACCCATACAGCCACTCACACACCCACTCACAGACCCATACAGCCACTCACACACCCACTCACAGACCCATACACCCACTCACAGACCCACTCACACACCCACTCACAGACCCATACACCCACTCACAGACCCACTCACAGACCCATACAGCCACTCACACACCCACTCACAGACCCATACAGCCACTCACACACCCACTCAGACCCATACAGCCACTCACACACCCACTCAGACCCATACAGCCACTCAGACCCATACAGCCACTCACACACCCACTCACAGACCCATACAGCCACTCACACACCCACAGACCCATACAGCCACTCACACACCCACAGAACCATACTGCCACTCACACACCCACAGAACCATACAGCCACTCACACACCCACAGAACCATACATCCACTCACACACCCACAGAACCATACAGCCACTCACACACCCACAGACCCATACAGCCACTCACAGACCCATACAGCCACTCGCACACAGACCCATACAGCCACTCGCACACAGACCCGTACAGCCACTCGCACACAGACCCGTACAGCCACTCGCACACAGACCCGTACAGCCACTCGCACACAGACCCGTACAGCCACTCGCACACAGACCCGTACAGCCACTCGCACACCCACTCACAGACCCATACAGCCACTCGCACACAGACCAATACAGCCACTCGCACACAGACCCATACAGCCACTCGCACACAGACCCATACAGCCACTCGCACACAGACCCCTACAGCCACTCGCACACAGACCCCTACAGCCACTCGCACACAGACCCCTACAGCCACTCGCACACAGACCCCTACAGCCACTCGCACACAGACCCATACAGCCACTCGCACACAGACCCATATGCAGTAAGCTTTCAAGTCGCTAACGGCTTGGAGGCTGTGGGTGATGCAGACAAACCACGTGAATTACCGAATATTATTGCAAAGGCTTATAAAAACAATAGGCCGCAATAGTTTGGGAGTTAAGCCTTTTACTCAAACGCAAACACAATCTCAAACACAACAGAAAGCTCAGTCTGATATAGACGGGCGTCCAGTCTTTCCTTAAAAAGAACTGGAAAAATAAGAAACGGGGGCAGCAACAACAGAAGCAGGGTTCGCGTGCTGGTTCACCGACGCCTGCCACTTCTCAGCGTACTTATGACTTGCGCGACCGCACGAAAATTAAGACTCCTGATAGATTTCAAGTCCCTGATCAGCGTTCTCCTCGTTCTTCACAGGACACATCTGGCTCTCAAGTCGGTGGTGGTGATCGCCAGGATCGTGGCAAGAGTCATCCTGCACTACAGGGACGTGATCAGCCTAGTCAGTTTGACGTCAAGGGGAAACGAGGAGCAACCACGCTTCCGTGCCCCGTTTCAAAAGAAAAAGGTTGCCGCTTTGACAGCGAGATATGCCTCAGACGGTGAGAACCCGACTGCTGGATTGGACTTGGGCGATGACTCTGCTCGATAGCGCAGCGTAAGTTACCATAGTGCGGGAGGCACTGCGTCCTTGTCTGGAGGCAACAGCAACTGAAACTTTCATTACAGTAGAGACAGCTGACACCTGGGTTGTGCCCCCCCCCCCCCCCGGATAGGCTGTATAACATAGTTTTTCAAATTGAAGGTGACATTGAACGTGTGGTCTCAGGGATTTTTTGGGAGAATCTGACCACTTCCTATGACTTTTTGTTAGCAGAGGCAGATTGGCCCCCACCTTTTGTACTGGCCGCATCAAGAGGGGAGGACGTGATACTTCCGAGTTTTTCGCATTACGTCCCCAAGGAGCATGCAGAGGCTTTTGCAGCTGAGTGGGCTTTGGCCCTGGCACCGGCAGTGTACCGTAATCAAGTGGGCTGGGATAAAGATTCTCCGCTGCATGAAATTCCATTGCGGTCTATGCCTCAACCTCAACCCCAATATCCCATCCTGCGGGAAGCCAAAGGTCCCGTTTCTGATCTAACTGAGTTGGAGTATCAAGGAGTGATTGAGACATGTGTCACCGATGAATAATCCTCTTTTTACTGTGTCCAAAGCCGATGGGTCTTACCGCATAGTTTTAGATTACCGGCATTTGAACTCATTGTCGTACTTGTGCGGTACAGAATACCCATAGCTCTGCTCTTGTGGACAGTATTGTTCGTAAAAAATATAAAACGACAACATTTCCAATGGCTTTTACAGTCCTAACCTGGCCCCAGAATGTAGTCAATGGACCGCATTCACGGCCAGTGGAAAACAGAACAAATTTCGGCGTTTACATATGGGTTATAAGAATAGCCCCGGGGGTTTTCGCTGCGCGTGTTGTCTTTGTTGGACAGAAGAGACCCAGATGCATACTCGTATGTTGATATTTATCTCACGGACGACTAATAATGGCTGCACCTATGCCGTGTTGACCGCATCATCCTTGAGTTTGCGGACTACGGATACAAATTTTATTTTTGCTAAATCTCACATTGCTTGCTATGCGGTGCTTTTTTTGGGCTATGAGCTCAATAATGAAGGTCGGGGCTTGGCACCCCACTTTCTGGAGAAATACGCACGTTTGCAATCTCCAACTACCCTGAAACTTCAGTCTTTGCTGGGATTTTTAAATTTCGGGAGGTCTTACATTCCCGAGTATGCCCAGCGTATCAAGCCTCTTTATGCTTTGATACAACCTACCTTTTCAATAGCCAGCTGGCTCCCGGAACATTCTGCTATTTTGCATTCTTTGCAGTCTGATTTGCTTGAATCCAAGTACTTGTTGACACGTAATAACCACACAAACCTGGTGATACGAATCGTGCCTGGCGCAGTGGGTTTCACTTACTTGACGTACAATGAAGGCAAGACAGTCCCTATTGCATACAAATCACATTTGTACACTTCAGCCGAAATGCAGATGGTACATTCAAATCTGACATGTTTAGAATACCGCTAAGATTTAAATTTTCCACATTTGCTAATTTACATATATAACTTGCTTGAGTTCAAATTGGATTACTGAATTTCATAGTCTACCAGTTTCCCATCTGTTCCTCTTTTGTCTCATTGTTAAGGAGGTCTATTCTCTTTCTTTTCAGCCAGTTTTAGGAATATTGTGAACCACACTGGCACTCTTGCCACACCCACTTCTTTTAGATTTATGCTATACTGGGATTGCAGTATTCTCCACATCACCAATTTGGTCAGTTCTTTATTTCATTAGGTTAAATGTGGATTGTTCAGCCCAAAAGTCCACTATGGGGAATTTTGTGTAAGCAGCTCAGGATGAAGTTAGTATGGTACAATATGTTGCATTGAATGAATTAAAGCCTAGCATTCCAGATACGTGGATACCTCGGACAATTCTTTTTGCAGAACTTGCTGCAGGCTCTAGAATGTTTGTAGTGTCACCGTCACATAGCTGCCCCATTTTTGTGATACCCACCCTTGTCCATATCATTATGTCTTTTAATTTAGCGATTTATCAATGCACATAGAATTGCACAATCTGCACCTGCATGCATGGAGATTAAGGGGCAGCGATTGGCTTCATCCCCCCCCCCCCCCCCATGCCGAATTAAAGATGTGGTCTTGGTTGCTACACGCCCTTCCACAAAATGGATATATACCGGGCACTGGGATAAGTTTGTTACGTGGTGCTACATCTGCCAGACAGACCAATTGCAAGTTTAACTGTTGGATGTCTTGTATGTTTTATATTTTGCCCGGCAAGGACTGCTAAAGGTTACATGTCGGCCCTTTCAGCCTTATTTCCATTTGCCAGACGAGCCGTCCCTGTTGAAGTAATCTGTTGTGATGAGATTTATTAAACATTTAAAATGCGTATTTCTGCCAAAACCCTTTGTCACAGTGGGACTTAAATTTGGTGGTCATTTTCTTAGTGTGTATCTATTTCGAGCCAATGCGCAATAGTCTATTGTGCCACTTGACTAGGTAAACGCCATACTGGCATCCCTGGTGCATGTGCCTTTTTCGAGTATGTAAAAAACAAGACTTCACTCCAGCATTGTCTAGCTGAATTCGTTGATTTAGAGAGGCTGTGGCCTTTGCCCTCCTTTGCAAACAGTTGCATTAAATGCAATTGCCTTCTGCCATTGCCCTCATGTACTGAGTCTGAGAAACCCATGCAAACCACTTCACTGTCCACTACTGCTGTGCAGTTAAATAGTGCAGTTTGAAGTCTTGGAGTTCTCTCTGCCCCCTGTCATCAGTAAATGCAATTTACAGAGTGAAGCCCATATCCTTTTTATGTATCTAATGTAACATATGGATGCAGGCTGGGTTTTGTGGAATACTGGGAAAAAAAACCTACTGGGGAACAAAATCGGCGATTATGCAGAAATGCTGTATTAACTATAATTGGCAATACCTCGCTCCTGGACCAATTAAGTAGCTTGAGAAGACAAAGAATTCAAGAATACGATACGATCATCCTTGGGATAGCTGTAGCAACTTGTGTTAGGGTAAGGAGTAGATCTGTATAGAGTGTTTTTGTTGTCCAGTAGCTGTTTCAGTACTAGTTATTTTTTGTGTTGCCGCTGCTAGAGGTTACAGTGCCACTAGAAATAATGGCCGAGCATCGGTTTCTGGTGGATATTTCGAAGCCCAGATTGTCAGTCTGGATCTATAGAATTTTGTACCAGTTAGTTCTCCAGCTCGCCTCTTTGCTGACTTCATATCGCCTTGAAAGTGACAGCGCATATAAGTGACACCTGTGTCCCTTCATTTTTTTCCTCTCCTTCTGACTAGTATCTTGAGCTCCGCTCCTAACTTTGTCGGACTTCCACAACTCCAAGAACTTTTCACTGTGTGCTAGGTAATGATGTCCCCACAAACAACTGAATTCAGACTGTGCCGCAAATAATGGAAGCGGATAATGATCACACAACTGCACGTCTGCTTTTAGTACCTGGGCTCCAGGCATAGCCTGGTCGTGTGATAAATGCACCCGAAGGCGATTCAAGACTGGGAGGTGAAGTTGTATGTTGCAGAAAACAAGAAGTTGCTATGGTCTTCATGTTGGTGTCGCTCCGAGTTGCGGGCTGTTCTCATAAGTGCTCTACTTACAGCTCGAAACCCTCGGGTAAGTCTAAGTGAAAGCATAGCGTAACTCAATCCCTTTCCATCACTCTGACTCCAAAGAGAAGGTGCACGAGACGGGTCAAGATTTAAATCCCGGTCCATTGATGTCTCCTCCTACAGAGCCAATCCCTCAGATGGTCCCACCGTGCCCAGAGTTTCCCAGGCCATTTTGGCATTGGCAGCAGCTCAAGGCCTTGAAAGAAGCCATGCTGCAAATGTTCATTGCACTTCTGCCTCTCTAAACGGGAACCTCCGGGCCCTCCAAGTGAGTTACCGCCATGGGATCCCCATCTTGGAACCTCTTGGTGGGTCTCCGCAGATTACAGTACAGACTTTCACTGCCCCCATATCCGCTCTGGTTCCTTATGCTGTTACTGGTGACCATGCTACCCCCCAAAAATTATCTTGATGCTTTATGCCTTTATTTACAAAATTCCAGTGGTCTTGATACCTCCCCTGAGACAGCACTCGACTTGCCACATTACCCGCCCACAGAATAAGGTGGCTGTTTTGCAGTGGTGGTTTGACAGTCAACCAAAGCACTTGGATTACAGCTGCCTTCTAGTGAGATTAAAACAAATGTTTTGACAGACATTTTGCTGGCTTAAAAAGCAATATCTGAATCCTTATTCCCATTTAGAGATGTCCTCATAGAAACTTTAATGGCTGCCTTGTCGAAAGCATGCTTTTGCCAACTTGTTAGCCAACAGGTGGCCAGGTGACCTAGACCGGCACTTGGTGATCTGCTTTTTCTCACCAGGCATTCTAAGCAGGAGAGTCACATTTTAGCAGCCTCAACCAGTAAGGTTAATCCCAATTAATTTCCACCCAACCTCCCCAAAAAGGATTGATGCCTTTGGTAAATTGTTTCCATCCGCCAGCTTGGCACTTTGGTCCGTAAAAGCAGTATGTTGGGCCTCTATACCTTTTGGGTATATATGACCTTTGGGACATGGCCAGGGATATCTTGTGGCAGTCTTAGAGGACCATAGGGCCTCTTTGGCTCAGACATTCCTTGACTGGCAAGAGGCGATCATTTGTCATCCACACAGCCAAAGATTCCACGGACACCAATGTTGTCTTTCTCAGCCATGCCAGGATGCAGTTATCCGGATTCTCCAGTAAAGTCCAGGCATCACTAATGGATATGCCCTTTGATGGATGTCACCTCTTCAGGGAAAAGGCAGACTCCACCTTGGAGTGCTTTAACAACAGCAGTGCTCTCCTTGAGGCTAAAGCAAAGCAATTTTCTCGCCAGTTCTGAAAATTAAGGGGCTATTCCAGGAGATGGCATATAGGCATTGACAGCCTTCCTAGCCAGTGATAAAGCAGACAGCCCAGTCATTTTTGGGGCCACAAACACAGAATTGGCAGGCAGCTTGCAGGACAGCAGAGGCACCAGTCCTACAGCTCCTCTTTCCCTTCTACCACAGCCAACAAACTACTTTAGTTTGCTCTCAGTGGTGCATATCCAACCAGTTGTAGGCATAATCCAGTACACTCTCCTGGGTTGACGATCGATCATGGGTCTTGCAAATGTTTCAAAAAGAATATACCATACCTCTTCTCTATGCCAGTATGAATTACGGAAGAGCATTTGTCCATCTTGCTACAGAAGGCAAGTCTATTGCTCTCCAAAGGTGCCATAGTGTTACCTGACTCTGAGAAAAGCTGGTGTTATTCCTGCTACTTTCTCATCCCAAAAATGACGGGGGACTCTGGCCTATCGTGGACCTCTGACCCCTTGGATACCTTTCTGTGGAAGAACTAATTAAAAATACCCACATTGGTTTAGATCCTTTCTGCCATGGAACTGGATCCTGGATGGTGTCCTTGGGCTTACTGTGAGCATATTTTCATAAATTTATGCTGTGGTCCCACATGCTCTACCTGCTAGTCAAGATGGACCTAGAGCATATTTAGTTTGTGTGCTCCTCTTCGGCCTCACTCTCACCCCTCGGGTGTTCAAGAAAGTGATGGCTGTGGTCCCTACCCACATTCAGAGGTCCTGGGTTTCTTTATTCCTGTATCTCAATGACTGGTTTCTGAAGTCAGACCTGCCACACTCCGCCATGGCTCACCTCCAGATGTCAGTGGATCCCCTAACCTCATTAGGGTTCACCATAGGCGAGCTGAAGTCCCACCTGATTCCATCAGAGAATTCCATTCTTGGGGAAATCCTGGACACAATGAAATTCAAGGCTTTTCCTTTGCCACAACGAGTCAGACATTGTCTACGATACGTATATTTTAGACTGTTGATGTAAGGGTGGCTCTGAGGCTTTTTGGCCTCTGGCATCCTCCTTATCCAACTACGCCAGGCAAGCCTTATAGTGGAACTTAGTCACAGTGGGGCAAGTATCATGGCTGTTTTTCCTACATCATCCAGGTCTCTGAGGAGACAGCCCACGATGTAAAATGATGGCTGAAGGATCAAAATCTGTCCTGTTGCAGGCCACTCTTCTTCCCCACACAGCTGACCGTGGTGATGGATACATCACTTTTATGTTAGGGGTGGTCACTTGAGTAAGATGGCGATCAGAGGCCTCTGGTCTCCAGTAGACGACCGGCTGTGGTGCCCCGGACAGTAACCCTTTACGGGCAAAGGAGTTGGACGTCTTTTTGTTTGTTTTTGTTTTTAGCCTGGCGGGGCCTAGCAATGGGCATTTTGAAATATTATTTGTAGGCCCTTTCAGCCTTTCCACAATCTACCATCCTTGTACCAGTTGCAATGAGGTTTACTAAAGGTTGGACACACATTTCCTCCCAAACAGTTTGTGATGCCACAGAGGAACCTTAATTTTGTCCGGACATTCTTCATTTGTACACCTTAAGAGCCTATGCATAATTTCAAGATGTTGTCTCCTGGCTCTGAAGACTGTCTTCCTCATTGCGATTGTCAGCTCGTCTCGATGGCCTCCGTACTGAAAATACTCATTCCACATTCAGCGATCAATCACTGTGCCATCATTTTCACTCTTACTCACCAAAAAGGACGAGAGACTATTTGGGTTAGACCTCAAAACAGCTTTAAGATGTAACATTGATTGTACTAAGGACTATTGAGTGGGTGATCAACTTTTTGGGGAGTTTTCCAGAGCAAAGAAAGGGAAGGTGGTGCAAAAGAGAACCTTGTTGAGGTGGGTAGTCCTCTGCATTAAGATATGCTATGAATTGGGCACCTGGGAAGTCTGAGCCCACCATGACCAAGTCCAATACTACTGTGTTGGTGCAAGGGCTACCTGTCCTCGACATTTTTCAGGCTAGGATGTGAGGGATGGTGCATATGGTTACAAAGCACTACTGCCTTAACAGTCTGGTCTGGTGGGAGGAACAATTTGTCCGCGTTGTGCTCATTTTGAGGTGAAGAATATGCAGTTAAAAGTATCCATCGGATGAACAAGTTACTTTCCTTTGGTAATGCTGTTTCTGGTGGATGCTCTTATCGAACTGTAGATTCCTCACTGCCCTCCCACTTCCCCATTGTGTGTTGGGACCTTTTTGGATCCTAAATAGAGCCCACAAGTTAGTAACTTGCACAATTGTTAACAATTATATTTCAAAAAAGCAGATCAGACTGTCTTCAGCAAGCAGGGTTTATATGCAGCTCTGCTCAGTCTCTTCCGGGGTGGTGTAGTCATCGTTGATTTGATTAACGCCACTGTCTGCACATGAGAACACTGCTGCAAAATTCTCTGGATCCAGTCTGGCACCTTGGGAATATTCTAAGATGAGAAATCTGTGGTTAAAGTATCCACCAGAAAAAGCGTTACTGTATGTAACTTACTTGTATGTCTTGTGACTCAATCGAGATGGAGGCTTATTACAATCTACCACAGTTGTTTTTAAGCACAAGGGTCTGTGTAGATCCAGCGGACATTTAGTTTACAGATTCTAAGATTAGTCCAACTCTCACTATGGTCTTAAACGGGTATCCACATTCTACACAGTGAAATGCCTATTTAGCATCTAGTGAGAATCCAGTTTTGTTGTACTAGTCATTATCTAGATACTGTTGAAACTGCATCCACAATCTCACATGTCTCCAGATGATCGGCCTGGCACAAAGCCCACTGTACAAGTGAAGGAATCTCAAGTTTGAGACGATTACGGTGCGGGACCAGTATCTAGATCTGTGTGGAGAGATTAGTCAGTAGCTAAAACACAAGTGGATCTTTTCCTGCACTGCATCAGTCAATTCAACGTCTTTAAGCACCTTGCACACTAGGCTTGACACTTTCGTTGATCCTGTACAATTCCACTAGGAATCCATATTTGCCAGATGCTTTTCCAGATGACATTTCAATTCTAGCTGTCTTGATCTTGTGTTTAGTCTTTGGGCCTTTTAATTTGTTACTGATGTCCAGTGGCATTTTGCAGTTATGATATTTGTAAGTAATTATTTGTCTAGGTGCGAGGTTTTTTCGTCCTGGGTTGTAAAGCTTTTTGAAATTTTTTCTGGATTCTTTAATAAGGTTTAGTGGGCTTGTAAGCACCACATCTTATGTATCTGTAATGGATGGAATGTTCGAGGAGGACTTTCTGGCATAGTGGGCCACCAGAAGTATCCGGGCTTTCTCACCATGGTCCTAGAAACTGCATTTGATACCTGATATTGCTTATTGGGCTTGGAGTGTAAAATTTGCATTCAGGTCAAATTTGGCTTTCGAAGGTTCTCTAAGAAAACCCATAGATGGTGTTCTCTTACAATATATAATGTCTTGTATCTTTTTTTTTTTTTTTTTTTTTTAGACTTCATTTTCAAGCTTATTCCCACTTCATGGTTCTCAGTGCACAATTTTTACACAGTGACAATAGTACTTGGTCTGAGGAGACTGACCCATGATTGTCCAGTAGAAAATCAGTGAAGTGGGATTGTAGATTATTTTTCTCATGAGGTAATCTTTATTTGAAAGTGTGAATGTACCACTGCTCCATGGGTGGTGCCACTGGTCATAGTTAATTTAAGTATTGTCGGTGCATTGTCAGACACTTTGCCAACGTTAAGTGGAAATGTCTTGACACCGCAGCATTGGATATATGAAAATAATCTATGCATACATGTACCATGAATGTAAGAAACAAAGGTGTAGCTCCTGTCTATTTTGTCCTTTCCTCTTATCAAGTTCTGTGAAACTCAGACAGTGCCCTAGATATCTCTGGGAAGAACCCATATCTTGTAACACTAGGGTCATAAACGGAGCGCAATATTAATGTGCTGCCCCGTATAGTAATTTTTGTGAAAAAATAGCCTCCTTTGGAATTGGTCCATGTCTTGAGGACTTTTAACAGAAGTGATTTACAGAACAATATGGTCACTCCGCACTTAAATGCCAAGGAGACTGAGTTGGTGTGATCTGTGTGGCACACTAGGACCTGGCACACTAGGACCTTGCACACTCAACCTCTTTTTATTTTGACTAATTCCACATGGAAAATCTGTATTGCAACAAGACCGCATCTTGGCATTTTGTGGCTAAATAAGAAAAGTTTTTTCTTCTCATATAGTGAGTGAAAATCGTTTGCATTGAGAGATACAGTAACTGGTCTCTGTAGAGGTGGGACTCAACTGTAGGTGTAGCCATCTAAGAGCCAGTAAATGGCATTGAGACCCGCAGTTTCGGAACAGATGTACAATCTAGTTGACATAGTTGTGAAAAATGTGTATACTACGGGGCGGATACTGTCTTCAGTTGTATCCGTTGAGGTATGCAAAGCTGAACGGAGTCAGACTGGGTGGGGTGTAGTAGGAGTCAGAGGTGCTATTAGCACACTTAGGCTATTAAGTTCTCAAGGAAAGTTCCAGATGGAGCTGGGGGGGGAGGAGATTAGGGAAAGAAATGTGGGGCTAAGAAAGTGCTTGGTGAGTCAACCAGTCAGTGGGTTAACAAACATTCAAGAGTGAGCAAGGTATAAAAACTGTCTGATTTGAAGGATTCATCCCCATGTGTGAATTTAGTCCATGAACTGGATGTTGGTATCAATGGAACGTCTGGATGTGGCAAAGAGAAGGCCATTGTTTGCCTACCATGATGTGGTGGGTCCACTATCCCAGGGCTTATAGGTCAGGATTGATACTTGTCATGCTTAAGAGGGAGCCCCAACAACTAAATGGCGTTTGAGATTTAGATATGTGGAAAATTAGGACTTAATTGTCTTTCTAGCAGTCGCCCACTTTCTGTCATTCCTTGTCTGTCTGATATTTTGTTACTGATTGCAAGCAGTCATTTTCCATTTTCAAGTCATCAGAATCCGGTTTTTCTTCTGCATGTTTTAGAGGGAGATACAGCCTATATCTTTTATCCATAGCCAGAAGCCTGGAATACACATTGTTTTAGGGATACCATGAGTTTTCCAAGATAATTGGATGTATAAAACTCCCTGCTTTTCTGTCCATTGTAAGGATCATGGTAGGTAGTTTTAACAGAGTGGTGCCTCGTTTTGAGAGTAAGGTCTCAGTTCCAGGAATTTCAGAATTTCATGCATTTTACAGTCCTATCTTGAGAAAAAGCAGTTGAGACCTATATCTTGTCTTTTCTTGTATGTATAATGTATGTCTCTATGTATGTGCTATTTGTTACAAGCCTAACTAAATAGGTGATGGAGCACTGTTCAAGGTTAAAGGCAAGCATAAAGTCATCGAGTTATAGGAGAGGTAGTTTGGTATTTGATTGTTACTACATTCTGATGTAGTGTCCTTTAAAACGGTGCATCTTCAACTCTTTCTTAAATTGGACCAGCTTTGGGATGCTTTTTATCAATACCGGGGTTGTTTCAGACCCCGTGTGTATAGATGGAAAAGGCCTGCTGCCTTGCTTTTACTTTTTTTTTTTTTTTTTTTTAATACTTCTGAGTCTCTAGTTCTTTTAAGAAACAGAGGGATTTTCAGTTGAGATTACGGAGGCATCGTTTCTAAGATTGTGTCATAGTTGAATATGTTGTGCCCCCTGAAAATCCAGGAGTGGCTAAAGACCAGACCAACATTTTGACCTGGGTAGATTAAATGTGATGGAGCCTAGATCTTCCTGTAATCACTTCTGTGAAGCGCAGTTCTAGTTGTTTTGATTTAGACATTTCAGGTTTCCTCCAAGTAGAATTTTCAGATGTCCTTTTACAGGTAGTGTCCAGGCAGAGAGGGGCCTTGAAATAAAGTTTTCACTAATCACAACAGTTCAGATGGGATCTCTAATATTTAAGCTATAGGATAGGTAAGATCCAGTGTGGTCAAATTTGAAATGACCGTGGCATAGGTATGAAGTGGGTTAGGCATAGCCAACTTAGCGGTGAAGGCTCTGCAAAGATAAGTTGTCCAACTCCAGTAGGGGTAGCAATGCTGAAACCATCCAACAGATTGTGCCATTACATATTTCACAGCAGTTGTCCGAATCAGTTGAGTTGTGTGCCAGAGAATCATAAAATGACATATTAGTTCATAATTCCCTTTTTTATTTTTATTTTTTATTGAAACTTTAAAGGTCATAGTACAAAATTGGAAAACCTTTTACACAAATACAAACTGTGCTGCGTTACGCAGCAAGATGAAGCACACAAAGGGGAGAATTAAATCAGAAAAATCCTAACATAAATCCAAAAAAGAAAAACAGTCTGACATAAGGAATTAAAATAGTACCAGAAATTAAATTGCAAAAAATTCTATTGCATCATCTAATTAATCCATATGGTCACTACCAGCATTCATATCATTCCATCTAAAATTCTTTCAGATCTTATCAAACTTTAGCATCGAGAGTGCGCCTCTTGCTTTTGCCAAGGCAAGTTCTAATTAATAAATTTGTTTGAGAAGGTAGCCCCATTCTGCTTCTCTAGGAGCTTCCTCCGAAATCCAGGCCCGTGCTATGCACAATCGGGCAGATACCAGCATGATCATAACTAATTTCTGCACACTTTCCCACTAGATGATTTTTCACCCCCATCATCTTCTCTTTAATTGATAATTGTATCTGGAAGCCGAGACTAAACAATATACCATTACCCACCCCCTTCCCAAAATTTTTGTAGGGCAGAGCACAAACATGTGGATGACATCTGCTGCCAGGAGTTTGCATTTGTGCCTCTTGTCCTATCCGTCCTATCTATAGAGGTAGATCTGCCCCACTTTAAGATTACATCTGGTGTGTAGTGCAGAAAACATAGTATACGCCACTGCTGCTTCTTCAGATTTACAGAATGAACCGACCGGTCCACCAGATCAAGAGCCATCTGGACCTCACCGCCTGTGACTTCCAACGAAAGCAATCTACTCCATTTTACAGCCAAAAACTGAATGTCACCTGTAGCAGCATGTGAAAATAGTTGATACATGAAACTAATAGAAGGTTTGATATCAGGTCTAAAATAGTGTAGACATCTCCGACCCATCGGTACTTTCTGTAAATTGATAGACCGTCCGCATATAGTCCCTCAGCTGGAGATATTTGAAGGAGTGATGCGGTAATTGATATGCTGCGCGTAGGTCTGAAAAAGATCTAAAACCATTAAGATCAAAGAGTTGTCCCACCTTCGTAATGCCAGAATCCGCCCAGACTCTACATGTTAGATCCTGAGAAATACGAGAGAAAGCAGGATTAGCCAATATGGGGGGGGGTCTCCTTGTTAATACACCCAATAGAATGTCTTGCAAATCCCTCTCCACATGCAGATGATATCCTTAAGTACCTTGAAACGTACCCTCTTGAAATAGGTGGGATCATCTATTCGATAAAAGAAAAGGCTGGCTTCTGATCCTAAAGCAAGCTGATAGCTAAGTGGTATTTTATTAGTTTCATCATATACCAAAAAACTGCGCATGCGACTGGTAAAGGGCGCCCAAAAATACAACTTAAAATCTGGGAGTGAGAGCCTACCCAGTCTATATGTAGCTTTCAGCAGTCGGAGAGCCCGCCTAGCTTGTCTATACCCCCAAATAAAACTTCTGATAGCCCCTTCCAGCTGCTTGAAACAAGAATTAGGGACTCTCAAAGGGATAGCCCTAAATAAGTAAAGAAATTTAGGCAAAATATTCATCTTGACAATATTAACTCTCCCAATTATAGTGAGAGGGAGCTTATCCCAAGATTTAAATTTTATAACTGTAGCTGATAGCAAAGCATCATAATACAGCTTTACAATGTTACAGACTTCAGAGCTGAGCCGAATACCCAAATACACCGTTGAGGTTAGGGCACCCTGTATTGGGTCACTAGGTTTGTGATTTAAAATAACCTGTTTTACCAGGATTCAGCTTGTACCCCGAGAGTTCGCCAAAGCTACCTGCTTCCTGTAGTATCTGAGTAATAGCGGTTACCGGATTAGTAGAAAAAATTGCAACATCAGCATATGCACTCAATTTGAGTTGACGACCCTCAAATGTCCAAGGCTGAATACACGTATTCTTGAGGAGAGACTGCAAATATGGCTCTATATATAGAGCGAAAAGAAGGGGTGAAAGTGGGCACCCCTGCCTAGTCCCCCTCTGAATATTAAAAGGTTCTGAATAGTTCCCAGCTTATGCTACTTGTGCACGAGGGCTCTGATAAAGTGCCTGGATCAATTTGACAAACCCCTCCCCTTTGCCAAAAGCAGGCAAGAAAAACCACAGGGAATCCCAGACCACGTGGTCGAATGCCTTCAGCGTCGAGCAATATCATGCTCATATTCTAGTTGCATTTTCCTGCGATATCAAATGCCATAACCGCTGTATTAATATGCTCTGTAGTGTCTCTCCCTGGTACAAACCCAATACTGTTGCGGAGATACTAACAGCGAGATAGGAGGAGCAAGGCGGCAGGCTAATATTTTGGCAAACCATTTGGCATCTGTATTGATCAGCGAGATGGGCCTGTAAGAGCCCATGTCGTCGTCCGGTTTATCCTTTTTTTTTTAAAACCACAATATTTGACATATACCAACTATCGGGAATAGTCCCTTTGGTCTGAATAAATTGTACTACATGATAGTGCAGAATTCTAAGTATTTCACTAAAAATTTTATAAAACTCTATGGGAAGTGCATCTTCTCCAGCTGCCTTGCCAGATGGCAAGGCTGTTAATGCATCCTCAATTTCTGCTCTTGTAATGTCAGTCTGAAGGTCAAATGCCTGCTCCTCTGTTAAAGAGGGTAGCTGGCAATGCTGGGCATATCCCCGGCACTTCTCTGTATTGATTCGTTGTGACTGACTATACAGTCTATCGTAAAATTGTGCTAACTGATCTAAAATACGTTTAGTTTCAGAGTGAGACCGACCGTCTAACCATTTAATAACAAATTCTGCTCTTTGTTTGTTGTTGCGCAATTTGATATGCTAGGACCCGACCAACTCTCTCCCCATATTCGTATTGAAGTTCCTTCTGCTCAACAAATCTAGCTGCAATCTGTTCTTTTAATCCGCGTTCGGCCCTGGATTGCATTTCTATCAATTGTTCAAACACATGTCGCTCGTCATCAGCCCTGTATATTATTTTAATAGCGTGTAAAAGTTCAAGTTGTTGAATATTTTGCCGTAAGATATAAGCTTCAGTGGCAGCCCTATTTTGTTTAATCAGATATTGAAACGTTGTACCCCGAATATATGCTTTCATGGCATCCCATACCATTGTAGGGAGAGTTGTTCCCCTATTAATAGAAAAAATTCCCTTCAAAGAACCGAAGTTGATTGTATGTACTCACTATTTAATAAATGGCGAGGGAAGGTGAACCTAGAGCCATTTGACTTGCTTGTCCTCAAATCCAATGAAAAATTAAAATATATAGGATTATGGTCCGAAACTACCCTCGCGCAAACAGTCATTTCCATTTTATCTATCGGCGCACGTTTCACCATATCAATCCTTGAGTACTGTTTATGCGGGTGAGAATAATATGTGTAGCCAGGGTCCGATGGATAGAGGGTTCGCCAGGCATCACATAAGCCATGTAATTGAATCAAATCATTGAGAGAGGCCCTAGTTCTAGGTTTACGAGATGTAACCTTCCGGTTGGTAGAATCAATACTATAGTTCATCACACAATTGAAATCGCCCATAAAAATCAGATCGCCTGGCCAATCCAACAGTTCGAGTGAAAATTGAGATGCTAGCCCTTACCTCTTTACCTTTTTGTTTTTGAGCTTTGCTAAATCTCCGCAAGGTCAAATCAATGGTGCACCACTTGCAGTACAGCAGGCCGCTGTTAAATTCTTGCATTCAGATTTTTGGTGCTAAATCTTCTAAACCCAGTGACATTCCCTGCAGTGGTATTAGTCTAAACTAAGTTATTCTATTGTCCTGTTTATAGTTTTCTTAAAGTATGATTTTAATTTAAATACATTTTCATTTACCTAATTGTAACATGGATTGTAACACTAGCCTTAAATCAAATTGCACTTAACATTGATGTAACGCGAATGCCAACCCTAGCTCTAATTAATTTACATTGTATTAAAATAAGAAATAATTTTATTAACACTAGCCCTTGTTCATTTTACATTTGTTAACTGAAAATATTATTCTTAACCCTGCCATAATACTAACCTTAACCTTTTAAATATTTAAAACACTTGATTATTTTATTCATAACAATACAATCCCTGTCATTTAATAAAGTAATGTAATTTGAAATGTAATAGTAACACTTGGTGCTTTTTATTAGCTATTTTGTATCAACCCACACACGTAATAAAATACTCTTTATTGAAAATTGATGTAGTAGAAGAGTTGATGTACTAATAATCTCTGTGGTATTTTTTTTTTTAAATCGCTTCACGAATTCTAAGCAAGGTAAAAGCACTGCTAATACACATAGCATTCAAAGCAGCTGACAGTCTCAAACTTTAGTTTTTATAGATGCTAAAACTTTTGAAACCCAATTGCAATTGCCATCCCTACAATTGTTAGTTGGAGCCCATTGTAAAGAATGGTTATGTCACTGCGCACTGCCCATAGCAAGGTAAAAAAAAAAAAAGTTTCTCCCATTCCTTTGCATAATACCCCACTCAAATACTCAAATGAACCTTTTCTATTTCCACCTTATTTTGGTGTCTTGGAAAGTAATCTGAATAAGTAACAAAGCACCAAAACACTGAAGATGTGATTTTATGTCTGGACCGGAGGCCCCAGATTATGCTGTACTTTCTCCACTTTATTTTTATAGTAGCCTTTTTTTTAAAGTATTAATAAACCACATTTCCCAGAAACCACTTAGAAATTGGCAAAAACAAAGGACCGGCACCGCAGTCCAGTGAGTCCCATCCACCAGTCAGGAGCTGGGATCGTCATATAGTCCCTTGTCTCTGTCCTGGGAATCCTTTCTTCGGTGCTCGCAGCCAAGCTAAGTATTAGTTTTCCTTCCTCTTACGCTATTGCAATGGTGTTATTGATTTAGGCACTGTTTGGGTGTATGAGTGGTGCGTCATGGGACCGCTTTGCGCGCTACACGACAGTAATTATAATTACCTGTTGTTGCAGGGTGTGGTGATTTGACAACTAGGTGGCACTGTTTTAGCGCGATTTTTCTATGGTTTGCGACGCGCAATTTTGGAATTCCTGTCCGGATCCAGAATCGTGCGCTGCTTGCCTGTGCCTCTGCCTGCCCCGGAGTGGCGCACTTGATTTGTGAGGGTCTATACAGGCTGTGAGGCCTAAATTTACATTTTGACATCCTGTGCAAATCCAGGGTAGGTGTGTTTGGTTTTCTACGCTCATGTATGGTATCTGCACGTTTACCTGCATTGATGGGGACATGCTCCCAGGTGGCGTAGTTACCCTTGAGGAGTTTGTATTGTCCAGGCAGGGTAGTGTTCCCAGGGCTTGGACCCCTATGGGCATCTGGCTCTGCCCAATATTGATTTACTGGTCCTCCGCACTTGAATCTGCAGTGCCCTAACTCTGTTTGGAGGCTCTCCACCCTTGTTCTTGCCTAAGCTCTGATAATTGCGCTGTAACGATGCTTTCTACTGTTTGTGCCAGAGAGTGTGGTACCTTATTCCCCCTAGTGCTAGGAGCATTTCAGATAAAGAGGATCTGCAGTGGGATGAGGGTCCACTAGCCTAGTTACCCTGGGACTATTAATTTTATGACGCTGTGGATGCTTCCATTTACAGAGCAGTGGAAGAGGCGATGGCCCCCCTGGAGCAGCGCCTGGTGGAACAGATTGTGCGGGAATGCGCCAAGTGGGCTCTGTCTCGCCTCCCAACACCCCGGCTACAACGCAGACACCAGATCAGCTTGCTCCAGCCAAATGCCTGCGAGAAGGCGGGGAAGATCATGACGCCTTTGCACATTTACGTGAGGTGTTTCTGGCCCAGAACCAGCCCCTAACTGCACATTCCGACACTGTGCCCCTGCCCAAGGCGTCCCCATCTTCTGTTCAGATCGATCAGCCCGGGAATGATGACCAAGGGAACATGCATGAGGAGCTCGGCCCCTCCGGGGCTTTGGAGCCCTTCCCCGAAGTCCTAGTCTACTGAGCCCCAGGTCACAGAGGATGGATCGATCATGCTGGACCCAGAACAGATCCTCCACCCTAAGTCGTCCAAATGGACCCCTTCCAATCCTGTAGCCGTCTCAGAACGGAATGCCCTTGTCCCTCTCTAGACAGCAAGGTAGCTCAAACCTCGGAATTGGACCCCAGGATGGGCCATCTTTTTAGCTAAATGTATTAAGGATCCACAGAAGGGGCTAGATAGATTCTGAGGGCGTGCCAGTGTAAACTCTTGCACGCCCTCTGCCCCATAATTGTGATTCTAAATATGGCAGGAGATGCCAGAGCTTCAGGTGTCCTAATTTCCTCAGAGTCTCTCTCTGGTTGGGCTCAACGTGCAGAGGTCTCCTTGGGCAACGCTAACTGCGCACTTTCTACTGAGCGGTGACGCTCTTCTCACCAAGGTGGATCCCAAGTTGGAGGATTTGGCAGATACTGAGGCTGGTGCTGTGGCCCAAGGCGAACTGTTTGGCGAGCCCTGTAATAAGGAGCTTGGGAAATTCATGAATACTTTTACATCATTAGACAATTCCCAGTCCTCTAAGTGGGTGTTCTCCTCCCGGGTTTTCTGTGGGGCCTGTCGAGGTAGGGGCCGCTCGACTGGCCAGTGCTTTCAAAATTCTAGAGGGCAAGGCTCCAGGCGCGGGCAGCTCCAGGATCGATCCCGCTATGGAAATTTATACCCAACCCGCAGCAGGCGGTCAAGAGGCTGAGGTTTCACAGGTGCCGACGCTGCTTTAATTCCTAGTGAGTGTCTCCTTCTTCCCTAACAAGAGTGCGGGGGTTGACTGTCCTATTTTTTTTTTTTCATGTTTGGGCGACGCTCACAAACTATGCTTGGGTCTTACAAACTGTTCAGTGTTTCCACATAGAGTTCTTCGGTTACCTATGTCAGGAGAACCGTCCCAGGACTATTCAGTTTTCGAGGCACGAGGCGGAATTGGTGGGTGCAGAGGTGGCCTCACTCCTAGAGAAAGGAACTATTTGTCTTACCTCCATTCACCCGGAGGGTTTCATCAGCAGTATGTTCTTAGTCGACAAGGTGGATGGGGTGGGGTGCCACTGTATGTTGTTGAACCTGCGCGAGTTCAACAAGTGCCTAGTATACCGCCACTTCAAAATAAAAGGGATTCACCTCCTCAGGCGTTTTGCGTCCAGCGGACTGGATGTTCTGATTAAATTTGAAAGATGCGTACCTAACCATCCCAATCTTTCATCCCAACAGGAGGTTCCTTCAGTTTGCCTGGCGCCAGCTGATATTCCGTTCCACAGCTCTGCCTTTCGGTCTTTCCCCTGCTCCTTGGTGCTCAAGCCCATCGTGGAATACCTTCGAGCGCAGGGGGTACGCCTTATTGTGTACCTAGACAATATGCTTTTTTTTTTTTTTAGAACAAGATCCCCCTACAATTGACGCAGCAATTGCAACAGGTGGTAGACCTGTTGGAGAGTCTCGGTTTTGTGAGAGCAACCTTCTTTGGCTTTGTCATAGATTCCATCGCAGCCACCCTTCCTGGAAGATATCCAAGATCAGGCACAAGCTGCTGAGGACCTTAGCCAGGCAGACGGTGTCCTTACGGCAGATCACTCATCTGTTAACTCCATCCAAGCCATCTTCCGGGGACCGCTGCATTATCGGAAGTTGCAGAGATTGAAGGCTATGCATTTAAGGAGAGGCCTTGCTTATTCTCACTCAGTGGTGCTGTCTGATGAAGCACGGGAAGAAATTTGTTGGCTCTCCCATGGAGGCATGGCACGGCAAAGCGATTTTCGGATCATACCGACCTTGTCATAGAATCTGACGCCAGCAGATCTGGTTGGGGCGCTCGATGTGGAGATTTTACCCCCGGCAGGTAGTGGTCTTCGCAGGAGCAGGCAATGCACATCACCTGTTTAGAGCTTCTGGTGGGGTCGTTTGCAGTCCAGTGGTGGGCCAGGATTCAGTCTTTTGTCCTTCTGAAAATGGACACTGTTTCAGCCGTCGGGTGCATAAATCATGTGTGTAACTCTGTCCTAGGTTCTCTCCGATTTGGCGACTAAATTTTGGCAGTTTTGCCTTAATCACCAGATGTCAGTGACAGTGGAGTACCTGCCTGGTTGGGAGAACCAGGTTGCGGATTGGCATTTTCGTCATTTTGGAGATTCCTGCCAATGGAAGCTACAGCCGGAGGTTATTGCCACACTTCAAGCCCAGTGGGGCCCGTTTTCAGTGGATCTTTTTGCCTCCAGGCTGGATCAACAGCTACCCCGGTTCTTCAGTTGAGGCTGGATCCTCTAGCAGCAGCTACAGATGCATTCCTGCAGGATTGAGGGCAGGAACGGGCATATGCGTTCTCGCCATCTGAGTTGCAACACTTGTGATCGTCGCAAATCAGGCGACAACAGGCGGAGGTGGTCCTCATCACCTCCCTTTGGAAGTTGCAAGTATGGTTTCCAGTTCTCCTGGAACTTTCTTGGGATTTTCCAATCCGTCTCCCCCAGTTTCCTGCGATTCTTCTCAACCCGGATCAGAATCTGCATCAGATAGTGCTAGACGGGTCCCTATGTCTGATGGCGTGTAAGATTTCAGGAGTAGATGGTCGATCCCAGGACTTTTCGTGCACCCTGAGAACCTCCTGTTTAAGACTTGGTCTGGCAGCACAGTCCAGCTTGGGCCAGATGGTGTCGGTGTGTGCGACGAGGTTGTGATCCTGTGGGCGTCGAGGCAGTTCATATCCTGAATTTTCTGGCCAGCCTGGCCCTGCAGGGTTTGGCTTATCGTTCCATCAATACCTTCCGGTCAGCAATCTTGGTGGGGCATGTGCCGATGGATGGTTTTCCAGTGGGGGAACACCCTTTTGTGTGCCGTTTGCTTCGAGGTATCAGGTTATCCCTTTTGCCAGAGCCGCGATATGCGGAGCTTTGGGATGTTAATGGGGTGATTAACCTTTTCTTCTCCTGGCAACCAAATAGGTTCTTGTCGCAAAAGGAAATTTCAGCAAAGCTGGCAATGCTACTATGTTTGATATCGTGCATAAGTGTTTCTTATGTTAGATCCCTGGACATCACAGAACGTGGGTTTTTCTCCTATGGGGTATCTTCACATTAGTAGACGTACTAAGTCTCATACTCTGGTTATTGAATATAAATAAATAAGTTTTGGTTTATGCAATGTGTTCATTATAACATGACATTGATTGTTGAACGTCTTCTCTTTGCATGTAGAGGTCTCAGGCCTCGGCAGTTGCTCACTTCTTTGAGTCCAATTCCAGTATTGATTCAGTTTCTTTTGTTCCAGGCGTGGATACTGGAAAACAGGATGCGTAGGAAAAGACTAATGGCGTGACTTGTGCGATGAAACAGGATTCCCAGGACAGAGACAAGGGACTGTATGGAGGATCCTGGCTCCTGATTGGTAGATGGGACTCACTGGACTGTTGTCCTTCGTTTTTTCCAATTTCCCTGTGGTTTCTGGGAAATGTTGTTTGCTAATACTTTAAAAAATGGCTGCTATAAAAGTATAGCATAATGCTCGCCTCTGAGTCCTTAATAGAATTGAAACTTTGTCACGATAGCAAAGAAATCTCTCACTATACAAAACCAGAAATGATCGTGGTATTTGGTTTTAGAAAAATCAAGAATGCCCCCTTGGTAAGTGATTTGCTTTTCTGACTTCTATAGCCACATAGGAGTGAATTGTAGACCTATCTTTATAGGGCTTCACCTCCCTCCTGGCTAATTAATAGGCGACAAAGGGGGACACAGTACAAAAGACCATCCAGATCGCTGCAATAGTAAGTTTGAGTGCACGTTGCTCTGCCTGCATGTCATTTCTTTAGACTTCTTTGGTGCAGCATTGTGAACAGTTGGAGATTTTACAAATGATGCAATACGCAGGCTCTTTTATCTGCGTTATTTGCCAACACACTGGGTCTTATTCAACGAGGAAAGTTTACGTGAGGAGATATCTGCGTACATAGGTTTCCGCATCAACAGAGCAATCTACCTGGATGCGGTTTACCAGTTCAGTGCGAAAATATCCACCTAGTCGTAGGATTTGAGTCTCTACCACTTACAATACGGGATGGAGACTCTTACCACTGAAATTATGGCTGTATAGTTACTACAAGTAACTTTACAACCAGATTTCTGATTTACACCTATAGGGGAAAATATCCGCAACTTTTTTGGAAAACTCCAATTGAAAAGTATAGGTATATAACTTTAACTTGCCCACAATCACGCACAACTGACTATCATTAACACCGCAAAGACTTAAATTCAACCTACACCCTGGGCTCTGCTTCTTCCTCTTAGACTGCTTTACCCTGCGGACACCTGAAACCAGATTCAGCCTGATACAGACTACCACACTCAATAGGAACTTCACTGAACAGACAGCCTTTGCAGTAGAACATTCCAGTGAAGTACATTGTCACCATAGAGCCTCATTGGAGCAGAGAAGGTGATGTAGCAGGATTTGGCAGACTGTCAGTGCATTGGGGTGGAGGAACGCAACAGGAAGGATATTGAAAATAGCAGGACGAGAGAAGGTGAGTGAAAGGTAAGTTTACAAGAATGTAGGTAGCAAAAGGCCTGGATCCCATCTCGCACTCCTCGATGAGCGTATCCCCTCTACAATGCTCCTTGACCGTTTATATCACTTGCCTACCTGTTCCAAGAAATCCCAACATAAGACTATGTAAGAATAACCCCTTCAATTTTAATTTTATTTTCCTAAGCGTCCCATTCTTTCCCCACTTTTACTCAGATAGGTAGACATTTTGATTGTAAACTCAGCGTACCTCCCCCGGAATTTTAAACTTATTTATGAATAGGCTAATTTAGTATGCATTGTTAGAAACTGCTAGAGCAGGAGTACCAACTACAATGGCAAGTCGACAACTAGGGCTGCATCTAAACGAATCCCCATAACTTTCACTGGTATACCATACTTGCATCTATGATAGTTCCAAAATCTAGTGCTATGTATTTTATTTTTTTATCAAATTTTTTGTTCATCAACACTTTTATTAATATTTCCTTACTGTATATGTTTGTTACATGTACTCAACACATACCTTGTTAAACCATAGGCTTATAATGTGTTTTTCTTTTTGAAGGTCCTTTGTTGTCCACCTATCTGCCACCGGTCACCATCACTACCACCTCTTCTGTTCCAACCTAAGGATCTTGACTTGTTCCAACATGTTTTGAATGCAACTCAATTTAAAGACCTTATTTTTGGACCTTCACAATTACTAAAATAAAAGCAAAAAACTGTGCGGTGATCCCTTTATTTAGAATATTTTGTTGTGAATTGTGAGCTCCATCAGGATTCCGTAGTGTCTCCTCTCCAGCAGCATTATAATCCATACCCAAAACTGCCCTATTTTGCCACAGTAGAGCAGTGGTTGGGCTCCGTAGGGATATTCTTGCATCTCCCAAACAACCCCCTCCTTCACTTGAACGTGAAAATCAATGCTGTTAGAGAAAAAGAATGCATGGCTCAGCGTTTGATTCCACACTCCCCTAAAAACTAAGCGGTCACATGGAATCTGACCAAATGCTCTCTTGTACTCGGATGGCTTAAGGAGTCTGAAAAGAAAGTGTAGACATCCTGAACGTAAATGAAGAGGTATCTTTGCCCCCAAGGCTAAATATTCCAAATGCCTATCTGTCAAACTATAAGAAACTGGTTAGTACGACCAATGTCTTATTATCCGCTTCAGATACAGCAGACCGGCAATAAGCCCTTAGAAATCTTTTGCACTTGGAAGAACTTTGACAGCCTTCATTGCTGTCAAAATGCCGGCATTCCCTCAAAATTATGAGGACATTCTAATTTCTTTTCTGACAAAGCAGATACATTAAGGCAATCTCCTGTTCAAAATGGGTGCGGTCTTACAGAACCCCCCTTTCTAGAACTTCCACTACTTGGGGATAATTTTGTCAGAGGAAAAGTTTTATCTATTGTTGGGTTCCCCCTACTGAGGTATGTCCAGAGAGATTCTTTAGGTTTCTTGCGACAGGTATGGTACCAGTCTTAACCAGATTCGGTAATAGCTCTTTGAGTTTGAGAGCTGTACTATACACATGGAAGAATGCCTGGGTTTTGCCTCGTTCGACAAAACGTATGCAAATACACAGAGTCTGGATAACTACCGTCCAATCATTAACAGTACCTACCATTATTTTGGTTGTCCAATTTTACTAGAAGCTTGCCTGTGTTTTGGAGCATTCTAATGTTTAGAATAGACATCAGTCTGGTTTCAGACTTGGATACAGTACCAAATTGGTGCTGATCTGTTATAAATGCAATCAGAAATTGCTTAGATTTTGGTAGGCTTGCAATTCTGGTTTTTCTGGATCTTTACGTGGCCTTCTACACCATCTCTCTTAGAATTCTACTACATAGGTTGGAGGCTGTGTAAGAGGGTGTCCAAGGTCTGAATTGTATTTGTTCCTTTTAGTGTGATAGAACAAGTGGTATTGATTCTGCCCTATGCCTCCACCAGAAATATCTTCCCTGTTAGATCCCTCAGTCAGTTTTGAGCCCTGCTCTCTTTAATGTGAATGTGCTGCCTTTGGCAAACTTTATACAATTGTTTAGGCTTCCTTTAGTTTGGTTATGCTGCTATACAATAAATACTCAGATTTCAAGAGGACATAACCACATTAAAAATTAGATTCAAGGAATGTATGGCTAAGATTCCTGAATGGATGGTGCTGAATTATTTAACCGTGAATTCTGCCGAAAGCAAATTCCTGTTTTATGGTAAGACACCATTACGGGATGCTTACTGGTGGCTGCTGCAGCTGTTACCACCAATTCCTTCCAGTACAGTGCACAATTTTTGTGACATTTGACACAAACCTCTTGCCAGGAACATATCTCAAAACTTGTTTCCTCCTGTATGTTCATCAATAATATCCTTAGGAAAGCATTTCCTTTTCTACCCAAAGAGTGTTGGAAGACTGTAATACAAGGCTCCATTATATTGAGGTTTCATTAGTGCAACCCTCCCTCCAGAAACAGTTGGCTAAGCTGCAGGTAATTCAAACTGCGGCTGAACCCCTTCTCTTGGGTGTTAAAACGTTTGAGCATATTTCCTATCACCTCAAGCTTCTTTGGTTGCCAGTCAGTCTGAGATGCTTGTTTAAAGACATATCTTTCTGTTTTAACGCCTTGGTTGAGCAAGGCACTAAGTGCATTGCTGATATGTTTTCCAGTTATGTTCCTGAATGTACATGAAGGGAATCTTCAGCTAAATTGATAAAGACCCCTCAAATTTATACGACTAGCCTTGGAGGGTGCTATTTTCAATTTCTTGCATGTGGGCTATGGAATAAGCTCCCTTTCTCACTTAGGACCTCTTCCTATTATTTGATTTTCAGAAAACGTCTTAAAGCCTATTTATTTTCTCTGTCTGACCTGGTTCAGCTACATTTTCTTTTCTTCTCAGCTCCGTGCCAGGACACTAATGTTGCGTAGCAGCGTACTCTAGAAAATAAGAATCAGTCAACCAGTGTGGCCAGATGTGGATTAGTCAAGGATAACAAATGGATGACCAAGAAAGGGTAAGTTGTTAGCAGTATTATTTGTAATATGTATAACCATCGTTCTGTCTTTTTTTTACATTTTTAGTTTACATTATTAGTTCATTGACCTGCATCGATTTCTTTTTTTTTTTTTTTAATATACTTTAAGGCATAAGATTTTATTTTTAATGCTTTTTGTATTTTCCCTCGATACAACATACTGTTTTTCAGTTGCATTAATGAATATGTATGTTTTCAATATTAACCTTTTTGTCATCTGTTTCCATGTCACTTATGTTAATTATTTTTTATATATATTTCATAGTTCCTTAGTTATTCTCATGTCCTGTCAGTTTGTCCACTGTCTTTTATCTTGCAGATCTGTATAATCTTATTTATGCCATATCTACGACAGACTTTTTATTATGCAATGTATGAAATACGTAAACTCATTTTATTTCTTTATTTTATCTGCACAGTTTCATTTATCTAGTGGCCCTTGGTGTTCATGTTTGATGGACGGTATGTAGTAAGAGACATCTTGCTAACAGCAGTTCATCCCTCTGCTATCGGGTAAGACTACGATACTATCTAATTGTTACCCTTTGACTTCACTTACATGTATCTGTAGGCTGATTAATTTGCCAATACGAATATATATATATGTGTTCGTGTTCGTTATGGTGTAAGCGATTGCATCCACCAGTGGTGAGGGTGGTAGCAGTGGATGCAGGAACAAAATATACAAGGTTGTCTTAAAGGAAGTAGCACTCCAGAGGATGTTCAAACTTTTTATTGAGGCCGTTCACCCTTTTTGGCTCTTTGTAAGTCTTTCTCCAGGCAAAAAGTTCTTGGGCGTTTTGTTTGGAGAAGGGACTGTGCAAACAAACGCCCAGAAACAGTCATGTAAATTTACATATTCAATTAGCTATTTGACAGCTTCTTGATTTAGAGCCACTTATCCACCACTGACTCCAGGACCATGGTTCAGCAGCTTACAGCCAAGTGTCAGCCCACAAAGTGAGCATCGTTGCAAGAACAGGTAAGATCTGTTACTACTTTACATTTTCTGGACCTTTAAAGTAATCCATATCTAACCTAACTTTTAAGTGTATTCTTTATATTTTAAAGTATTATCCTTTGATCACATATTAAGTTTAATATATCAGTTTAATAAATATACACAGCTCTAATGTGAAAGTTACTGTTTACAATCCCTTTTTACTTTTAGCTCATGGGGACGAAGAACCTGACAATGATTTACCAACCACAAGCAGAGGGTGGCCTGCAGTAGTGGGAGGAAACTCAATCCTTCTCCAAGCTACCACATCTGCAGCTCCACAGCTCAAGAGGTGTTGCCAAGAGCGTTGGCAAGATCTGTGTCTTGGATGAGATGAAAACATCCACCCAAAACATGGGAAAGTTACACCAGGAACATCTTTGTCGAGGTAGGAAGATGCAAGCAGACATACCTTGGCCATGCAGATGACACAGGCCCTATTCCAAAGGTACCTGCGTCAATTTGCTGAAGTGCATGTGCCTCAGTCATCCAGAACTCAACATCAACTTGTATGGCTCACCATCTTGCATACTAGACCCAACAACCCACCTGCACCACACACAAACACACTTCATCCCAATCCACAACCTCACCCTCCAGTGTACCCCGTATTGACCTGAGACATGGAGTATGCTGGTGACGACATCAGCCACCAGACTATTTCTCACCGACCCTCACTGATTTCTCTTCACATAAACAACACAGCTTTCATATCCTACCATCACAAATCTTTAGATGTGTAAATATATATTTTTTAACCTTTGTAAATAAATTCCAACTTTTGCCTACCGTTTGTTGGTGTAACTTTACATGTGTTCATTTTCCTATACAATGGTTGCAAGAGAAATTGTATTGTGCTACATATTCTGTAACATTTGACATTTTCCTCTAATGCAAAGAAATTACAACCTTCAACAGGCATGACCACACATTCAGGAAAAAGTAGCAAAGCTGGAGGTTTAAAGATATTGAAGTATTTTTTTTTATATAATTGTGTTTTTTTTTATTTTAAATGAGGCAGTGCTTGCCAATTGGCAAAGGGAACAATAGTAACTTGGCTCAAGGAGGGAAAATGAGGATGGAGGGAGTGGGCAATGGCAAAAAGCATTTCAGAAATGTCAGTGAACAAGTCTATTTACAAAGTCCAAGGGTGAACATAGAATAAAAGTTCAAAATGTCCAACACAGATATTCCAAATAATGACAGACAAAGTTCTAACATGAATTCAATTTGAATGAAAAGTCCAACAGAAATCTAGTCAGTCGTCCAACAATGGTGTGTCAAAGAAGTTGCTCTGGGTTGGGGGTAAACGTTCTTGGCTGTCCTATGGCTTCTTTTACACCACAAATTCCCCCTCAGACACCAACAGCTAGCCTCAATGGACAGGATCCGCAAGCCCAAATGGATAGGACCTGCCAGCCACTGAAGTAATTGACACACTGGGGTAGGTGTGGAAACAGCTTGAACAGAAATAATTATAGACTTTACTACTGTAAGTGGAGAAGGGTGGATTAGAAGACGAGACAATATGACTGCTGTCCAGGAGGGTGCAAAGTTCCTGATGCTGGTTAGCTTGCACTTCTTGGGCTGGTTAGCTTGCACTTGTAGGAAAGTAGGATCTGCTTCTTATGGTTACCCCCACATTTTGCTTGATGTCTCACTGTTTTTGACTAGTCTGACTGGGATCCTACTAATCAGGACCCCAGTCTATCTGCTTTCTCCCTTAAATTGCCATACATGTACTTTGGTACACTCCAGATTGGATACTGCGCTACCCTTATAAGTCCCTAGTATATGGTACCCATGTACCCAGGTCGTAGGTACCCCAGAGGCCTCCCATGGGCTAAAGCATGTATTATGCCACCCATGAGAGGCAATGCAAAATGGAACTCCAGGTCTGCTACAGCAGCCTGTGTAAGATGGTGCTGGCACCACTTACTTTAGATATAGGTTCACTATATCTATAGGTCACTACACTTAAAACTTGTAAGTCACCCCTATAGCAGGCCTTATCAATCCTGAAGGCAGGGTGCTGGGTTTTTAGTGAGAGGGTGCCCCTGCATGAGCAGAGCCCCTTTGCAGCCTTCCGAGACCATTCTCCCGGGTTGTCTGTGACTCAGCCTGACATAGGTAGAGGTACATTATAACCGTGCGGTAAATGCTATCTCAAACGGCTGGATAGAAATATATCGTGTTTGGTATCAAACGCCTTGGAATCATACCTCCACACCAGTAACTGGTGTGGGAGGTATGATTCCACCCTTCAGACGTGAACTTCGTGGGGTCACTGGTCTTACCGGTGCCAGCCTTCTCGACCCGGACAGCACAAAATGGATGCTGCCGACCAGAGACACAATTCTGCCCTCCTGCTGCTGAGCCAAGCTCGAGCAGAGGAAGGCAGCACAATGGGCTTCCTGTCCAGGGAGGTGTGACCACCTCCCAGACAGGATTTAGTGTATTGGGGCTGGGTGGGTGCACTCGGAGTGCCTGAAAGTCTGCATCTGGGGCACATTTGGTGTCCCTGGGCATAGGCCAGCTCAAACCAGTACTGGGAGCCATTGGCACCTGCTCTGGCGCAAAACTGGACAAAAGGACATGGGTGTAACCACCCCTTTGTCCTGACCCTCCCCTGAATCTGTCCAACCCTCTCCCGTGGGTACAAAAGGGCTTACCTGGCTGTAAGACTTAGATTGTACGTGGACAAGATTCTGCAAGAAGAAACCACAGATCTTCGATAGTCTGGACACTCTGTACTTCGCTGGACTTCGACTGGGCCCGACTTAGTCTCCCTCTCCGTCCAAAGCTTGGTTTGTGCCCGTGCTCCATACAGGCTCCGTGCAGGACCTGTGGTGCTCCCAAAGACAACTGAAGAATCTCCCTTGGAGTGAATGAGTCACTCCCCTGCTTCGCAGGCACCTAAGCGCAACTGACCGGTATGCTGCTCTTGAGCTCCTGCGGACTCCGAAGATTTCAGCAACACAGGAGGTGGGTTTCCGAAGGTCCCTGAGGTCGAGCTGCCCTCTCTCCGAGTTTGAGGCCAGTATCCCTCGTGGGGACCGTGTGACCCGAACCCCTGTGCACCGTGTCCATTTGCAAGTGCATATGCTTGTTGGCGATTCCCGAGCTTGTGCATTGGACTCCGTGTAGTCCTGACCCTAAGCAGTATTTGCACCAAAGATCTCTGGCCTCCTCGCACCGAGTGCTCCGTGGGCTGGTACTTTGCAATCTTGCTCGAGGTCACCTCGCGACTCTTGGTCATCCGGCCTGTGGGTCCTCCTGAGGGTCATCTTGATTTCTGTTGGGCTTTCCTGGTTGCTCCAGACGTGCCCTGACTCCCCATTGCTTGGTGAGTCCCCTGGACCTTGCTGGTCCACACCGTAACCTGCTTGACCTTCCTGCGTGGGTTGCTTTTGCCAAGACTTGTTGGTGCTCCAGCCGGACATCGACCCCTCAGCACTCAACATCCTTTGTGGGACAGCTCACCACCGGCTCCTGGTCGTCCTCGACATCTCCTGGTCCTCGTGGCTGCAGAGTCAAGCATCCCTTCTTCGCACCTGAAGCACCCGACATCGGTGTGCATTCGTCTCCTGAGCCCCTGGTCATTCTGAAGTGACCCAGACTCTGTCCCCTCTGCTTTCAGGTTCCATCTTCCTTGAGTACAGGCTTGGATTCCACCGGACCCTTTTCACCTTCACGACAGCAGTACTTCTTTGCAGCTCCCCATTGAGAACGACGGCAGTTTCCGACGCCACTTCAGACCTATGCACCCGGCTCCCCTGGGATAGGTAACTTGGGTACTACGGTATCCACGGGTGTGGTGGCTCTTCAAACTCTTAAGTTCCAACAAGTTTGCTCGAAGTCCTCCTAGAAGGGTCCTTAAACATTAAAAGTGTAACCGCGACTTCCCCATAGAATTGTACGGAGCCCGCGGTCATGTTCCCACACTGCACCCAGCCTCCGTGGGGTCCCTATCTACTCACCTTGTGTGGTTCCTTGGGGTCCCAGCGATTCTACGTACTCCAGACCTTGTCTTGATCTCAGTCGTGACTGTTATACCACTATTTTAGTATGTGGTTTGGTCTCCCCCTGGAGCCCACTGTGTATTGTGCCACTTACAACTGTTCTATTGATCTCGTATTGTGTGCTTGGTGTTCTATCCTTGTGTAGAGGATAGAGTGTTCTATTAATAAATACATATTTTTATATAACTACTGTGTGGTTCTCCTTTCATTTAGTCATTCAGGAGGTGATGTTCTGGTAAAACAAGCTGCTTTACATTCCTTCAAGATTAAGCCTGAAGGCTGCTCTCCACAGCTACCACTAGGATAGCTTTCTAAAAGGTTATCTTTGACCTCATACATCATAAGGGTCGTTTGGACTGGTGCAAGGTGCCCACTTTAATTAGTGGACAGCATATACCAGGCCAACTTCTCACAGCCTTCAACTTCCCAGTCATCTGTTTCCATCCCAAGAAAGAGTCTGCTGACTAGCTATCACCTGCCTCATAGCCTCCTGGAAACCATTGATGGTTTTTCCCCCACAAACTTTATTGATTTTTTTAATGTATTCAGTACCTGTGGTATCAATGGCTTCATATAGCGGTTTGTCAGTCTTACAATCTTGGACTACATATATATCATTTCATATAAGTATAGACATTTCCATGAATATTTATCATATCTATATACATTGACTTTATTATACATTATTCCAGTGCGCCGTCTTGCACCTATGTTGTATATGAACTTATAAACTTCACCTCCTCCCCCACATCCTTAGTTCTCAATCGTTTTCTGTACACGAGACGTGGACAGTCTTATTTTCAAGTGTGATGTTTTTCATGGATTTGTTAGTGTTTCTGGTAAATTAGGGGGAATTGTCCGGGTACTATTGTTAATGAAGTATGCTCATAGCATTATTGTTATGTTACTTTAACATCGTCTGAGTGTGTTGTTACTTAAGAGTAATGAATGAGCGATCACGATCTGCTTTATTCAGTTAGTAGCGGAGTGAACAATATTCAAAATGTCAGTGTATCTGTATATCTAGGGCATTAAAGGATTTCATCATTCCGTTCCGTTCCATTGATATTGGCATCTTTCGCAATCCCCTGTACTCCTCTCTGCGTAGTGCGTCACTTTCTGCCCTCCCCCATAGAACTACGTCTTCCCGCCAATTCAATACACTTGGTGGAGAAGCTGATTTCCATTTCTTGGGTATCAGTTTTGCAATGAGTAGAGCCAAATCTGCAAATTTCACGTGTGCCTTTTGATTCTTTGGTCGGTGGTGTAAGCCCAATATACAGCTTTTAGCTGTATTCCAGTGTGTACCCCCAGTTTTATTTATTGTGTCCGTCACCTGCTTCCAGAAGGGTTAAAGGGTCGGACATATCCATAACATATGCATCAGATTCGCATCTGGGCCCACACACCTTGGGTATTTTGCCGGTACTTCCGCATACATTTTGTGTAATCTACGCGGTGTCAGGCTCTGTGTAGTATCATGTATTGTATGAATTTCAATCTGGTATTGCACAATACATTTTTGGGGAAAGCTAATAAGGTTTCCCATTCTTTGTCTTGGAGTACCTTGCCCAGTTCTTGCCCCCACTTGTCTCTTAATTGTGTAAGGGGCACAGCAACGTGCGTGCGTAAGCCTCTGTATAGCCATCTAATCAGATGCCTGCCATTGCTCATCCGCTTTAGGGAGTGGACAAATTAATGTGTGGGAGGCTCTGTTCGGAGCCCAGTGCATCTTGACATATCGTGTAATATTCGTATGTATCCGGAAGACCCTGCTCATGGACAAAATCAGTGTGATTAAGTAGCATCCCATTGCTAAATAATGCCCCCACTGTTAGGGAGGCCTAGAAGCGGGATGTTCGGGGCATAGGGAGTGATTCGTTTTGTGTTTTGCAGGGATAGCCTCCAGTATGTATGAGCAATTTTTAATAGCAGTGGTGCCGAAGGCAGAGTTCTTGTTCGGGGGAGCAGTAATGTGTACAATGCACCCTGTGCTAGTTTATTTGTTGTATAGCCTATTTCATGTAAATTGTCATGCCAGCCACTGTAGTTGGCTTGCCAAACAATATGTTTGGAAATCCGGTGCTCCCATGCCACCATTATCGGCCTGTAGCTGTAGTTTCGATAGTCCCACCCTTCTACGGCCTGCTCCCCATATCAGTTCTGTCAGAATTGTGTTTAGAGCTGTAAAACAGTGTGTTGGGATCACTATGGGTAAATTAGTAAAATAATATAGTACTTGCAGGAGCATAACCATTTTTTGTGCCCCGGACAGAAAGGGGAAGGGAGGTCCTAAAGGATACCGGAGAGTGCAGTGAGGATCTTGATTTTTGGAGATTGCCTTCTAGTAGATCCTGAGGCGTTCTGTATATTTGGATCCCTAGGTATTTTGAGAGTGGTAGGTGCGGTTTGGAGCATCACGTCCCTGAATGCCACCAGTGTGGTCTGTGGGTCACATTTAAAAAAAGAATGCGATTTAGTCACATTAATCGTGAGTCCTGAGATAGAGATACGTTCAGAGTATGAAGGTTTTGGTTTTTGGGCGTAAATTATCATGCAGGTTCTTGATATATAGGATTATGTCATCTGCATAGAGAGACCATGCATGCGTTACTGGACCTACACGGATACCCCATTCAGCTGCCTCTTGGCGTAGTCTCAGTGCTAGTGGTTCTAGCGCTAATACAAATAGCATCGGAGGAAAAGGGCATCCTTGCCTTGTTCCTCTACGTACGGGGTAGGTCTGTGATGTGTATACCTGTACGTGCTCGGTGTAGGTAATGTTTATAATAGTTTCACCCTTTGTAAGTATTTAGAGGGGATGCCAAATTTACTAATGGCTAACATGTACTTCCAACTAAGGGTATCGAGTGCTTGACGTAAGTCAAGGGAAATGCATCCTGCTCCTTGGAGTTCAGTAGGGGTTGCGTCCATTACATGATATAGTCGCCGTATGTTTAAAGACTTGTTGCGTCCTGGCACGAAGCCGCACTGGTCGGTGTGTACCAGTTGTGGCAATAATGGGAGTAATCGGGCAAGCACCTTGCTTAGTATTATGTTCCGTATTTAATAATGACAGTGGCCGATATCCTGTAATATCTTTTAGGTCCCTACCTGATTTTGGGAGTGAGGTCCCTAACACCTGCATCGTGGGGAAAGGCAGGTTGCCTTTTTGTAGTACTGTTTGGTATAGTCGTTCCAGATGGGGGGACTATTTGAGCCTGAAAAGGTAGCATAAAACTCGGCTGGGAGGCCATCGAGTTCTGGTGTCTTATTATGTGGGAGTTCTTTAATAGCTTCTCTAATCTCTGTTTTTGTGATTGGGGCCGCTAGTGTATTTTGATCTGCCGCTGATAGCTGTAGGTAATTAAGCCTGTTCAAGAAGTCCTCTAATTCTTTGTCTATTGCTGGGGGGAATCGTATAGTGACTTGTAGTAACTACAAAAGGCAGAGTTAATCTCTTTCTGGGTGGTGGCCATGGCTGGGGTGTTAATTTCAAGAATAGGGATTGGTGTTGGGGCATTCCGTTGTATCTGTGCCAGGAGGGTGCCTTGTCTGTCAGCAACTGTATGGATTCTCTGGGTGTATGATTGATAGTCTATGTTGTGAAGGCGCTCAAGTAATTCTGTGTAGGTAATAAGCGCCTCTTGCAGTTCTGTTGCTTTGTCAGGGTCATTTACGGCAGCTTGTTCTAGAGCCCCTAGTTTGTCTTCTACCCATTTCAGTTCATTGAAAACGTTTGGCGTGCTCTTACTACTGCGCTAATGGATGTGCCTCTAATGACCGTTTTAAATGCCTCATTTGATTAGTTGGGAGGAGGCTGTATTGGTGTGTTCTGTAAAATATTTACTTATGGTAGTAACTATAGTGTCCCGAAACACGGCGTCTTACAAGACACAAGGGTTTAATTCCATGTGGGGACCGGCATAGGGAATCGTCCCCACGTCAGAGGAATCTCCAGAAGGTTATGATCTGGTAGGTCACACAGACTACTTATCTTGGGAAGACACTGTTATGAGGTTATTGGAGCAGAATATGCAGTCTAGTATGCAACTTGTGGGGAGGGGGGTAATATGGGTATTCGTGTAGGCCCATGTTTTTACTACGCCATGCATCCAAAAGTGCCCCTCCCAGTGCCCTTATACGAAGGGCTTTGGCTTGCCGAATAGTCGGCGTGCCCTGCAGCGGCGGGTGGGAACGATCTAGTTCAATATCTAACACTGCATTGTAATCCTCCCCCGGCACCCAAGGGTATCTCGACCAGTCTGCCAGTGTTAAGTTTAGGTGTTCAAGAAATTTATCCTGATCAGTATTTGGGGCATATATACTGCCTAGGATGCCATGTATCCAATCAATCGGGGGAATTGTAAGCGCGCTACTCACCTGTGAGGGTCTCAAGGCGCTGGGGGGGGGGGGCGGGGGGGGGAGAGGTAAGCAGCTCCGTTCAGTCGAAAAGCCAGGTCTTGAGCATCTTCCTGAAGATGTTCAGGGAGGGGGTACATCTGATGTCGATCGGGAGCTTGTTCCAGGTCTTGGCCGCAATGTAGGAGAAGGTTCTTCCACCTGTTCTGGCTTTGCGGATGCGCGGGGTTTCGGCGAGGGCGAGGTCGGCGGATCAGAGGTTTCTCTTGGGTACGAGGAAGGAGATTCTCTCGTTGAGGTATTGGGGTCCGGTGTTGTGGAGGCATTTGTAGGCGTGGGTGAGTATCTTGAAAGTGATTCTTCTCAACAGGGAGCCAGTGGAGGTACCGTAGGTGGTGTGTTTGTGTCGAGGAATGCCGAAGATGAGTCTGGCTGCTGTGTTCTGTATGGCCTGGAGCTTGCGGAGCTGAGACTTGTTGATTCCCGGCGTAAAGGGCGTTTCCATAGTCCAGTCTGCTGGTTGAGTGCGTGGGTGACGGCCTTCTTTTATTCGGGGGGGATCCACTTGAAGGTTTTTCGGAGGGTGTTGAAACAGCTGGCGGTGACGGCGTTGACCTGTCTGGTAGGTTTCGGGCGTGGTTCGTGGGGGTTGGGAGGGGGGCCTGCTGAGGGCGTGGGCCACCATGTGTTTACCCATGCCGAGGGGGAGGGTCCGAGGACAAGCACTTCTGCCTTCTCCGAGTTGAGCTTCAGGCAGTTTCTGCTCATCCAGGATGCGACGTCCTTCATTCCTTCCTGGAAGTTGTCTGGTGGTGGTTGGGTCCTTGGTGAGGGAGAGGATGAGCTTGGTGGTGTCGGCGTAGGATACTATGCTGAGTCCGTGCTGTCTGATGATGGTGGCGAGGGGGGCCATGTAGATGTTGAATAGCGTGGGGCTGAGCGATGATCCTTGGGGCACTCCGCAGTTGATTTCTGTGGGTTCGGAGAGGAAAGGTGGCAGTCTGATTCTTTGGGTTCTGCCGGTGAGGAAAGAGTGGATCCAGTCGAGGGCGGTTCCTTGTATGCCGGGGTCGTGGAGTCTGGCTGTGTGTGCAGTGGGAGACGGTGTTGAACGCTGCAGAGAGGTCGAGTAGGATCAGGGCTGCGGTGTGTCCTTGGTCGAGGAGGGTGCGGATTAGGACATGCCTGCCATTAGTATTGATACGTTTCTCCAATGATTCAAAGGAGAGTCCAGTTTTTATCCATATTGCAGCCCATCATGCGAATGCTGAATACGATGCATTAATCTGTCCCCTCCATTTTTGTCTAATTTGGCAGCTTGAGAATTGGTGATGTGCGTTTCTTGGGAGTACTCTATGTGCTTTCCTCCTACGTATTTGAGTATGAACCCAACCCCCGGACATTCTAGGTGGTTATATTCTATATTCCTGCAGTATCCATGTGTGTATGTTCGTTGTTGCGGTTGGGTCTCGTGTACAAGGGAGTAAAGGGGGACAATTGTCCACCATACCGATTAGTGGATTGTGAGGTGAGCTAAGTAAGCAAACTACCCTGTAACTTTCCAATACTAGGCTCGTTTTGGTACTATATCAGGCCTAAAAGTTAATTGGGCTAAATCCATCATTTTTCCTCTGACCCCTTCCATGTCACCGATAGTTGGATTTCCCATTGAAATGGTCCACTGATCCTGTCCGTTATTTAGGCATTCAAGTGCATACTGACTCAGAAGTGGTTCTCTCTGAGAATTATGGGAAGGCTGTCTCCAGACTTGAGGAGGATGTTGCTTGGTGGATTTGTCTCCCATTATCACTGATGGGTCCCATTTCCCTTATGAAAATGATAGTTCTTCCTAGATTTTTATTCCTGTTTCAAAACATTCTGAAGCTTCTCCCAAGGCATTTGTTCGAGGCCCTCCGTTCAATATTAATGAAGCTCGCCTGGGCAACAACCTAGAGTTAAATGGGACATTCTTACATTGCCTTACTCCATGGGCGGTCTAAATGCACCAGACCTAGAGCTTTACTACAGAACAGCGCTGAGTTCCCATGCACACTGCTGGATTCTTGTTCCACAGAGTTTACCGCAGTTGCACACCGAGAGGGTGGCTGCCGGTCCCTACTCTCTTCCACAGAAGCTGTTCCAGGTTCCCAACAGGCGACACGGTACACTAGACACTTAACTTTACTGTTCATGCTTGGCACAATTTATTAAACAGGCAGGCGGGAGCACTCCGGTACTCCCCCGTGATTCCTTTAGAATGTTGTCACTTGTAGGAGTACTTGAATGGAAAGACTTTTGGCAAGGCTGTGCTGTTTTTGCGTGAAGCAATGACAGCTATCATTGTGCTTCCGTCTATTCTTGTGCTAGAACGAGTGATTGCAGCTATGGCAGCAGTTGGCACTGTCACCTTGGCGGCTTCATTAGCTAATGAATTCCCTTCAACGTGAACGCCATCATGTTGATGACTCCGCGTGTGTATCACGTGAGCTCTTGGCAAGTATTTTTTCAGCTCTGCCACTTGTTCCCAAAGCAATTTGTGCTTTATTGTGCAACCTTTTGAGTCTTTAAACCCATTCTGACCCCAGTAGTGATGATATTCATTGTAAGACTAGACACAGTAAAATGAATTGCACACTGTGTGTGGGGAATTCCCAATCCGTTTGTATTCGTGCCAGTATTAGGGCTTTTAATTCTGCCAGCTGTGCCGTGCAGTCTCCTGGAAACTGCGCATTGGTACTGCTAGGATGGAACTTGCCTTCCTGCACACGTCTTTTACAATCGCACAAGCTGTGCTGTATACTTCCTATGGCAGACTGAGCAGATCCGTCAGTGTAAATAATGTATTCATACTAATCCAGAGGCATTATTTCATTCGGGAGAGGATATTCTTGTTTGTACTGCAGAAATGCTTGAGTTTTTAGTGTAGAATCAAATTTGTAGCCTACATCTGTTGCAGTGAGAGAATTAGCCCATTGTATCCATCGTGGATGTAGTGCTTTTGCATTTGGAACGCTAGCTTTTGTAACAGCCTCTAAGGCCGGTACTGGAGTCATGACGATTATTTGTTTCCCCTGTGCTAGTGCTCTTTCTCTCACTACAGCAGTCTGTACTGCTGACAGAATTTTTTTCTGTAGCAGCAAAGCACATTTCAGCGTTTATGTACAAGTGTGATTTGTATGCTATGGGTACTGTTTCGCCTTCATTGAAGGTTAGGTAAGTGCACCCTGATTGACCCGCGATTACACGGATCACCAGATTTCTGGTATTTACACGTGTGTGTGTAGGTGTTTGGAAGCTATCATGTCAGCTTGTAAGGAACGAAGGATATCAGTGTGTTCCTGTGCCCAATGTCTAATTGAAAAATCAGGTCTTACTAAATCGTAGAAAGGTTTTACTTTTTCTGCGTAATCCAAAATGTATGTTTTGCCAAAATTTAGGAATCCCAATATGGATTGTACATTTTTCAGAGTTTTTGGGGCTGTGCACACTTTTCTAAAAAGTTAGCTGCTAGACTTTTTCCTTCACTTGATAACTTGTATCCCAAAAATAGGACATTGAGGTGGACTATTTTCGTCTTTTTAAAATTGAATTTGTAGCCCTCCGAGGCGAATCCCAAAATTTATGTTGCTCACCCTGGTCAAGTGATCCAATAAATCATCATCATCCGTTAGATCAACATCATCTACATAGGACAATGCCTCCTCATCAAAATTTTGAAGTAACTGTTACCCTAGCTGAGAACAACCCGGGGCTATTCTTATAATCTTGGGGCAGTCGACAGAATTGACGCTGAGAGCCTAGGGCTGAGAATGCTGTAAAATATCTGCTTTCAGGCGCCATATTTTGGCAGAAAAATCCATTTGAGCTATCTAGTGTTGTGTATTTTTTCCGCACAATGTTATTTATTAATGCGGCACAGTGTGCATTCTGTGCTGCAAATGTCTTAGTGCATGTGTTAAGATGTCTGTAGTCTAAAACTAGACGGTATGAATTGTTAGGCTTCATTACGGGAAACCAAGGATTATTCATAGAAGAGGTGCAATTCTCCATTACACCTTTGTATTCAAGTTGATCTAAGATCACCCTGATTTTGTTTTTTCACTTTTTGTTTTATTGGGTACTTTCTCTGTGGAGTTGATTTTTACATGGTGAGGTGACTCAGTATCCCACCCTACATGGTTGTGATATAATGCTGGAGCAAGCGCTACTGCCCACTCTTGCATGTATGAATGTTTTAGTGATACTGGAACATGGTCAGAAAAAGCTGGTAAAATTACCATTTCTCCCTTTGGGCACTCAATAACAATCTCAGGCGGCCAATCTTTTTCAGCCAAAAGAATGTCGTAGCCATAAGTCAGGTACTCCCAAAAGAGACCTTTAATTTTTCTGGGTTTGTCCCCCTGCATTTGGAGTGTTATCTCATGTAACCGATGTGGGACACTTACCCTAGTATCAGGTGTCTCCACCGTGATATGTTCGTTCAACGCCGCTGTCACCAGAAATTCCATCAGGTTCTGGTGAGCTATTGTTACTTCTGCTGTGCTGTCTACCATCGTCCGAGCCCATTCCCCGTTCAGAAGTTGAGTCCTCAGTATCCTTGGCATTTCTTACTTTAAGGCCAGCTACCTTCTTTTTAAATTGAGGTTTTGATTTTTGTTGATCTTCTTTCATGATATTATAGTCCGAAGTATGGTGTGCATCTCTGGACTATGTTCGTTCTTCTTGTCTGTGTTCTGACCGTCCTTCCGTCTCGGAGTTTTTTGATGAACCCTGAAAGGAACGAGAGGAACGTGTATCAGTATCCTGATACCTGTCAGGTTTTTTAATGTTATCACGATTTCTAAGGTTGTACCTCCTTTCGGAGGGCTCCTGTTGGGGAGACCCACCCCTTGATTGTGATCTATTCTTTTGTTTTTTATTGTCCCATTTCTTCTTGGAAGAATTAGGTGCTTGCTTGGTGTTATCCTTTTCAGGACCACCCATGAGTTGAGGTTTTGTTGCTCTAGCTCCCAAATTCTCTCTACCTAATTCGGCATATGTATCTTCGATAATTTTAGGTAATTCACGCTCCTGTTGTATAGGAGTGAAATCCCTCAAGCGTTGTCGTATTGCCACTGCCTCCCCTTTTATGTTAGCCAACATAATAGTTGATACCTGGGCAAAATTTCCTAACAATTTCATCCCTAAGTTCAGAGCAGGTTCTGCTCCATACTCATCTGTCTCAATACATCTGGTATTACTGCTATTGAAGGGATACCATGAGTTCTGGTATAGATGGCGGCAAAAACTGTACCCCAAGAGGTACAATCCTCTATTTGGGGAGCTATACCCATTGGCAAGCAGATTGTTAGCATTCTATGTTTTTCTTGAGGGCTTGTGTGTGGGAACACTGCCTCTAATTGTGTTATTTTCTGAGCTATCCAGAATGGCATTTGCTCACGTTTAGTGGGCATTTTACCCATAACTGCGTTTAGCGTTTGTGGAGTTATTTTAGTTGCAGACCCCTGAATTTGTCATGCTGGTGTAGCCCTTGTTGGTTGAAGTGAATGTTCTCATAACTAATTGTGTCAGATTTCTGAAAAGTTTTATTATTTCTTTGTGTAGTGAACGTAAGTCTGATACGGTCATTGTGTCAATGTCTGGATGCGGTGTGTAAGCTGATATGACTGGCCAAGCGGCTCCGTCTCTGCCGAGCGGACCGAGTCTCACTTTTTCTGTTGTGTTTGGGAGGGCGCCTTTAAACCAGTTTATGTGCTACTGGTACGTGAGCAGAACTTCAGTGTCCTCATATGGACAGTATTCCTCTGGCATTTCATCTTCAGTGTATGGATGAAATGTATTTGTGCGTGCATCTGCTGGTGGGAATTTGACCCATGAATAGAATACCTCTGTCCTGTATGACTTGTGTGCCTCAATCACGAACGTTACTGTCCCACCTCTTGGTGTGACTCCATAGTCTGCTAATTTCAAAGTAAGGGCAGTTCTGACATAGAAGGGCTGCAGGCGTCTATTGGAGATTCGAGGCAGGTCAGAGATCACTGGATCTCAGGTCAGGATCGCTGGGGAGACCTCCTCGTGGTGTTGTGCCACTAACTCGAGCCGTGGGCGACGGGTGCAGACTCGCAGATTTTGCCGGAGCCAGAGTCTGTGGGTGAGCATATCTGGTGCTCACTGGAGACAAACTTTTGTTTGGGAAAGCAGGGCAGGTCCTCCGTGTTCTTTGGGGTTGCAGGATACACCAGGATTTCGCTGAAGCAGGTTTGAGGTGGGGACAGGCCGGTAGGGGTGGGGCCAAGTCAGTGGGCGTCCTCCTCCTCTTAGTTCAGCACGACTTCTTCGGTGGTTCTTCTGGTCGGTTCTTGTCTGAGGATGCAAGGTTTGGGGTTGCCCCTAAATGCTAGATTTAGGGGTGTTACAGGTAAGTAAAGGTCTGGACTAATGAGTCCCTTCCTTGGGGTGGGTACACTCCCTATTATGTCCCCCTCCAGTGGGAGGGGGGGGCATATGCCTCTCTGGTTGGCTGGGTCCCCCCATCTGCAAGATGGTAGGGACTGAGAGTTGTTTCACCCCACCTGAGGGGTGGGGTCGGCAAAAGTGGGCACACCTCCCTTCCTCACTTGGTTTTCCCAACGATTTTCCTGCCCAAAGTGGGGGTCAGAACCGGTGGGGGCCAGATGCTGGAAGCAGCAAATGGCTGTGTAGCTCACAAAGGCGGTAAGCCTTTGAAGCTTCCCCTTCGTGGATCCTGCTGATCCTGGGGGAGGAGGCTTGGCACCTCGTCCCAGGATGTGCATTGTTTCAGACCCCAGAGAGCAGCAGGCTCTTGACCCAGGGGTCTAGAAACCTGTCTGGTGGTGGCAGCTGGCGAGCAGCCACTCAGCCAGGAAACTAGAGTTAGGTCGTTTTTCAGGGGCATCTCTAAGATGCCCTCTGAGTGCATTTTTCATTAAATTCCACACTTCAGTGTGGGTTTAATGTGCTGAGACGTTTGATACCAAACTTCCCAGTTTTCAGTAAAGCTATTATGGTGCTGTGGAGTTCGTAATGACAAACTTCCAGCACCATATACTCCTAATGGCATTACTGCACTTACAATGTCTAAGAATTGATCTAGACACTGTAGGGGTACAGGGCTCATGCACCTGTACCCTCACCACTGGTATAGTGCACCCAGCTAGAGGGGTGGCTGACCTATGCCAGGGCAGTGGGTTGTAGGCATGGCACACCGGGATGTGCCATGTCAACTCTTCACTTTGTTCTGCATCCAAACATGCAGCCTGCAAGGGCAGTGTGTGTGTAAATGTACAGGGCCTCTAAGGGTGGCACAATTAGTGCTGCAGCCCTTAGGGGACTTCCCTGGCCACCTTGCCCTTGGTACCTAGGGTACCATTTACAGGGGGCGGACATGTGGCCAAAGAGTGCCAATTGGGTTTGGTATTAAATGCCGTTTTTGGAGAAAGAACAGGCCCTGGGTACCTAGTTGGCAGGAACCCAGGGCACACTCCGTCAAAGTACATCAACAGTTTGGCAAAAAGTGGGGGCAACCATGCAAAAAGAGGGCACTTTCTTACGACCTGTGCCTAAAATTTTTGAATGTTTTTGTGTAATCCATCTCGATGTATATGATCTTCTAGATTGAGTCCAAATCGCCTATGTAATGCACAGCACTCCATTGTGTCATAGTTAGGTTTGTGCTCTGTAGATAGCAATGCATCTATACACACTTTCATCTATTTCCAGAAGATTTCATCCTTCTTGGGTTGTTCCTTCACAAGACTGGCAATGTGAGTGTGACTGGGTAACTGAAAAAGTAGGAATACTGGCCTTGCTTGATAGTTTTAATTGAGGTTGTGAGGGCTGGTCCAGTAATTCCATTATCGTACACACAACTCAATGTTTTTGCACCCACAAGTTGAGAACTATTGGGTTTTGCAAATTCACCAAATGTCCCCACAGGGGCATGTGATAATCCCAATTGTACACCCTTTCCAGTCAAGATACTAGAGGGAAAATATCTCAAGCAGGAATTAGGTGAAAGTGGGGGAAAGGGTAATACACAAGAGACACTGGTTAGGTATAGGTATATAGATCACATCCAGACCATAACGGAACCATTGCTTAGTAATATTGGTCAAAAAGACAGCACAACCATACAATACACATGCAAAATGTACTGTTGTAGAACTAGAAGACAGGTAGCTCACAGTCTTGTAATCTTACCCTTCAGTTGGCTCAGGATGTCTATGATCAGCTATAAATTTGACCAAGAACCAGTTTCGAAGCCCCTGAATTCAGATGAGAAGTATCCAGACTGAGCCAGACATTCTAAAGTAATGGTGGAAACATGGTAAAGAAGTTCAGCATGAAGGCCTCTCAGAGAGACCAAGCAAGCTATAGCAAAGAGAGGATAAGGGCGTACACAAGAAAGTGCAGGGAAGCGAGGCCATGATGGCAGCGTGAAGCCGGAGCATGCAACATAGCCAGGCCCCATGCTTTCCTCTGTGCCCTGTAAGTCCCACCCGTTTCCCCAAAGTGCCTTATCTATAACTCTTATCCTGTGAGTAGTGGCATACCGCCGTAGTCATGATTTCCATGGCTCGATTCCTGACATCTCAGTACTCTGAAGGATGCCTTAAAGTCGCGTTGGTGGGGGAGCACCTTCCTTGTCTCATTCAGTGTCTTCCTGTGTTCTGTCCCTTCATGTAACTCCTAACAAGAACTTTTATTTTTAGGAAAGTGGACATTAACAGCAGAACCTCAAGTTTCACCACCTCATCATACCAGACTGCAGGATAGGATCTTTGGTATAGAGAAGACCTTTGATGCCAGTACCCTCTGCTGTTTTGCATATCTGATTGGCAACAAGCATTGGCAATGCTAATAGGTGTGGCTTATGAATTGAAGTGCCTTTTGTGTCATAGATGGGTTTAGGCACTCAATAAGACTCCATTCACTCTGTCAATCATCTTTGCACTCCTGCATCCATCCATTCATTCATCCACAGACGCATTCTTGCATTCACCCTCTGACCCGTGCAATAAAACACACGCAAACTCAACAAAATATGCAAGATAAATTAAAAGAATACAAGTAGAAAAAAGAAAATATGCTGCCATCTAAACATTACGGGGATATGTTTGCAATACCAAAATTAAACCTAGCAGCAGTCAGTGATACACTGTGGACAACAGCATTCCATAATGGTTTCTGGTTTAGAGGAAGTGACCACATGAGATGAGGCGCACTGCAGATTAAATGAGTGGCAAGTAATCTGTTAGCACTTCCTTGAGAGCTTTACTATCCTCTTATGAAACATAACAATAAAAGGAGGAGAAACAAAGGAATGAAATGGGAACTATAAAAGGAGAAAATTAGAAACGAAAGGACTGTCCAACACCAGCCCTGACACTGAAGCACACTCATTTTCAGGTGAATGTACACATAAAATCAGAAAATGCCATCATTCACAGGCCAGAGAGCCAATGCCTGATGTGGACTGAACCATTACCCCGTGCAATTCACTGTCATGGATGGAAGCCGAGTGTAAAAACACTGAGACAGACCAATGGCAGAACAGAGCTGACCCAAAGGCCCTCTGTGGATCTATATGTATAAATATATTTACATGCATGGATGATGTAATTGATTTTTTTTTTTTTAACAAGATCCTGACGGTTAGCAAAGTAGATTCTAGCAAGAATTATTACAGTGCAAATATTCTCCACCTAAAGTTTGTCAGAGGTAGTAGCCAACACCAAAATCATTTCCTACAAAGATAATCTGTGACATTTCATGTAACTGATTTTAACAATCAATATGTCTGGCCTAATGCCTTTATAATAGCTTTCGTAATAAACTGATCAGTCCAATGGCAACATAACAGCTACAGGCCCGATTGGTTCGGTAGGAAAGATAGTTATCATTGGCTTATCACGATACCAACTGACACCTCCTGTACTGGTCGTTAGCTTTCCCACAAGGCAACTATCAAGCATACAATCACATGGTATACAACATTGCAATTGGCAGAGCAAAAGACTGTTAAAAGGATTCTGACAGAACAAATCTTTTGTACTCCTGGTTTGCCATAGGAAGTAACCAGCACCAAAACCCATTGCCTCCTATGGTGATCTTTGAGATTCCATGTAATAAAATACCGATCTGTAGGCTTTATTACAGAGTAGTAACAATCTACCATTAAATGCCTATTGACTTCAACATAGGCTTTTCACTATCCATATTTCAGGCCTACTACCTTTATAATGGCCTTTCATTATAAACAATCAGGACTAAAACCTTTATCATTGGCTTACCACCAACTCAGACAAAGCGTGTTGGTCCATAAGCCTTCCCACAAGGCAACCATCCGGTATAGCGTAACAAAAGTACAAATATGTACAAAATAGATTTGTCAATAAAATATAAAATCTCTTCTAATAGAGCCTAATAAGAATTACCATAATTCAATAGTTGATCCTCATGGTTAGTTCGAGGGGTCGCCAAAACCCCTGCCTACTACAGTAATGTGAGATTCCATGGATTAAAATGCCTGCCTACAGGCTTTATAATAGTATAGTAACAAACTGCCCTTGAAAGCCTTTTGCCTTTAACACAACTTTTTGCAATACGTAAAGGCTATTTTCTTTGTCATAACTTTTCAGTATAAAGAGATCACACCTACGTAATCTGACATAACTTTTCCTAATGAACCGATATGGCATCCAGCCTTTACCAATGGCTTGACACTATATACAACCCAGGCCTGCTGAACTGTGCATAAGCTGGAAATCATCAAGAATACATTTATAAAATTACAAATATGTACAAAAGTACAGTTGGAGAAACAACATACAGTCCCTTTCAATAGGGCTTAATAAGAATCATCACAGTGAAATTCTGTGTCCAGGGTTTGTCAGAGTGGTTGACCAACCCCAAAATCTTTGCTGATTATGGTAATCTGTGTGATTACATGTAATCAAATACCTTTGTACAGTTTGTAACATAATGTGATAATAATCCACTGTTGGAGGTCTATTGGCTTTACCATATGTTTTTCACACAAAAAATAAGCCGGGCCTACTGTCTTTGTAACAGCTTTTCATAATAAACAAGCCAGACCTATGGTATTGGGCATAACATTTCCATGCACACCAGTCAAGCCTATAGCTGTTATCATTTGCTTAATGCTTCCTCACAAGGCGACCATCTGGCATGCAGTCATAAAGCCTTTTTTCCACACATACTTTTTACAGTAAGTAGGAGAGCCCTACTTGCTTTGTCATAACATTTCATAATAAACCGATCAAACCTCTGAAATCTGGCTTGACTTTTCCCAATGAAGCCTTTACCATTTAACATTGGGTTTACAGTTCACCCATCACGACCTATTAACTTAAACTGGCCACCATCAGGCATGTAGTTACAAAATTACAAATATGTAGAAAAATATAGCTTGCAAAATATCATACAGCCCCTCAACAGGGCCCAACAAGAATCATCACAGTGAAAAACACCAGGGTTTGCCAGAATGTTGTGGCCAATGCTAAAATCCTCCCCTACTACAATAATCTGTGAGGTTACATTTAATAAAATACCTGTCTGTAGCACAATGTGATGACAACGAAAGGCTTACTGGATTTAACATGCTTTTCACAATTAATAATCTAGACCAACTGCCTTTGTCATAATGTTTCATAATAAGCAGACCAGACCTATGGCGTCAGACAGAACGTTTCCAGTGCACCAAAACCCCATGTAGCTTGTCACCATAACTAACTCAGCCGTACAGTTTTGAGCATAAGCTTTTCCACAAAAAAACCGGGCCTAGTGCCTTTATCATAACATTTTATATTAAACAGATCCGGCTTATAGCCATGCCTGTCGGCTTGTTACCATAACCTACTCAGTCCTGCTGTATTGAGCATAAACTTTGCCACAAGCTAAAAACTGCAACACAAGCAGCCTTTTTAGTGGAAGCACTCCAGTTCGGCCCAGTCAGATCCTATACTCAGGGGAACAAACATGTGGGTGAAGCCTAATTCCCTCTCTCATTTTGACTTTGAAATCACTTTTTTGTTTATCACACTAGGTATTTTAACAGTTGCACTGTCAAGTCAGACCTAAAAGTCCATGTAGATTAGTGTAGCCTTGGGCCTCAAACACAGAACTCCACTCTGAAGTCTAAAGTTCATGACTTCTTTTCTCCAATTTGTGCATCTGTCAGCGAAAAACAAACACCAGTTATCTGAGACACTTTAAAAACATTCAAGCGTCATGTGTGCACCACTGAAAGTTCAAGCTCGCGGTTCAGGGAGCTGGATAAATAAGAAAAATAATCACAGCTGTGTGGAGGACAAGCACTTTTATGTGGAAGCACAACTTCTTCCCAATCAAACATGTACTCCTGGCTACCAATATGTGACTGGTAGCCAAAGCCGCTCTCCTGGTAGTGCTTCCTAAAGTCCTCTTTTTTTAAATTTTAATTAAGTTTAATCACATAATGTCTGGTGCCAAGCCAAGCCTTAAACCTCCCAGGAAGAAGGAAGCCACCCAACAGAGCTAACAGCAATTTACAAATATAGGATTGAGTTCCACAAGACAAAATAGCTACCTCATTTCATAAGCAAGATGGAGTTTTATGAATATTTTGACATCTTTAATTCAAATCCCCAAATTAAACATTTAATCTAAACTTGGGCCATATAACTGGATATGTATTCGTTACTGTTTGTTCATCATTTGCCAGGACTTTGTTATTAATAGGTACCAACCTTGTACTCAATTCACCCAATATCTGATTGGTTCTGCCCAGGTCAACTGCTGACAAACTTACTAAACCGTCAATTTACATGTTGCATTTTACAGAAAAGAAGAAAGGGCCTGATGTATCAAAGGGGTTTGCACATTCTTTGTCTATAGGGAAATAGGTTAGTACAAAAAGGCAAAAATTCTCAGCGACACCAGAGTTCTAAGCAGTCAGGACAGCGTAATACTCAAAATCCCAAAATACAAACTACGCAGACACTATTTCTATATTTTATGAAGACCTCTCCACCATCTGGAATTCTGTCCCGACCTATCCTAGTCTGGCAGCTCCTCTCACCCTGTTGAGAAAATACTTTAAAACCTTTCTCCCCCAGCACATTTTTTAAATATGTTCTCTTGATGAAATGCTTCTTTCTTTCCTCATTCCCCCTATTCTCCAGTAATTGATCTCTTTGCTGATCTGACCACTCTCTAGTGCTAATCCATCCATATAGAAAACTTCTAAATAAATAAAAGCATGTCTCCTGTATTTGTTCATGGGCCCTGTGAATGGCCATGTACTCTGTATAGATTTACGTTCTCTACATCTTCCACCTTTGACGATGGAATGTTCCCATTTAATCATACTTAAAATTGTTAATTCCCTGTATTGATTGCATTGCGTATTATGTACCCCCATTACAGAATGAATTATGACAGTAACAAAAGCATGAATGCTACCAGAATTTGCCCATCAGGTCTAGCTTTCAGAAATTTATAGCTATCAATGTACCCACGATTTTCAAATGAGGCACTAAATTAATATTGTGCTTTGTTCTTTAATGATCTCGCCTATTCCAGAGGCTTTGCATTATTTTTATCGTTCATATGTTAATCACATTTTTCCAAATTTCTTGGAACTCTGCTCCCTAATGAGCTCTTTGTTACCCAACTATCTTAATCATTGTCCGGTGCACACATTGCACCTTCTACACCTAGAGTAAAAATAACATGTATTGGAATGGATACTTTGGTGTGCATGGAATTGAAATTGTGTAATAGAGAATCCCTTAGTATGGAGAGGAATTTCGAAGAAGCTTCTAAAAGAACGAGCTTTTCCTAATTAAGTGATGTAGTGTGTTGGGAGAAGCTACTGATGCAGCACTTTCCACTGGGTAAATCTTTGGTGCAAACTCCAGTACAGGCTGCATTCAAGCGGATTGACCTTCAGTTCCAACCAAGGATGGCACACCATTGAATACATTTCAGTAGTGTGAAGCACATTAGGCCTCACAACAACGACCGAGAATCTTAGGTTTTCAAACCATGAAGGTTAATTAAAATATTAGCAAAGTTACACATTCAAATCCTCAAATTAGTTGTAAATCAATAGCCAATACATGAATGCATTAGTCAGTATATTTAAAAGCAATTCAAAATCATAAATGCAAAGACAACGAAGTAAGAGAAAGCAGACTCAATTTCCCATGAAGGCAAAACCCTACACACCTGGTCTAGGCAAAGGTCGAGAAAGTTGGAGAGAAGTCAGGCAGTTGTTGTCGACATGAAAAGCGTCTGAAAGGCAGTATCTATGAATCAAATAATTATCTGTTTAGCAAGTGGGGAAGGCGAGTCCATATAAACTCCTTTGGGCGAGAAAAAAGCATCTGCTCTAAAGGAAGCTTTACATTACACTAGTTTTAAATACATTTTCATCAGCTTGCTACACCTACACACGATTCTCCTGATGGGAACAAATTGGCTTAAGGTACATTCTGATAAGCCAGTCTAATTATTCTCACAAACTAAAGTACAATTAAATCTCTACTAAGCGTCCTTCAGCTTCAGTATCTGCAACATATTATGATACTCCCGTTCCAAGATGTTCTCTTCAGCTGCACTCGTTGGTGAATACTTATAGGATTACGTAAAACTAAACCTTAACATGAGATGCAAATTAAAAGATACATCATTCGAGGTTGCTGGTACAGTTTCTCTTTTGAAATGAAAAGGGAAGATACACGACAAGGAAAACATGCAATACTAACATTGGCCGTTTTAATATGTGGCCTACATGAACTGTCAAGTAAATGTGTAAAGTCGACAGTAAATACATTTCCGTGTTGCAGGTTAATATCGTAATGCGTGCAAAGCATTTAAATTTGCACATTTTCTTCAACTGCTAAACCCAATGGTAAACTCCTGGACAAATGCATACCCTTTCCAGATGAAAGTGTTCAATCACCTACACCTATTTTAAAGTTCTTTACAAGAAAATTCTCATTTAACTCATGCTGGTTGTAATGAAAACATTTCTGACAGACTATAGAATGCTCTTAGCTGTCTCTGCAAGATCCCACAGCAGGTTGTCTGACTCCCAGAGGACATCAGACAGAACTCCATGGGCCAGACGTAAGAAGCCCTTTTACAGTTGCAAACCCTGTGATTCGCAAAATCACAGGGTTTGCAATCATGGAAGGGCTTTTTATACAGAACCCATTTAACAAGTTGGAAAAGCTTTTCAGACTTGCAGAATGGCTTTTACAATTCATTCTGAAATGCAATAAGAAGAGGGTTTAAATGGGGTGTTCCCTCCTATATTGCAAGTTGCAACTATGTGAATGATCAGTTACCAACACCTCAAAGGAGTTTTTAACCGAGTCTCAAAGAAGATGGTTTCAGTCGGCAGCTTAGGGGGGAGAGGTGGAATAGGGAGTGTTCTTCCTCCCCACTGATGTTTTTCCTAAAGGAAAACTTCTTTTGTTTAAAGTAGCACAGTTTTATTTGATGATTTATTTATTTAAAGGAAACACTGGCTGCTATAAAAAAAAAAGATGGTTTGGGTTTCCAAACACAGGGGTGGTGGTCTGCAGTTCCTTGAAGCCCACCATCTCTTGGTGTGTAGCCAATCACAAGGATTGAAAATAGCAACCTGCATAATTACTGTTTACAAGTCGTTTGGCGACTAGACGATTTGCTTTGTGACCTATTAGTACATAGGTTGCATCACAAATTTACAGACCAGTCTCAAAACATCAGTGCACAATTTGTGACCACTTTTTTGCGACTATTCTTTTGATGCATCTGGACCCAGGTTACAATTGTTTTTCTATTAAGGCCCTTGAACAAATCTGTCACTTGAAAGGCCTACTTTCCTAGTCATGACACCCGCATTAAGCCATGTTTTGGAAAACTACACGTCTGGTATAATCGGACCCTAAGGGGGTCTGTTTAGATACCAATGCCTCAAACTTTAACTGTAAGAAAATAATTGTTCCAGAATTTAAAAAAAATGTTTGCCCTATTCCCTTGTTTCCATATACTCAACTAGACTGATATGTGACAGATTTTAAGCTCTGAAAAGTCAAAAGATTAATTCCGCTTCTTCATGGCACTATATCCAGAATGTTGCATGTAGCAGGAGTTCCTCCAGCCTTTTCCCATATGGTGATTTGTACCTAACCTATCTTAAATATCCTGCATGGAATCAAATGACATAATTGTGTATTTCATTTTGTAATCTGTCAGCCCGGCTCACGTGCAACCAATTATTAGAGTAACAACAACGTATTAATACTACCTGAATTGCCCATAAGGGTTAGTTTTCAAAAATGTCTAACTATTGAGGTTAACCACAATTTTTAAATGAGACACTAAATGATATTGTACTTGGTTCTTTAATGATCTCTCCTATTCTGGAGCCTTTGCAATATTTTTATCGTTGAGTCACGGAGAATATAAGCAACTGTGAAATTCTTTGACTTGGTAATTTTTATTCACTCAAAAATACTACTGTGTACATATTTCTAAGTGTCTTATGTGTATAGGGATCCTTGTGTGGCAAATGTGAACTACCATACAATGAAATACATGCATGATGGTTTGTTAGGTTTCTGTAGATGCTGAGCTTCCCATGTCAACACATGACAGGCAAGACACTTGTTGAATCCGGTCCAGATACAAAAGAGTAACTCAGGTGTGCTAAAAGCACAGTGCCACACCATAAATATTGGCTAGGACTGAAGCGCCTCACACAACTGGCCAGTCTACTGCCATTAGAGACAGGAGGATGGAGTTATGATCCACACAGGTTATAGTGCCAATCTGTGCCCCACAGAATTAGCTATCTGAGTCAATCACCCATGCAGCATTGCAAGAGTACAACCCTGTGCCATAGGGTTATGTCGCAGATTGTTGGTAGTGAACAGACTGATTTGATGACCCTTACACATGCCCATAACTAGCAACAACCAAATTCCTGAGCTGGAATTTAAGGAAATCAGGAACTCTTTCATAATTTGCAAAATTGCATATCTCCGCAGAAGGGGTATAGACACAACTTGTTTACAAGGGGCCCACTTAATTGGTATGGAGGGCTTGAAGAGATCCTGACACTATGGCTGGAAGACCTCAACAGTGTCATGTACATCATGAGAGTTAAGTTGTTACAACCATGCCTAACACCAACACTGGTAAGACATCAGTGGCACTAGCCAACTTCTACATAACTGGAATTTGACTGACACTTGGTGTTCAGTACATCCAACTGGTGTTGAGTACTACCATTATTACACTTCACATGCCCTAACCTACAGACCTGACATAGTTTTACGCTCTGACCTCATGGAGGGATTGCCTTCTCCATTAATCACAGGCCATCGCATATCACTTTCCCAAGGTGGCACACTTAAGTTCGGGAATTCAGATGGCTGCATCCCCACATGGAGGTTACAGGTAATTTCATTGCCAGACACTGCCTTCTGAGACGCCATCAAAGGTCAAGGCCTTCCAGCCTTCTAGCTATCCACTAGAGCTGAGCAGCCACAAAACACAAAAACTGAAACTGAATACATTGCACTAATGTCAATCTTGAAACTGATCAAAAAATGTAAAACAATAGACACCAGGCAGTTCACTTTACCACTCATGGATGCTCCTAAAAATTATTTTGTGGTGCATTCTAAAACAAGCAGGTACACACAGCGCAGGGTTAGAAGGACACTTAGGGCAGTACACACGAGTTTCCTTCCGCAAACCTCTTTGCCAACAGCCTACATCTCCTACTGGGAAAGTCTTTTGTGGGAGGAATATGATCAGGAAAGTGGCGATCTTTCAATCTAGACACATCCTCCACCACTCCAACTCTAAGAACACTTTCCTTTTCCACTACAAGAGTGCCTATCACAGACTCCTGAAATTTAACAAAAGTCATCGTTGACTCAGGAGAACAATCCTCAAATACAACAAAAGCATTAAAGGTTGCCAAGTGGAAAAGATGGATAGCCAACTTCTTATACCAAATGTAAGCCTTACGAAGAGCAGTGTAAAGTTCCAACCTCTGATCAACTCTATCAACACCACCCATATGCCCATTATAGTCTAAAATGCACACAGGTTTGCTCACTTCCGCAGCCTGACTCCAAACAGTCACAGGTAAAGTACTTTCATCATGGATGGTAGTCGGCATGTAGACATCTCTCCTGTCTGCAAACTTCACAACTAGAGGTTCCTCACTACGCAACGCACTGGTCTGTCCCCGCTCAAGCTTTTGACAAACAAGTCCTTTTGGGAAACCTTTACGGTTAGAGCGGATTGTGCCGCAAGCAACAGTGTCCACTTTGGCCAGTTCCCTGAACAACTGCGCTCGACTGTAGAAGTTATCTACATATAAATGGTGACCTTTGTTAAAAAGTCCTCTACCAAGTTCCCACACAATTTTCTCACTCACTCCGAAAGTGGACGGACAACCAGGGGGGTCAATCCTGGAATCCCTACCAGTGTACACCCTGAAATTAGAGTCATATCCAGTCCTACAGTCACACAGCATATACATCTTAATTTCATAGAGTACCCTCTTGCTAGGAATGTACTGCCTAAAAACCAAGCGGCACTTGAACAATACCAAAGACTCATCCACAGCTATTTCTTTCCCTGCAGCATAGATCTTAGAATATCGATCTACAAAGCGATCAATCGGTCACAATCGGGGAGATCTCCTGGCAACGCTAAATCATTATCGATAAAATGCAGCATCCGAAGCAAATACCGATCATGACTCATGATTGCCAGAAATATAGCCATTGCCATCAAGGGACTAGTAGACCAATATGAAGACATCGATGGCTTCCTTATCAAGCCCAAGTTAAACCCAAGAACTTCTTCAACTCTTCCAGATTTGTGGTAGTGCACCTGGTAGCTCTAGAGTGGGGCCTAAGTCTGGCACTGTTGTCCCTCAAATACTGTTCCGCATACAAATTAGTCTGCTCAACAATCCCGCCAAACATGCATCGTCCATAAACAACTGAAAAAAATGTATAGGCAAAAGGTTTTCAGTATCCACTCTACACCCTGGGACACCAGTAAAGTCAGGCAATGCTGGCTGCACCATGCCTAGGGCATCCCAGAGGTCAGCTCTTCCAATGGGAAGCCTTGCAGCCCCAGGCTGCAGTCCAGATGCCTGCCTCTTGCTGCACTGTCAGCACACCAATGCCCTCCTCTAAAACAGGCACTTCATCTGCACTAAGAGTGGCTTTATCATCCGATGATTCCTTTCGAACAGAAAATTCACTCCCAGAATCTTCCACTCCCTCCTTTGCCTCAGATGCAGAGTCAGTCTCTGAACAATGGTCAGAGGAAGACTCAAAAAGCATATCAACAACCTGCTGAGCAGTCATCCTGCGGCTAGCAATAATTCTTACTAAGAAAGGAGACTTCACAAACCAGTCAACAACAACCAACACTGTGCAAAATAAGCAATAAACAAAGTGTGGCTTTATCACAAACCTCTATATACTCAAACTATACAACTCTTTTGCCAGAGACCGCTACAGTTTTCAGCACCTACTCTGCAGAGACCCAACAATATCCCACTAGAAACAATTTGCTCACAAGACTATAAAATGCACATCGAGCACAAATGCAAAAAGATTTTCACACTCAATAAAACGGAATCTAATCATACTGCTATTACACCATTGACAAAAACACATTCATGCGGGAAATGAAACTACTTTACAGTAAACTGCAGAACCACAAGTGAGGAAACTGCAACCTGGAACATCAGTCAAAAGAGCAAAAGCCTTGAACTAGAATAAAAAGGAGAAATAAAACATTACAATCGCAATTCACAAGAAATAAAACAATTACATTTATAACACGCTATGTCACTACCCAAATGGCCAATCTGCCACCAAGGAGGACAGAAAAAACAGCCAAAAGTAAATCATAACCGATGCCCCATCCCACTTTGGCGCCGTTGGGCGAATCTCCACAAAACTTTCCCCAAAAAGTGCTACTTATTGGCTAGTTTGTGTATGGACAGTTTCGGGGTGATCGGTCAAGTGGGGGCCGAGAAATAGGAGGGTTCCCAAAACACGTTTTCCCTATTAATTTTTCCATAGGAACTTTAAACGCAGCTACAGCCCAAACTCAGAACAGATTTACACCAAAATTGGCAGAAAGCTAGATCTTGGCCCAGAAAGAATGTTTTTCTGTTTTGGTGTAAATCTGTTCAGTAGTTTTAGAGCAATTACTGCCCAAATAAATTGTATATCTATGGACACAGAGCCTCTGCTGGTCCAACAGATCTCCTGCTGAGATCTGATTGGCTGCCACAACCTGAACCAGGAAGTGGTGGCAGCCATTATAGGGCTTAGGACTCAATCCTGAGTCCTAAAACAGTTTTAGAAAAAGACATGCAGGGCAGGGATAATCTGGCCCCCTAGGCTTGGTAGTGGGGCCCCCAGGGACCCCGCTTGGGGGCAAAAATGTTTTTTTCTTCAATTTTGCTGTGAAAAGCGCGGTCAGAGTTTCGTGATTGCTCAATAGAGGACTCACAGATCTCTGATCGGTAGACCGCACTTTGTACACTGTTCAAGGCACATTAATTGGTTCCTTGGCCATCTTCACTCACCCTTTGTTGTAAGGTTTCCATCCCCCATTGCACACAGTACACATCGAAATTATGATATGCACTATGATGGCCCCTCATTAATTCTGTACCTGTACACCATTGGCCCTGTGGCCTACAAAGGCTGGCACGCTCTGTAACCATGAATAGCACACCCGGTCTAGAATATCTTGATAGACCTTTATTCAGTGACATAACCATCCCCCAAGTCGTCACGAATAGGAGATGGACCATACGTCGTCACGAATAGGAGATGGACCATAGTCATGTACAAAGGAGACACTGTGGGGCCAATTCCGATTCGGGCCGGAAAACATACCGACCGACTCGATACGGGAATTTAGTCCGACCGACTCGGACCGGCGCCGTACGACCCGGGTAGTACGATGAAATGCATGTGAAATCCGACAGACTCGGACGGAATACAAAACGACCGACCGAGCCGGCCGGAAACAAGCCATCCGGCCGGGAAATCACGCGAAACGAACCGACCGACGCACCCGGATTGAACCCGAATGAAACGTACCCGCGAACTCCTACCCGCGTAGTACGATGCTGTGCGTGCAAAACACAACCGACTCGCCCGGAGCACAAGCCGTACGACCGACACGCATACAAAACCCAGCTGAAGCAACCCAATACTCCGCGACCGACTCGTACGCCGCTTATGAAACCTAGCTGACACACAGCGGGAACGAGTCGGACAAGATCGCACCAGACAACTGCAGCGTCCTACTCGGACACAAGAACGACTCCTACATGCACCAAAAACACCAAGGAAAAAATAAAAAAAAATAAAGGGCCAAACAAGCAACCACAAAGCCAATAAATACAGGGAGGGGAAAAAAAAGGAACAAGGACACACCTCCAACTCCACCTACATAAAGGCCACAAATCCCTACCATGATCCTTTACAAATTCCACTGACCTGCCAGCACAGAACACCATCACACAGCAACCACAGAGACACTCACAGCTCATACATCACACAAGCCACACACCATTACCACACCTACATATAGCACCCTCACACACACCCAGCTAAACCTACACTCACACCCCCCCACTTGCACACACACACACATCAATCACCATGCCCCCAAAGAAGAACCATAAGTTCCTAGATAGTGAATTGGAAGTCCTGGTAGACGAGATCCTGAGGGTAGAGCCACAGTTGTTTGGTACATTGGTACAACAGACCCCCATGTCGCAGAAAACCAAGATGTGGGCGAGGATTGTCGACAGGGTGAACGCACAATCACCATGTTTGCGCACAAAGGAAGACATCCAGAACAGGTGGTATGATGTGCGCAGGAGGGTCCGGGACCTACTCAAAAGGACTACCTCCTCAGCCAGCACACCGGCAGTGGCCCTCCTGCAAAACCAGTATACCTCAGGCCCTGGGAGGAGAAGGTGCGGGCCATCCTACCACCAGTGAGCGTATACGGACTAACAGACATCCCAGAGCCTGGTGAGTACACAACTAATATACACAATATGGTGTGACAACACACACACATCACAGTCAAGGGGATAGGCAAACCATGCACCCTTAGCAAATACACAGCAACCAAAAGATATTCATCCCAAGATGTGAATGCTAGTCAGACAAACACAATACCTCCCATCTCATAGTGATATGTAACTGTGACATGACATGTACAAACCTAACAACAAATACAGCAAGGCAGTGGCACAAATAGAACCAACAAACACTCCCAGATATTTAACCACCACTAGAACACCACCTCACAGGGAAGCTCACTGAAAGGAAGGAATTCTGTGTATGCTGGTGAAGTCAGTGTAGCCAATAGCATGATGGGAGTGGTAAGTCACAGATATTGGTCACACCCACAATTGGCCCATCAACACCACTCTGAACCATGCTCACATCACAGGGAGTGGAAAACAACTGACAAGATGGCTGACACTGGGTACTGCTGTGGGGAGCACAAGGCCCTGATGGGAACTGGGCACCAACAAACAACAGGACCACACTGTCGGCTATCTTGCCATTGCTGTCACACTCACACACAGTGAAGTCCACTCAAAAGGAAGGAAGTATGGGCATGCTGGGAAGGGGGGTGTAGGCAATAGCAGGATGGGAGTTGTAGGCACAGATATTGGTCACCCTCACAATTGGTCCATCAACACCACTCTGAACCATGCTCACATCACAGGGAGTGGAAAAGGACTCACAAGATGGCTGACACTGGGTACTGCTGGGGGGAGCACAAGGCCCTGCTGGGAACTGTGCAACAACCAACAGCAGGACACCACTGACTGACATCCTGAAAGAAAACTTGCAGTCCCTGCAATGGAAGCACGTTCCATGGTGGGATATCTGGCTGGGTGGGAAGGAGGACTCACAGCACTGACCATAGTTACAAGCACCTCCACTCACACACCCCCTCAACACTAACTCCACATAACCCACCTGGGAGAATGCAATGCCTCACATCCTAACTGAAGATCCCACAAAGAACCACCACCCTGGGTTATGCTGTGTGAAGCACAGGGACACTCTTGGGACTTGTAGCCAAACAACTGCCAGGACAACACTCCCAGCCATCCTGTCAGCACAGGCACTCCACAGGGAAGCAGAGTCAAAAGGAAGGAAGGATGGGCATGCTGGGAAGGGGGGTGGAGGCAATAGCATGATGGGAGTGGTAGTCACAGATCAATATCTCACACCCACATGGCCCAGCAAGTTGGCACTGAAGCATGCACACCTCACAGGGAGTCAAAAGCCACTTCAAAGATGTCTGACACTGGCCACAGCTGTGGGGAGCACAAGGCCCTGCTGGGAACTTGGCACCAACAAACAACAGGACCACACTGCCAGCCATCTTGCCATTGCTGTCAGACTCGCACACAGTGAAGTCCACTCAAAAGGAAGGAAGTATGGGCATGCTGGGAAGGGGGGTGTAGGCAATAGCAGGATGGGAGTGGTAGTCACAGATATTGGTCAGCCTCACAATTGGCCCCTCAACACCACCCTGAACCATGCTCGCATCACAGGGAGTGGAAAAGGACTCACAAGATGGCTGACACTGGGTACTGCTGGGGGGAGCACAAGGCCCTGCTGGGAACTGTGCAACAACCAACAGCAGGCCCGGATGGCAAGCAAATACCACCAATGCTGGTCATGCACACACCTCAACATTCACATTGACATGCCACAGGTTGGCAGGACAATGTGCTACACCAGTATCACTCTCTGACTGTCACAATTTAGGAGAATGCAATGTCCAGGCCCACATCCAGAGGTACAGTCACAACTGTCAGATGTTTGAACAATTGATGCCAGTAGAAACATAACATACAATCTATGTCTCTCCCCAAAACAGGTGATGATGGGGACACAGCAGCAGACGAGGAGGAGTCCCTGTCCCAGGCTCCGGGGAACACTGAGCTCACTGGTGTGGATCAGCCTCTGCACTCCTCGGATGGCGAAGAACCAGCTGGACCCTCCGGTGTGAGTCATCATGCAGCACCAGCAGGACCAACATCTGCACCCCTGCACCCACCCCTCCAACAACTGCCAACACACAGGCCACCCCTGCCAACACGGACAGACCAAGGACCACAGATGACAACAGCGCAGGGACCCAGACCCAAACTGGAGCTGGTGACAACGAGCCCAGGAACAACACCCAAGTGGGCCCACGGTCACCTGTGCGTGCCACCGCAGGTCCTGCACGTGTCGCCAGGGGTGGTGGGAGGGGTGGTAGACATAGGTCGCTCTTTGCAGAGGGGTCTGGACTGCATGATGACCCACAACTGGCACGCATCGCGGATGCGTACCAGACTAGCACCGGAGAGGTCAGCCAGGTAGTGGGGATCCTCAAGGACATTCAACAGCAGCAGGCTGCCCATCATGCACGCTTGGACTCCCACATGTCCCGTTTTGAGACACACATGTCACGTGTCGAGACACACGTCTGGCATGGAGTCCAAGTGGGACACATTGGAACAACTGACAGCGGTGCATAGGGACATACTGACATGCCTCCGCCAGATCAGCACCAACATGGCCTCACCTCCCTGTGTGCCCACAACATCTGCTGCTGAAACAACTGCAAATGCCACAGGGAGGGGGAGGAGGACTCTAGCAGAGAGTCCCCTGCACCGCCGCAGCCTGCACCTGAGGGTCCCCCCCCCCCCCAAGAAGAGGGGCCGTCCGAGGAGGCCAAACAGAGGCCGATGGCCATCTACATCCCCCAGGAAGCAAACACCTGTTCTGGAACTTTTCCTCTGTGTGCAAACTGCACGCCCTGTCGAAGCCAACCCAACTCTCCCACATGACATGGGGAGCTCTAGTTGGCCAAATTCATCAGATGACTGTGGACTTTACTCTGGACATTTCAGCTACCAAGACTTCCGAATCACATGGGTACTTTGGATTCCAATTTCTATGTACAGCACCCACCATCCTGTGCACCATTCTCACACCTGTATGTAAATAAACTCACCAATACACCATATCTGCCTCTGTTGTGATTCCAACGTGCTCTCTGTCATGGAGATGGTGATCAGAAAAATGACACTGTGCATGCTAACTGCTACAGCAAGTCCAACACCGTCATGTCAGTCATGGCGACGTGACACATATGAGGGAGACACACCACTAGGGCCACACAACACATACACACCAGGGCCATCAGACTCATCACCTATACTGATGTTGCAACTAAATACAGTGGAATGCACAGACACGCCACCTATTCACAGTCTGTCAACTAGACTACAGGTGCAGTAAGCAAATGTCAGTCAGATGTGTGACCACAGACAACGCACATCCCAAAGTGAAGCACAGGTTTATTACACATTTGCAACATGTTGTTTCCACTACAAATGCTAGCTAATCCAACCTGGCTGTGGCCACAAAGTCAAAAAGTGCAGAAGATAGAAAGTCCAGGGGTGTGTGGCACATCACCTGTAGGGAAACGACTGCTTCCACCTTGGAAGTTGAATAATGGATTCGTGGGATCCAAGTTGATCAAACAACTCCGGCAGCACCCTGTGAAGGACAGACATGACACACAGTCAAAACCACTGAAGAACAGCACAGAACGGCAATACTCATGTCTAATACATGTCACGAGATAACTACACAAAACCAAGTTAGCATGTCAACACTGTTGGACAGTACAGACCACCTGCAAGGACACATCGCTGCACGCATCCAGTCAAGTAGCACATGGCCACACTCAAACAGCACCAGAGCACCACACACACATCATGCAAACTCAAATCATTGACATTACAACCCTCTGGAGACTCACATTCAGCTGAAGAAGTTGGTGATGAGCTGTGTGCGGACATCACCATCATCATCATCATCGTCACTGGCATCGTGACCCAGGCCAGGATCTTCCACAGGTGGCGGACGTTGGTCATCGTCATCCAGGATGAGAGGCAACTCCTTCCGCACTGCCAGGTTGTGTAGCATGCAGCAGACGATGACAATCTTGCACACCTTTGCTGGGGCATATGGGAGGGCCCCTCCTGTCTTGTCCAGGCAGCGGAAGCGGCTCTTCAGGAGACCAAAGGTCCGCTCAATCACCCTCCTCGTCCGACCATGTGCCTCATTGTAGCGCATCTGGGCTGGTGTCACAGGGTTCCTGAGGGGTGTCAGCAACCACGGCATGTTGGGGTATCCCGAGTCACCTACAGACAGACAATTGCACATTAGCCGATTTGAAAATGTGTGCGGAAAACAACATAGCAGAACACACACAATGGTACAAAGTCAGTACACACCAACAAGCCAGGCACGCTGGTTAGGCATCTGTGACATCATCCTCGGGATGCGACTACTCCTAATCACGTAGGCATCGTGTGCCGAACCGGGGAAACGGGCACACACGTGCGATGGTCATATCTGCAAGACATACCACCAGAGCATTGATCGAATGGTAATGTTTACGGTTCCGGTATGCCTGCTCATGTGCCTGTGGTGGTATCAAAGCCACATGTGTCCCATCAATGGAGCCAATTACATGTGGCATCCTCCTCAGGGCATAGAAGTCACTCTTGACGTCAGTGAGTCGTTGACGTGTTGGGAAATAGATGTACTGGTTCAGGTATCTCAACATTGCCCCCAAAACATCGCGTAGCACACGGCTGAACATAGTCTGTGACATCCCACCGGCAGTCGCCACAGTGTGTTGAAAGGTACCGGTGGCAAAGAAGTGTAGGGCTGCCATCACCTTCATCTTGGGGGTCAGCGCTGTAGGATACGGACGGCCAGGCTGCAAATGTGGGTCCAACCGCACTGCCAAATCCTCAATCAGCTGCCTGGTGAAGCGGTACCGTCGGATGTTGTCACGTTCCACCATCGATGCCAGGTCTGGGAATGGTCGATGGACAGCAGGAGCCCTGCAGTGCATAGGTGAAGAAAGCAAGATTGTCAGTCACCACAACTATGGCCTGTTCACCATACTCAATTTCACATGATACATCATTAACAAACACAAGTACTTGATGTGTGTGTCGTTCTGTTTGGACATATATGGCACCTACATGGACATCATCTAACATCTCTGTTCAACAAGTGTTGACAACAGGTTCCAGGGTGTGCTATGGGAAACCATTAGGCTGTGTCACAGTACCCATTTACTGCTCTCACGTTCCACACACATACCACAGTGACATGTCTGGACAGATGCTCCACAGGCATCACAGCTCATTGACAGGTAGATTCCCAGGGACCCTGTCTTGCCACATGGACACTGGCATGACATTGCGTATCTTGTACACGTCAGAAAAACTAACATGACACCCACAGGTAGTGGCCCCTGTAGCCTCTGCAGGACAGACATGGACGTCTGTGACACACACACACACACCATCAAAGTTCATGCACAAACCACGTGGATGTGGAGACTGTCTCCCATTGTGCACATGGAGTCAGAGACATGTGAAACACAACATGCACACAGACTGCGGAGGGACATCACTACTGTGGCAATGGGCCACCCTGTGACGTACATGCCTTCCCACATGTGAGCCTGGGGGTATGTGACATGTCATACACATACACAACCTGGAAATGTGACCATGACACATGCTCCAAAATGAAAAGTTGCACACCACAGTGGTCAGGTGCACAACACACAAAGGACCCTGTCCCCATGAACACGTGCACAGCCTGGGTGTGTCTTCCCCCAAATGCCACCCCAAAAACCACATGTTCACCCCCATACACAGATAAGGTTATGCTGCCACACATGCCTTAGATACAGTGTGGTGTTGTAGGTGTGCCCCTGAGTCCTTGGAAAGAATGTGGCTGGCATAGGTTCACCAGTGACCAGCATGGTGACATATGCGTGTGACCTGTCCAGGGACGCGTTGTAGAGCAATGGACCGATCGGTGTGCCCACACGGCCCATTGCATTGTATGTGAGCGGCTACGCGTTGTATCCCGGGTACGCGTTGTACAGCAATGGACCGATTGGTGTGCCCGCACGGCCCATTGCATTGGATGTGAGCGGGTACGCGTTGTAGAGCAATGGACCGATCGGTGTGCCCGCACGGCCCATTGCATTGTATGTGAGCGGGTACGCGTTGTAGAGCAATGGACCGATCGGTGTCCCCGTACGGCCCATTGCATTGTATGTGAGCGGGTACGCGTTGTATCCCGGGTACGCGTTGTAGAGCAATGGACCGATCGGTGTGCCCGCACGGCCCATTGCATGTGAGCGGGTACGCGTTGTATCCCGGGTACGCGTTGTACAGCAATGGACCGATCGGTGTGCCCGCAAGGCCCATTGCATTGTATGTGAGCGGGTACGCGTTGTAGAGCAATGAACCGATCGGTGTGCCTGCACGGCCCATTGCATTGTATGTGAGCGGGTACGCGTTGTAGAGCAATGGACCGATCGGTGTGCCCGCACGGCCCATTGCATTGTATGTGAGCGGGTACGCGTTGTATCCCGGGTACGCGTTGTACAGCAATGGACCGATCGGTGTGCCCGCACGGCCCATTGCATTGTATGTGAGCGGGTACGGGTTGTATCCCGGGTACGCGTTGTAGAGCAATGGACCGATCGGTGTGCCCGCACGGCCCATTGCATTGTATGTGAGCGGGTACGCGTTGTAGAGCAATGGACCGATAGGTGTGCCCGCACGGCCCATTGCATTGTATGTGAGCGGGTACGCGTTGTAGAGCAATGGACCGATGGGTGTGCCCGCACGGCCCATTGCTTTGCATGTGAGCGGGTACGCGTTGTAGAGCAATGAACCGATCGGTGTGCCTGCACGGCCCATTGCATTGTATGTGAGCGGGTACGCGTTGTACAGCAATGGACCGATCGGTGTGCCCGGCCGGCCCATTGCCTATGATGTGTGCGGGTACGCGTTGTATCCCGAAATACGTGTTGTACAGCAGTGGACCGAACGGTGCGCACACATTGGCTGGGGCCTGGCATGGCAACGGACGCGTTTTCGAAGCTCCAGCGAGTCTGATGCAGTGAATTCAGTTGGCCAGCCACAACAATGTTGCAAAATCATGGGTGTCATGAAGTTGAAGATTTGAAGGATGCTGTGGGCGTGTATTAGTGCTGCTATTCCATGGATTGGTCAGATTCAGAAGATGCAAACGACTTGGACCTATCACTTTGGACAGTATCTGCCTCTGCAGCACACATATAATGCTGGCTGTTCCCCTGAGAGCTCACTTGCCTGCACTACATGCTCCAGGACGGCATCTGCCACCAACACTGCTGCTGTGTATGCATCCTCTGGCTCCTGCAATGGCACGTACTGTGCAGAGAGCCCCAGCCTTCAGCCTTGAGGAGAACCAGGCCCTGCTGGACAGCCTCCTTCCACGGTACAGCAAGCTGTATGGGAAACCAGGGGAGCAGGTGATTGTGCTGTCCACTGCCTCACTAATTGTGCATGTTGTCTGACTAGCAGGGCTTTCAGTGTGCACACCACTGGCTAGCATGCCCACTGAGTAGCTGTCACACCCCAAAGTGTGTAGTTACATGCACTGAACTGGTACAGTGCAGTAACAGTGCATTCCAACTAGGTTTACTTCCCATGCAATGATACCATGTAGTGACTGTTGGCAAACTGTTCATAGCCATTGTTGGACTGCCTGTGTACATCATATGCCCCTGTGATTGAGACATGTATATCCAACTGTGTGATGCACGTATATGTTGCATGTGTAGTAATGGCCTTTTCACTTTGTCATCCTCACAGGTTGATGCCCACCAGAAGCAGGAAATTTGGCTGACCATCGCCCGGAAAGTAAGATCCATTGGGGTCTACAGGCGCAGGATCCGCAACTGCCAGAAGAGGTGGCAGGACCTTCGTGGCTGGACCCGGAGGATCGCAAGGGTCCAGCTGAAGCTGTCGCCTCCTCGCAGGAGGGGCGGACACCGGACCCTGACCCCCCACATGCTCCGGATCCTGGCGGTGGTCTTCCCTGACCTGGATGGGCAGCTGAAGGACAGACAGCAGCAAGGAGGGGGTGAGTCCATGACTGCACTGTGCACTTTGTCTGACATGCTATGTGCCCTCCTCTGGCCTGGTTAAACTTCCACAGTACATCAGTCATGTGGTCCAGGACCCATGTCCCTCATTTGTGACATGCCCACTTCTCCTCTGATACACATGTGTGGCCCTTATAGTCAGGAAATTGTGTCATTTGGGGACTGTCATTGCATTTTGCTTTGCTCAAGGTGGGGGACAGCATTCGTTCCTGTGACTATGTTGTGCGATTCATGGGTGGCTCAATTGCTTACACAATGCCTAAGTTCTGACATGTAATCTGGGTGTAACTTTGATATGTGGTCCGCTTGCTGCTCTGACTCGCCACATGTCCCTGGGGAATTTGGCACACACCCATGCTGCTGGTGGGAACAATCTTTGGGCCTCAGGAGTATGTGTATCCAGTGTGTCACACATGCTTAGCCACCTGCCTACTGTCCAGGACTCATCCCTCTTACAGGTGGAGTTGGACAGTCATGCCTACTCCAGGGCATGCAATACACTCTGTACTCCCACTCCTGTGTATCATCTGGCATGTTGTGATCAGTGAAATGTACCCTCAGGTGTCTGCCTCTGTCTCATTGTGCTGTGTCTTCGTTGTCAGGACTACTGGTATGTTTATCGGTTAGGGCTCAGCATGCCATCTGAGATGTGACCATGATAGACGATACTTCTGTGACTTATAGGTGTCTGATCACTTGACTGTGCACACAGGTGTTTGCAACTGTGACTTTCAGGCAGCTGTATTGTCATTCACAGCACACTGTGAGGTGCTCATGTTCAGAGAGTTGTTTCATGTCCCCCATATGTCCAGTTGGTATGACGTGGACAAATAGTAGTACAGATGATGTGGTATTTGGGGGATGGACATGTGCACTTGTCAGTCACATAACTTGCATTCCCCATGCCCTCGGATTGTGACACAGTGCAGACTGTTGTTGGCTGGCTGCCATGGCCATGTGACTTGAGACCGTAATGTATGACTTTGCACGCATTCCTGTGTCATGGCATTAAACTTCCTGAGACTGATCCTGCAGGGGAGTGACATGTGCAACATGCACCCCATTGTGGCATTGACTATCCGGACATGGGTGCATCATGGTGTCTGGTGCTGGTATGCATCACATGCATTTCTATTTAGACTCTGGCCATCCCTTTATCCGGACACCTGCACTGACTCAGTGGCAAGAGATGTGATGTGTGCATGTTCACATACTTCACCATGTTCCCTGCAATGTCCAACAACTGTGTAGGTGGTGCATGTGTTCGCACTGGGGTCTTACCATCAGACAGGCACCAGACAGATGGGTGCAAGGGCAGGAGGGGTGTGAGTCCCCATGGTTGACCATCAGACTGACAATTGGCTTCCCCGAATCTGTGTGGGGACTTTAGGCAATGTTCAACTAAGGATGCCAGGGCTTGCTCTGTAATGTGCTGTACTTACTGTGGTGTGTGCGGTCAGTGCAGGTGACTGATGTTTGTCTGTTTCCCTAATTGTTTGCAGATACATCCTCGGCCACAGGAGGGGACAGCTCCACGGACCAGGAGGAGCAGCGGAGCCAGACTGGGTCAGCATCGGACGAGTGGTCAGAGGGACCCAGTGGCACGGAGGGCGAGGGGAGCGACACCGAGGAGTCCTCAGCACCATCCACCTCAGCTGAGGACCACAGCAGCTCGGAGGATGACTCCCTTGTGGAGGCGGGTCTCAGCAGCCACCAAAGGCCAGCTAGTCTGTCTGGCCCCGCCACCACCACCACCGCCCTCCCATTGGCTCCCATTCCTGAGGTCCGTGGAGGCTCCCGTACTCGGGAGCGTGTCTCTTTCGTGCCAGGCACCGCACCCCATGCCCCTGTGTCCCCTGCTGCCCTGAGTGAGGAGTCTGTATACCTCCTTCGGCAGCTCCATGTAGGGCAGACAGCAATGCTGAGTGTCCTCCATGCACACACCACTCTGTTGACACAGCTGGTGTCGTTCATGGAGGGCATCTCGACGGGTATGTCTGCCCTACAGAGGAGCAATAAGTCCATGGACTTCTCCCTGACGGCAGCAGTGTCCCTCCTCCAACAGTCCCTCACCCCTCCCACCTCTGCCCCATCCACACTTCCTGCCCCCTACCTGTCCAAAGCACATGCACACCTGCACAGTCACCCAAACACACAGACCCGAGCAGCACAGACACACCCAAGAGAAAGGCAAGACGTGCACACACGCATCCTCAGGGGACTGATACCACAGACACAGGGGATGGGGAACACACACACAGGCAACCACAGTCACTCCGCAATCCTCAAGATCCTCTCCCTCCAAGACCCCTTCCCTTGCCTCACCTGCAACCCCACCTGATCAGCAGCTCTTCCTCAGTGACCTCGGCCTCTTCCCCTCCAATCCCGCTGATCCAGCATACCGGGGAAGAGGAAGTCCACCCACACAGAGGGGAGTGCCCCTCGCCCCCGGACACCCTCCCCCAGGCGCAGGCAGAGTGAGCCCCCCACCCGCAAGTCCCCCCGGTCCCGGAAGAGCAAGACCCCGCCACCGCCCTGCAAGTCAACCACCCGGTCGCTCACCTCCATCGCCCAGGCCACCACTCCACAGTTTCCACCGCCACACCCTGCCCCAGGTTCCCCCACACACCGATACCGCATCCCCAAACTGCTTAGGCCCTCCCCCCCTGCCACTTGCTCTTCCACCCCCAAACTAGACGCTCTGCCTGTTTGTGCCACTGGTGTGGAGACCGTGTCCCCCCCCACCCCCCTCTGTCCTGCCCAGCTCTTCTGCCCCCCCTTCCACTACCTTGGAGTCATGCACTGCGGTGGAGTCCAAAACCACCCCGTCTGACTTGGGCACTGCATTGGGGACCCAGTCCACTCCATCTGACCAGCCCACTGCAGTGGTTGCAGCACCAACACCATCTGACTTGAGCCCTGCGGTGGTGCCAGCCCCCCCTAAGTCAGACACCTCCAATGCAGTTGCCGGTGACACTCCTGCACCCACCTCCCCTTCACTGCCTCCTTCTGGCATCCCCTGATCCTGTCCCTGCGGTGCCTGGCCTGCCCCTCGTATGCCCCTCCAAGGGGGATGTCCCCTGTCCGTACCTGTGCAGGCAAGCAATTGTTGACAAGTTGTCACACATCACCCTGTTGGGACTGTATATTTGGACTGGCCATTGGTCTTAGTTTATTTTGGACTTTTGATTTGAGTTGCACACTTGCTGAATAAAGCCTCTTTTTGTTTACTTGTGGTTAATCTTTGGAGGTACATGATGTAGATGTGTAGAATCATGCATTTGCTGTTGTAATAGTGTTCAGATCAGGTAAATGAAGTTTTGCTGTGATGGGCTCCATGTGGTCCATGGGATATGTGTCCTAATCTAGTCTGGATCTATAGCATCCTTTGCTGCAGTCTGAGGGTGTAATGTTCAGCATTTGACACAGGGATGTACGTTTAGCATTTGTAGATTACCATCTTTGTCCTACACTGATGCACATCTGGTGGGCTTACCACTGTCCAATGTTCCTAGTACCCTGACTGTGTGCCCGTCTCCAATGGACATGCAGTTTAGCACATCAAATTTGGAGGACTCATCTGTGTACACAGTGCAAGTTGCTTGACACGTGTCTTGGGTGTATGCAGATGACTGACGTGACACTCCCGTGCCCAGGCTGATATGAGCAGAGCCTTCAGTGTGTTGTAGTTGTTGACTCACTGACCGAGTGTTCTGCTGACATGTTTGAGTCGTGCACAGACAAGGTTTGGCACAGCTGACCTTCCACAGGAGTGGAGTGCCCTCATGGCAGTGCGTGATTCCGTGATATAGGCTGTGCCCGTGTTGTGTAGGCATGTCTGTGCGTGTTTCCTTTTCCTACACAGGCTGTGTCCCTAGGGATGTTCCGGTTTGTGATGCTTGCTGAGTTGTTCTGTGTTCATCCAGCATCTTGGACCTGGTTTCTCCGGGATGTGGGTGCATGGCAAACTAATGTTCATGAGGTTGTCATCCCTAGTTGTCTTTATTTGTATGCTTTCAGTGATTGTGACACGTTGTGTGTGTGACTGCTGCCACTCCTCAGGGTCAGAGCTGCAATGTTGGGAGTTGTCTATGTGTGTCCTTTGTGGGTCAGCTTGGCTTCTTCATTGGTGTGTGACTATGGCCAGGATCCCATTGTTTGGGGTGGATTTCACGTCATGCCCATGTACGGCATACTGTGCAGTGTGTCAGACAATCACAAGTATTGTTGACTGGCCATGTGTGATGTGTTTCTGCACCTTATTTCCCCCACCACCCCTGGGATTGTCATGGGTGCATGTGCAATGTCAGCAGTCCATGTGAGCTTCACTGCTGCACATTGTTGGAGTTCAAGGTGTGTGGCGTTGAGTGTGTGCAAATGTGAGTTGTTGCACGGCTGGGGCACTACCTCCATATTTTCCTTGGCTGGCAGGCCATGCTGAGTGCTTTGTGCTTGTATAGGTGTGATGGTAGTTTGTTGCTCAGGACACATGGCTGTGGTTCACAGTGTGGATGACATCTACCTTTGTCATCACAGTGTGATTGTCATGCAGGCTAGTGTCACCACAATGTGGGGTCCCTGGGGGAGTGCTGTGGTGGTTCTGTCTCTTGCTGTGTTTGTTGCTGTTCCTACAAGCTTGTGTGACATGTGTAATTTGGGCTCCCTCATCTCACAATGCCTGTTTGCCCACATAGGGGAATCCAATCCATGAGTTACTTTTGTATGTGACTGTGTTGACATCTGTGTATTAGTGAATCTGGCCTCCTCATGTGTTGTGTGTTTGCCTGGGGACACTGGCACACAACCCCCTCACCTGTTGTGTATGATATGCAGTGTGAGTCTGCCTGTTTGTGTTTGTGCATTTGCACCACTGCATTGGCATATCTTTAGTTTGCCATTGGCTGTATGTTGTTTGTTGGCTTTCCCCTGCTGGCCCTGGGACTGCTAGGTCATCAGTCAGCACATTGATCATGGTTAGTATGTCCCATTGCTGCTATGGTATGGTATTTGTTCACCTGACATCTACAGTCTCCACAGGATATCTACATTTGTGTGTCCATTGGTGCAGATATGTGGGTCTGCATTATGATCACTTCTGTCATTGTGTTATTTGTGAATGTAGACAATGTTGGCCCCCATGGCTGATGTTTGTGTGCACATGGCCAGAACGATGTGTCATTGGCACTGCACTGCTTGCCTCACACAATCTATGTTGCTATGGGACACAAGCACTACAATGCCACTGTAGTGTTTGGTGTTGTGTGGCCAGGAATAATCCCTGCAGTTTTGTTTTTGCAGCTTTTACCAGGACTACACTTACCTTTTGGGCACTGTGGTGATGGGGCTTTGGGCCCCATTGCCACACTGTTCAATATGTGCTTCAGCTATGGAGCACACACTTACCTTTTGGGCACTGTGGTGATGGGGCTTTGGGCCCCATTGCCACACTGTTCAAAATGTGCTTCAGCTATGGGGCACACAGTTACCTCTTGGGCACTGTGGTGATGGGGCTTTGGGCCCCATTGCCACACTGTTCAAAATGTGCTTCAGCTATGGAGCACACACTTACCTTTTGGGCACTGTGGTGATGGGGCTTTGGGCCACATTGCCACAGTGGTCATGGTCTGCTTGCATTGTGTAGGCCACACACACAATTATGTGTGACACATGTGTTAGGGGGTCACATTGTATGTTCAATGTCATGTTCAGTGTTGTATGCATTTGACACAGACCACACACGCTTGTCATGGTGTTGGGGGTGGGATGTAATTTACAGACAGTCCTTATGTGGGAGTATGCTAGTTGTGTCATGCATTACCCGTCCTATGAGTAGGGGTGGTTGTAGTGACAGGCATCCAGCCCCCCATGAGTGGGGATGGTAGTAGTGGTAGGCATCCAGCACACCCTGAGTGGGGGTGGTGTTAGTGGTAGGCATCCATCCCCCTATGGGTGGGGATGGCAGTAGTGGCAGGCATCCAGCCCCCCATGAGTGGGGATGGTAGTAGTGGTAGGCATCCAGCCCCCCATGAGCGGGGATGGTAGTAGTGGCAGGCATCCAGCCCCCCATGAGTGGGGATGGTAGTAGTGGTAGGCATCCAGCCCACCCTGAGTGGGGGTGGTGTTAGTGGTAGGCATCCATCCCCCTATGGGTGGGGATGGCAGTAGTGGCAGGCATCCAGGCCCCCATGAGTGGGGATGGTAGTAGTGGTAGGCATCCAGCCCCCCATGAGTGGGGATGGTAGTAGTGGTAGGCATCCAGCCCCCCATGAGTGGGGATGGTAGTAGTGGTAGGCATCCAGCCCCCATGAGTGGGGATGGTAGTAGTGGTAGGCATCCAGCCCCCCATGAGTGGGGATGGTAGTAGTGGTAGGCATCCAGCCCACCCTGAGTGGGGGTGGTGTTAGTGGTAGGCATCCATCCCCCTATGGGTGGGGATGGCAGTAGTGACCGGCATCCAGCCCACCCTGAGTAGGGGTGGTGTTAGTGGTAGGCATCCAGCCCACCCTGAGTGGGGGTGGTGTTAGTGGTAGGCATCCATCCCCCTATGGGTGGGGATGGCAGTAGTGGCAGGCATCCATCCCCCTATGGGTGTGTATGGCATTGGTGATGGCCATCCCGCCCCTATGGTTCTGCTGTTGCTAGTGTACGTCATTTGTGCATCCCTATCTGTGTGTGACATATTTCGGGTACCTGTCGTTTGTTTGTGTTGTGTGTGTTTGACTTGCCGTCTGCGCCGTACGCGTCCGTACCGGTCCCGGTAATAGATGTAGAGTATTGGTAGGACCGGCGCGATGGGATTCATGGTTGGTTCGTCTCGTTCGTCTTTCTCGTGTCTTCGACTCATACTCGTCGCTGGCTTGTTCGTCTCGTCGGCGTGGATCGTCTTGTGGCGCGAATCGGAGCTTATGTGCAGCTCTCCCGGATGCTCATACGTGCCGGACGTAGCGACGAGTTCGGCGCGTACGGAAGACGCATCGTACTAGTCCGGCCGGAAGGTGCTGTGTATTTGGTTCCGTGCGACTCGATTCGGCGTTTACGGATCCGGCTCGGGCGGGGAACAGGAGCTGGAATGGGTGAGTATGGCTCGCTCGGAATCTGGGCTGTTATGCGCATCGTACTTGTTCGTTCGGTAGAGTGTTCGAGTCGGTCGGGAAACACGCGTTCGGCTGGTATTTTTTCCGGACGAATACTGTTGGGTGCGCTTCCGGCCGACATCGGAATCGACCCCTGTGTATTTACCTTGTGTGCTGCATAATCCAATGTAGGACTGGATGTCTCCTCAAAGAAACCAATGTACCTTTAACGTCTGTTTGTTCATCCAAATTACCACCTTCTTTTTCTTTGGTTCTGGCTTTCACTTGGTTTTTTTTTTCTAAATCCTTTCACTTTAAATGCAATGATATGTATTTTTTCGTGTGAGTTGTAATAAAACTTCAGTTCGGCTCAATTGAATTAAGAAATAATAAAGTACTGGTTGTCACAACATTATTCTTGCATGTAATAGGATTAAGTTCCTGCAAAATACATTACTGCTTTGTTTGCTTTTCACAGATTTACTCTGCACAGAAGTCTGTGTATTCGTGTTTGTAATAAAAATGAGTTCCAGGGGAATACCTGTTGGTAGTTGCTACATTTATACCCAAGTTCATGTGGACATTTTGGGTTGCTCTTATTTCGTTGCATAGCCTAAGGTAACTATAACTCGCCCCCTCACCATGCACTGCTAATTACCCCAAATATTGCATCACTTATGACATCTTTAATGACATCATTGATAATATCACTGGAACATTTGCATTGAAATTGATGAGAAAACTCTGCATGGCGGGTGTGCGAGTTCTAGTTACCTTAGGGCATAAGCTGCAGAGTTTAAAACCTTACGTTGTTACTCAACGTTTCACCCGACTATAACATTGCTTTAACCGATGTCTTTTTCAGTGAACATATATATGTATATATATATATATTTCCCTGTGCATGGTTAAATTGGCTATGAACAAGCATTGACTTGGTCAGTAGGTCTGGCTTTTTGTTGGGAGTTTACAAATGGTTGACCAGCTTTGTGTTCGTGTGCTGTCTCCAGGTGTCCTAGAAAGAAAATCCCATAAGGAAACAACATATTCAGCTACAGCAATATGGGAGCTGGAATTGGCGACCCTTTGCTGTACAGATTACATTAGCATAGTTAATCTGTACTCTCAGAAGGAGTCAGAAGATAAAGTTTTCATTGTACTTGCTGAGTTTGAAAGGCCAGGCACAGTGCAAATATTGCAAAGAACATATTTTTGACAGTTAGTCTTTTCTAAAACATTGTCATGACAGCAGTGAAACAAATGCATACTCAAGGGTGGTCAGTAAATATGGCAGGCTAAGGCATTCAAGCAGCATGCACATGCTTAACAAAAAAGCAATAGATCAGCAAGTGAAATGTAGTGTCCACTAAGTAAACACACTGGACGTCAAAAACAAGATACATCTTGTATCTGCAGCCTAACAAAAGGGCTACCTTATGCCCCATCACCAAAACCAAATGGGAACACAACTGGGACATTCTGTAACCCTCACAAAATAGTGTGGTCTTGATGGATAGACCATTTAAGCAATAGCAAGTCCTGAAATTCACATGAATACCAGTGTATAAAGGGGGCAGACCTAAGCCCCTGCTCTCAGTACTACTACTTATTGTTCTTTTATGAAGCTAAAACTTGGTAGCTATGACTAATGATGGAGCGATCTTGCCTGCAGATTCGGGCGATCATAACGCTTTGAGCTCCTCCATGTTTTTACCACTAAAGGGCCTTGCCCGCAACAGTAATCTAGCCTCCATTATGCATCACACATCGGATGGCCTACAACTAGTTTGGCGCATGAAAAATCCTTAAGAGTCACTAGCTACCTTACTCAAGTAACACTTAAACAAATTCCTCAGCTGCTTAGCGGAGAGCGCACAGGAATCTATGGCTCCACACTATTATAGGCTAATAATTACAATCAGGGATTCCATGCTCAAGCCAATTCGTATTTCAAACACGGACCCAAGATGGTTCGACGGGGTCTGTTCCCTGGCAAACAGGAAGCAGAGGAAATCCCTAAACGCCCGCCCCAGTAATAAGACCAAAATATCCCTGGCATGCACTGAGTACAAAACTGCACTCACAAACAGTAAGAGGGAAGTATGTAATCAAGATTGGGAACTTTTGGAATACGCATACCGGGGAAAGGACAGTAAATCCTTCTGTGACTTAGTAAAGTTAATCCGATCCAGGAATTCCTATATCAATCCCCCTCTCCAAAACAACATCTCAGGCACGTACTGGGTTACCCACATCGCCTCTATTTACCACACTGAGGATGCGCCAATTATGTCTGTTACTCTCCTCAATAGATTGCAAACTCTCCCCCACTTTTATTAACTCTGCAGGAAGTTGAGTCGGCCATCCATCACAGTAAGGGTGTGAAAGGCCTAGATGGGGTACTAGTGGACTTGTTGAAATCCATGCCTGAAATTTGGGGTCCCCTTATTACGAATACTTTTAACACTTCCCTATCTACCACTATTCCCCCCTCATGGTCTACCGCAACAATAGTACCCATATTTAAAAAGGGTGACCGTATGTTGCCCAAGTGCTGTCAACCTATCTCACTGAACGACACCACTATTCAAATCATAGGTAGAGTTATTTATGATCATTTGGACGAATGGGCAGCTGACAAGGACATACTCTCCCCTTTTCAATTTGGATTCCGGCCAAAACTGGGAACCAACTAACAATGTCCGAATCTGGCTCTGACCATTTCTAAGTACACCAGGGCCAAGCACTCCGCCATCTACTTAGCTTTCATGGATCTATCCACCGCCTTTGATTCATAAATAGAACCAAACTTTGGTTAATGTTGCTGGATCAAGACGTGGACCCCACCTTTGGTGAATTTCTTATACTGCCTGCACTCAGATCTTTCATCCCGGGTTCGTTTAAATTACCTTGGGGAGCTTTCTTCTGAATTCCCTCTGAAGAGTGGAGTGAGGTAGGGTTGTATATTGGCACCTTTATTATTTTATATATCAATGGATTAACAGCCCATTTATCTACTTCCCACACAGATATACCCAGAATTGCAGGCTCCCCTATCCCTGCTTTACTGTATGCTGATGACACGGTATTGGTAGCCCTCACTCCAAAAGCACTGAGACATCAGCTGGACTGTTTTGCTTCCTTTATGCACAATCCGAATCTAAACATTAATTATTCTAAGTCGCACATCATGTCCTGTGGCCCGGTGTATTGCTTTGCACTCCCAGATAATAGAAAATACTGCTCTCCCACACGGAGGCTCAAACACGATGAAGCAATAAAAACAACAAAACACCACCTGGAAAGGGATTTCACTTTTATAAAAGGAGACACATCAAAGACTATTTTCAGAATAAGGCATGGGGTTTTATTTGTGCAATACTCTAACAAAAAGGCTTTCCCAGATGTCAAATGAACAACAAATGTATATGGATATATGTATGTATGCAGTGCATGGAATATACATGAAATAAAATGCAAGCAGATAATAATAAAATGAAACGCAAGCAGATAATAATATGGAATGAAACACGCAGATTATGCTGGACGTCCGCGGCAAGAAATCAGAAAGATATATACACTAAATACATCAGATGATTACAGCCACTGAG